>QLOH01000014.1:1200000-2400000 GCA_026901365.1 Sesbania bispinosa
AGCATAGATAGTCTATATATCTCTATATGCCTTATGAAGAAAAAATGAATCAAAAGCATCATCAACCACGTGACGGCAACACTTCAAAAGATCTGTGAAAGATTTGGTCGGATAAAGTATGAGGGGACGCATGCAGTGAGAGCACCATTATGAACTCCATGCAAAGTCCCAATCATTGCCGTTCGATCATACATGATGATGTCAACTATATGCTCCTTTTTCAACTCCTTAAAAAAGAATATGATTCAAATTATTGTCAATATTATTGTTGTTATGAGCTTGGAAAAGGGCTAAAGAAGTTAAAAAGATAGAAAGTGATGGAATGAATATTTCTACGGATTTTGTGGATTTGCTATGTTCATGGCTCCTAGACACAATATTCGTTTTGGATTAAATATTTGGATATAGCTATGAAAATGACTATCTTGATCAAATATCAAAATTACAGAACATTTAATTTGTTTTAGCTGCAGCAATATGGATATATAAGGGAAATGATTCTTTCATTGAAAATCAAAATCGTTTTTGGGTTAAGATCAATGAAAGCATATAATTCTTTTAGCAAATGGTGATGATTGTAGGTGGTTCATTTGATTCTTTCTGAATGTAGATCGATATATATTGAAAATGAGAATTATCTTCTCATGCACCCATCATCCCACAAGTCTCTCTCTGCTTTTGGTTAGGTACGAATTATAACATCACCAAAGAAATGGTCAGCTGTATGGTTTGAGACTTTGAGCATAGAAAAAAGAAAAGAATACTTGTAGGGCTGCCTAAAATGTTTTCCTCGCGGAAGTGGGAAGAAAATGTTTTTACTTTTTTAAGGAGGCAGCAAACAATGAGCCAGATCATATTTTTACTTTTCTAAGGACTTGTCAAAACAAAAGATTAATATAATATAAATCGATTTCATATTAATTAGATGGGTCTATATAAAAGTTAATAAATAAAAGTTCATGACTATTATCAGTAAAAAAGTCAATGTGTGAATGAAAAATAGTAATATATATATATATATATATAATATATATATTCTTGAAAAATTAAATAGATTATGTTATGTTAAAATTTATATAATTTTATTATGTGAAAAATACATTTATCTTTTTAATAAATATTCATAGTAGAGCTTTATCAAACTTATTAATATTTATAAAAAGAGAATAGGTAAGATGTTTTTACAAAATCTTCATCATGGAAAGAATTAACATGAAAGTTTACATTTATTGTTTCGGTGTAAACCACTGTATCCTCCACGGGAGTTAATACTGTCTGAACGAGAATATTCACATCATGATAGAGCTAGTTTTCCTCGCGAGAATTTTTTCCATCCACAATATTTGAACTCGAGATATTACTTAAGGGAATCAGCATGTGTTTCAATCAACCCCTATTAGTAAGTTTGAGTTTCTTTGAAATATACTTTTTATGACATTATTTTTTGGAGACGTTAAAATCAATCCCCTCAACACTTTTTTTTTTTATGATTATTGAAATATACCAATTCAATTGCTAAATTAAAAGTTATATATAAATAGATTGAATTAATAGTAATTATATAATTAAAAAAATATTTGATAATTCATCAAATAATTATCTTAATTATACGTAAGATATTTTTTAAAAATATATGTAAATATTGACACTATAAGATTACGTACATATAAATATTTAATTCATAACTTAGGATAGATACTCAACATGTTAATATCTATTATTAATGATTAAATTTTTATTTTATATTTTAGAAAGAGTAGCTAGTATTTCTCACAATAATTTGAAAATAATTATTCCTGAAATAATTAGATCCTCCACTCTATTTTTTATTACTAGATATTTATTTTAAATCTTAGTAATTAGTGAGCATGATCAATTATTAATCTAACCTATATAAATTTATCAAATAAAAACATGGTGTTAAAGGTGTAATATACAAATGAATGTAATTGTTTTCATGGTGTGAATTAATAATTTGGAAAAAGAACTTGATAACCAATATATTGATCATGGGAACACAAGGTATGAGGACAACAATACAAACAAACAGAAACAATGAGCTCTCATAATTGACAAGAAAGACTCAAAATATTGCATTGATCGAGTCCCAGATCTCTTATAAAACTAATGAGCTCTCATATGCTTCATCACCATAACTACTCTTCATTTCCCTTTTTTCTCAAGACCACATGTATTCTCCATGGGACACATTCTGTTTGAGTCACGTAAGATCTCTATGGGTAAATCTCTTCCCTCAGAGTATTTAACACAGCTGCATACCCAGAATTCGAACTCGAGACCACCAGTTCTCTCCATTCCATATTGAGTATCATTTTATGAATTTTTTATTTTTTATTGATTGTTGCTTTACAGTAGCAAAAAATAATAACATTTTTTTCAATTGCACCCTTAATAATTAACGAGAGAGAAAAATTTTAAAAGAGATCTTTTGTTATTTTCCAGACATATAAAAGATGGTTCAAAATTCAAATTGATATTTATGCTAGTCACAAAAAATAAGGACACAAAATAACTTATATTTATGGATGGTTCAAATGATCCTAGTTGATCAAAAGCAATAAGGACCTGAAACCTTAATTAGGTACAATTGGTACTAGAGAAGATAACAAGCAATCATGCACTCCCAAATTATCCTTACTCATTGAGAGAATGATAAAGGGTTTTTATTAGGGGTGTTCACGGGTCGGTTTGGTTCGTTTTCAGAGAAAAAAATGAATCCGAACCAAACAAAAGTGTTCGGTTCGGTTCGAAATTTCGTTATTTTTTCTGCATTGACCCGGACCAAATCGAACCAATTAAATGTGGGTTGGTTCGGTTCGGTTCAATCAGATCAGAAACTCAAAATGTCATTTTTACCAGTTCGAGAAAAAGAAAAAATGCATGATTTTACCTAAAATAATATATAACCTGATATAAAAAGGCACAAGACTATTTTTTTGCTTCAAATTTGCACCATTTAAGTTTAACCAAATATCAGTGGTAACATAACCAAATTACTAATAACATTCAAACATGAAAATTACAAACCAGCATAAGTGCATAACACATTAACACATTGACCAAATCACTAATTAAAGATCATAGGAAAATTAATCCTCAATATCTTGATATCATGAAATCATAAACACTAACCGTAAAAAAAAACGCATTTTTTGTTATATAAGGGTTTGGTTCGGGTAACGAGTTTGGATTTCCCAACCCGTTACCCGAACCAATGGTCCTCGGTTCTAATTAGTTCGGTTCGGACCCGAATGAGAAAAAATCCGAACCAATTTAAATGGTTCGGTTTGGTTCGTCGGGTTCATCAGATCGATCCGAACCAATGAACACCCTATGTTTACTAATCTATACATATTACATGGATAAGAAATCAATAATAAAAAATCTTTATTAAAAATCATAACATTTAATGTATTAAAAACATGAAGTGCTACAATTTTTCATAAAAATTTATGATAAAATTATGAGTACACAAAAATATTAATTAAGAAAAATGCCGATTAATATAAAAAATTCAAATATTTTACGCGGAAGGTATAATTACAAACAAATAAACAATCATGTCTAGAAAAATCCAGCTGCAGCAATATCAGCTACAACTATATATGTGTTTGTATTGTTGTTGTGGCCCTTCCAAATCCAAGTTTAACTCAAAGCAACTCATAGTCACTCTTGGAAACGTGTCCCGGGAAGAAGCCGCAGAAGTGGATTTGTAACGAAAATTCAAACAAGCTATAAATAAGAGATTTCAATGGAGAATAATATTAAATAACTTGAAATTACAAGGTTAAATCAAGACCTATCCTTACTAAATCATCTACGACAAAATTAGTTTCATGGTATACTTGGCTCCATTTGACATATTCAAATTCCCGAGATAGATTTATTGGACGATTCTGAAAGATGATAACTGGATACACTGTCACGACAAACTTAACAATTATCGTAAAATCAGTCTCAATCACAATTTCAGGAAAACATATTCTTTTATGGCAAGCTAAAGGCCAAATAGCACCGAACCAAACTCCACATGGGTGATCTATATTTTTTTATTTTTAAATTTTTACCCAACATCTTAAGAATACTTGTTAATTTTCTTTTAAAAAAATAATAACAATTAGCAATACATTCCTAGACCCACTCTCTTTAATAATTTTCTCATACAATAAAATTTATATAAAACTTGCGAAATTTAAAAGCACATTTTAAAAAGTAGTTTTCCAAAATTACAAGGTAAATCATGACTTGTCCTTACTAAATCGTTTACGACAAAGTTAGTTTCATGGTATATACCTGGCTCCATTTGACATATTCAAATTCCCGGGATAGATTTTTTAGACGATTCTGAAAGATGATAATTGGATACACTATCACGATAAACTTAACAATTATCATAAAATCAGACTCAATCACGATTTCAGGAAAGTCTCTTCTTTTATGGCAAGCTAAAGGCCAAATAGCACCGCCCCAAACTCCCGCATGGGTGATCTATATTTTTTTCTTAATTTTTTTACCCAACATCTTAAAAATACTTGTTAATTTTTTTAAAAAATATATTAACAATTGGCAATACATTCCTAGACCCAATCTCTTATAATTTTCTCATACAATAAAATTTATACAAAATTTGAGAAATTTAAAAGCACATTTAAAAAAGTAGTTTTCCAAAATTACAAGGTAAATCATGACCTGTCCTACTAAATCGTTTACGACAAAGTTAGTTTCATGGTATATATACTTGGCTCCATTTGACATATTCAAATTCCCGGGATAGATTTTTTAGACGATTCTGAAGATGATAATTGGATACACTATCACGATAAACTTAGCAATTATCGTATCAGACTCAATCACGATTTCAGGAAAGCCTCTTCTTTTATGGCAAGCTAAAGTCCATATAGTACCGCCCCAAACTCCGCATGGGTGATCTATATTTTTTTTTTTTAATTTTTACCTAACATCTTAAAAATACTTGTTAATTTTTTTTAAAAAAATATATTAACAATTGGCAATACATTCCTAGACCCAATCTCTTATAATTTTCTCATACAACAAAATTTATACAAAACTTGCGAAATTTAAAAGCACATTTAAAAAAGTAGTTTTCCAAATTTAAAGTAAATCATGACCTATCCTTACTAAATCGTCTTACGACAAGTTAGTTTCATGGTATACTTGGCTCCATTTGACATATTCAAATTCCCGATAGATTTCTTGAACGATTCTGAAAATGATATCTGGATACACTATCACAACAAACTTAACAATCATCGTAAAATAAGACGCAAACATAATTTCAGGAAAGCCTCTTCTTTTATGGCAAGCTAAAGGCCATATAGCACCGCTCCAAACTCCGCATAGGTGATCTATATTTTTTATTTTAAATTTTTACCCAACGTCTTGAAAATACTTGTTAATTCTTTTATAAAAATATTAACAATTAGCAATGCATTCCTAGACCCATTCTCTTTAATAATTTTCTCATATACAACAAATTTATACAAAACTTGCGAAATTTAAAAGTACATTTAAAAAAGTATTTTTCCAAAATTACAAGGTAATCATGACCTATCCTTTCTAAATCGTCCTCGACAAAGTTAGTTTCATGGTATAATTAATTGGTTCCATTTGACATATTCAAATTCTCGGGATAGATTTCTTGGACGATTATGAAAGATGATAACTATCACAACAAACTTAACAATTATCGTAAAATCAGACTCAATCACAATTTTAGGAAAGCCTATTGCTTTATGGCAAGCTAAATGCCATATAGCACCGGCCCAAGCTCCGTATAGGTGATATATAATTTTCATTTTTTAAATTTACCCAACATCTTAAAAATAATTGTTAATTAAAAAATATTAACAATTAGCAATACATTCCCAGACACACTCTCTTAAATAATTTTCTCACACAACAAAATTTATACAAAACTTGCAAAATTTAAAAGCACATTTAAAGAAGTAGTTTTCCAAAATTACAAGATAAATCATGACCTATCCTTACTAAATCGTCCATGACAAAGTTAGTTTCATGGTATGCTTGGCTCAATTTGACATATTGAAATTCCCGTGATAGATTTCTTGGACGGTTCTGAAAGATGATAACTAGATACACCGGTCACGACAAACTTAACAATTATCGTAAAATCGGACTCAATCACAATTTCAGGAAAGCCTTTTCTTTTATGGCAAGCTAAAGTCCATATAGCACCGACCCAAACTCCGCATGGGTGATCTATATTTTTTATTTTTAAACTTTTATCCAATATCTTAAAAATACACGACAGACTTAATAATTATTGTATAATCAGACTCAATCACACTTTCAAGAAAGCCTATTCTTTTCCAGCAAACTAAAAGCCATATACACCGCCCCAAACTCCGCATGGGTGATCTATATTTTTTATTTTTAAATTTTTACCCAACATCTTAAAAAAAACGACAAACTTAATAATTATCGTATAATCAGACTCAATTACGTTTTCAGGAAAGTCTCTTCTTTTATGGCAAGCTAAAGGCCATATAGCACCGCCCCAAACTCCGCATGGGTGATCAATATTTTTATTTTAAACTTTACCCAATATCTTAAAAATACAACGGCAGACTTAATAATTATCATACAATCAAACTCAATCATACTTTCAAGAAAGCCTATTCTTTTCTAGCAAACTAAAAGCCACATAGCACCGCCCCAAACTCGCATGGATGATCTATATTTTTTATTTTAAAATTTTTACCCAGCATCTTAAAAATACACGACAAACTTAATAATTATCGTATAATCAGACTCAATTACGATTTCAGGAAAGCCTCTTCTTTTATGGCAAGCTAAAGACTATATAGCACCACCCCCAAACTCCGCATGAGTGATCTATGTTTTTTATTTTAAAATTTTTACCCAACATCTTAAAAAATACTTGTTAATTTTTTAAAAAAATATTAACAATTAGCAATACATTCATAGACACACTCTCTTTAATAATTTTCTCATACAACAAATTTTATACAAAACTTGTGAAATTTAAAAGCACATTTAAAAAAGTATAGTTTTCAAAATTACAAGTTAGACCTATCCTTACTAAATCATCTATGACAAAGTTAGTTTTATGGTATACTTGGCTCCATTCGACATTTTCAAATTCCCGGGAGAGATTTCTCTTTGACCATTCTGATAGATGATAACTAGATACACTATCATGACAAACTTAACAATTATCGTAAAAGCGGACCCAATCACGATTTCATGAAAGCCTCTTCTTTTATGGCAAGCTATAGGCCATATAGCACCGCCCCAAACTCCGCATGGGTGATCTATATTTTTTACTTTTAAATTTTTACCCAACATCTTAAAAATACTTAATTGTTATTTTTATTAAAAAAATTATTAACAATTAGCAATACATTCATAGACCCACTCTCTTATAATTTTCTCATACAACAAAATTTATACAAAACTTGTGATATTTAAAAGCAGATTTAAAAAGGTAGTTTTCCAAAATTACAAGGTAAAACCATGACCTATCCTTACTAAATCGTCTACGACAAAGTTAGTTTCATGGTATATATTTTGCTCCATTTGACATATTCAAATTACCGAGATAGATTTCTCGGACGGTTTTGAAAGATGATAACTAGATACACTGTCACGACAAACTTAACAATTATGTAAAATCTTACTCAATCACAATTTCAGGAAAGCCTATTTTTTTATGGCAAGCTAAAGGCCACGTAACACTGTCTCGAACTCCGCATGGGTGATCTATATTTTTTATTTTTAAAATTTTACACAATATCTTAAAATACACAACAAACTTAATAATTGTCGTATAATCAGACTCAATCACACTTTCAAGAAAGCCTATCCTTTTCTAGCAAACTAAAAGCCATATAGCACCGCCCCAAACTCCGCATGGATGATCTATATTTTTTTTTTAAATTTTTACCCAACATCTAAAAAAACACGACAAACTTAGTAATTAACGTATAATTAGACTCAATCACACTTTCAAGAAAGCCTATTCTTTTATAACAAACTAAAAGCCATATAGCACCGCCAAAAAGCTCCACTTGGTAATTTATATTTTTTATTTTTAAATTTTTATCAAACATCTTAAAAATACTTGTTAATTTTTTAAAAAATTATTATCAATAAGCAATACATTCATAGAGTCACTCTCTTTAATAAAATTTTCACATAATAAAATTTATACAAAACTTGCTAAATTTAAAGCACATTTAAAAAAGTAGTTTTCTAAATTTAGTATATTTGTTTGATGGGCCCCACGTACAAGTTGGCCTCGTGAGTTGGCGCTGGCATCAGTGGCATGGCATGGAAAAGCCATGTCACTCACGGGACCCTCGTTTCACAAGTCAGCTAATAAGGCATGGGACCCACCCCGAATGATGGCACATGAATATCTCTCATATCATCATGATCATGATGAGGTCATGATTCCCAGCGCGTGCGCCTTCAACTCCCAGCGCCTCAACCTCTTCTTTTTTCATCTAGTCAACAGTCAACTAGCGCAAAAGCAGCTTTTCTTTCTCAACAGAACACAAATAAGATCACCATCATAAATATTAGTAAGAATTTAGTTAGATTTTTTTTAGTTTATTACTAACATGAAAATCTCATTTAAGAGAGATAGCATTTTGACACAGTTATTTTTGTTTTTATTCCAAAATTTCATCATATTAATAAATTAAAATATGATTAAAATAATATCTGTTTATAATTTTATATGAGTTTTAAATTTTGTAATAACTATTTAAGTCACGTAAAATAGCTCAAAATAATAAATAATAGTTTTAACTTTTAACCTTGGTACACTAGAGTGTGAAGTTTATAAGGTAACCATGGTTAAAAAGCAACCAAATTTGGACTTTGGAGCATCCAAAAGCAGGGACTGTAGCTAAAGTTTAAAAGCCTAGGAACATAGCCATTTTATATTATGATTGAATCAATTTGGCACTCTGACACAAGTCATCATTAACTCTATTGCTATTCTCTGTTTCTCTCTCTACCTCATTTTCTATCTATCTCTTTCACTACTGTCATCCCATAGTATGTATCTATATATAGTCCCATCTATCCTCCATTCTTTTTACTGTTCTGCAAAAAGCTAAAGCCCTGTGACACCCACTGCCACCAAAGCCCACCCCACTTCCCCTTCTTAATACCATTTTGCTCTTTTCCCACTCCTCAAAACCAAACAAGCTTTCTCTGTTTTCTTTCTCAGAGAAAATGGGTGAGAAAGAGGATGGTTTGAATTTGGGTTTGAGCTTGAGCTTAGGATGTGGAGAAAATGCAAGTAATAGTAATAATAATCAACCTCCTTTGAAGATGAGTTTCATGCACAAGCCTCCTCAATCGCTTCCAAACCAAAGGCCTTCCTTCAATAGCTTATTCCATTTTCATGGTATGTCATGTGATTCTTTTTCATATCTCTCTCTGTTTTTTTTTTTTTAAATATTTTTTTTTATTTTTAGATTCCTTCAAATGTTGATTTTTTTTTTCATGCTGAAGAGACCATTTCTATTTTTAATAAATTTTTGGTAAAAACTGAAACCCCATTTTTTTTTGCTAACCTTTGATGATGGGTAGATGCAAATCATGCAATGAAGAGTAGACAGACACCTTTTTTTTAATTTTTTTTTAATTTATGAATCAAAGGACTTTTTTGTTCATAAATACCCTTCACTGTCCTTGTTAATTACACGACTGCCACTAACTAACTCACGTGCGCCTCACGTGACAGATCGGAGCTCCGAGACGAGGTCGTTTCTTCGCGGAATAGACATGAACTCACCGCGGCCGGCGGCGGCCGCGTTCGACGACGAAAACGGAGTTTCATCGCCGAACAGCACCGTTTCGAGCATCAGTGGGAAGCGGAGCGAGAGAGAGGGTAACGGAGACGAGAACGATGCTGCTGAGAGGACCTCGTGTTCTCGGGGTGGAAGCGACGATGATGACGGCGTCGGTTGCGGCGGAGATGGCGGCGATGGTGACGGCGACACTTCAAGGAAGAAGCTGAGGTTATCGAAGGAACAGTCCATGGTGCTGGAAGAAACCTTCAAGGAACACAATACTCTGAATCCGGTGAGTGGTAGTGGCATTTGTGTAATTCAATTGCAGGATTAACGGCATATTTGGGTTTTCACTGTAGTTGTAATTTGGTTATTTTGAGATTTTCTTAAATTCTCAAATTATATATTTTTAATAATATAAACCATAATTCAATGTTGGCATTTGTGTTATTGTTATTATTATTAATTTTTTGTGCAGAAACAAAAGCAAGCATTGGCAAAGCAGCTGAATCTGAGGCCTAGACAGGTTGAGGTGTGGTTTCAAAACAGAAGAGCAAGGTGAGGTTTCTTCTCATCCCTTCTAAATGGAATTATTGGCATTTTGTGGTGTTTTTTTTATTGCCGCAGTAATTAGTTTCTGTAGCATCATACCCCACTGTGTGTTTGGATCTATTTGAAAGGTTTTTATTGTTCCTCATCAATGTTGTTATTCTTCTTCAAAGCAACTTTAAGCAAATTATTAATTGGATTTGACTCATTTTAGAGTGATCAATAACTCAACTTTTATGAGACATAAAAAGATATATAAAGTTGTAGATGATTTAGATTAGATTTAGATAACATTTTTTTTAATTAAAAGGAAACAGCCATGTGTAAATATCAAACACATGCCAACAAGTGTATGCCTGGGCCCGCAGACACGCACAAAAATGTAACAAACATGTGGTAATCAATCTAGTCATGATGGATTTGGAAGTCAAATTTTGAAACTTTGGAATCTTTAGAATAATTACCAAACATTCATTAGTTATTGCAATGAGTTCATAGAATAATCACTTTAATTTCTAGCATAGCAGTGACAAACTGATTAACTAACATGTCAAGTTGTTATTGTGCGTGTTGCTTTCGTGTGTTTGATTTCCATCAAAATCACTTTACATATGTGGGTTTAGACCAATACTACTCTCAGTAGTACTAATCCCGATCCATGTTTATAGTGCGATTTTGTGGGAAACCAAACACTTTTGTCCTCCATTGTGTCATGGAAGGAAGGAGGTGATATAAGTGCTTTTGGTTCAATTAATTAATGCAGGACCAAGTTGAAGCAGACTGAAGTGGATTGTGAATACTTGAAGAGATGCTGTGAGACTCTAACTGAAGAGAATAGGAGGTTGCAAAAGGAAGTTCAAGAGCTTAGGGCATTGAAATTATCCCCACAGCTCTACATGCACATGAACCCTCCCACCACTCTTACAATGTGCCCTTCATGTGAGCGTGTTGCTGTCTCATCTACATCCTCCTCATCCGCGGCCGCGCCCTCTGCCCCGGCACCGACTAATCGCAGCCCAATGAGCCCGAGCATCCAGCGGCCGGTACCTGTCAACCCCTGGGCGGCAATGTCTATCCAACACCACCGTCCCCGGCCATAACTGTTGACTCATGTTCATGGAAGTAGAGTAATGTTCAGGAAGGAGGCAAGGACATTTTATTTGATGAATTAATGCAATAGGACACTGAAGTGTTGGTTTATAGGACTTAAGGTTTATGACTTTGGTTAACTCTCTAGGCTTATTTTATTTTGGACCTAGATAGAACATGATTTAGTCAACTTTAGGATCTGTAAAGCTTGGACATGTTAAAGTAGGTTGTGTTTTTCATATGCTGAACAGTTTTTGTTAACCTTGAAAGATGAAAAAGAGAATCCGAATCTGTTTGATATATTTTATTTTAAATTTATTTTCATAGGATTTGTCATACCACTTGCTGAGAGAAGGTGGGATTTTGTGCAAGATTGGAGAGGGGACAAATTAAGGGGATTCCCATGAAGTGATGACTGTGGTCTCAATTAGAAATGATTTTTGTCTATATTTTGTTCTGATTCCCAATCTTTTTGGTCTGTTTGCTTGAACATGGGGTTGGGTGAGTCAGATTGTGGGACTCAAATTTGGCTGTTTCTGTACTTCATTCTCCTTAAAATGTGGATTTCCAATATCATGTAGTAAGAGCTGACAGTGAACAAAGGTAAATATGGTTACGCACTAGTGACAGTGGTTGCATCAATGTGCTTTTGAAAGTTTTTAAGGGAAGTATGGCCCATGCTCATCACTACATTTTGCATTTTGGAACATTAGCTAATCCTGTCTTTTGAATGTCTCTTTTTCTGATAATTTACTTTACTCTTTGCTTTGTATTTAAATATTATGTTTTCATTATCAAATTTATATACAAAGAATTTATCTATATTGCCTGCGCTGTGTGTTTGATTTAATCCATATAACAGCACTTAAACTATTTTTTCTTCTTTGCCTCTGTTCACTAGTGTAAGTTGCACTTTCCTTTTATATATAATAATTTTTTATAAAATAAGAATTTCACAAATTTAACAAATCTAATTGTATAAAAAATTATCAAGGGAAGAGTTGTGAAGTAACTCTGGAATTATATATATATATATATATATATAATAGAAAAAAATATTAAATTTTGCAATTTTTATATAAAAGTTTTAATAAAAATCTACAGAATTGTGCATTTACAAGTAGTAGTCAAAGTTGTATATTTTCTCAAAATAATATTTGAGAATTTATAATAAAATATACAAAATAAATATGTTGATTTTAGAAAATATTTTTTTACTTACAAAATATTATATTATTTTAGTTAGTTTTTGTTTTCAAATATTTATTGAAGAAACTATAACATTATTATCTTGTTTTTTCTTTATTGAAGAAACTATAAAATCATTTAAATAAAATTTTTACAGCTAAAAATTAAATTAAAAACTTCTTTTTTGTGGTTTTTTTTGTTTAATCACATGTATTCTCCACAGGAGGAGACAATGCTTTGAGTTGGGAACATTTTTTTTATAGTTTTGAATACATCTATCTTCAAAACCACAAAAAAATAGGTTTTTATTTTTTAGTTTGTATTTTAAAAATTTGATTTAAAACTTTTAAAAATTAAAAACTGAAAGCCCACAACACAATTACTTGAATAGGTACTAAGTTATTCATTCCCTATAATCAACTAGGCTGAGTGTTGCTTCAAATAAATCTGTTATTGCTTTCCAGGAAAGATCCAAATTTGTTGTTAGGATTTTGGAATTTTATTTCACATAAAAAATAGTGAAACACTTTGTTATAAAATATTTGTACAATAATATGTTGTCGGCTATGCACATTATTAGTAGATCATCGATATGTATTGGTTTGGGAGAAAGGAGTTTGAGTCTCTTTAAGTATAACATATCCATAGGTTCGATTTCTAAGTCCATAATATGCATTAAAAAGACATTATTAGGAGGAGATTGCCCAAAAAATAAATAGTTTCTCATCATCAAATTAGATAATATTGTAGATTACCAAAAACAATTATGGACGTACTCTAGTAGATGCATAAGAGAATCTTTTAATTTTTTTTCTCCTAGTTTCCTCTAATCATGCCAAGAAAGGCTCAAATGCTGCATTGATGAGTCCCAGTCTCTTGAACTAATGAGCCCTCATAATTGGCACGTTGAATTTTTTTCGGTGTACAAGGAAAACAATGAGGTTTAAACCTAGAATCTCATGTTAAACTACCCAACCCCCCAACCACTAGGCCGACCCAAGTGGGTTTATTGGCACGTTAAATTTGATTAAAAGTATCAACAAGATAAGCTTCACACACAATTACTCTCCATTTCATATTGAGTATCATTTTAGGAACATTTTATTTCTCATTGATTGTTGCTTTACAATACCAAAACATAATTACATTTTTTTCAATTACACCCTTGATAATTGATGAGAGAAAAATTTAAAAGAGATTTTTTGTTATTTTCCAGAGAGACTGAACACAAGACAAGACATATAAAAGATGGTTCCAACCAATGTTTTTAAAGTCGGGCCGGTGATTGAACCGGTGCCTTCACCGGTTCACGATTCAATGGTTCAACCGTGGTCGAACCGTGGTCAAATCGATAATAATTAAATATATATTTTTAATATCATATAATATTTTAAGTAATAAAATAACATAAAATTATAAAAAAATCAAGATATATAAGATTATAAATAAATATAAAAAATCTTATTATATATATTATAAGATAAAAATTATTAATAATTAACTAAATAATAAATATTTATGTGCAATCCTTAAAAATTTATTCTTATTTATCACAAAAATATTTTAGATAAAATAAAAATACAAAAATAAAATAAAAAAATTGAAAATTTGAAAAGTGACCGGTTCAACCGGTTTTATGACACCGGTTGAACATGTTATATATTTTTATAAAAAAATGTTTAGAACATGTTATATAATTAATAATAAAGCCTATATATTTTTATAAACATTGATGATAAACTTATAAAAATTGATGATAAACTTACGAGTAAAGCAAAGCTACACAAAAATATTAACAAAATTAGTTACTACATAACAAAGCTCAAATACTAAATATGCAAACTCAATTTTTTTCTCACAAAAAAATCTTTTTGAAAAAAAAAAACTCTAAATCATTCCAAAAACTACATCCACAGGCAATTCAATCACTGCTGATTTGTTATCCCACTTAATTTTATTTTTCATTAAATTCAACATATTTAAATATAATTATACATGACGTCAAATATATATATATATATATAATTATACATTACATTTGCTATATAGCACAATCTTATATAATTACTGTCTCTAAACAAGGGTAAAGAAAGATGAGTAAATATTTGATACTGAACGAAAGAGCTAATATATTGTGAGAATACTGTTGGCAAATTATGAGGTCACAAGATCCTTTTAAGATAGTTTAGATTTTTCAAAAAGTTAAAAATATTTCACTTTGAATTGTAAGCAATATGAAAATAGTAAAAAAAGGAGAGATGAATCCAAAATTCAATATCAATATTTCCCAGATATTTCACTATATTGATTGCTGAGTCTTGCAAACACATAAGAGATAACTCAAGACAACAGGAAAATAACTAAAAATCTCAAGTAAAAGGTGGTCCAGAAATCAAACTGTATTTACAGTATCAGTCAAGAAACGTAGAATGCAACCCAGTCCTGCTCTCTCTGTCAATTTTTCATGAATCCTAAGACATTGGTCGCATGTTGGACGATCTCCAGTAGCTAAGCCTCTATACAAGTACCTATGGCAAATAACAATCTCTTAGGACAGATTATAGTGGTGGAAGAATCAGACTTTAAATATCATTAACTATCTACTTTAGTAATTAGTAACCATACTATTATTTCTTAAAAATCTAAAGAGAAAACTACTATAGCTATGTTTGCAAATCTGTTAGCATGAGTTCCAAAGCAGAGAGGCAAAAATTTGTTTCTATGGAGCAAATTTATGTTTGAATACTTGCAAATGCAATAACAATCACACACTATATCAAATAAATCAGAGACCTATCAATTAGAGTTTCAACTTATATAATATTTTCAAATTTTGTTATTCAGGTTTCCTATGAAAGAACATAAAATTTCAGGCCATCATATGCAACAATAAAAGTCTTCTGTAACCCCATCAGTCCAAGATACAGTTCACAAAATAATATTACAGATTGAAAGGAGAGGCTTAGAGTCCATTGTTATGGAGATCAATACTGTTTTTTAAGGGTGTGTTTGTGAGTTTGAAGGAAAGGGAAAGGAAGGGAAATGAAAGGATTAGGAGAGAAAGGGAGGAGGGGAGAGAGCTTTGTAATTTAACTATACTCACAAACATAAGGCAGAGAAGTGCTTCCTATAAACCTTTCCCTTCCCTCCATTTCCTTTCATTCTCTAACTCGCAAACTTACCCTAGATCTCTCAATTCTAGGTGATGGCTGTCCTTTTTTTGAAGGGTTGTATTGGAGTCCTGTTGCTGCAGATAAGCAACAAGGCTGCAGAGGCCTTTTGAAGTAAAGGTGAGGAGATCTATTTAGAATCTTGATATAGCAGCAAGGCTCCTTAGACCAGGTGGTTTTGCCATATCCATTTTTTTAGAATTGTTGGCATATAGTGAAGGGAGATTTGTTAGGCATTTTTAATGAGTTCCATATCAATGGTAAGATTGGTTTTAAAGTGAATTCTATTTTTATTACTTTGGTTCCTGAAAAATGACAATGTCTGTTAAGGTCAAGGATTTTTAGACCTTAACTTAGATTCTAAGTAAGATCTCTATTTTGACTCCCTTGACAATAGGATTATATGTATTCCTTCAACATCTTCTCATTTGTTCAATAGTTTTTGTCAACCCACATCAAGGCTATCTCTTAAAGAAAGGCAATAGAAAAATAAAAAATCGAGATCACAAAGGTTCATTCGTTCTACGGTTGAGTATAGTTGGGAGATACTATCTAATCCTCAGCAGACAATGAGAAAATACTATAGCTAAAACGTCTCTTCTAATCTGTGGTTGTATCAATTTGTAAGGGGAAGCATAAGTTGAAACATGAACATAAATCTGAAAATAACATCAACTGAGATTGACATAAGGCACACTGCAATAGTCTTAACATTCAAGTTATTGTACTCAATTGATAGAATTGATTCATTGAAAGTTTGTAAATCTCAGCTTTTGACATATAACAATTGTCTCACTGCACATGGGAATTTGAAATATCCAATGCCCAGGCATAACAAATTCAGGAATGTGATGGCAAGAGGTACATAAATTGCACGTATAAAATTGATCCTTCCAAAGTTGTAATTAACACACAACAAGTACCTAAATACCATTAAAGAGATGTCAAAGCATGCTACTACAAGTTATTATATAGATCATTTTAAAGAAACGTACACAAAGTCTAGCTAAGATACTGTAACTTTGTTATGAGTAGATTTATCAATTATAACTGAAGCATGAGAGGGGAAAAAACAATGAACAGAGGCGAAAGGGATAAGAAAAAGGTGGGTAGGTATATTCTACCATACGACCTAGGCATTCATAAGTAAAAGTTATAGAATTCACCAAAAGAAGCAAGGAAAATTCTTGGAATAATATTCACAAGTGAAAATATACAGTGTATCTTGTTTCATATACAGTAGGCATGTTAGAAATTAACTGGAAAATAAACAATCTTCTAGAACTTTCATAATCTTCTAGAACTTTCATAATCTATACAGAGACCTAACAGGACTGTAATTCTATTATAATTACTTCGAAATTATATACAATAAACCAATAAAATCCCTGAAAGTCTTCATTACAAAAATTACATTAAATTCCCTTTGTCTAAAAGTCCTATTAATGTTAGAAGGCTCCAAAAATTTTGGACAAAGACACACCACAGGTTTTCCAGAACCAGAAAGGTTGAATGCAGAATTGTTACAGCATGGAAGATTAAAAGACCGTCTTTTCCCTCCTAATTTAATAACTGAATAAATTCCTAAACTATATAAACATCCCTTAGAGTGTAATTTACATCTATGTTATGAGTTTGCAAACAAATTATCATTCCATTTCAAAAAAAAAATAAACAAACATATTATTATATTTAGAACAGTTCCATATTCTGGTTTCTATCTGTAGTGGTTCCAGTAGAGCATATATCATGCCAGGAAGTCTAAGTTTACAAGGATACTGTATATAATATACCTGCTTTCTCCAACTGCATGAAAATGCAAAGGCAAGACATATAGTTTTCACAATTTGATAAGTCCATTGTAATGCTGAAGTTGTTCTTCCCAATTAAAATTTCGAAAGCACAATGCATATCAAAATAGAAAAAGCAAAGGAAAACTTGAAAACACATGTGCCTTAAATTTCTCTAGGTGGAATGCGGGGAACCCAAATTACATTGATCACTGACTATAAACTTGAGAAGGTTACCATCATCCAAACAACATTCTAAAAGAATGAGAAGCTATCCAAGTTAAAACTGGCATGTGAAAATGAATTCAAACAAGAGACTTTGTCACTCACTTCATTAGGATGTCATAGTACTCAGGATCCAAGGAAGAAAGCATCCCATCCACATCTTTTATAGCCATTAAAGCTCTATGCACTGCAATCCAATGTGCTGACTGCCAAAATTAAAAAATCAAGATAAAAATACATAAATAATGTTGTGATTATAACAAATTAGAAATCTTCAATTGCAACTAACCTCTAAAAGTAACAGAAAAAGCCACACTAGTGGAACTTAGCTTAAGAAAATTATAAAATAAAAATACTGTTTTTGTTCCCCAACAACCCAAATCAAATGAAAGCACAATTATCAAAATATCAAATTCAAAACTCTAAAATATTAAAAACATGAAAAATAAACCTCAAGGTACATGAAAAATATATTGTGGTTTCACGAAATTTGAAAATTTTAATCACACCAAAACTCCAAAGTAACAGAAGAAACCTAGTCTTCTCTTGCTAGTTGAAAAATGAAAATATATTACTGAAAATATAAAGACTGGAACACTATTTCAATTCCACAATCCCCCAAATCAAATACAAGAACAAAATAATACTAAAGTATCAATTTTTCTTAAAAAATAAATAAAAACAGTAAAAATAGACAAAAGGGGTAAGGGAAAACCTTGCAACGCTCATCACCAGTCATGGCATACGTGCCTTCAAGAGCAGTTTTAAGGGCTTCCACTGGTTTATACCTGAAATTGCATCAAAGACAATTATTTTGTTTAGAATTTAGCATTTGATTCATCACAAAACAAATGACTTCGGGGGAAAAAAAAAAAAAAAAAGAGGGGAAATGGTGTTGTTACTGTTTGAGTAAGCTTTCGATCTTGCGAGATTTGTGTTCGATTCTGGTAATAATGGCCTCTGCATTATCTGCTTCAACGAATCCTTCTGCTCCTGCCATAGATATCTACTATTTTATCAGAGTCTCGTTTGCTTGAGGTGGGATTTTCCCCAGAAAATGTGGTTTTTTCTTTTCTTTTCCCCCAAACAAGACGGGGATCCAACCAATGTTACCTACACGTGTGCACTGGAGTGACGTTTAAGTGAACAAATACATTTCGACCAAAAAAAAAAAAAACGTATAAATACGTTTCGACCAAAAACAAAAAAGTGAAAAAAGAAGTATAAATATTTATAAATGTAAGTAAATTATAAATTAAAAATATTAAAATAAAAAATAATTTATTAGTAAAATATTATTTATTTATAAGAATTTTTTTACACAGACATTCAATGATTTATTGTCACATCATTTAATGAATATGACACTTCATGTACTATTAAATTCATTAAATGATGTGTCAACACACTATTGGGTGTATGTGTAAAACTTTTTTACACAGTAGTGCATAGTTATTAAATTCAAAATAAATTATAACAAAGAATATAATTATTTTAATTTTTAAACATTTAAAATTAATTTAATTAATAATGATTTATAAATATCCCTTTATATTTACTATGGATTGAAAGTTGAGAATTGATGAAAGAAATTAAATATAAGTAAACCTACTCTAATTATGTTGATAATTAAAAAATATTAGTATAATTTTAAAAAGTTAAGAAAATATGTGTCATAAAATAAGAAGGTGATGTGGCTTTTGAAATAAAAAATTACATAATTATAACATTCTTAATTGAGAAATTTATTTTTGTGAATAATAACGAAAATTAAAAACTTATATTTGTCACATATGCATGAATAAGATATAATAATAAAATAATAAATAAGGATGAATAATACAATATAAGCATTTTTTTTATTTTACTGTTGCAACAATGTAAAATCATGGTTTCGTAGAATTGATTTTAAATCATTTTCGTCCAACGTGTTTCATAAAATGTGCATCACTCATCTCAATCATTGGTTTTTAAAAATAATTATACTTAACTGTAAACCAAACGGACACTAAGTCACAGTTTTCTATTTCTAACTTCTACACTGTGTTTGGTTCAATCGGAGAAAGAGAGAAGAGAGAAACTGAGAAGAGAGAAATAAGAAAGAGAGAAAGTGGTGTGAATTTGGATAGAAATGAAGGTTGTTTGGTTTGAGAGAGATATAAGAGAAATGGATGAGAAATTAGTTTAAAAATTTGTTTGGTTGTGTAAAAATAAAGGAGAGAGAAATTAATAAATATATGAAATTACAAAATTATCCCCAACATTATAATAGAATGAAGTGATATTTTATGGGGGAATGTGAAATGTAGGGGTAATATTGTAAAATAATCAATTCACCCCTCACTCACCCCATTTCTCTCCTCCCACCGCGAGATTATAAATTAGGTGGGTCCCACCTATTTTTCTACTGTCTCACCTCTCATTTTGTCAAATCAAACGGGGTGGAGTAAGTAAATCACCATAATCTCTCTCACCATTTTCTTTCTTTCCTAATTCTTCCGCAACAAACATAGTGGTAAGGATGTTTTTTATTATTATTTGAAAGGAAGGATGGAACTAATATGTGGTTTACGTTAGGAATCGTTAAAGTATGGTTTTTTTTTCCTCAAAATATTTCTTTTTAATTTGGTCCCCAAATTTTTTCTAAGTACGTTCTCCAAAAATGTTTGTTCATTATGAAATGGTCCCTCCATTACTCTTTCATTTGTTTTCTCAGTTAAATGGTTATGTTGCATATTAGGTGGCTGAAGATGTTTCTTCATATCATATCATATTCATATCATATATCATATATATTATAATAAAAAAATTTCACTAAATGTACACGTGTTAAATTTTTAGATACACTCTTTCTAGCATAATTTTTTTTTCTCCTTCTCTCTCTTTTTTTAACATTTTATATTTCTCAATCAATTTTTTTCCTCCCAAAAATATCACATCATCCTTTTTACTTTCTTCATATTTTTAAATCAAAATTATATCTCCATTTATTTAACTTTTTTTGTAGTGTTTTTTTTATAAAGCACGAGTATCCTCACTTCTTTTGTAGTGTTTTTATTATGAATCACGGGTATCCTCAAAGAGAGGTAGTCTTAATCCTGTCGTTTTCTTTTTTCTTTTATTTTTTATCTCACTTTCATTTTCTTTTTTATTAATATGATATTAAAATATTTTCTCTCATTATTCATTTTTATTAATATGTTTCTTTACAAAAGAATTTTTTTTATTAACTGCGGGTATTCTCAACTGAGACAATCCTGTTCCTACCAATTTATTTTTTTCTCCCAAAAACATCACATCATCCTTTTTACTTTCTTCTTTTTTATATATCAAAATTATATCTTCATTTATTTAGCTTCTATTGTGGTGTTTTTTTTATGATAAAACAGGTATCTTCCACGGGAGTGGGTCTTAATACCGTCATTTTATTTTTTCTTTTATTTTTTTATCTCACTTTCACTTTCTTTTTTATTATGATATTAAAATATTTTTTCTCATTATTCATTTTTATTAATACGTTTCTTTATAAAGAAATTTTTTATGAACTGCGAGTATTCTCCACGGGATACAGTCCTGTTGCTGCCACTTTATTTTTTCTCCCAAAAACATCACATCATCCTTTTTACACTCTTTTTAATATTTTGTCAAAATTATATCTTCATTAATTTAACTTTTATTATATTGTTTTTTTATGAATCATGTGTATCCTCCATGGGAGACAGTCTTAATCTTGTCATTTTCTTTTTTCTTTTATTTTTTTATCTCACTTTCATTTTCTTTTTTTATTATGATATTAAAATATTTTCTCTCATTATGTTTTTATTAATATGTTTCATTATAAAATAAACTTTTTACGAACTGTGGGTATTCTCAACAGTCATGTTCCTACCATTTCATAAAAAAAAATTATTTATTAACTGCGGGTATTTTCAACGGGAAACAATCCTGATCCTACCATTATTTTTCTTCCAAAAACAGCACATCATCCTTTTTACTTTCTTTTTATTTTTTATCAAAAATTATACCACCATTTATTTAGCTTATATTGTAATGTTTTTTATGAATAGAGGGTATCTTCCACGGGAGGCGGTCTTAATCCTGTCGGTTTTTTTTTCTTTTATTTTTTATCTCACTTTTATTTTTCTTTTTTTATTATAATTTTAAATTATTTTCTTTCATTATTCATTTTTGCTAATATATTTCTTTATAAAAGAATTTTTTTTATGAATTGCGGGTATTCTCCATGAGAGACAGTTCTGTTCCTACCATTTTATTTTTTTTCACACATTAAATTTCTTTTTTTATCATCCTTTTTACTTTCTTTTCATTTTTTTATCAAAATCATATATTCATTTATTTAACTTCTATTGTAGTGTTTTTTCTCCTTTTTGTTTGTTTTTAATTAATCTTTCACTTATAATATCATTCTTCTTCATTCTCACGTTAGTAAATTGATGTTTTTATGAATCACAGGTATCATCAACGGGAGGCGGTCTTAATCCTGTCATTTTCCTTTTTCTTTTATTTTTTTATTACACTTTCGTAATCTTTTTTTATTATGATATTAAAACATTTTCTCTTATTATTTATTTTTATTAATATGTTTCATTATGAAAGAATCTTTTGATGAATTGCGGGTATTCTCCACGGGAGATAACCCCTTTCCTACCATTTTATCTATTATATTTACTCTATATTAAAATTGTTCCCCAGTACATGTGTCGTGTTTTCAAACTTCCATGTTTTTTATTCTCAAATTTACCCTATATTAAAATTGTTCCCACAGTACATGTGTCGTGTTTTCAAACTTCCGTTTTTTTTTCCTTTTTTTGGTTTTTTTATTCTCAATTTAGTAATAATTTTTTATGCAATGAATAACAGGTATCCTCCACGGGAGAGTCTTGCTTTTGTTATTTTTTTATTTCTATTGCACTTTTATTTTCTTTTTTTATTATATTAAATATTTTTCATTAATTATTCGTTCCTATAATTTGTTTTATTATAAGAGCAATTTTTTTAATGAACCACGGGAGGCAGTCTTGCTCTTACAATATTTTTTTTCTTTTTTTTTTCATACATTAATTTTCTTTTTATTATTATATTAAAACATATTCCCTTAACATATAATTATTTTTTATAGCTAGTATTATATCCCGTGTAAAGCACGAGCTGTAACATCCTAAAATTTGTAGGACATATAAATAAAATAAAATAAAAGGAAGAAATAATAGTATTATTATTTTTAATAATATTAATTAATTAAAATAAGTGGGATAAATAATAGAATTAGTAATATTAGTATTTTATTAGTAATATTTTAATTAAAGAAGAATAAGTGGGTTGAGAGTGGGCCCAGCCCAATTAAGTATTTATTTAAGGAGGGGTTCTCAGTTTACCCTAATTCTTATTCTTCAAATCGTCAGAGAGCGTTTCGCTAAGGAGGGGAAAAACCTAGTCTCAAGAGGAGGTTGCTGCATAGTAATCATCAAGAACCAAGACAGAATCTTCCTTGCTGTTCGATTTCGATCTTCAATTCAAGGTACGGTGGGGGAGATGGTGTTGGTGCATGTGGGGGGTGTTTGGGTAGTGAGGGCAACCATAAGACCCTCTAAGACTCTAAATTCGAAATATATATATATATTGAGTATTGTATGATGAAAACATGTTGATTGATGATTAATTCTGTGAATCTTGATGAATCTTGATTGAAATAGAAAAGGGTAGCAAGAATAGCAAAAAGGGGTAAATAAGGGTTTGATGATTTGGGATTTTGATGGAATAACTGTGCAAATCGGTGTAAAGATTGGTGTTTTTGCTGACTTTGTTTGATATAAACGTGCATGATTGATGTATTAACCTTAAGGATTGATTAGAGGTTGAATAAGAGGGTTTAAAAGGGGTAAAAATCGCAAGAACTGTCATCCCGTGTCGCGGGTAATCGATTACAGAGGTCTGTAATCGATTACAGAGTGTTCTGGGCAGCAATGGAGTGATTTTGGCTTGATGGTAATCGATTACAGGGGTATGTAATCGATTACCAGAGAGTTTGTTTGCTGGTAATCGATTACAGAGGGTGTGTAATCGATTACCAGAGTTTTGACAGCTTTCTCACCTGAGAAAGAATGCGTTTGTTAAGGGTGCAAACGAGCTCGGAACCCTATCATATAGCATATCAAACTGAAGCCCCGGATCTTAACTTTCTAATAGAAGTGAAATTATTTTAATTGGCCACCTAGAACTCTATATATTTCCAAATTAGTGCACCAAGGTCATTAAGCTTAAAACTTGAAGACTCCAAAATTGAGGAATCGCCTCTGGTAATCGATTACAGTTGTTTGGTAATCGATTACCAGGTCAAAAATGATTATGAGAGTGTTGTTTAAGTGGTGTTGTGATCCTTTAATTATTTGTTGATAATTATGTGAATTATTTGTGGAATTGATAGATTAATTAGATGTTTAGAGTGTATTGATTGTGGTATGAGTATGATGATATGAATATCTCATGTAATGTTAGATGTTTATAATATTGTGATGTATGATGTTTATGTGATGAGCATATGAGGTATGTCGTGATGATGATAATATATTGATGCATTGAGCATATGAGGTGTGAAATATATGATGATGATGCATTGGGCATATGAGGTGTGATATGTATGATGATTATGCATTGAACATATGAGGTGTGTTATGATGATAATAATAATGATGATGATGATGTAATTGATCTTATGATGTTGATGATGTGTGAGCATATATGATGTTGTACTTGAGGTGCACAAGCCTAGTGAGAGGCGAGTGTAACTCAGGGAGGTGATTGTACTTGGGGTGCACAAGCCTAGTGAGAGGCGAGTGTAGCTCAGGGAGGTGATTGTACTTGAGATTGCACAAGCCTAGAGAGGGGTGGAGTGCAACTCAGGGAGGAGACCATGATGGGAGATATTCTCTGTACAAGCCTAGAGTGGGGTGATGTACAACTTACTGGCCTGTGTGGTGTTTAACAGTAAGACCATCATTGGTAACAACTAGGGAGATTGATGAGGAACGCCCATTGTGCGGAGTTTCAAGTCATGATCCTTGGGATGATGATTATGATGATTACGATGATTATGATGAGTATAATGATTATGATGATTGTGATTATATCGATGATGTTTTGGTGTGCATGATGATAGATGAATATGCATTGTATTTGATGATGATGTTGAATTATATTATGATGTTATGAGAATTATTAATGAGATGAGTATTATGTGTTGGGAATGTGCTTGATGATTTATAAAGTGTGATTCGTATAATTGTGTTGAAATAAGATGTTTGATAATAAAGGTATAAGATGTTCTGAGTATGTGATTACTTGATGATAATGAGGATTATATGTGGGTGAGGATAGGGTAGCCTCCTATGTGTATGTATGAGTGGTATTCTTTTCCTCACCGTTATATTATGGTTAATTTTACAGGTGATGATGATGACACAACTGGTGTCGAGTATTAATTGAAGGGAGAGTCGCTCTGATATATGTGACATCAGGGTATACTGTTGGGGATTTTTATTTTGTGTTCTATATATTAGGAAAGGATTTCATAAACTGTTTAAGTGTCGTACATGACCAGTAGGTTATTTTGATGTTGATATTTGAGATTCCGCTGCATTTAAGTATTTTGAAAACCTTTGATTTCTATTTCTATTTTAAGTTAGTTGACTTTGAAATAAATGACGTTTTATACGATGAAAAATGTGAACCTTTTTACCCGTGTGGGAGGTTACCTTTCATATATTTCGATTTATTTAATGTATAAGAGTTTGGGGTAGAAGGGTGTCACACGAGCAACATAAATCATACTATCAATTTACCCGTGACTGGGTCACCTGCTAGTTACTTATCACAGAGGGAGTTTTTACAAGGAACTTGAGCTACACTTATAGGACATGGTAACACTAAACTAAATTTTACAAGTTTTATAAAGACTCTATGTCGCATCTTTTCCCTCTCATTTCTACTTTAATAATTCCCGTTTCATCCCTTTTTTTCTCAATTTTGAATCATTTTGTAAAGGAATCAACGATCAAATACTGTATTTCGTGAAACTAGTATAAAGCACATTATTATTATTATTATTATTATTATTATTATTATTATTATTATTATTATTATTATTATTATTATTATTATTATTATTATTATTATTATCATCATCAAAATGAATCAACAATCAGATACTGTATTTCGTGAAACTAGTATAAAGCACATTATTATTATTATTATTATTATTATTATTATTATTATTATTATTGCTCCTAAAAGGATGCACCACATCCATCTATTCCTTCTTTTGTGAACAATAATCTTTCCTTCAAACTTCATATTTCGCTTATGTTGAGCTTTCAAAATCTATCTATTTTTTGGTAAAATTTACGGTACATGAATAATAAAAACTTGTACCGGTACATGAGGGAGGATCACCGTTGATTTATGCATTTAAAAAATGGAAGGTTGGGATCTAATACTTATGACCAGATGTGCAGGTAATTTGTATTTTACAATTTAATCCCTTGAACAATTATAAAATATTGCAGATAAATCCCTTTTTAAAGTGCAATGTGCAGTGCACAGAGCTTGGATTAAGGATCCGGATCGTCTGTCGCCTCTCCTGCCTTTGCAGCAAACATCAGCTACGAAACAGCTATGGAATTAAAATCCGTAGCTGATCCGTAGTTATTCGGTAGCTGATGTCTGTTGCAGAGGCGAGAGACAATCTTTACACTTGGACCAAGGGTTGGCCACATCTTTTCACACTTGACGTTGATTATCTTCATTTTTGTATTCCCTTCAGTAACTTCCTATTTCTTTTACAATTCTTTTTATAATTAATGTTAATTTTTATTATTAACGTAATACTTTAACGTTTAAGCATATTATTACTGCATTAATGGTTAGGTAAATTTATTTTATATTGAACAAACTAAGTTGACATTCTAATTTATTTGTATAATAAAAATTATAATATTTATTTTTTAATTCTATTTTCAAGGTTAAATATGTCTTTAATTCCTAAAATATAATTGAGAATTGGTTTTAGTCTATAGACTTTAAAGGTAGTGGTTTTGGTCTTTCAAAAATAAAAAATACATCAATTTAGTCATTATTGCACAGTTTTCCTACAAATTTTACTACAAACTTCCTATGAATTTTTATCGATAAGGACTGAAAAGAGGTACTTTCACTTTTTGAGGGACAAAATCCACCGGTTTTAAATTACAATGACTAAAATCAAATTTCAACTATATTTTAGAGATTAAATATATATTTAACCATTATTTTTATCAATTGTGTCCTCTTTTTTGGTGTAAAACTATAAAGTAAATTCTATCGTACCCAGCTGATGTGTCTGGGTAACGGTACCTTGTGAAGTGTCTCAATATTATTGCTACACATGCTCAATTTTATACCTGTCAGATCATTTTCTATTATGGGTTCCAAGCTATACAATTTGTAGAATGACTCTTTCAATATTTTCTAAAAAATTATACAAAAATCCATCCTAATTAATTAGAAATTTTTAAATAAAAAATATATAATTTGCTTTCCTCTCTTTCTTCTGGGGTAGATATTTGACTTAAAATTCACGTGACCTTAAATATTTGTCTAATTTATAAATATTTGTTGAGTTTAAATTTCATACATTTTTAAATATATGTCAAATCTAATTTCAAGACAAATATTTTCAAAGTTTTTTTTTAAAATTTTTAAATATATGTCACCAAAATTTACCTAACACCTCCATAGAGGACCAAGACTGTGACCATGACCACCACGGATTCACCACACTAAAAAAGGACATTCCAAGATTTTTTTTCAGATTTTTCCACATTTTTCACTAATTATAGTTAATTATTTGCTTTTAAGTGAAAAAATTCACTAAAAAAACAAGATAAACCAAAAAAATCACCAAAATTTACTGAACACCTTCTTCGAGAGCCAAGATTGTGGCCATGACCACCTCGGGGCAGTATCACGTTTTGGTCACATGGGAATTACTTGCATGGAGTTAATGTTAATGTGAGTGTGCATATGCTTGGTGACAATATCGTTACCACTTCAAAACCACCCCAAACTCTCATTGCTATTTCACCACAGCAAAAAAAGTGCATTCCAAAAATTTTCTGGATTTTTTTCTCATTTTCCACTTATTTATAGTGTGATTTATAGCTTTAAAGCGAAAAAAATTCACTAAAAATATAAATAAATTCGTAAAATCACCTAACTTTGTCCAACACCTCCTTGGAGGACCAAGAGTGTGTTCATGACAGCCCCAAAGCATTATCAAGTTTTGGTCACGTGGAAATGACTTGCATGGGGTGAGGGTCAGTGTGACAGCCCCAAGTCATATCCATGATTTTCTAAAATTTTACTCATTTTCCACTAATTTATATTGATTTATTAGCTTTAAATCGAAAAAATTTCACTAAAAATATAGATAAATCTAAAATATCACCAAAATTTACCCAACGCCTCCTTGGAAGATCGAGAGTGTGCCCATGACCATCCCGGGCTAGTATCAAGTTTTGGTCACATTGATATGACTTGTATGAGGTTGTGCGTTAGGTTAGGGTTATGGTTAGTGTATATATGCTTTGTGTAGGAATGACTCCTTTAAAAGTCTACTTTTTTCGACCATCTCAAAACCTCCCAAAACTCTCACCATGGATTCCCCACACCAAAAAAGGGTATTCCATTATTTTTTTCCGAATCTTTTTCACATTGTTCACTAATTATAGTGAATTATTTATTTTAAAGTGAAGAAAATTCACTAAAAATAGAGATAAATCCGAAAAATCACCAAAATTTATCCAAAACCTTCTCGGAGGATCAGAAGTTTGGTCATGACCATCCTAGAGTTGTATCAAGTTTCGGCATGTGGAAATAACTTGCATGGGGTTGAGAATAGTGTGAGTGTGCATGTGCTTGGTGAGATACCGTGTCCACATCAAAATCACCCCAAACTCTGCACGCGTTAAAACCCCCTCCCCTCTTCCTCCATTTCCAAATTCCTTTTCCTCCAAACTCCCCTTTCCCTCTCATACAGCCACCCCCTATTTTTGTCCCCTCACCCCGTTTATTTTGAAAAATTGATCTATTAAAACGTTCCTCTCCTTCATAGGATCGTTTTGAACGATCAATTTTCGAAATAGTTGCATGTAGATGATGTTAGAACTCGTTCCAGAGCTATTCCCCTTTCGGAGTCACAACAAGTTTTTTTAAAGCTTTAATATCAATTTATTTGTAATTAATAGTTTATTTATTTCATTAATTTATTAATGTGATATAGGAATTTGATTTATTTGTAAGTAATAATTTATGTGTAGTTAGTTTTTTTATTAATTTATTTTTTTTGTAATTAGGTTTATTTGTAATTAATAGTTTATTTGTAAATAGTTTATTTGTAATTAATATTTTTAATTAATTTATTTGTATTTAGGTTTATTTGTTTTATTAATTTATTAATGTGATATAGGAATTAAGTTTATTTATAATTAATACTTTATTTAATTTATTTGTAATTATTAGTTTATTTGTTTTATTAATTTATTAGTTTATTTGTTTTATAATGTCTATAGTAATTATAATTAGTTTTATTAATTTTATTAGTAATTAGTATATTTGTAATATGTAATTAGTTTTTTAATTTATATAATTATTTATTTCGTATATAATGTCTATAGTCATTAGTGCTTAGGATGTGTGGTAGAGGTGGAGAGAATATTCCACATAGTAGAGGGAGGTCCATCCCTCCGGGCATGCTACGGCAACAAGCAACTCGCGCGATACGGGAGAGGGCCAACCTCTCTCACTCACACGTTGATCAGATGTCGGAGCATCCATCTACTTCAGCGCCGACGGGCGCCATGCAGACTTTTTCTTCTTCCTCCCCTCCACCATCTGCTTCGGTGTAGTTCGATGGTATGGGGTTCATCCCGACACTGGGATTAGTTCAGATTCCTCCAGTGCAGGAGGACGTTGTGCCCAAGATAGACCCTGATGATGCTCAAGATGACCCAGATATGGATGCTGACCAGGAGTTTGATGAGGAGCCTGCTCAATTCCAGGGTTTCGGGTCATGCAGACCTCATGAGACAGACACTCGAGGTCGGGTTATTATCCGACCATTTGGCTGGGGGTGAGTTTGTTTAATTTTATTTTCTTCTTTAGAATTGATATTAATATTTAATCTTTAATTGTTTTAACTGTTAGTATTGAATATTTTATTTTGCAGGTGGGTGCCTAACGCCCCACCTATCGCAATCATCGGTCATACGATCCGGGCACAGTTCCGGGGTCCTCACTACCTTTAGGAGATCACCCCGAAGGATGTTAGGGACAGGTGATGGGAGGAGTTCACGGTAATTAAAAACCCTATCAACTTTATTTTTTTTCTTAAGATATGTCAATTTGGCAGGACTTACCATATTTTTATTTTGCAGAGCCGAGTTACTTGGGACCCTTCTGATAAGGCCCAAATCAAGAAGGTGTACGAGCAGAGGGTTGCTCGTCGCCTTCGAGATATGACGAACAAGGCTCAGAAGAGGCCCATATGGTGTGGTGAGGAGGCCTGGGAGGGTCTTTTGGCCTACTGGGACTCTGCGCAATTCAAGGGAAAGTCCGCTCGTAACAAGAGCAACCGGGCTTCTCAACGGAGGGGGGTCCACACCACGGGCCGCAGGGCCTACCATGAGGTGGCGTTGGATATGGTATGCATAAACAAACACTCTTTTGTATTATATTTCTATTTATTGTTAAATCAATTAACTTGTGTAATTTTCATGTGTAGGCTCGACAGCTTGGGCAGGAGGTCGAGCTGGACGAGTTCTTTGCTACCACCCACACCAAAAAGGGTGGTGGCTAGGTAGATGATTGGGCCCGGTCCACCTATGTAAGTGTTTGTTTATAAGTGTTTTTTTATATAATTTCATATTTATGCATTTGAATATATAACTAATAACTAATTTTACTTTTACCTCAACGGACAAATTACAAGGAACGCCTGAGGGAGGTGGAGTCACAGATGGGGGACACCTCCATGACTGATGCCTCCACCAAGTTGGAGATCTGGAGGAATGTTGCGGGTTGCAAGACCCGAGGTCGTTGTTATTGCACCGGGGAATTGGCCTCCAACATTCGTCCAAGTGTGACCAACTTCATTCAGGAGTCCCGGGCTCACCCGGGCGAGAGTTTTGACGGGTTCGGGTCACGACATTCTAGAGAGGAGGCGTTGCGCCAGGAAGTCAAAGTAGCAAAGGAGCAGTCTCGGCAGGCCATAGAGAAGGTTACAGATTTGGAGGATCGGTTAGCACGACTTCGAGGACAGATGCAACAGATCCTGGACGCTCAGGCTGCAAGTCAGGCTCCCGCTCAGGCTCAGGCATAACCACACCCCCATTATGATCCCGCCATGGATGACCAATCGGTGGATGATGAGGACGAGCAGCCCACCCCACAATCCCAGCGTCGCCGCCGCCATTGATTTCTTTAGGCTTATGTTTTATTGTATTATTTTTTAATAGAGTTTGTGTATATATTTATATATATATATATGCTTTTTTTAATATTGTTTTTATAATTTTAAATTTAATAAATAATAAAATAAATAATAATAAATTTAATTTAAAAAATATATACCTGTAGCGATGGCTGTGGCCGTCACTTGAGTCGTCTCTAGATAAAAAAAAAAATTAATCTTAGCGACGACCATGTTTTTAGAGACAGCTTTGGCGACGGTTAAGCCGTCTTTAGGACGTTAGTCGTCGCTATTATATTTACAACGAGCTACTTAGCGACGTCCACGTGGTCGTCTCTAAGTTGTCGCTACGCAGCCATCCTGTAGAGACGAATGCTAAAAACGAAATTTCTTGTAGTGAACCAAATTAAACAAGAAAGACCCCCCGCCCCGTCCCCTCCTCGAACCAAACAAGATAAAATATCATCTCTCCCCCCTCCACTCATTCGAACCAATTAATTCTAACCCCCTATCCTTTTTTCTCTTTATATTTGAATTTTTAAATACTAATAAATACTAATCCTTAATTTTAAAATTTATTAAAAATCAAAATCTTATCCTATCATTTTTTATTTTACTCCTTATTTTTAACATATAAATCTTTATTATTATTGTTATGATTTTAATTTATTGAATTATAACTTATTATTAAATAATAATGTAAATTAGATTTTAATAATAAAACATAATCTATTATTACAATTGAAAATTGATAATTATCTAAAAACATTCTAATTATTTTTTAAAAATTTTAAAGATATTAATTTATTATAAATTAAATTTAATTATGTAAAATAAATTCATACGCAGGTTAATATTCTAGCTTTTAAATGTGTTTATCTTTTAATAAACAATCATGTTATTTTAAAATTTTAATTCTAAAATTGAATTATTTTAAAATATTTTTTAATGCATCAATTTTAATATATCAAATTATTATCATTCTTCGTGGTGAATTGATATTTTAAGTAAATATTGTGTTTTTACTTTCTATAAAACTACATAAATTCATCGTATACACTTCAAATTTGACTTTTTTTTTGTGACTATAAATTTAGGGTGAGAGAATGGTGCCCCAGTCCAAGGCAGGGAATGCCTCCAGGCTCAAAGAGCACTTATAGAGGTACTTACATTTTATCTCACCCCAAAAGGACGAGTGGAAGTTCGAACCTGCGACCTGTCAGATACGAGACCATGTCTTACTCCACTCAACCAACCCTTGGGGTTACTTCAAAATTGAGTTTAAACAAATATAATTCAAGTTGATAAAAAGGAAAGTGAAATGGTGGAAATGGATGCTGATGAATGATGATCGTCTTTGCAGTTTGCACTTTCTGTTTTTGACAAATCCTACTTTTGCGCTAATACATTTAATGACAGCAACGCCAACCAATGATAGTTGCACATGTGATGGCTACATTCGCATATAATAATAAAAGGACCAATTAGCAAAACTCAGAGGATGACAGACATAACCTACTATAATAGCTCAAATGTGTGATGTATTGGTACATAAGTATAAGTTTTATACTTATTTACCATAAAAGCACCTCTATCTATAATTATATAAAGTTATAAGTTTTTTAATATATTTTTCATTTTAAACTCGATTTAATATAATATTTTATTAGTTATTTTATTATTATTATTACTACTACTTTTTATTATCAAAAGTCGTGTCATCTCTTTTATTCAAAGTAAATTTATTTAATTTGTAGATATTGATACACATGAGTACATATATATTTGTTGAGATTGATACTAAAGTTTGGATGTGGTAATATAATAAAATGTGTTGATTTACATCAAAATTATTGTGTATTTTTCTAATATATTATTTACATTAAAATTGTTTAATTTGTAGATATCGATACACATGAGTACAAATATATTTTTTGAGATTGATACTCAAGTTTGGATGTGGTAATATAATAAAATGTGATGATTTACATTAAATTTATTGTGTAGTTTTCTAATATATTATTTACATTAAATTTATTGTGTTGAATAAGAGATACAATGAATGTGTTGATTTAAAATAAATTTATTTTATTTTTTCCTAATATATCATACGTCTTCATATTTCATGCATTAATTTTTTCACTTATTATCTCTCTTATTAAGGCTGAAAGTAGAAAAATGTAATTAATACTCTCTTGAACTTTTAAATGGGAAAGATACAAAGAAACAAAAATATTCTTCAAATTGGATAGATATGGTAAATGTGTTAGATTTAGTGAAACTCAACACACTTTTGTATTTCTTAATCTGTGTATCTTCATTAGGGGTGTTCGTGGTTCGGTTTGCATCGATTTTGTGACAAAAAATCACTTGATCCAATCATTGTGGTTTTATCATTTCATCACATCCAATCAATTTTTATATTTTTCCAAATCCGATCAAATTTATATTGAATTGGATAGGAACGATTTTCGATTTTTAAAGACACGATAAAATATTAGATAGAAATGATAAAATTATGAAATAATAGTGAATCTTTTTTGTTGGAATTATATTTATTAAAATAAATATAGAATTATATAAAAAGGACGACGTTAGACATAAAAACTAATTTAAAAATAATTTTAAATTGATATATTTATAGAAATATTAACATGATATAAGATAATAAAATCATAAAAAATTTATTAATATAAGTAATTTTATAAAGGGTGGGGATCAATTTACTCCAGGAGTAACTCTGGGTAAAGTTACTCTGCTTAATAACTTCTTATAGAATGTGAATTTCATCAATCCAACCATCATATTAACAGTTTTCATTAAAGAGATCAAGCCTACAAATTTTCATAAAATTTAAAAATCATTTTATGTTTCATTAAATCACTTTAATTGGACGTGCAATATGCTTTTTAAAATATAAGTAAATGTTTACTCTAAAATTACATGCATGTGAATGTCCAATTGATCTAAAATTTGGTGTACATAATCATCATATTAATATCAAATTTATCAACGGTTAGATTTGTTAAATTCACATTCTTTAAAAAGTTATTAAGCGGAATAACTTTGCCAGAGTTACTCCTGGAGTAAGTTGATCCCCACCCTTTTATAAATATATACGTATATAAGTATAAATATATAATTATTTTGTAAGTAGTAATATATGTATATATAAGATCGGTTTGGATTGGATTGGATCGATTCTCAACATAGGGTCCGAAAATGTTTTATCTATAATTATACAATCCTCTTAGTTTTTTATTAATTTTTTTACTATTCACTTAATTTATTATAATATTTTATTATTATTACTACTACCTTTTGTTATTAAAAGTCGTGCTATCTCTTTTACTCAAAGAAAAATTATTTAATTTGTAGATATTGATACACATGAGTACAAATATATTTGTTCAGACTGATACTAAAGTTTGGATGTGGTAATTTAATAAAATGTGTTGATTTACATCAAATTTATTGTATATTTTTCTAATATCTATCTATAATTATACAATCCTCTTAGTTTTTTATTAATTTTTTTTTACTATTCACTTAATTTATTACAATATTTTATTATTATTACTAATACTTTTTGTTGTCAAAAGTCTGTGCTATCTCTTTTACTCAAAGAAAAATTATTTAATTTGTAGATATTGATAAACATGAGTACAAATATATTTGTTTAGGCTGATACTAAAGTTTGGATGTGGTAATTTAATAAAATGTGTTGATTTACATCAAATTTATTGTATATTTTTGTAATATATTATTTACATTAAAATTGTTTAATTTGTAGATATTGATACACATGAGTACAGATATATTTGTTGAGATTGATACTGTAACATCCCGAAAATTAGACTTAAATCAAACTAGAGGAAAGTTAGGAGTGAGTTGAGAGGCTGAGTAGGAGAGGAAGAATTACAAGAAAAAATATGAGGATTAGTAAGAATCTATGGGTATTAAAGGGGAGATTTCAGAAGAATAATTGAGTTGAGTATGAATTATGGCAAAAGGAACGAGGGATGATAAAGTAGGTGAGAGTTAAGAGAGTTAAATTTAAGAGTTTAAGTGTTAGAGTTCTCATTCAACTAACATCCCGATAATTAAGATCTTTGATGAATTAAAAGTGATTAGAATAATGATAGTAAGTTCAGTAATTAAGAAGAAAGTAATTAGGAAGTTGTAACATTCCGTAATTCAGAACTTCTATTAATTCATAAGATTAAGATGGGAATTTATATGTTAATAATTAAGGAGAGAAAGCTTAAGAAATTAGGAGATAGAATTTAGGAGTTTTAAAACCAAGTTTCCAAGTTTTTAAGCAAATTAGGGAGTTAGGAGTTTCTGGTAATCGATTACCAGCATCTTGTAATCGATTACAAACATATTGTAATCGATTACCTGAGAGCTGTTCTTTCGGTAATCGATTATGTAATCGATTACCTGAGCACTGAGTTTTTGGTAATCAATTACCAAGGGTTGTAATCGATTCCCAGATTCCCAGAAAGGTTTTCTAGTGTATTTTTTCGCCTCTAGTAATCGATTACAGTATGTTTGTAATCGATTACTGTCGCTCCAGTATATAAGGTCGAGAACATGCAAAATCAGATTTCTCATTTTTCTTTCTTCCCCTTCCTCAACCTAGAGAGAGAGAGAACCCTAGAGAGAGAAAGTTCGATTTGGAGCTTAGGAAGGAGATTGAAGCAAGAATCATCAAGTGGATCACTCCTATTCCTCATTCTTCTCTTGGTTTTCAAGTTTGGGTGAGTACAACTCACAAACACACACTCCCCTTTGATTTTGAGTTTTCCCCAATGTATGAACCCTACTCTCTAATTCCCTTTCTATATGAATATAGTGGTTAGATTAGCGATGTTTGTATGTGATTGAGTAATTTGGTTAGGTTTTTCATTGATAACCTTAGGGTAGCGAGATTTACGAAATTGTCGAAATGCTCATTGTATGTACCTTATCCCTTTAATCCCCTTTCTACATGGTTGATTTGATTGGATTTGTAATGTTTGTATGGAATTGAGTGATTGATGTTATGATTTACTTGAAAAATCTTTGAATGTCGAAAGTTACGAAACTTGTGAATTTACGAAAGTTACGGAATCATATAAATGCTGTAAACTTCAGCTTTAGTAGTTGATTCATGTTAAGCCGGTTTCGACCGTGAGTTAATTCAAGTCGGCCTTTGCGCTATGAGTTAAAAATTAAGTAATTATGTGAAAACTTGACTTCAGTCCAGTAATAGGTGAGATTCGTCCCCGGGAAAGACGTTTCCCGTAGTCTGAGCTCAGTTCTAACCATAGAAAGTGATAAGATCATGTCTGCTGGGCACAGCAGTGAGTTGCATCATTAGTGCATTTATTTGTTTTAGTTATGATCATGATTATGGTTACATATTAGTTAGTATTTGACTTTCCCACACCGCATGTCTCACCTATTAGTTTATTTGAATTATGTTCTAAGAAGTTTGTTAAATTGTTAATTGTCATTGATATATGCTCCTTGCATTCATGCATGTGGTTATATTCACTGGGATTATTATCTCACCCCACGTTTCAGAGATATATTTAGTGATGCAGGTACTTCCGGTGAGGTTAAGGCAGCTAAGGTGAGGGTGGAGCTGAGTCTTAATTCAGCTGGGAGATTAGTTTAATAGAAGTAGTTCCTGATGCATTTGTGTTTTGGTAATCGGTTATTTGCCGTGGTGTACTGATGTAAATTGTATAAGTGTAATTATTTCTGAGTTGGCCACTGAGGCCTAACTTAAATGTTATGATAGGTATGATATTGAATGTATTGGTTTTGCTGATTTTCAAGTTAAGCAGTTTCTGGTAATTGTTCGGTTTTAGGGGAGACTCTGCCAGATTTCCGGTATGAGTTATTGGAATCACATTTTTTCAAGTGTGGATTCTTCCCTAAGTTTAAGTAAGATTTACTCTTATTTTAGGGAATTTGATGTTATATTGTGATTGCTTAAGCTAATCGTTGGAAAGTTTAAGCGAATATATGACGATATCAGAAATTTAACGAAATAATTTCAAAAACTTGAGGGATAGTGTCTCCAACGGACATTATTTCTGAGTTTAGAAATTAGAGCGTTACAGATACTACATGTGGTAATATAATAAAATGTGTTGATTTACATCAAATTTATTGTGTATTTTCCTAATATATTATTTACATTAAAATTGTTTAATTTGTAGATATTGAGACACATGAATGCAGATATATTTGTTGAGATTGATACTAAAGGGTTTGGTTTATTATTCTTTTTTTACGTGTTATCTATTTTTTGAGTTTTGACTATTATTTGAATTGTTATGTTAGGAGCAACATATTTTTTAGGGGAAATAGTTCAACTGTCAATATCAATGTTGTTTTCTTGAGGTTATTCTTTGTAAAAACTTCTCAATGTAGAAATGAGGTTTTTTTTTCTCTTGCTAATCTTTTAAAAACTTCGGTATGATTCACTTTTTTTCATCATTGTTTTAAAAAAAATTATATCCTATATATTATGAATGATATTGCCTTATTATTATTATTTACTTCCTATATATATGTTTTTTTTTTTCGGATTAATGTCACAATCACATGTTATCATTTTGTTCATTTGTTTGCTTTTAAAAAATGGCTTTCTATTTTAACGTCTTTTTATAATTAAAAAAATGATATTTTTAATAAATGAATTAATTTTAAGTAATATGTCATTCAATTTACTGATTTAACACATAATTTAGCCACCAATTCAGGTAAATAGAATTTAATAGATTGGTAACAAGATCTATAATTATACAATCCTCTTAGTTTTTTATTAATTTTTTTACTATTCACTTAATTTATTACAATATTTTATTATTACTACTACTACTTTTTGTTATCAAAAGTCGTGCTATCTCTTTTACTCAAAGAAATTATTTAATTTGTAGATATTGATACACATGAGTACAAATATATTTGTTCAGATGATACTAAAGTTTGGATGTGGTAATTTAATAAAATGTGTTGATTTACATCAAATTTTTTGTGTATTTTTCTAATATCTATAATTATTCAATCCTCTTAGTTTTTTTATTAATTTTTTCACTATTCACTTAATTTATTACAATATTTTATTATTATTACTACTACTTTTTATTATCAAAAGTCGTGCTATCTTTTTTACTCAAAGAAAAATTATTTAATTTGTAGATATTGATATACATGAGTACAAATATATTTGTTTAGACTGATACTAAAGTTTGGATGTGGTAATTTAATAAAATGTGTTGATTTACATCAAATTTATTGTGTATTTTTCTAATATATTATTTACATTAAAATTGTTTAATTTGTAGATATTGATACACATGAGTACAAATATATTTGTTGAGATTGATACTAGATGTGGTAATATAATAAAATGTGTTGATTTACATCAAATTTATTGTGTATTTTTCTAATATATTATTTACATTAAAATTGTTTAATTTGTAGATATTGAGAGACTTGAATGCAGATATATTTGTTGAGATTGATACTAAAGAGTTTGGTTTATTATTCTTTTTTTATATGTTATCTATTTTTTGAGTCTCTTCTATTATTTGAATTGTTATGTTAGGAGCAACATATTTTTTAGGAGAAATAGTTCAACTATCAATGTCGATGTTGTTTTCTTGAGGTTATTCTCTGTAAAAACTTCCCAATGTAGAAATGCGTTTTTTTTTCTCTTGCTAATCTTTGTAAAACTTCTTTATGATTCACTTTTTTTCATCATTGTTTTAAAAAAATTTATATCCTATATATTATGAATGATATTGCCTTATTATTATTATTTACTTCCTATATATATGTTAATTTTTTTTCGGATTAATGTCACAATCACATGTTATCATTTTGTTCATTTGTTTGCTTTTAAAAAATGGCTTTCTAATTTAACGTCTTTTTATAGTTAATAAAATGATATTTTTAATAAATGAATTGATTTTAAGTAATATGTCATTCAATTTACTGATTTAACACATGAATTAGCCACCAATTCAGGTAAATAGAATTTAATGGATTGGTAACAACATCTATAATTATACAATCCTCTTACTTTTTATTAATTTTTTTACTATTCACTTAATTTATTAGAATATTTTATTATTATTACTACTACTTTTTGTTATAAAAAATCATGCTATCTCTTTTACTCAAAGAAAAATTATTTAATTTGTAGATATTGATACACATGAGTACAAATATATTTGTTCAGACTGATACTAAATTTTGGATGTGATAATTTAATAAAATGTGTTGATTTACATCAAATTTATTGTGTATTTTTCTAATATCTATAATTATACAATCCTATTAGTTTTTTATTAATTTTTTCACTATTCACTTAATCTATATATCTATAATTATACAATCCTCTTAGTTTTTTATTAATTTTTTTACTATTCACTTAATTTATTACAATATTTTATTATTATTACTACTACTTTTTGTTGTCAAAAGTCGTGCTATCTATTTTACTCAAAGAAAAATTATTTAATTTGTAGATATTGATACACATGAGTACAAATATATTTGTTCAGGCTGATACTAAAGTTTCGATGTGGTAATTTAATAAAATGTGTTGTGTTGAGTCTCAAAAATATCATAAGAGAAAATATGATGTTTAAGATAACTCAATTCCCAAGTTTTAATGCTTAACAAATTTAAGTTTAAATATTTATCATAGATACATATATGTTTTAAAGATTTATCTGTGATTTCAGCAAGAGTCACTATGAGCCTACATAAAAAGACTAAGTGTTGAAGTTGTCTGAAGAAGCAGAACTCGTTTGAAGAGTTGAAGCTGTCTGAAGTAGCCCAACTCGTCTGAAGTATCAGTGCTGTCTGAAGTCTCACTTATGACGTGGCACCATCTGCTGAAGTTTGTGAAGACTTTTCTGAACCATTGCTGCACGTACCTTTTCAAACACGTTTATGGCAAGGAACACAGAGACCTTTCCTGGTGATTTTGAATTTCATACACCACTGAGGAAATCTCTGCAACGCAGCCTCTGCAACAACATTTGTAGCAGCCTTAATGCAAGAGAAACCTTGTATCGTGTCAGAAATATCAGGGCTCTCAGAAGCGTGTCTCACAACGGATTAAATAGCATTTAATGCTATCTCTAAACGGTGGTATTTCAACGGATTAAAGTTTGGGTATAAATACCCCTCTATAAAGACCATCAAACAAAACCAGGAAAAAGTGAAAAAAGAAAAATCAATATACAAGAAAGCCAAGAGAAACATCACGCTGCAAGTTTTTACTCCGTAAAAACTCTCTGATAGAATTCTTTGTACACATTTGTATATCCTGAGCATACCTCAGTTTTTATTGTACATTGTATTGGTTTGAGCTTCAAACTTGATAGTTTAAGAGCTTAAACCCCTTTCTTTGTAAACCTTGGTAGAGCCTGAAGAGGCTTGACAGAAAAGAATACTTGTGGTAGAGCCTGAAGAGGCTTGACAGAAAAGAATACTTGTTTATGTCTGGAGAGACTGTACTCGTGGTGTCTGGAGAGACTGTACTCGTTGTGTCTGGAGAGACTGTACTCGTTGTGTCTGGAGAGACTGTACTCGTGGTGTCTGGAGAGACGGTACTCGTTGTGTCTGGAGAGACTGTACTCGTTGTGTCTGGAGAGACTGTACTCATTGTGTCTGGAGAGACTGTACTCAAATTCAAGCCTGTAATCTGAATATTCATATAGTGGAAATCCAGTGGTTTTTTGCCATTGGGACTGGACGTAGCTCACAGTGGTAGTGAGTGAACCAGGATAAATTTCTTGGCTAAGTTTTCTTACCCTTATCTCTTGTCAATTCTTTTTATACTAATCAAGGGGTTAGAGTAATTAATCTGATATGTTATAAAGACATAAAACATTGTTTTAAATCAGTATCTTTTATACCGTCTGAAAACTTCAGACAGTCCTTTAAGAGTCTGTCTGAAATCGTGTTTTTAACACCTGTTTGCGAAAAGCTTTCAAAAATATTCAGAAAAACTATTCAACCCCCCTTCTAGTGTTTCCCTGTGTTTCTACATGTTGATTTACCTCAAATTTATTGTGTATTTTTCTAATATATTATTTACATTAAAATTGTTTAATATGTAGATATTGATACACATGAGTACAAATATATTTGTTGAGATTGATACTAGATGTGGTAATATAATAAAATGTGTTGATTTACATCAAATTTATTGTGTATTTTCCTACTGTATTATTTACATTAAAATTATTTAATTTGTAGATATTGAGACACATGAATGCAGATATATTTTTTGAGATTGATATTAAAGGGTTTGGTTTATTATTTTTTTTACGTGTTATCTATTTTGTGAGTTTTGACTATTATTTGAATTGTTATGTTAGGAGCAACATATTTTTTAGGGGAAATAATTCAACTATTAATATCGATGTTGTTTTCTTGAGGTTATTCTTTGTAAAAACTTCCCAATGTAGAAATGTGGTTTTTTTTTCTCTTGCTAATCTTTGTAAAACTTCGGTATGATTCACTTTTTTTCATCATTGTTTTAAAAAAAATTATATCCTATATATTATGAATGTTATTGCCTTATTATTATTATTTACTTCCTATATATATGTTATTTTTTTTTTCGGATTAATGTCACAATCACATGTTATCATTTTGTTCATTTGTTTGCTTTTAAAAAATTGCTTTCTATTTTAACATCTTTTTATAATTAATAAAATGATATTTTTAATAAATGAATCAAGGTTAAAATATGTTTTTGGTCCCTGTAAAATAGGCGAGTTTGCTTTTAGTCCATATAAATTTTTTCTTTAGTAAAGTGTCCTCCTAAATTTTTTTTTGCAATTAGTCTCTCCCTTCAATTGGCGTGTGTCATGTGCTGATGTGACACGTTTTCTCTCTCTTATGTGTCAATTAATTCATTTCTGGCGGTCTTAAACCGCCATAAAGTTAAACATGACCGCGAGAAAATTAAATAATGTTTCCCCTTCTACCCCACCCCTTCTTCTCCCCTCCCCACACTCTCACCACACCCACCAACCTCCCCCTCTCCCACCCACTGCTGCATGACTTCCCTCCCCATTTCGTCACCCTTATCCTGGTAATACAAATGGCTCTGTTTTCGCCCGCAAGCAGGGCCGACCCAATCTTTATAGGGGCCTAAAGCAAATTTTATAATGATGCATTTTTTGTCTTTCAATCTAATATATTAATGTATGTTTGTTAGAATTTTAAAAAAAAATAACTATTTTTTAAAAATAAAATTATCTATTTAAATAAATAAACATACTCACACTGACACAATAGAGTCTAATCAAGTAAAGTAACATGTTTATTTATATATACTCACTAAAGGACAAATCTATTCACCTAACAAAAAAGAGAGACTGAGCGTAAGAGAAAATATGTATTATCAATATAGCACCATCAGAAGAAGAAAGGACACAAAAAAATAGAAATAAAATAAGTAATGAAGCAAATAAATATTAAAAATGGATAGAATCAATTATTAATAATTATTATTTATGAGAAAATAGAAAGTCATGATAAAATGAGACCTTTTTAAGAGAAAAAACTTAGTTACACTTAATAATTTAATATGACTTACTAAATAACTATTAGCTTATTTTTTAAAAAAATATTAATAATAAATAAAAATATTTTTTAGGGGCCTAAAATAAGGGGTATTTTTTGGGGGCCTAAAGCGGGGGCTTTACCCGCTTTAGGGTTGGGCCGGCCTTGCCCGCAAGCTACACACACACAGATAGATATATATATATATATATATATATATATATATATGGACTGGAGTGCCTCACATCACATGTTCATGTGATCCTCGCAGGTTTCATCAATAATATTTTGGATTTCTAGTTTGAATTGAATAAGAGTTGAGAATTATTTTCTTACAAAAATCAAGCAACTCATCAGTCACACTAAGTGACGTCCTGTGAAACACGGATAATAATATCAATCGTTATATAAATTGCATTAACTAAAGAAACCCAACAATTTCATGATAATAAAGTAATTTTAAAACAAAAAAAAATAAAAATGAACCCAGCAACATGTCAATATATTTAACTAATAACTAAGATAACTCTAAATAGAAACCATTTATAACCGAATCAATTAATGAACCTAGATTCAATTCTTCATGTCTTATCTTGCGCGTGATTTTAATATTCATTGAATGTAACACGCAAACCATCAAAATTATTGAATCTTGTAAGAGAACCATGCACTAGATTTACAAGAAACCATTTTCCGATCACATGTATGCAGATGGACTAATTTAAATTTAATGATTAATCTGACGATATATTAAATTTGAAATTATTAATTGATTCTATATCTGAGTAATGAAAAAATAAAAATGGCTCTGTTTTCGCCTGCAAGCTACATAATAGAAATTGCTTCTGCTTTGTTGTGATCATACCATCAACCTTGCTCTTCACTCTGCAAACTAATTATTTCATGTAGCTAGCTAGCTACAGAGATGTAACATATATATCCATCACGGCTGCACCACAAATTAAACAAGACTAATGCAGAGAGAAAATATGGAGGAAAACAGAGCCATTGGAAAAACAGAGAGAAAAGATGGGTTAGTTAGTGTTTGGAGTGTAGCAAAGTGGGGTTGTATTTATATTATAGCATGGATGAATTGAAACGCAAAAAGAACCGAGTTCAAACCCCAAAACTGTTGGAATTGAGGTATGCACCGGATCCAATCTACCATGTTAGTAATAATAATATTGTGTATATTGTTCATTTCATTGTCATATTTAATTTAATCAATTATATTTTTTCGTCCAACAAAGATTGGAACACTCGTTAGTGTGTGACCCTGTAGATTCATTACTAAACTGGTAGTAAATTAATTCATTAATTTACTAATTAAGGTTGGCGTCTAGCAACACTCCTTAACGGCCCGATAGTATGAAGTATATATTACTTTAGAACCACTAGAAGATTAATATAATATTTCCTTCCATCCTTTTCAGCTCTATGTTAACTCTAGAATATGGTATTTGTCAAATTCTATTAAGTTAACGTGTGATGAATGACTTGAGAAACTCCTTTCTTATTTCATTCATAATACCCTGGCCAAGGTTTTTATTTATATAGAGCTCAAACTCATTACCAAGAGTTGATGGATTCTTTCTTGATTAGACATTAATCCTACAAGTATTTAATCATACCTAATAATCTTTCAACTAATGTCATAAAGCATTAGGTGTCCGATATCAAAGTATAATAAATATCTTGTTGATTACTATGTTAATCTCAAGTCTAAGGAAATTATACAATTCTTCAAAAGAATTTCCTATTGACAATTCAAGGGTAATATTAACCATTAGGAATTCTCCTTTGAGTCAGTTCAATGGCCATATCTCTATATGCACCATTTATATGTGTTTATTTAATAAATGAGATCTATTAATATTTATCTTATAAAGACTACAACACATATATTGATCTATCTGGATTAATGATGTCCTATCCTCAATAATCCAACGATCAAGAACAATTTAGATTAAAATTATATAAGACTCATTTCTCATTATTATAATCTCTATTATAATAACAAGTCTCTAATTTTAATCAAGGACCTTATCATATGAATTAAATAAATATGACAATGAAATGAACAATATACACAATATTATTATTACTAACATGGTAGATTGGATCCAGTGCATACCTCAATTCCAACAATCTCCCACTTACACTAGAGCCAATCGGTCATGTACCTCATTCCCAGCTCCCACTTGTATCTATCAAATTCTTTTATGCCAAGTGCTTTGGTGAATGGGTCTGCAGGGTTCTTTTTACCAGAAACCTTTTGTAGTTTAACGTCACCACGTTCGACAAACTCTCTAAGTATGTGATATTTTCTGCAGTAATGTTTTGTCTTTTGATGCGATCTTGGCTCTTGTGCTTGAGCAATTGCACCGTTATTGTCACACAATAATGTAACTGGTTCGTCCATTGAAGGAACTACACCAAGTTCAGCTAGAAAATTTTTCATCCACACTGCTTCTTTAGCAGCTTCACTTGCTGCTATGTATTCTGCTTCAGTAGTAGAATCAGCAGTGTTATCCTGCTTGGAACTTTTCCAACTGACTGCACCACCATTTAAGGTGAAGACATATCCGGAAACAGATTTGGTATCATCAATATCTGATTGAAAACTTGCATCAGCATAACCCTTTAACTTGAGTTCAAAACCTCCATAGATGAGGAATTGGTCTTTAGTCCTTCTTAAGTACTTAAGAATGGTCTTAACCACTTTCCAATGTTCCTCACCTGGGTTTGCTTGATATCGACTAGTTACACCCAGTGCATAGGCGACATCAGGCCGTGTACAAGTCATGGTGTACATGATAGCTCCCACTGCACTAGCATATGGTACTTTATTCATGCGTTCCCTCTCTTCAGCAGTTTTAGGACAATCCATTCTACTGAGAGTAACTCCAGTTCCTATAGGCAAATAGCCTCTTTTAGAGTTATCCATGTGATACCTCTTTAAGATGGTTTCAATGTACATAGATTGAGAGAGTCCAAGCAGCCTTTTGGATCTATCTCTATAGATCTTTATTCCTAGAATAAAAGCTGCTTCTCCCATATCCTTCATGGAGAACTGTTTAGAAAGCCAAACCTTTGTAGATTGCAATGCCGGAATATCATTCCCTATGAGCAATATGTCATCAACATATAGCAATAGGAAGATAATTGTGCTCCCACTAACCTTTTTGTATACACAAGGTTCTTCTTCACATCTAACAAAATCAAACATTTTGATTGTGTTGTTAGAGCGAATATTCCAACTTCTAGAAGCTTGCTTCAATCCATAAATGGATCGTTGTAACTTGCAAACTTTGTTATGATCAGACATAGGTGTGAAACCTTCAGGTTGTGTCATGTACACATCCTCTTTTAACTCTCCATTAAGAAAAGCTGTTTTCACATCCATCTGCCATATTTCATAATCATAGTATGCTGCTATAGCAAGTAGAATCCGAATTGATTTGAGCATTGCCACAGGAGAGTAAGTCTCGTCATAATCTATTCCTTCCTTTTGACGATATCCCTTGGCAACAAGACGAGCTTTATAAGTCTCGATCTTTCCTTCTGCTCCAATCTTTTTTTTGTAAACCCATTTACAACCATTTTGTTTTATATCCTTTGAAGCTTCAACCAAAGTCCATACTTTGTTAATCTTCATGGATTCCATTTCAGATTCCATGGCTTCTTGCCATTTCTCACGATCCAAGCTTTGCATAGCCTCTACATAACTTTTAGGGTCATCATCAATATGACGATCCTCATTTGCTATGTCATCTAGCACCATCAAGTTTAATCTATCTGGTGCATGATGTGATCTTCTAGACCTTCTAGGAGGCACCTGTGCTACTGAATCCTCTTGTTCTGGATTCATCGGTTGTTCTATCTGTTCTTGAACTTGTTCAGTAACTTGTTCTTGAACCACAACCGGGTCTTGGATCGGAACATTTGAAGATGGTAAACTTTGTGTTGACCTTAAACTATCCAAGCAAGGATGCTCAATATTCATCTCATGTCCTTGAGCATTTGACGTTTCATTGGTTAGTTGATCTTCATCAAGTTCTACTTCTCTACCATGAATTCCTTCTGCGAGAAATTCCCTTTCTAAAATGGTTCCTCCTCTTGCCACAAACACTTTATGGCCAGAAGGGTGGTAAAAATAGTATCCCATTGTTTCCTTAGGATATCCAATGAACCTACACTTGTCAGACCTTGCTTCAAGTTTATCCGTTTGTAATCTCTTAACGTAGGCTGGGCATCCCCAAACCTTAATGTGTTTAAGGCTTGGTTTGCGGCCTTTCCATATCTCATATGGCGTTGTAGAGACAGATTTAGTGGGAACTTTATTTAACAAATAATTTGCCGCTTCCAAAGCATATCCCCATAAGCTTGTTGGAAGATCAGTGAACCCCATCATGGATCTTACCATATCTAATAAGGTTCGGTTCCTCCTTTCAGATACACCATTGTGCTATGGTGTTCCTGGAGGTGTCCACTGTGAGAGAATCCCATTCTCTTTCAAATAATCAAGAAATTCAGCACTTAGATATTCTCCTCCTCTATCAGATCTAAGCACCTTGATACTTTTACTAGTTTGTTTTTCAACTTCACTTTTAAATCTCTTGAACATTTCAAATGATTCAGATTTATGTTTCATTAGATATAGAAAACCATATCGTGAAACATCATCAGTGAAGGTGATGAAATAAGAATATCCACCTTTGGCTTGAATTCTCATGGGCCCACAAACATCTGTATGAATTAGTCCCAATAATTCAGAGGCTCTTTCTCCATTTCCTGTAAATGGGGATTTTGTCATTTTGCCTTTGAGACAAGATTCGCAAGTTGTATATGATTCATAATCATAGTCATCAAGGTAACCTTCCTTGTGCAACTTACTAATTCTTTTCTCACCAATATGACCGAGTCTACAATGCCAAAGATAAGTTTTATTCACTTGATTATCTCTTTCTCTTTTAAGACCAGAAACATGCATAATCGGATTATAACACACTTTAGGTAAGACATAAATGCCGTTTTGGATATACCCATTCGCACATAAATGATCATTATCATTATTATAAATCGAGCAAACACCTTTATTAAAAACAGTGCGAAAACCACGAGAATCCAATATAGAAATCGAAATAATGTTCGAAACGAAATTAGGAACATAATAACAATCCTCTAAGACTAGTACATTGCCAGTCGGCATTATTAAGGAGACTGTTCCTATAGCATTGGCTGCAACACTTGCTCCATTTCCCACTTGGAAACTGACTTCTCCCTTCTTCAACCTTCTAGTTATTTGCAGTCCCTGCAACGAATTGCAAATGTTAAAACTACTGCCAGTATCTAATACCCATGTAGAAGAATCAGTAATAGTTAAGGAAATCATGAAAACATTTTTCATAATGAATGTCTTACCTTGTTTCTTTTCTTTCAAAGAATCAAGATATTTGCGGCAATTCCTCTTCCAGTGTCCTTTCTCCTTACAGAAGAAACACTCAGCTTCGCTTTTCTCAACACTGCCTTTCTTGTGCTTGGGTTTGGTCACACCACCCTTTGCCACAAAAGGCTTCTTTGGAGACTTGTACTTTCCTTTGCCCTTGTTCTTATTGGACTTTCCAATCACCAAGACAGATCCTTGGCTCTTTCCAGAGTCAATCTGATTCTGGTAGTCTATTAACAGATTCATCATCTGATGTAAATCACAATCCATCTTGTTCATATTAAAATTAACAACGAACTGTGAGAATGAATCAGGGAGTGACTGCAGAATCAAATCTTGGGATAACTCCTTCCCAAGTTTGCAATCCAACTTCTCAAGTTGTTCAATAAGAATGATCATCTGCAGAACATGAGGTCCCACCTTCCCATTGACACTCAATGTGGACCTAAACAGAGTCTTAGACAACTGGTATCTAGCTGTCCTACTCTGTTCACCGTACATCTTCTTAAGATGAGCGATGATACTAGGGGGATCCATATCCTCATGTTGTCTCTGGAGCTCTGGGCTCATGGATGCTAGAATGATGCATTTTACATTCATGCAGTCTTCTAAGTACTTCTGATAAGTACTAGAAGTCTCAGCATCATCCTTGTCTTTTGGTTCAGTCACAGCAGGTTTATCGATCACATCGATAAGTTTTTCTTGCATGAGAACAATTCTCAGATTTTGATACCAGTCCAGAAAGTTGTCACCTTTCAACTTTCCATCAGCAAGTATCGAACGCAATGACAAAGTAGACATGTCGAGATATCTAATAAAAATAAAACATGTCAATACATATATATATATAAAAATATCACAAACAAAATACTCCCACTTACTACGATAGCTACTTTAAGAAATCATATTTCTTTTAGTGGAAATATAAAATAAATATCTTAAAATTATGAAAAAAACTTGGTTGTCAAGTCATTTATCATACACATTTTAAGATAAATGTATCACATACAAATGCATTTAAAATAGTAAATAACAAGTAGTCCCATGTATGTCAGGTCGTTCCTACAAGTATATTAGAATTAATCTCTACACTCCCTAGGTAGTCTAGGATTTAGTGAAAAAAATTAATTTTTTTTTATGAAATGCCTTGTTAATCCTCTTAATTTCAAGTCCCCTGGTAATCAGGTCGTCTCTTGAAATTAATAATTAACATATTTTTAGATAAAATGTATCTTATACAAAATATTTAAAAAAAAAATAAAAGTTCATCACATGAAATCAGTATTAATTTCTATATCATATATAGAGATTAAACAATCACATATTTTTAGAATTAATCATTGTAATATATAAATCAAATTTTATATATATATAAGTCTCTTAATTTAATTAATCAATATTAATTAAGTACAAAGAGACTTATCAATTAAATATAATTAATAGGTTACAATTAACTTAAATTAATTAAAAAACAATTAATTAATTTAATTAATGGGTTACAAGCACAATACGCTACCGTTGCCACACATTCTATTAACTTATATTACAATGTCAGAGTCTAGTTTCAATTCGTATACAAAAAAAACGAAAAGAACCGAATTTGACTTACAGGTTGAATTCACACAAATCTCAGGAAATGTTTCAATTCGTATTCATCATGAAAAACGAAAAGAAACGAATTTTAAAAGCAATATATTTTGATTGCGCAAAAGACATGTTCTCGTGCTTGAATTAGCATGGCATCAAATGACTCAGATTGCACTCAAGAGGAACATATATAATCAGCACAACAAATAGAATCTATAATCCACATGATTCATACCATCACATATATGTCAGCATGTAGTCATGATCAACATACCCTAAAAGCATATATATCCTCATATAAAACGTATTGATACATAAAGCCGAACAATTTCGGAAGAAAATAAAAAAACGTATCGATTCAATATAACATATTGATTCCCAAAATCAATAATCAATAGCAGCATAAATTAAACACCAAACCAGGCTCTGATACCATTGAAGGATATGGGAGAAGCAGCTTTTATTCTAGGAATAAAGATCTATAGAGATAGATCCAAAAGGCTGCTTGGACTCTCTCAATCTATGTACATTGAAACCATCTTAAAGAGGTATCACATGGATAACTCTAAAAGAGGCTATTTGCCTATAGGAACTGGAGTTACTCTCAGTAGAATGGATTGTCCTAAAACTGCTGAAGAGAGGGAACGCATGAATAAAGTACCATATGCTAGTGCAGTGGGAGCTATCATGTACACCATGACTTGTACACGGCCTGATGTCGCCTATGCACTGGGTGTAACTAGTCGATATCAAGCAAACCCAGGTGAGGAACATTGGAAAGTGGTTAAGACCATTCTTAAGTACTTAAGAAGGACTAAAGACCAATTCCTCATCTATGGAGGTTTTGAACTCAAGTTAAAGGGTTATGCTGATGCAAGTTTTCAATCAGATATTGATGATACCAAATCTGTTTCCGGATATGTCTTCACCTTAAATGGTGGTGCAGTCAGTTGGAAAAGTTCCAAGCAGGATAACACTGCTGATTCTACTACTGAAGCAGAATACATAGCAGCAAGTGAAGCTGCTAAAGAAGCAGTGTGGATGAAAAATTTTCTAGCTGAACTTGGTGTAGTTCCTTCAATGGACGAACCAGTTACATTATTGTGTGACAATAACGGTGCAATTGCTCAAGCACAAGAGCCAAGATCGCATCAAAAGACAAAACATTACTGCAGAAAATATCACATACTTAGAGAGTTTGTCGAACGTGGTGACGTTAAACTACAAAAGGTTTCTGGTAAAAAGAACCCTGCAGACCCATTCACCAAAGCACTTGGCATAAAAGAATTTGATAGATACAAGTGGGAGCTGGGAATGAGGTACATGACCGATTGGCTCTAGTGTAAGTGGGAGATTGTTGGAATTGAGGTATGCACTGGATCCAATCTACCATGTTAGTAATAATAATATTGTGTATATTGTTCATTTCATTGTCATATTTATTTAATTCATATGATAAGGTCCTTGATTAAAATTAGAGACTTGTTATTATAATAGAGATTATAATAATGAGAAATGAGTCTTATATAATTTTAATCTAAATTGTTCTTGATCGTTGGATTATTGAGGATAGGACATCATTAATCCAGATAGATCAATATATGTGTTGTAGTCTTTATAAGATAAATATTAATAGATCTCATTTATTAAATAAACACATATAAATGGTGCATATAGAGATATGGCCATTGAACTGACTCAAAGGAGAATTCCTAATGGTTAATATTACCCTTGAATTGTCAATAGGAAATTCTTTTGAAGAATTGTATAATTTCCTTAGACTTGAGATTAACATAGTAATCAACAAGATATTTATTATACTTTGATATCGGACACCTAATGCTTTATGACATTAGTTGAAAGATTATTAGGTATGATTAAATACTTGTAGGATTAATGTCTAATCAAGAAAGAATCCATCAACTCTTGGTAATGAGTTTGAGCTCTATATAAATAAAAACCTTGGCCAGGGTATTATGAATGAAATAAGAAAGGAGTTTCTCAAGTCATTCATCACACGTTAACTTAATAGAATTTGACAAATACCATATTCTAGAGTTAACATAGAGCTGAAAAGGATGGAAGGAAATATTATATTAATCTTCTAGTGGTTCTAAAGTAATATATACTTCATACTATCTGGCCGTTAATGAGTGTTGCTAGACGCCAACCTTAATTAGTAAATTAATGAATTAATTTACTACCAGTTTAGTAATGAACCTACAGGGTCACACACTAACGAGTGTTCCAATCTTTGTTGGACGAAAAAATATAATTGATTAAATTAAATAGTTTAATTTTATTGGATAAATATATTTTCTCAAAGTGGAATATTATTGTATTTTATGCTAGCACCAAAAATACAAATAATATTTGAAACATCTGTAATTTAATTAAGTCAGACTTAATTAATATATTGTGAAATAAAGATAAATATATATAAAGGAGAGGTTGCAACGTAATTGACTAAGTCTTGCCAAGTTGACAACAACTATCTGATTGCAACAAAGTGTGTTGCTATTAATGAGGGAGCAATTCCTATTAAATAGGAATTTGATATTTGAAAAAAAAACCCTTGGTGCAGTACGTGCCTTTCTGCAGTACGAGTACGTGCTTAAGAAAATAAAAGGCCGTGCCTTTTATAGTGCACACCGTGCCTTTAATATATATGGGTTGCAAAGCAAATTAAAAATGCGATTCTCTCTTCTCAGTTAGTCTCATACATATATATTTTTCAGAATTCCTGAGTTACAGATTCGATTCCACGCGTCAAGTGTTGATACAACAACGTTGGTCTCGGTGTGGATACACGTGTAGAGCCTTCATATTTTTGGAGGGGAAATTTTATAGAGCCATCACAGTCTCCTGAGGTAAATATTTCTTAATTTTTTGCCTCACTGATACCTAGTTTGCATAAATTGATACACTAGGTTCTCTGTTTTCCGCTGCGCATGTTATGAACACGCTATTTTATCCTTCAAAAACAAGGACGCGTTTTCTATGGTTGAGTGGGTGCATCTTATACTAATTCTTTAGCAAAAACAAAGAGCGTTTAGCTTCACATCTTATGATGATACCACATCCTCAGTTTACATATTTGTAGGGAAGTCATGCAACAAGAGTGGGTGGGAGAGGGGAAGGTTGGTGGTTGTGGTGAGAGTGTGGGGAGGGGAGAAGAAGGGGTGGAGTAGAAGGGGGAACAATATTTAATTTTCTAGCGGTCATGTTTAACTTTCTGGCGGTTTAAGACCGCCAGAAATGCATTAATTGACACCTATGATAGAGAAAACGTGCCACATTAGCACCTAACACACGCCAATTGAAGGGAGGGACTAATTGCAAAAAAAAAAAATTAGGAGGACGCTTTACTAAAGAAAAATTTTATAGGGACTAAAAGCAAAACCCACCTATTTTACAGGGACCAAAAACATATTTTACCCATGAATTAATTTTAAGTAATATGTCATTCAATTTACTGATCTAACACATAAATTAGCCACCAATTCAGGTAAATAGAATTTAATGGATTGATAACAACATCTATAATTATAACATCCTCTTAGTTTTTTATTAATTTTTTTACTATTCACTTAATTTATTACAATATTTTATTATTATTATTACTACTTTTTGTTATCAAAAGTCATGCTATCTCTTTTACTCAAAGAAAAATTATTTAATTTGTAGATATTGATACACATGAGTATAAATATATTTGTTCAGACTGATACTAAAGTTTGGATGTGGTAATTTAATAAAATGTGTTGATTTACATCAAATTTATTGTGTATTTTTCTAATATCTATAATTATACAACCCTCTTAATTTTTTATTAATTTTTTCACTATTCACTTAATCTATCTAATCTAAACCTTTACAATCCTCTAACTTTAGAGGTTATTTTTTCACTATTCATCAGTTTCCCTCCAAATTTTGAGTAATGGTCTTCCTTAAAAAAATTAATTGATTTAATTATTGAAAAGATACTCTGAATTCCAGCTGTGTTATTTGAAGTTGTGCTGAGTGGATATTGTTAATGTAATATACACATGTTTATGATGGGACTTTTTGGGGAACCATTAAGCAATATGCAGACATTGTGTTTAGGAACTGGGATAGGAGCTGTACAGGGAATAGAAGCTTCTTAGCTTTTGAATTCAGTCTCATTGCCGGGAAAACATCCTTAATGTGGGTGTAATTTAAATTTAAATGCCTAAACAGGCGGGATTTGTTAAATTTTTTGCTTCATGGAAAAGGTATAAATAGACCCCATGACATCCTTTCTACTATTGAACCGTCTTCTTTCTCCCATTTCTTTGAAACCTTTTCTTACCACTTAAAATGGCTATGGTACTTGTGGACGAAGATAAAGTTGGAGGCTGAGATCTGGAACATGTCTTCTCTAGCAAAACCGAATGATCGATTTGCATTGCAAATATTTTTCGTTGATGAAGAGGTTGATTTTCAAAGAATTCTTCCGTTTAATTGGTTTACTGTACATGCATGGTTTGTCTCTTACTGTGTGTTGTTTGTTACTTGGTGCAGGGGGAAGGATAGAGGCCACCGTGCCCAAGCAGCACATAATCAAATTTTCCTATTTCGTCGTTGAGGGTGACTAACTTCGGCTTGACTGGAAAGTCTGGAAAGTATCGAGTAGCTGGCCACGAGTTTAAGATGGTGTTTAATGGGGGGACGAAAGTGGCTCCTTGCCCCTCTGTCCCCATTCCTATGTGGAAACACCAAGACTTATGACATTAAGAACACAAAAGGAAATTCAGATTACCTTCTAGGTAGGTTGCTCATTTTTACAAAACATTCAGATTTTTTGCTTGTGATCATTCTTACATTCTAGGTAGTTGTTGCATAGTTTAAGAAATTTTATCTTTCTTATATTTTGTTTTGAACTATTTATTTGCAATTTATTATTAATTCTTTCACTGATAAGTATTTATTATAACTAATTTATTATTTCTCAGAGAGTATTTTCTACTTATCATAGCCATGAAAAAATTTCAATTGTTCACTCCAATAACCAATATGACACTAACATGATTCACAAAAACCAATTTGCTCAAGTTCTATCTTACTTTGCACCATTTTAAAATGGTTCACATAGCACTGTACGTACAAATAGTGTTGGCATGAGGTAGGAGTGATTTGTGTGCATTGGTGGAAATTGAGGGCTAACTGTGTGACTTCAGAATATGGCAGACCACTTGAACACAATATAAGAGCATTAGGGATGGAGAATGGGTTCGAAGGAACTTAGGATTTCATGACAGGGAGGGAAGGTATCTGACTGGAGAACCACACAATTTCAAACTGCCTCATAAAACCAAGGAGGATGCTTTTGGAATTTCGATTTCAGTGTGGGGTTCTCAGGGTGTGGTTTTGGGTACATTCACCTTGAAGCAACAAGAAAATCAAACAACATAAGAGTGTTGCATAGATCAAAGCATATAGCTGCAAATAAAATTAAGATTGATGCCTTACCTCTCTAGCTAACAGAACAAGTTAAATTATGGATATGGAACCTTAGTAATCTTCTTACTGCTGAAATATGTTCTTCTCTGTAACCTTTTTATAAAAAATTTTCACCCAAAATCCTCCTCTTATTAGTCTTTTTCTCCCTCACATAAACAAGTGAGGATCAAATATGATAATCCCAACACCAACTTCAGTTTTTCACTCTTCTGGTCATTGTGTTAGATGGTTTAATTTGATTAGTATTTTAAACGTGTGTTCTGTGCTTGCATGTTAGTTGTCACAGATTAATTTTTTACCTTCCTTTATTTATTTTGACCTTACTTCCATTATTTATGTGCAGGAATGATGACTTTGAGGGACTTTGAGAGCAGTGGTGATTGGTGAGCAACTTATAAGAACATTAATAGATGATGTTTCTTTGCATTTTGTGGTCTATTTATCTAGCCTTGCCAATTGTAGATTATGGAAATGTAACTCTTTTGCCTTTTTACTTCAAATCAATAAATGATACATGGGGTTCTATGAGATGTCGTTAATAAAACTGATAAAGCAGTTTCAAACTCAATCAAATTGGTGAAGAATTTGTAAAGTTATATTGTTTGAATTTTCAATTTACATAGATTTGTAAAGATCATGTAAAGATATTTTCATACTTTAATTTATATTTCACGATCTTAGTTATACATATGTAAAGTTATATGTGCAGGTTAATGAGTTAAATTGTCTTCACGCATAACTTTCGAAAAAATTATTTATTCCCTAGCAAATATTAAAACCAAATGATAAAGTGAACATGTTCTGTTTGAAGAAAGTGAATATAGTTTGCAGTATTTTTTTGTAATATTTAGTTAAATTATATTTAAATTGTCTTTGTATAATATAAATGTTATTATATAACTTAGTTCCATTATCGGTCAATTTATATGTCGATTCAAAATACACGATTGGATGGTCAAGGTTTTTTTTTTTTTAATATTAAGTTTCATAACTAAAGCGAAAATTAAGTAACAGGATTTCTCCTTAAATTGACACACACACACATATATATATTTGTGTGTAAAACATTGTAGATTTTACTTTGTCATCAATAATTTATCAAATTGAACGAATTATTTGAAATTATTTTAAGAATTTAATAATTATACACTGTCCGTGTAAAATTATTTTATATGGTCATTAAATGATGTGTCAATATGTTAACACGTCATTTAATGAGTTTAATGATACATGAGATGTCATATTCATTAATTGATGTGGTAAAATATTATTGGATGACTGTATAAAATCTTTATACTGACAATGTATAATAATTAAACTTACTTTAAACACAAAATTTGAAATTAGAATTATTAAACTCCTAAAAATTTTGATAAATCCCAATTTTTACATGCATTGAAAATGTAAATTTACATGCTGTGAAATTCTTCACATTTTTCAGCTTTGAAAGTTATTTCATTTTAACAAGAATTTTAAAATTTATTTATTTTGAGATTTGAAAGTTATTTCATACCTCAGAACTATTATAAATCCTTTAATCTTTGTCTTCAATATAATAGTGTCAGAGTTATATACAGAGAATATCTTCTTCACGAACTTGATGTGCAAAATTTTGAAAAAGTAAATCACTAATTTGTAAGATAACATGAGACCAAATTTTGGTGTACCCGAAAATTAACCGACCTGAATTACAATTGGAACTGAGTTTGTTTAATCAATTTTTTGGGTGTTCTTATTAAAGGTTATGCAGAGACAGGGGATATGAAATTCTCTTACAAGTTTTGTCTTGCTGAGTTTTGATATAACAAAAGTTTTGAGAAGTTCATCCAATCAACAACTCCAAAATTTTCTCAATGTTGTAGGAAGGGTAAAATTGCATTAGAGTATATGAAAAAAATATATTCCTTTAAATTCTTTCATTTCCCCAAAATTATTTGTTCATTAAATACTTATTCTAATTTATTAATTAGTTACTAATACCTAATTTATCATTTCCTTAGTTATTGAATAAAAAATTCACTATGGGCCGTGCGTCACACGGGCTCAATACACTAGTAATTATACAACCCTCTTAGCTTTTTATTAATTTTTTACTATTCACTTATTTTATTACAATATTTTATTATTATTACTACTACTTTTTGTTATTAAAAGTCGTGCTATCTTTTTATTCAAAGAAAAATTATTTAATTTGTAGATATTGATACACGTGAGTATAAATATATTTGTTTAGACTGATACTAAAGTTTGGATGTGGTAATTTAATAAAATATGTTGATTTACATCAAATTTATTGTGTATTTTTCTAATATATTATTTACATTAAAATTGTTTAATTTGTAGATATTGATACACACGAGTACAAATATATTTGTTGAGATTGATACTAGATGTGGTAATATAATAAAATGTGTTGATTTACATCAAATTTATTGTGTATTTTCCTAATATATTATTTACATTAAAATTGTTTTATTTGTATATATTGAGACACATGAATGCAGATATATTTGTTGAGATTGATACTAAAGGGTTTGATTTATTATTCTTTCTTTACGTGTTATCTATTTTTTGAGTTTTGACTATTATTTGAATTGTCATGTTAGGAGCAACATATTTTTTAGGGGAAATAGTTCAACTATCAATATCGACGTTGTTTTCTTGAGGTTATTCTTTGTAAAAACTTCCCAATGTAGAAATGGGTTTTTTTCTCTTACTAATCTTTGTAAAACTTCGGTATGATTCACTTTTTTTCATCATTGTTTTTTTTAAAAAATTATATCCTATATATTATGAATGATATTGCCTTATTATTATTATTTACTTCCTATATATATGTTAATTTTTTTTTCGGATTAATGTCACAATCACATGTTATCATTTTGTTCATTTGTTTTCTTTTAAAAAATGGCTTTCTATTTTAACGTCTTTTTATAATAAATATAATTATAATGATATTTTTAATGAATGAATTAATTTTAAGTAATATGTCATTCAATTTACTGATTTAACACATAAATTAGCCACCAATTCAGGTAAATAGAATTTAATGGATATACATTTGAAGTGTGAAAATATTTTACACTATTATCTAATAATGTGTTGTGACATCATTTATTAAATTTAATTACAAATAAGATGTTATATTTATTAAATAATGTGATATTACACTAACAATGTAAAACTTTATTTTCTTCTATAATATTTTCTATTACTTTTATATTTGGTGTAGTATAAATACAGTCATAATTAAACATCATTAAATTAAATTAATATATCATATTCTTAATAAATATTTTTTAAAAAATTAAACTAATTAATAATAAGAACATATTAAATTTTGTATATAATTTAATTTAATATAATCTTTTTTAAAAATTAATAAAAAATTAAACTAAGCCCGTGCATAACACGAGTGTAAATACTAGTAATTATACAATCCTATAGGTATTTTATTAATTTTTTCACTATTTATTCAATTTAGTACAATATTTTATTAGTTATTTTATTATTATTGTTACTACTTTTTGTTATCAAAAGTTGTGTCATCTTTTTTATTTAAAATAAAATTGTTTAATGTAGACATTGATACACATAAGCAGAGATAAATTTGTTGAGATTAATATCGAAGTTTGGATGGTAATATAACAAAATATGTTGATTTACATCTATCTATAATCTATCTATAATTATACAATCCTATAGGTATTTTATTAATTTTTTCACAAATCATTCAATTTATTACAATATTTTTTTAGTTGTTTTATTATTATTGTTACAAATTTTTGTTATCCAAAGTCGTGCCATCTTTTTTATTTAAAGTAAAATTGTTTAATATATAGGCATTGATACACATAAGCAAAAATAAATTTGTTGAGATTAATATCGAAGTTTGGATGTGGTAATATAACAAAATATGTTGAATTACTTCTATCTATATTTTATATCTATAATTATACAATCCTATAGGTATTTTATTAATTTTTTCACTATTAATTCAATTTATTACAATATTTTATTAGTTATTTTATTATTAGACTTAAATAACTTTTTGGTCCTTGTAAAATATGCGATTTTTGCTTTTGGTCCTTATAAAATTATTTTTATTCTTTTGGTCCTCATAAAATTTGAAAATTTTGAAAATGGTCCTTACTATTATTTTTTGATGATATGTCATGCATTTAGACACACCACATCATATGCCACCTCAACATGATTACTTATGTGACATGGTTGGATGCATGACAAGTGGCAATAAGGGTCTTTTTCAAAGTTTCTGAATTTTATGAGGCCCAAAAGAATAAAAATAATTTTATAAGGACTAAAATCAAAAACCATATATTTTACCATGACCAAAAATTGTTTTATTCAAACTAAAATTGTTTAATCCGTAGATATTGATACACATGAGTACAAATATATTTGTTGAGATTGATATTAAAGTTTGGTTGTGGTAACATAATAAATTGTGTTGATTTACATCAAATTTATTGTGTATTTTCCTAATATTTTATTTACTTTTAAATTATTTAATTTGTAGATATTGATACACATGAGTACAGACATATTTGTTGAGATTGATACTAAAGTTTGGATGTGGTAATATAATAAAATATGTTGATTTACATCAAATTTATTGTGTATTTTCCTAATATATTATTTAGGGGTGTTCATTGGTTTGGTTCAATCTGATGAACCCGATAAACCCTACCGAACCAATCTAATTGGTTTGAATTTTTTTAGCTAAATCAGGTTGGACCCGAACCGAACCAATCAAACCCGTCAATGATTGGTTCTGGTAACAGATTAAAGATATTGGATCTGTTACCCGAACAGAACCAAACCACCCTAAATAAAAAACTATACTAAAATAAAAAAAATTAGAAGAGATGAGAGATTAAACATCAACATACACATGAGTACGGATTTATTTGTTGAGATATTATTTAGGGTTTAGGGTTTGCTACATGGATTAATGATTGTTAATATGGTAGAGTATTCTGATACTTTATCTTTACATATCAATATATAAAGCAAAATGAAATAACAAAATAATACACAGAGTCACTCGGATTTCTGCATTTAGCCTTATAATGTAATATAATGGTGATATCCTTTTAAGGTCTCATCGTTGTCACATCGACTAAAGCAAACTCAGGTGGATATACACAATTTTACTACTAAACATTCACTGGATCCTATATATTACCACTTGAGTTCCCTATAACCTATATCATTTAGTCAGATTGTGTTTCTATTATCGCACCATTCGTATATACACAAAATTCAATTTAAAAAAACATTCTTCTCACCGTCCTTTCAAAATCAATTTCTTAAGTGATCCCATGCATTGCACGGGTTATACACTAGTCTATCTATCTATCTATAATTATACAATTTGATAAGTTTTTTAATAATATATTCACTGTTCATTCAATTTTTAATAATATTTTATTAGTTATTTTATTATTTTTATTATTTTTGTTATCAAAAGTCGTGTCATCTCTTTTATTCAAAGTAAAATTATTTAATTAGTTTATATTGATACACATGAGTACAAATATATTTGTTGAGTTAGATACTGAAGTTTGGATGTGATAATATAATAAAATGTGTTGGTACATTTTTAAAATATTTCATTAGTTATTTTATTATTATTACTATTTTTTGTTGTCAAAAGTCGTGTCATCTCTTTTATTCAAAGTAATATTGTTTAATTAGTAAATATTGATACACATGAGTACAAATATATTTGTTGAGATAAATACTAAAGTTTGGATGTGGTAATATAATAAAATGTGTCGGTACATTTTTAAAATATTTCATTAGTTATTTTATTATTATTACTACTTATTGTTATCAAAAGTCGTGTCATCTTTTTTATTCAAAGTAAAATTGTTTAATTAGTAGATATTGATACACATGAGTATAAATATATTTGTTGAGATTGATACTAAAATTTGGATGTGGTAATATAATAAAATGTGTTGCTGCATTTTTAAAATAGTTCATTAGTTGTTTTATTATTATTATTATTACTACTTTTTGTTATCAAAAGTCGTGTCATCTCTTTTATTCAAAGTAAAATTGTTTAATTAGTATATATTGATCAACATGAGTATAAATATATTTGTTGAGATTGATACTAAAGTTTGGATGTGGTAATATAATAAAATGTGTTGGTACATTTTTAAAATAGTTCATTAGTTATTTTATTATTATTACTACCTTTTGTTATCAAAAGTTGTGTCATCTATTTTATTCAAAATAAAATTGTTTAATTAGTATATATATTGATACACATAAGTACATATATATTTGTTGAGATTGATACTAAAGTTTATATGTGTTAATATAATAAAATGTGTTGATTTATATCAAATTTATTGTGTATTTTCCTAATATATTATTTACATTAATATTGTTTAAATTGTAGATATTGATCCACATGAGTGTAAATATATTTGTTGAGATATAGTTTAATTTGTAGATATTGATACACATGACTACATATATATTTATTGAGATTAATACTAAAGTTTGGATATGGTAATATAATAAAATGTGTTGAATTACATCAAATTTATTGTGTATTTTCCTAATATATTATTTAGGGGTGTTCATTGGTTTGGTTCAATCCGATGAGCCCAATGAACCGGACCGAACCTGGTGCATTACTCAGGTTGCTCAAAGTCAAAGAAAAAGTTGCACTAAAATATCTCGATTTCACTACCAACGAGTGCAAAATAAATTAACATCTACTATGGTCTGCAGACTTGTTGTAACTGCTTTCTTCTGCAGACTTGTTGTAACTGCTTCTTCTGCAGCATGCAAAAATTCTGTTTCTTCTTCTGGAAGTGTGCATAAATTCTGTTTCTTCTTCTAAAGCTTCAAATATGCTCGTAAAAGCTTCCAATCTTTTATCCTTGCTCTATTTGTGAGAGAAGTAATTATGATTCTGGAAGTTTCTTTGAGTGTTCTTCAACTTGAAATATTCAAGGATAATAGCTTGAGGAGTGTGGGAACTTGTTCAATGCTTCTAAAGATACTTTGAACATGTTTGCAACTTGAAATAAGAATTTGATATTTCTACAGAAACTGTAAGTTTTGCTTCTAAGGACAAAACTGTGTTTCTGGTGATATTGATCCTCTCCAATTGCTTTGTTTGCATCAACAACACTTGGAACGAATATGCTTGAATTTCTTAAGTGATCTTTCACATTCAGAAAGTGTTAGGTTTTAGGGGTGGAAGTAGGTCAGGCCGTCCGACAGGGGCCTATGGCTTGGCCTGTTTAGGGCTGGCCTGACCTGTTTAATAAAGGGCCAGATTTAGGCTTTTTTAAAAGCTTATTTAATTAAACAAGCCAAACTTAGGTTTTCAAAAAGCCTGTTTAGCCTGTTGGGTCGGCTTGTTTAAGAGGCCTATTATATTTTATATTAATTATTCTATTCAGATTTATTTTTTATTTTCTAAAATTAAAAACCCTAGGATCAAACTTCACACTCCAGATTCACTCACATTTTCTTCATCCCTCCTCCTTCACGTTGAGCCATCACGTTGCGCCTCCCATCGCCAGTCCGCCACCAGTCTACCGTACGCTCACCATTGGTCGTCGTTCCCTTCCCCACTGTGATAACGGCAGCGCCACCGTTCAAATCCATCTTCCCCCGTTCTGAAGTCGCCACCGAATCGCTCACAGTTTAGATCCATCCAAGCACCGGTTCGTTTCACTTTCTTAAAATTTATGTTTGTCTTGCGATGTTAGCATGTGGTTTTCTCAAAATTCATTTTCCCTATCTTTTAGATCTATCCAGCCATTAACGGATCCACCCCTATCTAGGAGGCAGAAGCTCTGCGACTGCAAAACTATGAATTGTAAGAATTTAATTCCGTTCCGTTCTACTATTCTACTGCGAGAATTTTTCTGTTTTTAAGAATTTGTTGCAGCTATTTTTTTTTTTAAGAAAGAAAAGTAGGAGCATATATGATAAGGAAAGGAACTGGTAGTACAATTTTTCTGAAATAATCATTGCTCTTCTTTGAACTATATATTGATGTCCTCTCCTCTGTTACATACTTACAGGGCTATTCACTCTGGCTTCTGTTGATTTCCAAACCAAGGTAAATTTCCCTCTTTTTTTCAGTGGAGTTCATGCCCTGCTATTTTAGCTGCTATTAGGCTCTTCCTTTATTGGTTGAAGTGTGTGACTGAAATATAAAATTAATCATGTTTGGATGGTTAGTTTAGTTAATGATAGGATAAAGAAAGATAGAAATTAATTTTAACATAAACTTGGTGACACTGTGTGTGACATTGTGAATGTTTTCCACCTGTTTGAAAGCTGAATATATTTGGAGTTATGAAATGCTTCATATTCTGATCATACAACCTTGCTTCTGCCAACAAAATATGACAAATATGGTATGAAGCTTCATCTTTGTTGTCATTATCCAAGCAGCTTCATGTATATGTTATCTAAATGCATCAGGCTAGACATGTTCAGCTTTTTCTTGTGTGTTGTTTCATGTTCACTTTTATAATGTGTTGCTATAACTCATTTGTAATGGTTCGTTGCTTTTGGCTCCCATAATTCTGATGTAGAAGTATCTATAACCAAATTAATTTTAACAGTGAACATATCACACATGATTTAATTTGTATTCTTAAAAGTAATGATTAATTTAAATGTTAAACATTATCTTGATAAACATGCATGAAAAGCTTGATCCATTAAGATATAATGATGAGGCTATAGCGTATCCTTGGGTGGAACAATGATGAGGCTCTTTATCCTTGTTATTTTTTCAATCATATTGTTGCTCAAACAACAAGTGAGCCTAGTTCTTGGAGACGTTGGTACTTATGGCTGGTTGGGAAAAATTTTAAACTCACTTATGGCTGTAGTTGTAAACTGTTTCTATACATACCTATGGCTGTAGTTATAAACTGTTTCTAATTTTTTTATTTAATTTGTTGTTTCCTAATTTTTGCAGAAAAATTATTTAATTGTTGTGGGGAATCAATTGAATGAGGGGATCAATTGAAAAGTTATGACTTTCGCTCCAACTTGAATGAGGAATCAATTGAAGCCCTGATATGTGGTGGGGATTGGCGGGGATTGGCTTCGTCATAAATACAATTTGCAAACGAAGACAAAGGTTAATACTTGTTATTCTAAAATGTTTTCTTATATTTATGAATCATAATTCAGTATTGTTGTCTTGCTAAAAAAGATATTTATTTAGGTTTATACAATGGCCTATTTAAAAGTATAAGCCTATTAACCCGTGACCTATTTAAGAATAGGCCCATTGGCCTATTTAAAGGCCTCTTTTAGTGGCCTAGTTACTTGGTTAATTCGTAAGCCTATTAGCCTACAAGCCTGTGTTGGCCTGCTAAACGATAGGCCCATTAGCCTATTTAAAGGCTTGGACATGAAATAGGCTTTTAAATAGGCTAATAGGCCAGACCAGGCTTTAAAACAGGTCAGGCCAGACCTACAAAATTGGCCTATGACAGGTAATAGGCCAGGCTTAGGCTGCAAAATTATCAGGTAGGCCAAAGCCTGGCCTGGCCTGACCTACTTCCACCCCTATCAGGTTTCATGAAAAGCTCCTTCTCATGCTTCTAGTGGTCTTGAATGATCCTTTCAAAGCTTCAACTTTGTTCCTGAAGCTTGATACAACTCAGTTTAATACTCATGGGATCTTAGATGGTCTGTCTTGACCATCTTGAAGCTAAGAAGCTACTTCTTGAACTTGTTTCATCACTCTTGACATGAAAGCTCTATGTAACATGCTTCTAGACACATGTTCTGATGTTAAATGATGTTTTTGATCTTTGCACCTTCCTCTGTAACTTTTCCTGTATTCTTTCAAGCATTTTCAAGTGCAAACATTAGTACCAAAGTATTCAGAACACTTACAATATTGTTGTGAAAGTTTGTTGTCATTAAAACCTTTGCTCAAAGGGTCTTCGACCTTACAATAATTTCTTATGTAGGAATCGCAGTGATTTCAGGTCAAAGGACTTTATATAATATTTATCAATATACGAAACGTTCATAACACTTGTGTAACAATCCATACAACGTTCTTAAGGTGGGTCAGTTCAGTACACCATTACTCTTAACATGTACTTATGTGAGCACATGATATCTCATATCCATGATCCGTGAGATGTGATCATCAACGAACTCACATACTAGTCTAAATGCATCTTTTGTCCTAATAAGATGATGCTTGACCAGGGACTATTTTAAGAATAGTTCTTCATAAGATCTCACGATCAAATCATCTACTTGATTTTTTATGAAGTTTAAGTTTACTATTCTAAGGACATTAATTATATTTTAAAAGAATTAATAAAATGAATTGCCTTTATAAAATAGTATGATACAAGTGATGAATGTTCAAAATAAAACATATAAGTCTCTAGTGCATATACTAACAGTCCATGTGGAATCTCTTCTGGTATCACGTCTGGATATTTAGCGAGCAGTTGTTCAATCTCTGGTGGAAGGATAGTACCCTCAGTTGATTCAAGTAGTAGTATGAGGCTCATGGCTTGTGCTTCCTCTTTCGTCACCTTGAATTGTTCCTTGGCGACCAAAGACACTAACGACTTTTGTTTCTTTCTTGCCTTGGTTGAATTCACTGGGCGGCTGAGGTGCTAACTTGATCTTCGCCCCATCTTTCAGAAAGGAGTAAATATTTGCATGACCATCATACAAAGCACGACGATCATATTGCCAGGGTCTCCCAAGAAGAAGATGACATGCATCCATAGGAATAACATCACACCATACTTCATCTTGATATTTCTTTCCTATTGAAAAAGACATAAGGCAACATTTAGAAACTTTTACCTCACTTCCCTTGTTGAGCCACTGTAACTTATAGGAGTGTGGATGACTTTGCGTTGGTAGCTTCAACTTCTCCACCATGTAGTTTGATACTACATTCTCACAACTTCCACTATCTATGATAACATCAGACATTTTTCCTTGAGTAGTGCAACGAGTGTGGAAGATGTTGTGCCTCAGCCAATGTTCTTTTGTTGGCGCGGTGTGTAGACTTCGTCTAATCACCAATGATTCACGGTGATCAACAGAGGTGAATTCCTCATCATATATCGGCTCCTTTTCATCAAACACCGACTCTTCATCTTCTTCAGATGCTTCATGGACTTTTTCTTCAATAATGGTGAAAATTTTGTGATTTGGACAATCAGAAGCTATATGGCCAAATCCTTGACATTTGAAACATTTGGTTGCTTTTTGGTTGGTCTCTTTATTGGGCTTAGGAGGGGTTTTACTAGATGGGATAGGTTGATGGGTTTGTGGCTTACGGGTGTATGTAGGGTTCCAGGAGGAAGGTTGGTATAAGGATTTCCTGGTTAATTGTTTTTCAATTCGGATGGCCAGACGAATAATATCATCTAAAGTCCAATATTGTTGAAGTTAGACTTGGTGGGCAATGTCTGTGTTCAATCCTCCAAGGTAACGGGTTATTGTTTGCTCTTCCTTTTCTTGGATGTCACACTTCATCATGAGATTTTCAAACTCCCTGGTATACTCTTCTACAGTTTGGGTCTTTTGCCGCAAGTTCTGCAATTGACTAAAATTATCTTGATAATAATGTTCAAGTAAGAACTTACGTATAAGCTCGCGACGCATTTTCTCCCACGTCTTGATCTTACTCTTTCCCTCACGCTCACGCTTCTTCTTAAAATTTTCCCACCATATGGAAGCATGTTTTTTCAGCTTAACTGCAACAATCTTGACTTTTTTATCCTCAGGGACTTCCTTAAACTCGAACACTCGTTCAACAGTTTGAAGCCAATCAACAAACTCATCAGGTTGGAGTCTACCTTCGAAATCTGGAATCTCCACCTTAATGTCACTACTTCGGAATTGTTGTTTCCGAGAGTGATGGTTGTCAGCGTATGGGGTATCACTTTCATCTGATTCTCCTTCTAAACGCCTTCTTTGTTCTTCAATTTGGGCTTGTTGAAGTTGACGCCTCAATTCCTCCATCTCAATTTCATGGTAAGGTCTTTGTCTGGGTGACATTTTATAGATTAAAAGTAGGCAAGGTATGTATTGGGGTTTTAAGGTAAAATAAAAATTTGGAAAATTTTGGGGCAAAAAGGAAATTTTCAAAGATTTAAGGGCTAAAAGGTAATTTAGAAAAGTTTGGGGTAATTTTGTAATTTCCAAAAAATTGTGGGGTAAAATAGAAATTATAGAAAGTGTAGGGCCAAACTGCAATTTTAGAAAAGTTATGGGTTGAAATGGAAAATATTAGAAATATGGGGGTATAATTGAAATTACCAAGAGTGTGGATGATGTGGCAAGTGGGACAAGTGGCAAGGTGTGATAGGGCTGACGTGTCAAAATTGACACCTCAGTGCTCACATGGTTGTCTTCAACCTCTGATTTTCCGGTGATCGGAAAATGGTTTTTCGACTACGACATGGTGGTTTCCGGCGAAGGTGAAACTCACTATTCCATGGTTTTTCGACCTTCTGAAAACGATGGCGGTGTCAGTTTCTTCAAAAAAATGACCCGAAACTGGACTTTTAAGGGTGGTAGCCGTGAACACCCCTTAAAAACTCCAAATTCTCACCAATTCCGGACACTCTTTCTCACTTAAACTCAACACCGAAATTTGGAACCTTGCTCTGATTACCAAAATGACTCAGTAGCCTAAAAAAAGAGAGAAAACTCTCACTTTGTATTAAAACACTTAACTCAATTTGATTATTCAAAACACACTAACTTGGTACATATTTATAGGAGATATAACTAATGTGAATGCAAGCTGGTAGCTGTTTTTGTAGCACACAAATTATGGTGGCTTTAGCATGCTTCTATGTTCTATTAGGTTGTGCAACTCTTATTTTATTAGGCAGCATGCTCCTCTATTTTTAGTAGCCATACTTATAGCTGTTTCAGAGATGCATGGATAATCTCTCCCCTATCTCTTTCTCCCAGTTCTTTCTATCTTATTTACCCTCAAACAAATTAACACAATGTAAATTAACATCCATAAAAATAAAATTGAAAGAATATGTAAAATAAAATCATGTTATCTCTGAACAAATCGAATGAGATATATGAGTAGTATTGCGTGCTAATTTAAAACAGCTATTCAATATATACATTTTCATGTATCGCAAACTTCTGTTTCTTTCTTTGAGAAGTTCTTCTAGCTAATAGGATTGCATCTGTCGACGAATGAACAGATCAATTGAACAAACGTTAATTTACAGGATGAGCTTTTAAATTGTCTTGTTTTTCTCTCTAATTTTTAAGTACAAAAACAAACACGTATATTTTTTTTTCTAAGTAAAATTTAATTAATGAGAGTACAAGGAGTATAAACAAACACGTATATATAAACAAGTCGCAGTTAATAGGAGACGGCCGGGTTTAATTTCCTTTAATTTCTGTTAACAATTTAACAAATAGATGAGGAAAACAATAGATGGGACAATAAAATGAATATATATATATATATATATATATATATATATATATATATATAGAAGAAAAAGAAATGACACAGCATCAATGATTCAGTGAATATTACAACTTTTAATTAAGAGATGGAGAAGATCAAGTACAACAAAGTAATGACACAATAATTAAAGGTATATCCTTCAAAATAAATTAAAGATTATATTACTTGTTGATATATAACTGTCTAACATTTTTCCAATAATACAGGAAGAATAAACACATATATACATGAAAAACAAAATGAATTAAATAAAAAAATAATGGAATGAGCAAAATCCAACAAGTATAGTTGGGAGTTGATGAAATTATTTTCTCCTTCCAAAAACCTCTTTCATAGTTGGGAGTTTAGTTCCAGTCTTGGAAGGGGCACCTCCCCCAGAGGATGATGGCCTGGTGGTTGGGCAAAGAATCTTCTGAATGTTTATGTTCTGAGCACTCATCTTCTGAATGCAGCTTCTCAAATTGAGATCTATGGAGAAAAGCAAAAGCTTGTTGTAATTGTCAGTGATAAACACAATCAGTTTTAGGAATAATGAGTGTTGAGTGATGAGGAAGCATGGCAACATGATGGTATATATAATTTATAATGGAATTAGAAGAATTAAAGCCCAGCAGGCTGCAGGGAGTTTCCAAGCAATGGATATATGGTAGTAATTTACAGAAACATTTAATTTCCATTTTGTTTGTGACATATTTTCCGATGAATTTGGGCTTACAAAAATGTTGAATTAATTAATCACTCACCGTGTGAGGAGGTTAAGTTTGCTTGGGCAACAAGTATACTGTGTTAAGGTTTTGCAGATATCGGCTTCACAATTGAATGAGAAAGAAAGGGTCAAAAATTTGAAATGCCGCGCCATTTTCCTAGAATGTAACAGGAACATTACTATCCGCGGTTCTTACACGACATGAATGAAACGATGTCGTTACTACAACTCATGATTCATCGCCAAGGCCTCTGCTATATATATATATTTAATTTTATGCATGCTTCTGTCTGAAAAATAAAACATATATATCTATCTTAGAAATGTATCGGTTGTTCGGCCAGACAACAAGTTTTAAAAAATGTTTTATTATTATTTTTAATTGTGGTGTAGATTTTCACAATTTTCAAATTGTAATTTTCGTTGAAATGAGCTGGGAATACAATACGAGGGTTTTATAAACCCGGCCGATCGAGCAGCAGGTGGAGTTGAGTTAAATTTCGAAGCAAATGAATGGTGATTTACAACAACATTAATTCTGATTCATTTGTTAAATACGTTTCGTCGGTTGCTTGTAGAGAGAGTTAAGTTTGTGTTGTGATAGCATCTCATCTCATCTCATCCATTCTCCTTCTGCCTTCTGAGAAATAAAAGATAGACATTAGAAACAGTCAAAACTTGGAAACAAGCGCGTCCTCCGCGCTTCCCACACGCATTACCCGAGCAAGAGTTACGACCCAAACGACGTCGTTCTTAACATGTCACCTTATCACATGCACCAAATCTTGAAATAAACTTTTAAACGAGCAAAATCCACCTTGTCACCGATTTGATTAAGAGTTTAATATATATACACCTTCAGTTTAAAGAAATTTTATACAGACATTCAATGATGTGTATATCAATTAGATGTTTATGTAAAACTATTTTTCACTTACAGTGTATATCAATTAAATCTTTTGTTGAAATCTAAAATGTTACGTTACAATTACAAGATAGAAGGTTAGTAAGTAATACATTCTTTTAATATAATTTTAAAAAGGATAATATATTTTAAAAAGTTATACATATGAAATAATTAAATTATAATTTATTAAATTAAATAAATAACTAAAATATATTAAAGATTAATGCACATTTCTCTAGGACTAATGGATAATATTTAGAAAAATAAAAAGTAATTCATACTTTTTAAAATAATATTTAATTATTTATTTTTCTTCTCTCTCCTCTTTTTACTATGCAATTTAATGTGTTTTAAATAATATAGCCCAATTAATAACAAAACCCTTAACCCACGATTCAAGAATGTCATTTTGAATTTTTTTTTATTACAAAAGGAAAATAAAAAGGTAGCATGTGGTAGATTCGGAATGGGACATATGAGTTCTATTTTATGTTTGGTGTATTAAAAGTAGAACAAAATGAGACATATCATTGAAAGAGTGGAACACTTTGGTTCTATAAAAAAGGTGAAACCAAAGAGAACAAAACAAAACTGCTATTCCTCCACTGTTTCCTAACACATTTTACCATCATCATTATCGTCTGACACCCTACACCGCCACGACTATTGCCGCCGCCACCGCAACTGCCACCGTTATCAGCACAACCACCACCTTTGTCGCTGCCGCAACCACCTAATACATTTTACCACCACCGTCGTCGTTGTTACCACCAGGGGCGGACCTTAGTGTTGACGAAGGGGAGCCAGAAACTTTTTGCAAATTATTTTATATACATACATATTTATACATTTAATAAAAACATTTATACTTTTAGTTATCAACAATGGCTTTTCTTATAATTCTTCTACAATATTCATTAAATTAGGAATAATTTTATCTATCTACATATTATTTTAATGGTCAATTTTGTGATATTATTATACTATAAAGCTTAATTGTAATTTTAATCTCTTTAGTTTAGACTTTGTGTAATATTGATCTTTTAAATTTAATTTTTTTTAGCAAATTAAGTCCTTCATTTTAAAAAATAACAAAATTTGGTCCCTTGGAAATTGTCTTTAATCTAAAGCCTTCAAATTATCATTTTTTACTTAACATCTCAACAAATTGAATTGATTAAATCATTTTAAATCTTACTAAGTTCAAAACACACCAATCAAAATATTAAATTTCACCTGAAATAGAAAATTCTCAATTTCTTCCTCTTTAAACTCTAATTTCACCTCCTATAATCATTCAAATTTTATCAAATTTCTATTCTTTTGAACTTTTAAAATTATTTCATATCTCAAATCTATTATAAACTACCTAATATTTAAATTAAAAATGAGAATTTGAGAGTCGTAGATAAAAGACAATAAACAGGGGACCAAGTTTGTTTAATTTTTAAAATTGAGTAAATTGATATGCTATAATAGAACTTGAATGACCAAATTTACACAATTTAAATTAGAGAAATAAAAATGCAATTACTCTATAATATTATATATATTTATGCATTAAAATATCTTATTTCGGCTCCTTCAAAATTTTCATTCAAGTTCCGCCATTGGTTACCATCGCCACCACCATTTCTGTCACCATCGCCACTACCACCTAAAATCTTTTACCACCACCATTGTCGCTTGACACTCTACACCACTATCGTCATTGCCACCACCACTGCCGCCGCTGTCGTCAATTCCACCGCCACCGCCACTGCCGCCCTACACCCCTACTACCACTGCCCAACACCTCATATTAAATTTTTGAATACTTAATTAAATAATAAATAGGATAAGGATATACATGTAATTAAACACATATCAGCCTGTTCAGTTTTGTGGTTACCAAACACAACATAATTTTTTTTTGTCTCATTACATTATGTTATGTTCTGTTCTGTTCTATTTTGTCCTGTTTTGTTCATCTACCAAACGCTACCTAAGAGTGTGTTTGGTAAAGCATTTCATCTAGATGAAAGCTGAACTTAGTAGCTGAAATCATTCATCAGTGTTTAGGTAAGGTAGATTTTTTAGATAGCTACTAGCTTTTTTTCTAAAAAGCTGTTTGAGGTAGATTTTTTAAAAAAGCTCCCATATATTTTCATCTACTAGTTGAAAGTTATTATAAGTTTATCCTTTAACCACCCTCACTAATCATTATTTATAATTAATGATGTCCTTGTATGTCATTTTACCAATTTTAGCTAGTTTTACTACACACATTCAATCAAATCAACTAGCTAATTTTTAGCTAGCTTTCAGTTTTGAACTAGCTTTTTAGCTTTCAACTAACTTTTGAGCTAGTTTTACCAAACACACTCTTCATCTAGCTTTTTCATGCTGATTAATTTTATCAAACACACTCTAATTACAAAAATAAATTGTGCCTAATTAGCCATGAGAAACAAAGAAAGGCCCAAACGAGGAGCTTGCAAGGCAACAAAGCTGCAGGTGAGTTTAAATCAGCTCCAAACTTTGCTAAAAAATCTGCACATAAAAGTTAGCTTCTCGAAACATGTGTTTTATCGTTGCATTCCAATCATGGGCAAGTAATTCTTTGATATTTATGGAATAGAGGAACCAACTTACCCGAAATTAAGCTCATTGCTTCTTGGCAATCGCTTGGACAAATTATGTTAGGGAGCCCAACATTCCTGGCTGCAGGTTGCAGAAAGGCCATGAAAAATGGCTTGCAGTTCAACATGAATATATTGTCAGTACGTAATTGTGAAATTCCTTACAAATCCGATGAGCCAGTCACCATTTTCATTACAAAATATACCTCTAACTCCGACAACACCTGTCGAGTGCTTGACACTACCATCCACATTTTGAATTTGATCTTTATGCTTATGTTGTGTTTAATTAAAGAGAGAAGTTGAAAAGAAATGAGAAAAATAATAGATTTTGAGTTCGTTTTATTTGAAAAAGATAACTATATATAATAGTGTTGCAACTTAAGACCACGAGGAGAGATCAATCCAAAAGACTAGTTGAAGTCCACGATGACTTTCATTCTATCGGTATTGACTCGATGATAGTCCTCTCTTTTTTTTTGGCGGCTTCACACACCTATCAGTATTCGATTTTTTACACCTTAATCTCGCCTATAGGGAGTCCTTTCCATAGTCCAACTCTCAATAAAAGCACTAATTGTTATGGCTTAAGCCCATGAGGAGAACCCAACCCAAAAGACTAGTCCATTAGCTAGGTGGGAGAGCCTCATGACTCAAGCACCACAATGAGTATTTGATTCCACTTAATGTGGGACGTATAAGTCATTGTTTCTACATATATGTTTGATTGAGTATACACAAACCTAAATATTTTTAATTCAATCAACTAACTTTTCAGTTTCAGTTAACCTATTAGTATTCAGTTTTTTACACCTTAATCCAGCCTATAGATAGTCCTTTCCGTAGCCCAACTCTCAATGAAAGGACCAATTATTATGGCTTAAGCCCATGAGAAGAACCCAACCCAAAAGACTAGTTCATTAGTTAGGTGGGAGAGCCTCATGACTTAAGTACCACAATGAGTGTTTGCTTCCACTTTATGAGGGACTCATAACATATTGTCTCTACATATATGTTTGATTGAGTACGTATACACAGGCTAAATATTTTTAATTCAATCAATTAATTTTTCAGTTTTCAATTAATGTTTTAATTTGAAACTACAATATTCACCTTATTTTACCAAACACATGCACTCTCAACTCTCGCATAAATCAAATAGAGATGCATGGATGATCTCTCCCCAATCTCTCTCCCAATTCTTTCTAAGCTATTTACCCTCAAACAAATTAACACAATGTAAATTAACATCCATAAAATTTAAAATATGGCATACATGGGCACAACATACACACACAAACATAAAAAAAAAAATACAATTTTTAAATTTTTATTTTTTATAAAAATAATTAATACAAATAGATATAAAATTAAAAAAAAATTAGGCTTAATTGCACTTTTGGTCCCCCTATTATCATCAATCCGCGATTTTGGTCCCCTACTTTTTTTCGCGATTTTGGTCCCCCTATTATTCCAAATTCGCGATTTAGTTCAAAATCTTGGTCCCCCTATTTTCAAAATCTATGTGTTAGAGGGACCAAAATCGCGAATTTGGAATAATAGGGGGACCAAAATCACGAAAAAAAGTAGGGAGACAAAAATCGCGGATTGATGATAATAGGGGACCAAAAGTGCAATTAAGCCAAAAAAACTATTATATATGGGGTAGTTTCCCCCCAAAAAAAAAACATGCATTCATACTTGAGTTGGAAAAGCAAGAAAGTTTCATAATTGCAAACTATATTGCTATCTTTTGTAAACTGACATTAGTATTTCATATACATTTCAATAAAATTTTCTATTTTAATTTTGGGTAAAATTAATATATTTTTAGCCTATGAAATATAGTTAAGATTTGGTTTTAGTAGTCCCTATTATTTAAAATTAATAGTTTTAGTCCTTCAAAAAGTGAAAATACACCAATTTAGTCATTATTGCACATTTTTCCTACAAATTTTGCTACGGATTTTTACCGATAAAGATTGAAAAGGGATACTTTCACTTTTTGAGGGACCAAATCCATCATTTTTTAATTACAGGAACTAAAATCAAATCTCGACTATATTTGATGAACTAAAAACATATTTAACCCTTTAATTTTTTAACAACTAAAAACATTTATAAGCATTTAAAAAAACAGAGAAAATATATGTAACCAAGATATAGTTGTGATATCTGTAAAGAATGGAGATGGTAACACTGGAAATATGAGTAATGATATATAGACACATCAAGTTTTCATTCACCCATTTAACACCTCTCATTTCTCTTTCTTTTCCATATCACATCTATTAGCTATCTCTCTCCTCTTCATGTACTTCACTAACACACTATTTGGTGGCACCAAATTAATAAAGATCTAGGAAAATATATGAGAGAAAGGGGTAGGAGAGAAATTCGAGTACTTCCGTCATTTGGTGCTGAAGTACTGAAATAACGGAGATTGAAAAAGCAAAAGACCCCACCGTATTCTCATCTCTACACAAAATAAGCTAAGACATGCTATGGAAATAAGAGTCCTTTATGCCCTAACTATATATATGTGACATTTTTTTGTGCCTACCTTTGTGAACATGGCATTATTTCCGACTGTCTTCTGGCTTTCCAAAGAGAAATCCTCTCTGGTTTCCATAGAGAAAACCTATCACCTCTCCGACTTCAGAGGTGTGTGAGCTCGAGACGAGGAGGTGAGGGTTTGACATTGCAGTGTTGGTACGACGACGAATGCGTGAAACAAACACTGATGTCGATGTTCAGCTAACTTTTAAGCTTTCAGTTAAGTTTTCAGCTTTCAACTAGCTTTACAGTTAGTTTTACCAAACACTCTCTTAATTAGGAGTAATTTTGTTATTATTTTAATTATTTAAGGTTATTTTTTGAAAAAAAATTAAAATTATAACATTATTAATTACAATTAACTTGTTTCAAGGCTTTTCTTTAATCTTGATGATTTAGCCATATGTTTTTATAAATAGAACCAGATGTAGTACTAATCACTAAACTACTCCCTCTGGTCCTAATTATAAGAACTTTATAACCATTTCACTGATGGCGATGTCCAACTAGCTTTTAAGCTTTCAGCTAACTTTTCAGCTTTCAACTAGCTTTTCAGCTAGTTTTACCACACTCTTGATTAGTAGTAATTTTGTTACTATATTAATTATTTAATATAAAGTTTATTTTTGGAATAAAATTTAAAATTATAATATTATTAATTACAATTAACTCCTTTTCCTTAATCTTGATGATTTAGTTATATGTTTCTTATAAATAGAACCAGATATGGTATTAATCATCAAATTACTCCATTTGGTCTTAATTATAAGAACCTTTTAATCATTTCACAATAATTAAGAAAAATAGTTGATTTAGTTGGTTACAACATAAATTTATCATGAATGTATATCATATTTTCAAAATTACACTTGAATTTATTCAGACTCGTTATCTTTCTCTTTCTGTTTAATTATTTCATTCTCTCATACTCTCTCTACTAATTAAATTACTTATCTATTTCCACTATCAGATGTATTTTTTTAAAAAGTATTAATGCAAGAAAAATTTGAAAAACATTATTATAAAAACGGACAAAGTCCACCGGGGGAGTATATCTTTTACTATATATATATATATATATATATATTAATATTAAGTATTTTAGTTTACTTTGAAAGAATACATTTATGTACTTATATACCACATTATTCGTAGTATAAAAAAAATATTATATCCATTCCTATTTATTTGTCCCATCATACATAATAACACATATATTAATCAATAAACGACTTAGAGTGGAGCCTCCTCCTGTGCAGATGAATATTATTCCTCCCAGCAGTGCTAAGCCTAAGGTTAGGGACACTGTAAAGGAAGCAGCTCAAACTCTGGGCAAGGAATCTGTTCTTCATGATAAGAATGCTTCATGGCATAAATATGGCATTCAAACTGCAATGCATGTTAAGGTTCTTGGCCCTAACAGGATGAGATTCTTAGAGGACAATAATCTGTCTGAAGGTGTTGTTGCCTCTCAGTCTAGTTCTACCAAGGGTAATGATTTGGAAAGGAAGCTGGATTATATGATGCATGATGAGGAGCATGAGCAAATGCTGGAGTTGTTGGACCAAACTTTAAAGATTCAACCATCTCCAGGATGATCCAGGTCAAGGGTTTCTTTTCCCTTTTAATTTTTTTATTTGTTTCCATGATGCATGATTTTAAAGACTTTGTAGCTCTAGCATGGAACATTAGAGGAGCTGCTAATAGAAGGAGTCATAGACACCTTAGAGAGTTGATTCATAAACACCATCCAGATGTGTTACTCATATTTGAAACTCATACTCAGTTCATAAACACACACTCTTTTTGGCAAAAAATGAATTATACTCCTATAGCAGTTGAGGAAGCACAGGGTCATATGGGTGGCATTTGGGCGCTCAAACCTATTGGCTCCCCTTTTTCTTTTTATGTATTGCAATCCTTTCATCGGAACAAAGAGGAGGGAGTTTATCATTGTCAAGAGCCTCTGCATTTGCATCTCACCTTGATCAATGTAACCTACTTGACTTGGGCAGTTTTGGTTCTAAATACACTTGGAGCAGGCGTGTTAGGGGAGGTCAATGGATTCATAGGAAGCTTGATAGAGGTCTTGCAAATCAATCTTGGAAGCTGAATTTTCCAAATGGGAATGTTGAAAATATTTGTAGATTGTACTCTGATCATCATCCTATCTTGCTCAGATGTGGAGGTTTACCTCTGGTTAGAGGAAGTAGGCCCTTTCGTTTTCAGGCTGCTTGGTGTACCCATCCTCTCTATTCCTCTTTAGTGGAGAATGCCTGGAATGCTGTTGGTCCTGATGTTTTGGAAAATCTGGATTTTGTCAAGAATGCCTCTATCAAATTTAATAAGGATGTTTTTGGGAATGTCTTTGCTAGGAAGGGTCGTTTTCCCGTGGACCCTCTAAGTTTTGGACCATCGTGGTCCACTATTAATTACCGTGGTAAAAAAGATAGTTTAGTTTACCTTGACTAAAATTCATATTTATAAATTGTACTATTAAGACTTTGTACTTAGACTTGTGCCCCGGAAAGGAATGTCGTAGAAATCCCTAAGTTATCTAATTCATCGTCATAGAAATCCCTAACTCATCCCCTACTTAGAACCATCCTGGTGGACAAGCACTGAAGAAAATGTCTACCTACATCCACTACCGTGCAGTTTGATCGATGATTTGCAGGACGTAGTGGAAGGATTGTGGACCTCCATCGACCACTACCACCATGTAGATTCATCGAAGATTTGCAGGATTGCAGACCTCTTTTTACCACTGCATACATTGAGATACTGTTAAACGAAGTTAGGACTGTTAACGGAGATTTGAAGTTTCCCTTCCTGTTACAATATTGGGTGGCACTGGCATAAATAATAGGTATACCATTTACTTCTTTGTATTTTGAAAGGCTTCTTGAAATAGATATGGATTTAGGGTTTTTAATTGGTTGCTTTAAAGTTGTTTAGTTAATTTTTGAAAGCCATGAAATTTTGTCATGATGTAGTCTGGTTTGAGGTAGGAATAGGTACAATCTATTATGCATTGTGATCTCAGTTTGGTTACTTCCATTTATTTTTTGCTTTTAAGGTGTTTGATGAAATGCCTTTTCTGGTTTTTGCATTGTATTATGTTTGAAATTAATTAAGTTATCAAATATACTAGTAATTAAATGATTTGAATATGTATGTGTAATATGGAATTATTGTTTTACACATCGTGTTAGGCTGAATTTGTATTAGCTGTGACAAGTGTTATGGAGTAACGCACTGTGTTTGTAGCTATGAACGAGAATTCACAAAGCTATCACGTTGACATCAGTTTGGATGACATAAAAGATGTCATGGTAGAAGAAAGGTTTGATGAGAATGAGACTAATGGTGTTGCAATTGATGGGCCAGATGACTATGTGAAAGTTGACCCAATGACTCTAACAGAGGATGGCTTTATGAGTTTACATTTCCCTGATGTTGAGGTTGCCTATGAATTCTATAATTGGTATGGACAAAAGAAAGGATTTTCTGCAAGAAAAAACAAGGTAAGAAGAAACAAAAATCGAGATATGATTGAGAAGATTTTCCTTTGCCATAGAGAAGGTTTGAGAAAGAAAAAGGAAGATGACGATGTTGACACAACAGCCTGTGGAGATGTCAAACCTGTCCGTGAAGCAAGGCCAGAGACAAGAACCAGATGTCTTGCAAAAATGAAGGTTCATGTTGATACAGAAAGTGGGTGTTGGCATGTGACTAAGATTTGTGATGATCATAACCATAAACTTTTGGATGGAAAATATTCTGGGATGTTGCCAGCACATAGGAAATTGTCAAATGCTGACGTTATGTAGATGAACAACCTGCGTAAGGTTGGTATTAGCATTCCACATATATTTGGTTCCTTTGCGAGTCAGTTCGGTGGATTTAACCATGTGGGTTTTTCCAAGAGAGACATTTATAATCGAATTCAGACACAAAGGTTGAAGCAATCCTCAGATGCAAAGGTTGCAATTCAATATCTTCGTCAACTTAGATCTGATGATCGATCCTTTTTTTGGAGGCACACTGTTGATAGTGAAGACAGGCTACAACGTTTGTTTTGGTGTGAAGGTCATTGCTAGGTTGATTATAAGGTATACGGTGATGTTGTGGCATTTCATGCTACCTACAAAAAGAACAAATATCATTTTCCATTGGTGGTGTTTTCTAGTATTAACCATCACAATCAAACAACCATATTTGGAGCTGCCTTGATTTCAGATGAAACGGAAGAAACTTATGTATGGCTACTTGAACAGTTATTGGTTGCTATGAAAGGTAAGGTACCAGAGTCAATCATTACCGATGGTGACATGGCAATGAGGAACTCCATTAAACGAGTGCTCCCAAATTGTCATAACAGATTATGTGCATGGCACCTTTTGAGGAATGCCACAAGCAATGTAAAAAATTCAAAGATGGTTGCTCAATTGAAGAAATGCATGTTGGGTGACTATGAGATTCCTGAATTTCAGCGTAAATGGGATCACATGGTTAATGAGTTTGGACTGCAAGAGAACACATGGGTGAATGATCTTTATGAGAAACGTAATATGTGGGCAACAACATACATTGGAGGGAGATTTTTTGCAGGAATAAGGACAATATCTCGATGCGAGGGGCTCAATGCTCAACTTGCCAGGTTTGTTCACTCTCGTCATGGGATTGTTGATTTTCTTCAAAACTTTCATCATTGCCTTGAATCATTTCGGTACAAGGAATTAGAAGCAGATTTTGCAACTGTGCTTGGTGAACCTGTGTTGTAAACCACTTTACAAGCATTGGAAAGGTTAGCTTCTAGGATGTTCACGAGAGCGGTGTTCAAGTTATTTCGTCATGCACTTACTAAAGGAAGCACTGTAAAGGTAAAGAGCGCCAGGGAAATCATGTCACAAACTATCTTCACTGTGTCCAAGTATGGCAAACCTAAGAAGGAGTGGAAGGTGTCTTATTTGGACGAACCATTCCATGTGAGATGTTCTTGTCAAATGATGGAGTCTTTTGGGCTCCCGTGTGAGCACATTATTGGTGTCATGGTTCATTTGAACATTGAAGACATACCCCAGTGTCTTGTGTTGGATAGGTGGATAATGGGAGCAAAGGAAAAATTTTATGACACATTTGAGGGTTGTAAATCTGTGTGGGACTCTGTATACACTGCCCGATGTGGTGCTTTGGAGGTTCTTTGTCGAAAGATGATTCGCTTAGCTGCGAAGTCATCAGACATATTTGATGCTATACGTGATTTAGTTTGTCAGCAAATTAAAATCATGGGTGAGACTGAAGACAAGAATGATGTGGATGACAACAATAATGACAATGTTGATGATGTCTTGCATGACCCTGTTAAAGTTGGTACCAAAGGGTGTGGTGGGACTGCTGTGTCAATAGGACCTCGTGCAAGGCGGTGACAGACGTGCAAATTATGTGGAAGAGTAGGTCATAATCGCAAGACATGCTTGAAGAATAGAAACATGGACAATATGGGTGTAAGTTTTCTCCTCGCAGACTACAAATTTCCTTTTTATATTGTATTCCAGTACTGGAACTTATTTTGTTTCTTGGTTGTAGAGCATTTGACCTTATTTGTGAATGGGATTTTGTGCAGGAAGAGACCAATGTAGCTGATGATGTTCCAGTGTCTTAAGGCCCCGAGGGAAGGATCAATAGCTGAAATTCAATTATCTGTCTTAATTTTGGCTTTGAAAAGTATTTGTAATGAGTAGGTCGATGAGATAGTTAAGACATTCATGCTCTCATTTTATCAGGTTTATCAGCTTTGAAAACTTTTTTTTTTACTTTATGAACGTTATCATGTAATGTGCCACATGAATGGTCAAATTTAGATTCGATGGATAAGTGTTGATGTGGTATCTGTGTATTAAGTGGTAAGTGTTAGCTTATTTGGTCGCGTAGAAGCAGATGCAATTTCGTGCTCACAGTAGATAAGTTGAGTAACAAAAAAAAGTTGAAAAATGTTAAATATTGGGCCTCAATCCAGTTAACAATATCATGGCATTTAAGTTAGGCTTTTTAAAGTCTAAGTAGCCCAATTTCACAAAAATCCCTTTAGCAAGGCTTCATACATTATAAGTCCAAGTCACTAACAAAGTGTTCAACTAGAAAAAAAAAATAACGACAGGGTGGATATTAAGTATGTGCGATATGATTCAACCAACCATCTTCTTAAACCAAAATAATTCAAAGTCGTCTGCACATTTCTAGAGCTTGAGTCCTTAGTTCAAGTTACTGGTCAACAAAAATGTTTGTGCCTTTGCCAGTAATATATGTTTATATTCATTGTGATCCCCATTGAGCAATGACAACATAATCTTCATTCTTGCATGACGCTCGTTGAGCCGCACGCAAATATAAAAGAAGTTACCACATTATTCAATGAGAAGCACACATTAAAGTATTCCAAAAAAAGTCCTCACCATAGGGATGATGTTGGTGTGAAATGATGATTCCATTTGCATCCAATCAAGAACAAACAGAGTCGAATTTGTACTGTCGTAGAATATATTATATATACGTCAATAGGAAATAAAGCATATCATGACACTACTTTGAGCACTATAGTTAGGGTATTTCAAAGATATAACCTATGTCCATCTCTTGTGACTCTGTTAACCTTTAAGACATCCCAATTAGCCACATTGGTTGCACCTTGTAAGAAGTCAATTGGATAATCTAACGACATCATGATGTCGGTCAACCTTTCAGCCTGTATAAGGGTTTTATTTAAATCATGTTATGACCCATATCAAAATGTTTGATAAAATTTTTATGTAACTGAAGAACGTGTGACACTAAGAGAAGGACCAATTTCCTTACCATTTTGTTACTTAAACCCTCCCAACAATTGTCCATTTCAGTATTGGGATCTAAGTAGTATATTACTTGGTCGTCAATGGACGCAACCATCAGAAACCAATGACAACCTCCATCCTTCAGTGGCACATAAATCTGAGAGGCAAGATTATTTATTGTTCATGTTAGACAAGCGGCCTCAAATAACTTATGAGGGGGGGGGGGGTGAATTAAGTTAATCCAAATTCTCTCGTTTTCGTTTACTTACTTTTTTTTATCTTTTACTATAATTAAAACTCTTCTTTTATAATGAAATATGAATGCAAAACTCCTAATCTCTTAATATATAATAAATTTGCAATCACAATCAATAAGTAAAAGTTAAGGGAAGAAGAAATGCAAACTCGATTTATACTAGTTCGGCCAACCCCTTGCCTACGTCCAGTCCTCAAGTCACCCACTTGAGATTTCCACTATTCTTGTAAAAACCTTTACAAGAGATGAACACTCACACACCTTGGAACCCCTTCCCTTGTGTTGAGTTTCACCCACAATCCACGAGAGGCACCCTCTCTTTAACCACACAATATAAGAATAATTGTTTGTACACTGATGAACTCTCTTTTAGAGTAGATGATACAAGTTGAAGTTCCTATAAGAATCCTTAATAATTTGCAAGTGTTTTGGCTAAAATGATTCTTAAAGAGATTTCTCACTTTTAGTTATTTCACCTTGTAATCTCTTGATTTTTCGAAATGAAGACACATATTTATATTAGAACAATTGAAGCTTTGTATCTTTTGATAAGGAATTGTGTCTCTTCTTAATTTTCAGAAAAATATCGCTGGTAATCGATTACCAATATGTTGTAATCGATTACACACTTCAACTTTTGAACCGTTGTGTCTTTAAATTTGAATTTTGAACTTTCTGCTCTCTGGTAATCGATTACAACATCTGTTAATCGATTACCAGAACCAAAATTTCATTTCTGAAATTGAATGCTCGCTGGTAATCGATTACAATCCAACTGGTAATCGATTACCAGTTCAAAATATTTATTTTGAACTTAATTTTGGTTCATAAAACATTTTTGCATAAACTTTATTTTAAAGGCTAAATTACTTGCAAAGTCTAGAATTCTTTTAACACTTTATCTAACTAGACTAATACTTATCTAACATCACTTGTAGTCTTGATCTTGCATTGACCTTGCTCTTTGCTCTTTCTCTTTCTCTTGCCAAATTCTTTTTGTCAATCTTGTGAACTTATTTTCTTTCTATTGGCATCATCAAAACCTGCATATAATATAATTTTTCCTGTTCCTTAATGTCTAAGGGCGTGTCTTCTTTTTGTGGATCTTGTGTTCCAAGAAATTCTCTTTCCCAATACTCAGTGCATTTAGCAACGTCATCTTGAAAATCTGTTGTATTTTATTGATCTTCTTATCAATGACATCTATACGTTTGTTCATCCTTTCAATGCGACCATCAATTCCTTCCAAACGTTTATTCATGCTCTATAATTAAGAAATAAATTTAAATGAAACAAGACATAGATAGTTGGTGGTTATAATCCTAATAAATAAACTGTTTAGGAAAATCAGTGGATCTACTCCTAATGAATATAATATCCACTATATTAGCACTATATTTCCTAACCAGCAAGTCGTTTTACTCATAATATGACACTATTTGAGCACTATATTTCCACTAATTTCCACTATAAGCGCATAATATTTCCTAACCAGAACAGACGTGGTGTTTAAATTCTTTCCACTTACATGCATTCAGAGTATGACACTATCCAAAGCATAGTTTAATTTCTGAAGCCCTTCCACAAAGTCAACACGTTCCTCCTTCAATTTCTGTTAGAATAAAACATTGATGGTGGTCAACCAAGTAGTTTGGTGTATTATCATTTATTGTAGTTAAATGTGTGTATACCTTATCTTCAATGCTTTGTGTCTCATCTCCAACTCCCTTCTCCGTCCTGTCATTTGTACTATTTATGAAGGTTGAGTAATGTATGGCAGGAATTGTCACCATTAGAAATTTAATAAGGTCAATAGTGTTTAAAGATGATACCTATTGGAAAAAATGATGTGTATCAATATCTACGATTTTTTCTCACTATTCACTCCATTTCTTACAGTATTTTATTAGTTATTTATTATTATTATTATTATTATTATTATTATTATTATTATTATTATCAAAAGTCGTAGATATTGATACACATGATTTTTTCTCACTATTCACTCCATTTCTTACAATATTTTATTAGTTATTTATTATTATTATTATTATTACTATTACTTTTTATTATCAAAAGTCGTGTCATCTTTTATATTCAAAGTAAAATTATTTAATTTGTAGATATTGATACACATGAGTACAAATACATTTGTTGAGAATGATACTAAAGTTTAGATGTGGTAATATAATAAAATGTGTTATTTGAATTATTATGTTAGGAACAACATTTTTTTAGTGGAAATAACCTGTATGATTCACTTCTTTTCATCTTTGTTTTAAAAAAATTATATCTTATATATTACGAATGATATTGCCTTATTATTATTATTATTATTATTATTATTATTATTATTATTATTATTATTATTATTATTATTATTATTATTTACTTCCTATATATATGTTAATTTTTTTTCCCGGATTAATGTCACAATCACATATTATCATTTTGTTTATTTGTTTGCTTTTAAAAAATGACTTTCTATTTTAATATCTTTTTATAATTAATAAAATGATCTTTTTAATAAATGAATTAATTTTAAGTAATATGTCATTCAATTTATTGATTTAACACATAATTTAGCCTAAAATTTAGGTAAATAGAATTTAATGGATATACACTTGGAGTGTAAACCCTAAACCCTTTTAAAAAAATTATATCCTATATATTATGAATAATATTGCCTTATTATTATTATTATTATTATTACTAGCGGATAGACAAGCACGACAATGCCTGTCTATCTGCATTTTTTTTTGGGGGAAAGACGTAAAATTTATTTATTTACATTTTTAAATACCTTAAAGAAGGATTTAAATTTGAATTATTAATCTATACTTTTCAAAATTACTTTAAAAGTTCACAACTTAAATGATAAGGATAATATTTTAAATTTAAATTAAGAAATATGGAATAAAATTAGAATTGAAAAAAATAGAATCAATCAGGATTTGAATTTGAATTATAAAAATAATTATTATTAAAAAAACCAGAATTCAATATATCCTCCAAATTTAAAGAATGATTTGAATTTGAATTATTAATCTACACTTTTCAAAATTACTTTAAAAATCCACGACTTAAATGATAAGGATAATATTTTAAATTTAAATTATGAAACAAGGATTAAAATTAGAATAGGATAAAATATAATCAATCAAGATTTGAATTTGAATTGAAAAAAATAAGGATTAGTGTTAAAAAAGTTATCATTTAAAAAACCAGAATTCAATATATCGGAATGAAGCGTGAATCAGGGGTATTATTGTCTGGAAAAAGTGGAAACCAAAAAAAGGGGAATTCCCTTTATATATAAAAGTATAGATTATTATTTATTTCTTATATATATGTTAATTTTTTTTTCGGATTAATGTCACAATCACATGTTATCATTTTATTCATTTGTTTGCTTTTAAAAAATGGCTTTCTATTTTAACATCTTTTTAATAAATTAATTCATTTTAAGTAATATGTCATTCAATTTACTTATTTAACACATAATTTAGCCACGAATTTAGGTAAATAGAGTTTAATGGATATACACTTGGAGTGTAAAATATTTTACACTATTATCTAATAATGTGTTGTGACATCATTTATTAAATTTAATTACAAATAAGATGTTATATTTATTAAACAATATCACATTACACTAACAATGTAAAACTTTATTTTCTTCTATAAGATTTTCTTTTACTTTTATATTTGGGGTAATATAAATACAGTCATAATTAAACATCATTAAATTAAATTAATATATCATATTCTTAATAAATATTTAAAAAGACATTAAACTAATTAATAGTAAAAATATATTAAATCTTTTATGTAATTTAATATAATATTTTATCAAAATTAATAAAAAATTAAACTGAACCTTGTGCATAGCACGGCTGAACGGGTGTAATTATTAGTATTTTAACAAACTGTTAAATTAATATTTAGTCATATACTAATATTTTGTAAAATTAAAATTAATTTAAATTTTAGTCACAACGAATGGCACTTGAGAAGTTACACTCTAGTTAAAAGCACTTTATTTTTGCAACATTAAAATCTCAGACATCTTTGTAAAATTTAATTTCTTATTCATGTTTTCAACTATTAAATTTTAATTTTTGTAGAATAAAAACCTCATTATTTACTTTTAATTTTAGATATATATAATAGTTGTTGGTTTAAAACTTTGACTTTTTTATTATTTTATATAAATTAAGGATTTATTAATATACTACATACAAAAAAGTTATAAATTGAAGCTATTAATTAATATTAATTAATTTAACCAACTTCCTTAATCTTCAATCACAAATAACTGAAATTAACTTAATAAAAATCAAACAAGGTTTTTTTTTTTTTGTGAATAGGAAAAGTAAATCAAACAACGATTGAAAACTTGAAGAGTAAACTAGCAAATTGTCCCTGACTTTTTTAGGGTCATGCAGTTTAGTTCTTAAGAAATAAAAAAAAAACCCAATATAGTCCCTGACTTCTTTTTTTTTCACTATAGTCCAACTGTGTACTTTGACTAAGAGCTGATAAAGTGATAATGGTAGTAAACTAAAAATTACGCCTTCAACCGACCAAAAAACTTCAACTTCTCCTGAGTGGTCTGGAAGCGGCCATGCCCAAACTTGGATGAAGTGTCAATGAACTTCAGTTTGATCTCTTCAAGAGCCAATCGAGATGTCTGCTTGAGTAGAGACTGACGAAGAGTGATAACCCGCTTTTTCGGTCCAACACAGCATCCCTTGACCATAATATAATCATCCTTTACCACACCATAATGAGGGAATCCACCCATAGGAGTAATATCCTTCTCAGTCCTGTCATTAGCTTAAGTTATAGCAAACAATGAAAGAATCTAAACAGCTTTGTCACTACCAAAGAATAACCTAGAGATTTCTATACAATTCAGTTATCTATATATGTTGATTAGCCAAACAATAATCTCAGGCTCAAGAATATTTTTTTCTTTACCATTGTGCCTACTGCCTAGTAAAGTAAACGAGTTGGACTCTACATTAGATCAAGCTATCAATTCTTAGACTACGCAAGAATCCTATTTGATCTTCCCCCATTTTTAAGGGTGGATTTTAATACTATAAATCTGACAGAAAAACTGACTATACCTGTCAAATTCAGTGATGGCTGAATGTGTCTCTTGGCCTGACTTGCCCATCTTGTAGATTTTTTTATTCAACTCAGTACGATGATGGTATCCATTCTGACCAGCCCTGGCAACAGTAAAGGAAACACGAGCAGGGTGCCAAGCACCAATACAAGCAACCTTCCTTAGACCTCTGTGAGTCTTGCGTGGAAGGCGAGTAACACCCCATCGAGTCACAACACCTTCATAACCTTTACCTTTGGTCACACCAATGATGTCTATCATCTCATCTTTTTGGAAAACAGCATCCACTGGGACTTGCTTCTCAAAGAAGCTGTATGCATAGTCCACCTTCTGGCCTACTGTCCCACCATTAACTTGGATCTCAATCAAATGTGCCTTCTTCTGTTTCAGACCCTTCAACTTCCTTATCTACAGTAAACAAAGAAAAACCATTACATTACAGTATTGAAGGCACTGGCTTAAAAGTTCAGTGAAGGTAATAACCCAATGAGTATTTAATATGTAAAAAACTTGACATGACTAACAAGTTATATAATCACAAACAAAAACATTGAGTACTATTAGAAGGACATAATAAATTAGGCTAGATTTACTATATTAGAATGGCATAAGATTAATAAATTATTTACTGAGGCATGCGGTGCATGGTAGCAAAGAGATAAACCCAAATAAAATCCAATGAGAACAAATCATTACCTGAGTATGAGCCAGAACACGAATGACAGTTGCATATTTCTTCAATTTCTCAAGCTGAGATTCAATATCTTTCTTTCCTTCCTCAGTTTCATATTTTTTTGTGTATTTGGTAAAAGCCTTCTTTTTAGATTTGCACCAGTTCTTGTAAAATTGTCTCTTAACTTCCTCACTGAGATGCTGTGCCCAAACAGTATTCAGTGTGCGAAGACCACGTGGTGTCTTCACATAACCCACTACTCCAACAACAACCAGTGGAGGAGTTTCAATGATAGTAACAGCCTCACAAGTCTCTTTCTTATGAAGCTCTACAACAGCAAAGAATGTCATTAGGTACAAAGTCACTAGGGACATACAAAGCACAATGAAAATAAAACCCCACAAATGATAGTACGATGATATTAAACAGAATGCTAAAACATGAAATTAACAATTTTCTAACAGAAGACATCCCCAAATATTATATAGATATGGACTCATAATTCAGCAATCATTGAATATGTTCCGTGCAAAAGAGAAAAAACAACAAGAAGTTGGTCCCTTTCACTTTAATTATAATATTTATAATTTGTAATTTGAATTTAAATGTTACAATCTACACATTCAAATAGAAAAGATAAATATCAATAAGAAATCTATCATTTCCAAGGTGGTATATGACTTAGGAGTGTTACCAAAATTTTAAAAAAAAATGACATTGGCATACATGAAAGTAAAATATCCAAGCTAGTATAAATCAGTGAGTATCAATTAAGTCAGATCATAAGATGATTACCACCATATTTATCAATCATGTTTTATCAATGTTATCATAATATAGCCTGATGTAAACCCCTTTCCCACCCCACCTTCAATGCATTAACCAAAAACCATGCTTACTTGATCCAGGTTTCTCGACCTCTCTGACAATGTGGGTCATCCCAGCCTTGTAGCCCACAAAGGCAGTCAATCTGCATGGTTTACTAGGATCATCTTTTGGGAAAGCCTTCACTGCAGGACCCAATTAGATGAGATGTTAACGGAATAAGAACAACACAATATCATAAATAACCAATCCTTACCGACTATAAGCTATTATGTGAATTGGCATGAGGATATACGCCAACTCTAATATGAAGCTCAGCACATAAATTAAAAGTTTTATGTTGCATATCTGCATAAACACATAGATAGTCGCACCATTGTGTGGCATATTCCACAATACATCCATCCATATTGCTACAAAATCCATAATCTTGATCATGAAAAAAATAAGGCTCACAAAAGATAGCCTCCGATCTATCAGATCTGTTTCAAAATATATTTAACCTATACATTGTAGTGCATAAATCATTAGCACCAATTCCATGTGATGAAGAAATGCTTCCAAACCAAAGGCCTATGGCAAAATCATGCCAATTCTCGAGCTCATTTATTAGTGTTCCTTCCCAAAAACCATGATATAGGATTTTGGATAGAAGAGCCGTTTCTGAGACTCCAGCCTTGATTAATCCATTTCTTTCAGGAAACAATTTCAGTCATCACAAGAAATGGCGATAACATGATTATACACCAACAAATTCATTGAAAATTAAGGTAATTCTTTAGCTAGGAAAAGGAACAAGCCAAAAAACAGTTGAATTTAGATTCTTTTTCAGGAAACCATTTGCATGCCCGGTTAAAGGTTGAAGCAAATTTTAGTGAATAATCGTAACAAACCAAAAAGCCAGATACCTTTCCCACGATGACGAGAAGCTCGCTTCCTTGGAAGAAAGCCAAGGGAACCGTGCCTCGGGTGCTCGAACTTACGGTGAGACATCGTTTCTCAATTGAACTAAAATGCCTATTAAACACGAAACATGAGCATTAATGATAAAGCGAATGAAAAAGAAACAAAGTAACATATCCATTGTAGATCGAAGGATCTGAAGCACAGAGAGAAGAGGCAGAGGATAGAAACGTACCGGCTGCGCTAGAACGAGAGGAAGAAAATGTCGACGAAACCTCAGCAGAGCCTCTCTGCCTTTATATAAAGGTCTAGCATGACCAGGCCTCAAAGGAGCTTGCTATTCACACTGCCCCTTTTTACTAACCACATCAATATTTTTATTTGCAAATTCAATTTCTTAAATACAAAGTAACATACGCATTTTGGAGATATAAAAAGTAACATATGCATTTTGGAGATATAAAGGAAGATTAGTTATTTTATTATTATTTTTATTTTTTATTATCAAAAGTCGTTTTATCTTTTTTATTTATAGTAAATTTGTTTAATTTGTAGATATTGATACACATGAGTACATATATATTTGTTAAGATTGATACTAAAATTTGTGGTAATGTAATAAAATGTGTTGATTTACATCAAAATTATTGTGTATTTTTCCAATATATATTATTTACATTAAAATTGTTTAATTTGTAGATATCGATACACATGAGTACAAATATATTTTTTGAGATTGATACTCAAGTTTGGATGTGGTAATATAATAAAATGTGTTGATTTACATCAAATTTGTTGTGTATTTTTCTAATATATTATTTACATTAAATTTCTTGTGTTGAATAAGAGATACAATGAATGTATTGATTTAAAATAAATTTATTTTATTTTTTTCCTAATATATCATATGTCTTCATATTTTATTCATTAAGTTTTCACTTATTATCTCTCTTATTAAGGCTAAAAGTAGAAAAATGTAATTAATACTCTCTCGATCTTTTAAATGGGAAAGATACATAGAAACAAAAATATTCTTCAAATTGGACAAATACGGTAAATGTGTTAGATTTAGTGAAACTTAACACACTTTTGTATTTCTTAATCTGTGTATCTTCATTAGGGGTGTTCGTGGTTCGGTTTGTATCGATTTTGCGGCAAAAAATTACTCGATCCAATCATTGCGGTTTTATCATTTCATCACATCCAATAACTTTTGATATTTCTCCAAATCCGATCCAATTTATATTGAATTAGACAGGATCGATTTTCGATTTTTTAAAGACACAATAAAATATTAGATAAAAGTGATAAAATTATAAAATAATAGTGAATCTTTTTTATTGGAATTATATTTATTAAAATAAATATAGAATTATATAAAAAGGAGGACGTTAGACATGAAATCTAATTTAAAACTAATTTTAAATTGATATATTTATAGAAATATTAACATGATATAAGATAATAAAATCATAAAAAATATAGTAATATACAAAGTAATTTTATAAATATATATGTATATAAGTATAAATATATAATTATTTTGTAAGTAGTGATATATGTATATATATAAGATCGGTTTAGATTGGATTGGATCAGTTTTCAACATAGGGTCCGAAAACCAATCCAATCAAATAAAATTCCAGTTTTTGCGGTTTTCAATTTTTTGATTTCGGTTTGATTCGATTTTTAGTTTTTTGGTTCGGTTTATGTGGTTTGTATTGGATTAGATTGGATATGACTACCTCCAATTTTCATATAATAACACAGATAAATAGGAAGTAGGATTTGAAGTAATTTAATTATAAATTTGGTAACTATAATAATTGTTTATTAAGAAATAAAATAAATATAATTAGAAATTTGGTAACTAGCTATAATCATTATTTATTAAAAATTACAATAAATTTGTTGATTTACATTAAATCTATTGTGTTTTCCCATAATATATCATCGATTTTTTTAATGTGTGCAACATTACACATGATAATAAAGTAAAAGTAGAAATATTTTTATTTGAAAATATAATATTAAATATTACCAACTTGTAACTCAACTATATCAAAGTTATTTTCATATATTAAGCAAACATTATTGATGAGATATAATTTATATGACATACCTTATATAGTAACGACTATTCATGATCATCTAGCATCATATCCATATACTGTGCTAATAAGCTCTAATATTATACTTTATGCCATTGGATTTTAATATAGCTATAACCTCAATGAATCTCTATTGCCATTAGGGGTGGGAATAGGCCAGGTCAGGCCAAGCTTTGCTAGGCCTGAGCCTGGCCTGACACCTAATCTTTAGGCCTCAGCCTGAGCCTGTTACCTGTTACAGGCCTTTTTTAAGGCTTAGCCTGACCTGTATAGAAGCCTGGCCTACCTGAAAGCTTGTTTAGAAGCCTGTTTTTTAACAAGGCCTACAAACAAACCAACGAGCCTGTTTAGACGCCTATTTAAAAGTCTGATTAATTAAAGCTTGTTTACATGCAACAATACACTACATACTAAACATGTTTTCATACAAACACACTAACCTGCACATATTCTGAACATGATTATATAAACTTAGTTGCTCATATTTTGAACAACATTCCTCTAAAATAATACATGCACATAATTGTCCATCAACAACTATTAACCTATCATATTATTCCTTATGACAGTTGTTGCCTGCATGCTATTCCTACTCTACTACCAGTACCATGCAAACAATCAGAGAAAAAATAACGGGTACCTTGCTGTTTTTACAGAAACAACAGCACCACACCAACATGCCACCAACAAAATAATAATAACAATAGAATGAGATAAACACCCAGAGATTTTTAACTAAATTTCACCAACACAAATTCCAAATAGGAAACATAATTCAGACCACAACACGATTTTTAAGTAGCTTAATTTAAAATACATCCAAATGATCAAATGGCCATGAAGCCATCCATTACCATAAAATACTAATGTCTATTTACCAAATAAACACCAATATTATATATTAAAAACACAAGGTTTCATCCACTTCAGTGAAAGCATATTTTGTTTTATGTTAATAATACATAAAAGCATATTCCACCACCTAAGGTTTTTTAGAGCCGTCTAGCCTAAAATAGCAGATATAATAGACTTAAATACCAAAGTCTTTCCATAAAGAATATAGCTTCTGTTATATTCCTTCAAGGGAATTTAAACTACCTTAGTGATAAAGCTATTAGAACCAACAATAACAGACCCAAGCACCCAGACCTTTTGATAGGCAAACCTAATTCAAATATATTCAAAGGAATCATAAGTTGGTTAGTTGTAATAAGGCATAAATTTGATTAATTTGAATTTGGTAATTAAATTAGTTTTCTAGAACTTCTTTAAATAAGATAGCTAAAATTGCTAATGCCAAGAAGCCATACTAAAAGCTCCTCTGGAATGACTTTATTTCTAAAGTGAAAGTAAAGTGTAACTTTGCTAATGGCATTGTGTCGTTGTACAAGGGTCCCAACTAATCATAGAAGCCGGTCCCAACTAATCATAGAAGCCTGCGACTGCGATGGGCAATATGTTTCCAAATATTATTTTATTTCCCTAATTTTCTAAGCTCATTAGTGTTGCAGCAAGACACTTGAATTAGAATATTATATAAATCCCCTTCCGGCTTCCCCATACGGCCATACCCCTGCTCCTCCTCTTCATCGTTTTCACACAGAACAAGCATATTATACATATTTTATTTGATAAAAACACAACTAAACATAAAAGACAAAGAGATAATAATAAACTAGTTGAGACAATCAGACAACGCAGGAACACAAGGAAAAACGAGGACCTTTTCACGCTCAAATGGGAAGAATGAGAGCTCACCTTACGCCGGAAAACGATTGGAAGAACCCGCCGGAGTTGGAAGGCTTGTGATGTGAGGCGGCGACGAACTTCAGCGAGCAGCGGTGAAGAGAAATTTCAAAGACCAGTGCTTAAAAATAACCTATGGTTTTCACTGTTGTGACTTTTGAAATTAACAATCAGATTGTGAGAATATCATTGTTTTACTGTTTTTTGTTTTACATTTTAATTTTATTGTTTATTTTCTTTTATTATTTGTTAATTAAATTTTTTAGTATCAGATTGTTTAATTGTAAATTGTATTTGTATCTTTTAATAATTTAAGTTATTATTTGTTAAATTTAACTTTTTATTATGTAGTGAATAATAATAATAATAATAATTATAATTACTCTTATTTTATTTTAAAAATAAATTATGTTAATTAATAATTATATTTATATGTATTAAACAGGCCGACCTATCAGGTCTAACAGGACTTTTCATATGCCTGAAGCCTGGTCTTTTTAGTTAAATAGGCTTTTTAAAAAGCCTTAAACTGGCCGTTTTAATCATTTTGTGGGCCTACCACATTGTTCAAGTAGAAATCAGATTTGGTGGGCTCCTGTTTGGATGGTTATTGATCGTGCCAGACAAATGTTCGTGGCGGAGGTGATCATCCCTGGATGTTCCAGGGTGGTTCTGGGTGTAAACCGAGATGTTCCATGCTGTCCGAGATAGGGATCCACGATGGTCCGAGGTTGAGATGCAGTGGTTGTTGCCTTGAACAGTAGCTCCGGTGGAGAAGGAGGGGTGACCTGCGAAGACACTCCAACGCCCAAGTTAGAATGGGTTTGAGACAGAGTGTGAACAGGGGGAGAATGAGCGTACCTGACCCTCCAAGGGAGGGGGTATTTATAGCATGGGGTCTAGCCAGAGCTAGCCTGTGGTGTAGCCCAACCTACGCCTGATTGCTTGTGTCAGTGGGTAAGTTGCTCAGTCTATGTGATGGGAAGTGCCCTTTATTGGTGTCAGTCTGTGTAGGCATAGGCAAGTGGTAGGGTGAGGAGCTAGTTGGTGGTCCCCGGGCTGCACAGTTGTTAAGTGTCCATGCAGCCTAGATGGCTGAGTTAGGCCTGCCGAGATGGCTGGTAGGCCAGCCGAGGTGGCTGTGGTAGGCCAGCTGAGGTGGCTGTGGTAGGCCAGCCGAGGTGGCTGTGGTAGGCCAGCCGAGGTGGCTGTGGTAGGCCGGCCGAGATGGCTGGTAGGCCGGCCGAGGTGGCTGTGGTAGGTCAGCCGAGGTGGCTGTGGTAGGCCATCCGAGGTGGCTGTGGTAGGCCATCCGAGGTGGCTGTGGTAGGCCAGCCGAGATGGCTGGTAGGCCAGCCGAGCTGGCTGTGGTAGGCCATCCAAGGTGGTTGTGGTAGGCCATCCAAGATGGCTGGTAGGCCAGCCGAGATGGATGTGGTAGGCCAGCCGAGGTGGCTGTGGTAGACCATCCAAGGTGGCTGTGGTAGGCCGGCCGAGATGGCTTGTAGGCCAGCCGAGGTGGCTGTGGTAGGCCAGCCGAGGTGGCTGTGGTAGGCCAGCCGAGGTGGCTGTGGTAGGCCAGCCGAGGTGGCTGTGGTAGGCCGGCCGAGATGGCTGGTAGGCCAGCCGAGATGGCTGGTACTAAATCCGAGATAGCTGAGGTAGGCCAACCGAGATGGCTGGTAGGCCAGCCGAGGTGGCTGTATGATAAGCCTAAATCCGAGGTAGCGTGTAGGCCGCTAGACCAGCCGAGCTAGTTCCGAGTTAACCTCCGGATCAGATGCCCCCCAGCTCGATGCCATGTCTAAGTATATGGGGTCGAGATGTTGAATGCGATTTTAACGGCTGGTCTGACCTTTTGTGGGGTGAAGATCCAAGCAGGTAAAACTGGGTGTGGGACATATGGGACAAGAAGATTGGTCGGCTGGGATATCATCATACCCGGTGAGCTGAGTTAATGAGATCTCGTATTTTTCATACTCTTTACCCAAAATTTTATTTATCCGAGTTTATGAACTCGGAATTAGAAGTACTCCACGCTCTGTATATGAAGAATTTTATTTCTCCGAGTTTATGAACTCGGATTTATGGGTATTCCATGCTCTGCACATGAAGAATTTATTTATCCGAGTTTATGAACTCAGATTTTGCCAAGTTTTTAGACTTGGTTTCGCCTGTGCGTTTACATCAGCTCTACCATCTCGTTTTTATTGTCATGTGTTTCTAAAACATCGTCTTTCATATTGCATCTTCATAACTTTTCCATGTGCGCCATACGGGTTCTAACTCCTCGGACTTAGGAGTATATCATGCTCTCCATATGTACGTTATCCGCCTAAGTTTTCACACCTCGGATTTACAAGTATCTCATCCAGGTTTTTTCATACCTCGGATTTAGAATCATGTCATCCTCGCAAGCATCTCATCCGGGTTTTCACACCTCGGATTTATAAGTATCTCATCCGGGTTTTTCACACCTCGGATTTAGAATCGTGTAATCCTGACATGTATGCTATCCTCCTAAGCTTTCACACCTTGGATTTACAAGCATCTCATCAGGGTTTTCATACCTCGGATTTAGAATCATGTCATCCTCGCATATACACTATCCGGGTTTTCACACCTCGGACATAGAATTATCTCATCCTCGCATGTAAGTTATCTGGGTTTTCACACCTCAGATTTAAAAGTATATGATCCCCGCATGTATGCCATCGAGGTTTTCACACCTCGGATTTAGCAGCATGTTGTCCTTGCATGTAAGCTATCAGGGTTTTCACACCTCGGATTTAAAATCATATCATCTTGACTTGTAAGCTATCCGAGTTTTTACCCCTCGGATTTAGAAGCATGTCATCCTGACATGTAAGCCACCCGGGTTTTCACACCTCGGGTTTAGAAGCATCTTCATAACTTCTCCACCCGGGTTTTCACACCTCGTATTTAGGGTATCTTCATATGTAAGCCATCCGGGTTTTCACACCTCGGATTTTAGGGTATCCTCGTAGCTTCTTCACCTCGGATTTTAGAGCATCTTCATGACTTCTCCATCCGGGTTTTCACACCTCGGATTTAGGAGTATCCTCAACTTCTTCATCCGGGTTTTCACACCTCGGATTTTAGAGCATCCTCGTAACTTCTCCATCCGGGTTTTCACACCTCGGATTTTAGGGCATCCTCGTAGCTTCTCCATCCGGGTTTTCACACCTCGGATGTAGGAGTATCCTCATAACTTCTTCATCCGGGCTTTCACACCTCGGATTTTAGAGCATCTTCATGACTTCTCCATCCGGGTTTTCACACCTCGAATTTTAGGAGTATCCTCAACTTCTTCATCCGGGTTTTCACACCTCGGATTTTAGAGCATCCTCGTAACTTCTCCATCCGGGTTTTCACACCTCGGATTTAAGGGCATCCTCATAGCTTCTCCATCCGGGTTTTCACACCTCGGATGTAGGAGTATCCTCATAACTTCTTCATCCGGGTTTTCACACCTCGGATGTAGGAGTATCCTCATGACTTCTTCATCCGGGTTTTCACACCTCGGATTTAGGAGTATCCTCAACTTCTTCATCCGGGTTTTCACACCTCGGATTTTAGAGCATCCTCGTAACTTCTCCATCCGGGTTTTCACACCTCGGATTTTAGGGCATCCTCGTAGCTTCTCCATCCGGGTTTTCACACCTCGGATGTAGGAGTATCCTCATAACTTCTTCATCCGGGCTTTCACACCTCGGATTTTAGAGCATCTTCATGACTTCTCCATCCGGGTTTTCACACCTCGAATTTTAGGAGTATCCTCAACTTCTTCATCCGGGTTTTCACACCTCGGATTTTAGAGCATCCTCGTAACTTCTCCATCCGGGTTTTCACACCTCGGATTTAAGGGCATCCTCATAGCTTCTCCATCCGGGTTTTCACACCTCGGATGTAGGAGTATCCTCATAACTTCTTCATCCGGGCTTTCACACCTCAGATTTTAGAGCATCTTCATGACTTCTCCATCCGGGTTTTCACACCTCGGATTTTAGGAGTATCCTCAACTTCTTCATCCGGTTTTTCACACCTCGGATTTTAGAGCATCCTCAAGACTTCTCCATCCGGGTTTTCACACCTCGGATTTTAGGAGTATCCTCAACTTCTTCATCCGGGTTTTCACACCTCGGATTTAGGAGTATCCTCAACTTCTTCATCCGGGTTTTCACACCTCGGATTTTGAGGAGTATAACTTTTGCAGGTATCTCCTCCCATACAGTGCAGAAAACAACCATAAATCGAGAAAAGGATTATCGATGCAAAAATCCAAGAGACGCTCGTTTCCCCCTCCTCCACTTTATAAGATTCGTAAGAAATAAGTTGATCCAAAAATGCAGGAAACTGGGCAAGCCCAGATCTGAATATTCATATACGCTCAGGGTGATGGTTTCTTCTGAGAGTGGGAAAAAAGAAAAAGGAGAAGAGGTTTCAACCAGAAGAGCTATTGTTGGTGTTTACTATTTACCTCTTCCCACAGACGGCGCCAAATGATCGTGCCAGACAAATGTTCGTGGCGGAGGTGATCATCCCTGGATGTTCCAGGGTGGTTCTGGGTGTAAACCGAGATGTTCCATGCTGTCCGAGATAGGGATCCACGATGGTCCGAGGTTGAGATGCAGTGGTTGTTGCCTTGAACAGTAGCTCCGGTGGAGAAGGAGGGGGTGACCTGCGAAGACACTCCAACGCCCAAGTTAGAATGGGTTTGAGACAGAGTGTGAGCAGGGGGAGAATGAGCGTACCTGACCCTCCAAGGGAGGGGGTATTTATAGCATGGGGTCTAGCCAGAGCTAGCCTGTGGTGTAGCCCAACCTACGCCTGATTGCTTGTGTCAGTGGGTAAGTTGCTCAGTCTATGTGATGGGAAGTGCCCTTTATTGGTGTCAGTCTGTGTAGGCATAGGCAAGTGGTAGGGTGAGGAGCTAGTTGGTGGTCCCCGGGCTGCACAGTTGTTAAGTGTCCATGCAGCCTAGATGGCTGAGTTAGGCCGGCCGAGATGGCTGGTAGGCCAGCCGAGGTGGCTGTGGTAGGCCAGCTGAGGTGGCTGTGGTAGGCCAGCCGAGGTGGCTGTGGTAGGCCAGCCGAGGTGGCTGTGGTAGGCCGGCCGAGATGGCTGGTAGGCCGGCCGAGGTGGCTGTGGTAGGTCAGCCGAGGTGGCTGTGGTAGGCCATCCGAGGTGGCTGTGGTAGGCCATCCGAGATGGCTGGTAGGCCAGCCGACCTGGCTGTGGTAGGCCATCCGAGGTGGCTGTGGTAGGCCATCCGAGGTGGTTGTGGTAGGCCAGCCGAGATGGCTGGTAGGCCAGCCGAGCTGGCTGTGGTAGGCCATCCAAGGTGGTTGTGGTAGGCCATCCGAGATGGCTGGTAGGCCAGCCGAGATGGATGTGGTAGGCCAGCCGAGGTGGCTGTGGTAGACCATCCAAGGTGGCTGTGGTAGGCCAGCCGAGGTGGCTGTGGTAGGCCAGCCGAGGTGGCTGTGGTAGGCCGGCCGAGATGGCTGGTAGGCCGGCCGAGATGGCTGGTAGGCCAGCCGAGATGGCTGGTACTAAATCCGAGATAGCTGAGGTAGGCCAACCGAGATGGCTGGTAGGCCAGCCGAGGTGGCTGTATGATAAGCCTAAATCCGAGGTAGCGTGTAGGCCGCTAGACCAGCCGAGCTAGTTCCGAGTTAACCTCCGGATCAGATGCCCCCCAGCTCGATGCCATGTCTAAGTATATGGGGTCGAGATGTTGAATGCGATTTTAACGGCTGGTCTGACCTTTTGTGGGGTGAAGATCCAAGCAGGTAAAACTGGGTGTGGGACATATGGGACAAGAAGATTGGTCGGCTGGGATATCATCATACCCGGTGAGCTGAGTTAATGAGATCTCGTATTTTTCATACTCTTTACCCAAAATTTTATTTATCCGAGTTTATGAACTCGGAATTAGAAGTACTCCACGCTCTGTATATGAAGAATTTTATTTCTCCGAGTTTATGAACTCGGATTTATGGGTATTCCATGCTCTGCACATGAAGAATTTATTTATCCGAGTTTATGAACTCAGATTTTGCCAAGTTTTTAGACTTGGTTTCGCCTGTGCGTTTACATCAGCTCTACCATCTCGTTTTTATTGTCATGTGTTTCTAAAACATCGTCTTTCATATTGCATCTTCATAACTTTTCCATGTGCGCCATACGGGTTCTAACTCCTCGGACTTAGGAGTATATCATGCTCTCCATATGTACGTTATCCGCCTAAGTTTTCACACCTCGGATTTACAAGTATCTCATCCAGGTTTTTTCATACCTCGGATTTAGAATCATGTCATCCTCGCAAGCATCTCATCCGGGTTTTCACACCTCGGATTTATAAGTATCTCATCCGGGTTTTTCACACCTCGGATTTAGAATCGTGTAATCCTGACATGTATGCTATCCTCCTAAGCTTTCACACCTTGGATTTACAAGCATCTCATCAGGGTTTTCATACCTCGGATTTAGAATCATGTCATCCTCGCATATACACTATCCGGGTTTTCACACCTCGGACATAGAATTATCTCATCCTCGCATGTAAGTTATCTGGGTTTTCACACCTCAGATTTAAAAGTATATGATCCCCGCATGTATGCCATCGAGGTTTTCACACCTCGGATTTAGCAGCATGTTGTCCTTGCATGTAAGCTATCAGGGTTTTCACACCTCGGATTTAAAATCATATCATCTTGACTTGTAAGCTATCCGAGTTTTTACCCCTCGGATTTAGAAGCATGTCATCCTGACATGTAAGCCACCCGGGTTTTCACACCTCGGGTTTAGAAGCATCTTCATAACTTCTCCACCCGGGTTTTCACACCTCGTATTTAGGGTATCTTCATATGTAAGCCATCCGGGTTTTCACACCTCGGATTTTAGGGTATCCTCGTAGCTTCTTCACCTCGGATTTTAGAGCATCTTCATGACTTCTCCATCCGGGTTTTCACACCTCGGATTTAGGAGTATCCTCAACTTCTTCATCCGGGTTTTCACACCTCGGATTTTAGAGCATCCTCGTAACTTCTCCATCCGGGTTTTCACACCTCGGATTTTAGGGCATCCTCGTAGCTTCTCCATCCGGGTTTTCACACCTCGGATGTAGGAGTATCCTCATAACTTCTTCATCCGGGCTTTCACACCTCGGATTTTAGAGCATCTTCATGACTTCTCCATCCGGGTTTTCACACCTCGAATTTTAGGAGTATCCTCAACTTCTTCATCCGGGTTTTCACACCTCGGATTTTAGAGCATCCTCGTAACTTCTCCATCCGGGTTTTCACACCTCGGATTTAAGGGCATCCTCATAGCTTCTCCATCCGGGTTTTCACACCTCGGATGTAGGAGTATCCTCATAACTTCTTCATCCGGGCTTTCACACCTCAGATTTTAGAGCATCTTCATGACTTCTCCATCCGGGTTTTCACACCTCGGATTTTAGGAGTATCCTCAACTTCTTCATCCGGTTTTTCACACCTCGGATTTTAGAGCATCCTCAAGACTTCTCCATCCGGGTTTTCACACCTCGGATTTTAGGAGTATCCTCAACTTCTTCATCCGGGTTTTCACACCTCGGATTTAGGAGTATCCTCAACTTCTTCATCCGGGTTTTCACACCTCGGATTTTGAGGAGTATAACTTTTGCAGGTATCTCCTCCCATACAGTGCAGAAAACAACCATAAATCGAGAAAAGGATTATCGATGCAAAAATCCAAGAGACGCTCGTTTCCCCCCTCCTCCACTTTATAAGATTCGTAAGAAATAAGTTGATCCAAAAATGCAGGAAACTGGGCAAGCCCAGATCTGAATATTCATATACGCTCAGGGTGATGGTTTCTTCTGAGAGTGGGAAAAAAGAAAAAGGAGAAGAGGTTTCAACCAGAAGAGCTATTGTTGGTGTTTACTATTTACCTCTTCCCACAGACGGCGCCAAATGATCGTGCCAGACAAATGTTCGTGGCGGAGGTGATCATCCCTGGATGTTCCAGGGTGGTTCTGGGTGTAAACCGAGATGTTCCATGCTGTCCGAGATAGGGATCCACGATGGTCCGAGGTTGAGATGCAGTGGTTGTTGCCTTGAACAGTAGCTCCGGTGGAGAAGGAGGGGGTGACCTGCGAAGACACTCCAACGCCCAAGTTAGAATGGGTTTGAGACAGAGTGTGAGCAGGGGGAGAATGAGCGTACCTGACCCTCCAAGGGAGGGGGGTATTTATAGCATGGGGTCTAGCCAGAGCTAGCCTGTGGTGTAGCCCAACCTACGCCTGATTGCTTGTGTCAGTGGGTAAGTTGCTCAGTCTATGTGATGGGAAGTGCCCTTTATTGGTGTCAGTCTGTGTAGGCATAGGCAAGTGGTAGGGTGAGGAGCTAGTTGGTGGTCCCCGGGCTGCACAGTTGTTAAGTGTCCATGCAGCCTAGATGGCTGAGTTAGGCCGGCCGAGATGGCTGGTAGGCCAGCCGAGGTGGCTGTGGTAGGCCAGCTGAGGTGGCTGTGGTAGGCCAGCCGAGGTGGCTGTGGTAGGCCGGCCGAGATGGCTGGTAGGCCGGCCGAGGTGGCTGTGGTAGGTCAGCCGAGGTGGCTGTGGTAGGCCAGCCGAGGTGGCTGTGGTAGGCCATCCGAGGTGGCTGTGGTAGGCCATCCGAGATGGCTGGTAGGCCAGCCGACCTGGCTGTGGTAGGCCATCCGAGGTGGCTGTGGTAGGCCATCCGAGGTGGCTGTGGTAGGCCAGCCGAGATGGCTGGTAGGCCAGCCGAGCTGGCTGTGGTAGGCCATCCAAGGTGGTTGTGGTAGGCCATCCGAGATGGCTGGTAGGCCAGCCGAGATGGATGTGGTAGGCCAGCCGAGGTGGCTGTGGTAGACCATCCAAGGTGGCTGTGGTAGGCCGGCCGAGATGGCTGGTAGGCCAGCCGAGGTGGCTGTGGTAGGCCAGCCGAGGTGGCTGTGGTAGGCCAGCCGAGGTGGCTGTGGTAGGCCGGCCGAGATGGCTGGTAGGCCAGCCGAGATGGCTGGTACTAAATCCGAGATAGCTGAGGTAGGCCAACCGAGATGACTGGTAGGCCAGCCGAGGTGGCTGTATGATAAGCCTAAATCCGAGGTAGCGTGTAGGCCGCTAGACCAGCCGAGCTAGTTCCGAGTTAACCTCCGGATCAGTTATTGTTTGGTCTCTTTGGTTAGCTAGGAATGATTTAGTTTTCTCTAATAAACAATCATTGCCTGAGAATGTACTGGATTTGATTAAAATAAGATATTGGAACTGGCTTAAGGCTAAGGATACATCATTTGTATATCCTTTTTCAGCTTAGGAGAAGTCTCCTGCCGCTTGCCTTAATTTCTTGTAAGGTTGTTTACTGCCACAGTGATTTGCTCGACTGCTATCTGTTTTCTTTGTAGCTGCAGTGGTGGGCATCCCACTGCTTTAAGTTTCTAGTGGCTTTATTTTAAATGTGATATTTCAGAGGATATAATAGAGATATTTGTTAGTACTGGTTTTGGCGATGAGTGAATACTCAAAAATATTTCGCTGGTACGCTTTCCCAAGTGTTTATTAGTTGGCTATTTTAGTTGGTTTTGCTAGTATGCTTCATGGGGTAGTTTTTTGTATTAGGTGGCCATTTCATCAACTTGTAGCGCAATGCTTTATGATGGCTTAAAGTCTATGGTGTGGTTTTGGTTTTGTATATTTATGAGGGATGATGTCTGGTGCATGATGAATTTTTTAATTTGGTTGTAATGGGTCTTTTGTAATGGGTTGGAGTATCCCTCCTTTTATCAATGAATAATTTTTCCTTATAAAAAAAATAGGTCAGGTCGGCTGGCCTATTCCCACCCCTAATTGCCATTGCATGAAGTTTATAAATAATTTTGGTAGGACCGTGCATCGCACGGGTAACTACACTGGTTTCTACAACAAAGTTGAAGTTTCCTTCCTTAGCCACTCTCGCAAAAAAAATAAAAAAATCCTAATTTACTTTTAAAATTAATATCATCCATTTTAGGCACCTCCAGAACATTTTTCACGCATTGTGCTATGTCCAAAAGGTGATTTTCACCTTCCCTAACCCCACAATTGTAAAATTTATGATTATGATCGTTGTTTGAAGTTAAAGCTTGAGTTGCAATTGACATTTAGCTTGTTTGGTTAAAATTCTACCTAAACAAAACCATGGTTTTGAAAATTGATTTTAAATCACTTCCATCCAACGTGTTTCGTAAAATGTGCATAGTCCATCTCAACCATTCATTTCTAGAATCAATTCTACTCAACTGTAAATCAAACGGACACATTGTCTCTCACTATTGATTTTGACAACCAATTTAGACATTATAATTAGGGCTAGGGTTTAAATAGTGTCAAGAGTGTCAAGAGAGATTTGAGGATGAATGTTGGAGGAATGTTACAATTAAGGTTCAGAGAAAGAGGAAGATTTGGGAATTTTCTCCTATTTGTCAAGTAGGATTATTGTCCATGTCAAGTCACATAAGCATTTAAAGGAAAAAACAAACGGAAGAGTAATAAAAGGACCATTCATATTGAACAAGCACTTTTGGATGGCGAGTTTAAAAAAAATAAAAATGGGTAACCAAATAAAAAAACTAAAATATTTTGGAGATTAAAAACGTATTTAAACCGCTTGGAATTCATATTACTACCACCGTAGTGTAATCTATTAGGGCCTGTTTGGTTTGCATTTTTCATTTCCTATTTTCATTCTGTTTCCTGTTTTCTAAAATTTTACAAAGGAAAAATTGGAAATGCTGGAAACAGATGTTTTTTTGTTTCCAGCATTTCCAGTTTTTCCTTTATAAAATTTTAGAAAATAAGAAACAAGAAATGAAAACAAGAAATGAAAATGAAATCAAACATACCCTTAGGTATTTATGGCTCAATCATATACAAATAGTGATTGATGTGAGGGTTATTGATGATAAACATCTATGGATATGTTACGAGGGTTGGTATTTTGTAACGTGGAGGCTAAGGTCAACAACTTTGCAGAATTTTAAAACTAATAAATTTCATAATCAATTTTTTTTATATATTTAATAGATATACATTGTCAATATAAAAATGTTTTATATAGACATATAATGATGTACTACCATATCGTTTATTGAGTTTAATAACACTAAGTGTCATATTCATTAAATAATGTATCATAGGAGGTTGATTTAAGTGGTACATGTTCAATTCCTCTTAAGCAAAGTCTCGAGTTTGAATCTTGTGGATGGAAAAAATTTCCACTGAGAGAGTTAGCCCCACCAGAATGTGGATGTTCCCGACTTGAGTAGAATTGCCTCCCGTGAAGGATACCTGTGGTAGTGTGGTTCACATCAAAAAATATTCAATAAATTAAATAATATACAACACATCATTAGATGTATACCAACAAGGGTTGATTTAAGTGGTACATGCTTATTTCCCCTTAAGTAAGGTTTCGGGTTCGATTCTTGTGGACGGAAAAAAATCCACGCTGGGAGAATTAGCCCCACCATGATGTGGATGTTCCCGGCCCGACTCGAACAGGATTGCCTCCCGTGGAGGATACCTGTTGTTAAAAAAAAAACATCATTAGATGCATGTGTTAAACTTTTTACACTAAAAATATGTTCATTAAATCCATTTTAAAATATATATGATGTTAATATTATATATCTCAATAATATATAAATGATTTTAAAGTAAAGTAAAATTTTATGGTATTTTGTAATATTTATAATTTATTGCTATTTTATTAATTCTAGACACTTTTAAAATTGAAAATTTGCAACTTCTAGGTCTGAAAAATATGTTTAAATACTACTATAAAGAACTCACCTATGATAGTCACTCTCCCTGAATGGAAGAATCGTTGTCTGTATATCCGAAATTCTTCTCTTCTACATATCAAGGTGTTGTTGTATTGTCTAGGGGTGTAATCGGGTCGGTCGAGTTTAGGGTGACATCAAGTCCGAACCGATAAAATAATGACGGGTTATGTTGGTTCGGGTTTTATATTTTTTGGAAGAGTAACCCGACCCGAACCAATCCGAATATGTTCGGGTTGGGTTGGGTTATCGGGTCATGAACATTTTTCCTTTTTTTAAAAAAATGTGGAAGATGACATGAAATTAAGATATAAAATGAGAAAAAGAAAATAAATAGGGAAACATAAAATGAGAGGAGTAGATGAAATGGAGTTTGGGGAACCACTACTGCTTGTGCTGCCGTTGCGCCTATTTTTGTTCTCTATGGGAAGGAAAATGAAATAAGATTAAGACTTCATTTCTTGGTTTGGGTCGGGTCGGGTCTATCGGGTTCAAGATAAGTAAACCCGAGACCCGAACCAAATGAACCCGATAGACTCGACCCAAACCATATCGAGTTTGAAAGAAAATGTCTTAACCGAACCGAAACCCCGAACCGAACCGTTAAATATCATTTGAGTTGGGTTGGGTCAATCGAGTTCGCGGGTTGGGTCGAACCTGCTTATCATAGAAGTTTCAAAAGGATCAAAATATGAAAAATACAATTTCCAATATTTATTATCAAATACAGGTGACCAAGACCATCAATCTATGTTGGAACACCTTCACGGTCTACCTATCTATAATTGAGATAAAGCAATCTTTGAATTCCAAACCATTTGGTAAGGATCAATTAGTTTATGTTTCTAGTAAAACGTTTCCACTTTCAAATTAAGTCAGTTTCTTTCTCTCTTTTATTTTTTATTGTAACATGTTGCATATACACGTAAGTGCTTACACAACATAACTCAGCAGGTTAGTGCATCAATCAGAAAATGTTAAATAAAAGAGCAAGGTCAGTAACGTGCCTCAAAGGGCAACATTTTCACTTGTTATAAAACTATCTTCACTTGTTATAAAACTCTAAATTTAATTTCCATCTATATACTTCATATAACTACAATATCATGGAGAAAAAGAAATGCATAGCCATGATTCCTTCACCTGGACTGAGCCATTTGATCCCACTTGTTGAGTTAGCCAAGCAACTAGTACTTCATCACCATGAATTCCATGTCACATTTCTCATCCCTACACTTGGCCCTCCCACTCCTTCCATGCAAGCCATCCTCAATTCTCTCCCACCAAACATGGATTTCACTATTCTTCCCCAAGTCAACATTGAAGACCTTCCTCAGAACATTCAACCAGCAACAAAGATGAAACTCATTGTTCAACATTCTGTTACATTTCTTTATGAAGCTGTGAGGTCACTAAGTTCCAAAACTCACCTTGTTGCTTTAGTTTACAGCATATTCTCAACTGATGCACATGATATTGCTAAGCAATTCAACCTTTTGTCTTATGTTTTCTATGCCTCAGGGGCTATTGTACTCTCATTCTGTCTCTCTCTTCCATTAATTGATGAGGGTGTTTCCTCTGACTTTTTAGACTTAACTAAAACTGAAAATGTTCCTGATTGTGTCAAACCTTTCCATCTCAAAGATCTTCCAGACCCAGTTCTCCATGAAAGATCAAGTGTAACATATACATCATATATTGATGTGTGTCAAAAACTCTTATTAGCTGATGGGATCATAGTGAATACCTTCACAGATTTGGAAGCAGATGCTATAAAGGATCTTCAAGAGAAAAGTACCAATAGAGAAAGTCCTTGTGTTTATCCTGTTGGACCCATCATTAGAACTGAGTCAAATAATCAAGTGAACATGTCAATGTGTTTGAGATGGTTGGATAATCAGCCACCAAGTTCTGTCCTTTATGTCTCTTTTGGGAGTGGTGGGACACTTTCTCATGACCAACTCAATGAGTTAGCTTTTGGGTTGGAAATGAGTGGTCACAAGTTCTTATGGGTTGTGAGAGTTCCAAACAAATTTGGTGGTTCTGCTTATTTTGTTGGACAAAAGGAAGACCCATTAGAGTATTTACCATCTGGTTTTTTGGATAGAACAAAAGGGCAAGGATTGGTGGTTCCATCATGGGCACCACAAATTGAGGTCCTTGGTCATGGATCCACTGGTGGCTTTTTGAGTCATTGTGGTTGGAGTTCAATTCTTGAGAGTATGGTCAATGGGGTGCCAATGATTGCATGGCCTCTGTTTGCAGAACAAAGAATGAATGCAAAGATAATCACTGATGCACTCAAAGTGGCAGTGAGGCCAAAGGCTGATGAAAGTGGTATAGTGAGAAGAGAGGAAATTGCCAAAGCTATAAAGAGAATTATGGAAGGTGATGAAAGCTTGGAAATACATAAAAGAATCAAAGAATTGAGTAATGGTGCTGCTGCTGCACTAAGTGAACATGGATCCTCTAGGAAGGAACTCTCTACTTTAGCAATGAAATGGCAGAACTTTTGAGTGGCTAGTTAGTATAAAGTATTAATAATCTACTCAAGTTTCATTTTTCTTATCAGATACATACATACATACATACATATATATATATATATATATATATATATATATATATGTATATATATATATATCTTTGGGAGTATAATAAACCACCCTTTATCAAGAAGCCATCAAAGAGCATTCAGAATTTACAATGAAACAACTCTTGATCTATTGAGTAGAACAAATGATGAAACGCATGCTTGGACTTGAAGAATGAGACTCATGAGGATTTTCAAGTTAAATTTTATTTGAGACTCACTTTAAAATCTTCATCAAAATTTGAGATTTGTCTTTAGTTAATTTGTAATAACTATAGAAATTAGGAGAACATGAGTTTAAACTTAATTGGGCTTTTATTCCTTTAGCTTTAGATATAAGCTAGCTTAAACACTTTGTTCATTTAGTTTTGGATGTTGAATGATTTGAGTCCTCTTGTGAGTTGATTCTTTTAGGGTTGTGTGAACCATAAACCTTGATTTTATCTTGAAGCCATGCTTTGAGTGGTGATCCTTACTAGTTTATTAATCCTTGATTGTGGTGCTACTTTCCATCTCTTTCTCTATCCTTTTTTTTCTTCACCTTAAGAATCAAAATTTTAATTTTGCAGTTCTTATCTTCAAAGATCCTAAAATTCAAGGTAAATACATGATTTGTCATCAACAATTGAAGCAATGGACTATACCGGAATGAATCAGTTTTTATTTTAATAGGATGAAACTCAATAACACAACAAACTATCCATACAAAATAACCAAATTCATGGGTTTCACACATAAACAGAATCAAAATCTATGGAGAGGTAGGGAACTTTTTGTCCTAAAAGATAAAAAAATAATTTAATTTAATCTTTTCATCTATTTTCTAATATTAATTTAGTCACTAATACAATTTTTATTTTTCAACTGCTAACATTCGGTCATAAGTTTGAATCTAAAATAATCATACAATCAATATAATTTCAAATCTAAATATTATAGATTTAATATTGAAGATATAATTCACAATAAATGTTTAAACAAAGATTACATGTTACATCCCACATGATATGTTATGTCAAATAACCATTTTTTTTAAGATAACATGTATCCTTCACGGGAAGCAATTCTGTTCGAGTTGGGTAGGATCTCTGAGTGTTAAAACTCTCCCTATGAATATTTAACATAACTGCATACCCAAAGTTTAAATATGAGATTGCGGGTTAAGCTAGAACAACTCGTTACCAGTTGATCCATATGCTTGCTCGGTAGTAAATAACATCATTTGTTCAATATAATTTAAAATATAAAATTTAATATATTATATAAAAATATCTTAGATAATAAGTCTGAGATTATATGAAATAATTTTTTTTATTTTTCTACAAGATTGGCTTCTATCATAAGTTTATTATTTATATTTTATTTTATCATTTACTGTGTATTTTTATTTTAATTTTACTTAGTAAAGTATATAAAAGTTGAAACTATTAATATCGATATAACTAATATTTAATCTCGTGCAATACACAGAAAAATATATATTTTTAAAATGAATAAATATATTAAAATATGAAATGTGCTTTTTTTTTAAAATGAATAATTTAAATATGAAATATAAATATTTAAGTATAACTAATTGTAATAGGGATTTTTTTGGTTTAATTTCTATTAGGGATTTTTTTTGGTAAAGTATTAGGGATTTAATATAACATTTTATTAAAAGATAGTTATTTTAAATTTAAATTTTTAATTCATAAAAATTAGTTATTTCAATCATAGTAATCAATTATATAGTTTTTTTTAGATACTAATAAATTATATCATATTATTCAAAATTTTAAATTTAGCCACTTGGTACCAATAATTGTTAATTGATGAATACATATTGTTAAATGATGATAATGAGAACTCGAATTTTAATTAAAAATATATTCAATTGAAAAAATAGTCAAAGATTAGAATAATAAAAGTGTAGATTTCATAATATTAATTTTTTAAGTTGTTGAGAAATATTTAAAGAAATGTTAAAAAAAAATTCGAGAGAGGTTTGTGAAAGACACACTTGAAAAGATAATTAGAAAACATAAAAAAAAGTGACTCATGACTATGGGTGGGAATAGGCCAGCCGACCTGTCAGGGACCTGCGGCCTGGCTTGTTTATGGGCTGGCCTGACCTGACTCATTTATTAAAAAGGTCAGACTAAGGCTTCTTAAAATGCCTGTTTAGTTAAACAGGTCAGGCTTCAGGCCTATGAAAAAGCCTATTAGGCTTAACAGGTCGGCCTGTTTCATATAATAATATATAATATATTAAATTAATTATATAAATAACTATAAATATAATTAAAAAATTTATAATATAGTAAAAAATTAGAATATATTAAATTAATTATATAAAAAGCTTGCTTAAAAGGCCTGCTGGCCTGTATAGGCTTATAGGCCTGTTGGCCTATTGGTAGGCCTTGTTATAAAACAGACTTCTAAACAGGCTTACAGGCCAGGCCAGGCTTTTTCCCAGGCCAGGCCAGACCTTACAAAAAGGCCTGTAACAGGTAACAGACCAGGCTCAGACTTAAGAATTATGAGTTAGGCCAGGCTCAGGCCTGCCAAAGCCTGGTCTGGCCTGTTTCCACCCCTACTCATGACTTTCTCGTTGAGAGAGTAAAGAAGACGAGTATCCCACTCTCTAAAATGAGATTTCTAAATTAATTAATCGGTTTTTTTAACATGTGCAACCTTGCACAGGATAAGAAAACAAAAGTGGAAAGGTTTTATTGGAAATTGCAACTACCACAATATTCAATGCATTGGTAATATTAAAAGCTACAATTTCCAATAAAACCTTTCCACTTTTGTTTTCCTGTGCAAGGGTTGCACATGTTAGAAAAACCCTTTATATATATATATATATATATATATATATATAGCTTTATTTACGGTGGACCAACAAAAATATGGTGTATCGATACACTAAATAGTATATTCTATAAATAATGAAATTTAAACTATTAAAGGTATAATATAAAGATATCAAGGCATTTGTAGATATTATAATAAAATTATTACGTAATCCTTGCATTTAATATTATCTTTTAATGTATTTTTATTAATCTATAGAATACTTTAAACGAAAAAGTTTAAATTTTTAAATCATAAATGAGTATATATATATATATATATATTAATATCTAATTTATTATAAATAAAAATTTACATTACATAATGTTAAATATTTTACATGATAACTTATTAAACAAATATATTTTTTTAACAAATTATTAGGTAAAATATCTTAAACAATTTTTTTTCAAATCTTTTTACATACAATTTTATTTTTTTAATTAATTAACCTAAAAGTGATTTTTACAATTATCGGATAAAACCATCTTAAATGATTTTTTTCAAATATTTTACATACAATTTTATTTATTTCTTAACTAAGCGAGTGATATAGTGTTTATTAATATAATAATTGTCAAAATAAATATTTACATTATAAAGAGATTAAAATATTAAAATAATAAATAAAAATGTATGAATCTTTAAATCACAAGTGAACACATAATAATATATAACATTTCATAATTAAATATTTATCTTACACAATGAATATTTTTCATGAACATTAATTAAATTAATATTTTTTATAAAACTATCAAGCAAAATGTTCTTAATATATTTTTTCAAATATTGCACATATAATTTATTTAATTGTTAATTAAATTACTAAAAAAATTACTTATTTTTAAAAAATTATTTTATCTTCATTGGTAAATATTTATTTCAAACTCTAATAAGTCAAAACTTCTCTGCCACATATTAGAAGACTTTGCTCAAGAAATGAAGACAAAAGACAATTTTTTGGGAAGTTTTCAAAAGTGAAGCACAAACAAGGAAACATGTTCTACAATATTGTTGTGGTTCAAAATAACGCTCTTGTTACCCTTAGCTTTGTGAATTCAGTTTTTACGCTAACATTAAAGCTACAGGGGTTAAATAGTGATTGAGAAGCTTGACTTTTTTAAAGTATTTTCTTTAAGAAAAACTCTTATTTAAAGCTTCAGATAATAGAGCAATACTTTAGATAACCTTTTAAAACCTTTGTGAAATCTTTAAGACGTTGTTTTTTAAAGTTTCATCTGAAAATGAAAAGTTGTTATAAACACAATTCAACTCCCTTATTGTGTTTACTTGTGTTTCTACATTAACTTAAGTTAGATCTACTATCTAAAGTTTAAAAAGGATTGTCTGAGATTGTAGATTACGCCTTAAACATTTTTCCTTTTGGAAACCAATTTTAAGAGATGTTTCCTTCTAATATGCACACTTAACCCCAATTTGAATAGTTTAATATAAGGATAATATAGTGAGATGATGGTTAAGTAGATCACACTTAAATTTTTATCTATATTCACTCTCAACTTTCAAAAAGTTGTGTTAAGTGTTAGATTAATTTAATTAATGTGACCCATGTATTTTAGTAGTCTGACTTTAATAAAAGTGTGCTCAATGTGATGATTGTTGACCCAGTATGGAAAATAGAGTCAGAAGGGGTTATTTTAAAATCTTTCTCCTCTTCCTTTTAAAATATAAGAGAAGTTACTAAAATGATTAACCGTGTGAGAGAAAACTTCCTAACCATCAATGAGTCTGAAAAGTGAAGGAAAATGGGAGAGAAAATTGATCATCAATTTTCACAGAGAATTCAAACAAGAGCAATTATGGATCCAGGTAATTAATTGTCTTTGTCACTCTCATTGTTGTATGGATATGTGAGAACCATGAAATTCAAGATCATGTGTAGTTTCCATAATGTGAATCCTAGGAAACTATCATAATAGAAATTTACATTAAGTCCTTAACACTCAACAAATGTATAGGAAATGCAAGATAAAATAGTGAAAAACTTAAAGAAATAAATGAGCACTTCAAACTGGTGTTATTATACGGGACCGACCCGGTCAGTTCAACTGGTTGGATCGGAAACTGGACCCATGGCCGGTCAGATCAATGTACCAAATCATATTTGCTTATAAACCGGGCATGACATCATCAACTTGGTCTCGAACTAATGAAAATCATCTAAACCGACCAGTTCTCATGTTCTGCTTCTGTTGGATTGAAAGTTGGAATAATACATGAATTCAAAAATACCTTCCACTAGAATCAAATGAATGAACACATGCAGGACCAACGTGCTACAAACGAGCTCGGTAGCTATTCATTGAGTTGCTCTTTGTAACTTTAGGACAAATTACTCTTACTGAAACATAAACACACAACTAAAATATATTTCATATTATAAAATATAAATTTCAATTTATAATTTATATTATTAATCATGAATATACTTTCATAATTATGATCTCATATTATTTTATTATTTAAATTTTTATATAAAATTTAAAAATATATTAAATTATTAATAAATTGTGAACTAATATTCGAAGGTGTATTGAGATAAAATATACTACCTTCGTCCCTATTTAACTGTCCATTTATAAACTCAATGCAATAATAATTACATCTTTCTCTATGGTACCCTTATGTTAATAAATGACCCACTATTAAAAAAATAATGAGACTCAATTGTATGAAGAGAGATAAAGGGTAAAACTGAAAGTTTAAAATTTATTTGCATGACAACAAGAGTAATAATTACATTCTTTAATATGTATGTTTTTTATTCAAGTGGACAGTTAAATAGGAACAGAGATAGTAATTTTTATGAGAAGTATTAAATAGTTAAAAGAATTAATTTAATAAATTTTTTTAAGAAGGAAAGTATAATAAATTTCTGTCTATTTTAATTAAAAAATAATTTAAAAGTATCAAATAAATATCATTCATTAAAGAAATATTTTTTATCGGATAACAATCTTAAAAATCTATTTTTTATTGAATTATTTTATAAATATATTTACCGGATTATTTTATAAATGTTATAACTTTTATTTTCTTTCATTTATACCCTATTGATTCTTGGTCCATCGGTGGATAAATGTTGGTTTGGACCACTGTAAAAGCCACCTATATTTATATATAGTTAACTATTACTATATCATAAATAATATAATATTAAGTAATCAAATAAATGTGTACTTATTTATATTCAATTCCTCTAAGGTCTTTGATTGGGAATCTTTTACAAATATAGGAGAATATAAGTTATACTAAAATACATTCACTAAGATTAATTTATCGAAATAAATTTAGAAAGTACATATAATCATTTAATCAACTAAAATTATATTAAAATAATATCGTAATATAATTTTGTACTTATATGAAATTAATTTATTTAGAAATTTTGATTTCAAATATAAAATTAAAAATTTACCCTTTTATTTATTTGATAATTAACTATATCTAATAATATTTGATTTGATATATGTACTATTTATTACATCTAAAAGAAATTATAGATTGCTCAGTGCACTGATAATAATATTTATAATAGGGTTGGTTTAATCAGTAAGATCAAAATTTTAGAAAAATACAATCTTCTCTCCCCTCAATAGGATAGGAGTTCACTTTATTAATTTATAATTATATATTTTTTCTTTTGGTGTTTTCTTTACTTAGGTGGAGGTGATATCCAAGTCATACAATGGATATTTCATATTTCAGTCTTACTGGCAGAGTGGATATCATAAGAGAAAACCAACACCACCATGAGAACTCTTCCCTGTAAGTCTCTCTCTCTGTGACACACCTTACAAACACTCACACTCTCAAGGTATTTGATTGAATTCAGGAACTTTTTGGTTTTGGGGTATTATTGCTTTAACTTCCTGTCATGAATTCTGGGTTTGAATACCAGCTTCATACCCCTCTATGTTTTAGCTTCAGAATCTAGAAACTTTGATATCTTTGTTGTGAACTTTATTAATTTTGATTGTTATTGATTTTAAGTTAATACTTTATGCGAATGTGATGTTGATGTTGGGGCGAAATCCCCCCTAACCCACCCAAAAAATGGTTAATATATGAAGTTAGAATCTTCAAATTCTGCTGGTTGAAAGTTTAAACCCTAAGCTATTTCTTTGGACTACTCAAAAGCTGGCATTGTTGCTGTAAGGTTACTGATTTGGCAACAAATTAGAGAATGGAAGTTGTTGCTGGTACTTCTTAACTAAAAAAACTTTTACTTTTCTGGCAGTAAACTTCCCTTGTGCTGTACAAGGAACTATATTTTCTCAAAGGAAACAAGTAACTCAGGGATGCACAAATCAGAAATCGAAGGATTACCCGTAAGAGTGACCTGTGATTGAAATTCTTTTGTTTTGTCAAATTTCTTTAATGGATTATCATTTAGTAGCCTCCTGTGTTGCTTTTATATGTATGGACAGAGTGCAGGATGGCTGTATATTGCATTCTAAGAAAGCATTAAGGAGGAAACTTATCCTCTCTGTTTTGGTCTCAACTGGTGTTTTTCCAACTTTATCTTCTTATGGGAAGACAAAGGGCTCGAATCCATATAATGAAAAACGCTTGCTACAACAAAATAGGCAGAGACAGAAGGAAAACAATGTACCAGAGGACTTCCCAAATTTTATTAGAGAAGGTAATAATTATTGTTTTTTCCATCTATTTAAAAATCTACTGGTGTGACATAGCTATATCATATGCTTTCCATGCTGTAGTGTCTCATCTTATATCTGTTTTTCATACGTGATTATGTTGCTTACTAAGTTCAAAATGAAAATATTTTGTTTTTAACCCCCATGATCTCTCTGGCCAGTGTCACAGTTTTGCTTGTCTATTGAAATTTCATGTGAAAAATATGGGAGCCTGGTGTGAAATTTATTTGTTGTCAACCTCCTGGATTGTTTTTGGATGATGGTCTGATTTATTGATATTCTTTTCAGGTTTTACAGTCAGAGTGATATCATCAGATAACTATATAAAGCGTGATTCAGGACTCATATACCGAGATTTTGAAGTTGGTAAAGGTGATTGCCCAAAGGATGGTCAGCAGGTTTTTCTTTTATTTTCTTTCCAATCTGTTACATCTTTCTTTATAATTTAATCTTAATCATTTAGCAGAAACACTTGACAAAAATATTAGGCAATGGACATCAGAATTAGAACTTGAATTGTCCCTATGTAGTCTTTTGTAACTGGCTACAACTGTTGTGTTGAATATTATTAGAGAATGGAATATATGTTTTTCTTTGGTATTTAAACATTTGCTATATGTTAAGGAAAGCATCGAAGCAATTATATGTGCTGCACCACCAATTGCATACTTATTGTGTCAAGGAATATCTTGAGTTTATTGAGATGGGGATGGAATTGATGTTTGAGTGGTTTGATTGGAGAGGTAATATAATTTTAAAAAATTTAGAGCATGCCTGAGAGCTATACTAAATGTCTTAAGGATTTCTCCTATCAGTTTGCTTTGAAATATGTGTTTACTGTGATGGTCATCTTTTTGGAGTCTCTAGATATTCTAAAATACAGTCTAACTTCTCAAGGTTTTGGTGTCACTTTTACTTCCACATTCACCGTAAGAAAATCTTTTAGAAGTCCCATATCGAACAATTTCTTAGCAATAACAACTAATGAATATACTAAAGGAATATCATATTGAAATAGTAGCTCTTCCATTTATGGATGTATGCCTCGAAACAGTTAGTCCAGCTGTGTTTCAATTCCATTGACAAGAGAGTCAATTCTTTATCAGTTTGGGTACAAGGAAATTGTTTAGCAAAGTTAGCCTAAATTTTCACTATGGCAAGATCTCCTTTGATCAAGAGAGTTAAGTTCTTCATGCTTCTAAGTTATTCTCTAGCATTTTATATTAGGTTTTGTTTTAACTGTTGTTCATTGATCCCTACTTTATTCTACTTCCTCCAAGGATTTTTTGTACATCCTTAGCTTCTTCTTGGTGAAGTTGATAGATGATACTATCCTTTTTTTTTTGTGTAATTTAGAGAAACTCCATGTCAATGTAAATATTTTTTGTTTTTAACATTATTTTATCATGAGACTTTATCATTTGGCTGCATGGAAGCTATCTCAAAAATGTCATTATCAGCATTACAAAACTTCAACTTTTAGGGACTACGATGTTAAAGTAAAACTTGACTTTAATAAACAAATCATACTCTCTAATTTGCTTATTATTTGATTACATATTATGCCTTGCAGGTCATATTTCACTATATTGGCTATAACGAATCTGGCCGTCGTATTGACAGCACTTATTTGCAGGGTTCTCCTGCCAAAATTCGCATGGGTACTAAGGCATTGGTTCCAGGTTAAAAATTTTAGATTTGATATTATCAGTTTCCTTGCAGAATGTATGGCAAAAAGCATTCATCCTTTGCCTGCTCTTGTCTTCCCCCAAAAGAACCATATGGGGAGGAAATAAGTACAGAAGGAAGTGAGAAAAGTAAATTTTCTGATGTAGGATTTGAAGAAGGAATTAGAGACATGAGGCCAGGTGGAAAGAGAAGAATCATTATTCCCCCTGAACTTGGACCGCCGGTACATCTCTCATTTTCTTTCATCTCCTTTCTCTAACATATTTTGGAGTCTTTCTTTCCATGTTGTTTGATATCGACTGCTTAGAACTTAGTTTATGCTGAGGTTCAGGAAATTTGCCTTGTGTTTTACAGGCACAAAATATCATGCATTACAATTTGCAGAAGTAAAGGCACATTATATAACTCTGACACTTTGTTGGATCTAGTTGGAACAAAATAGAACTGTTAAAAATGAAGAAATAATCTCTTCGATTTTTGGTATATACAAACTTCCTGGATCTCTGGTCTAAAAAACAGGGTGCCTGAGGTTTACATAGAGTTATGGTGAAAATCATCATCTTATCTATTTTCTGTCAATAATTCTTGCTTCCTTAATTTATATATGATTTCCTTGTATTAGCAAGTAATAGAAGCTGTATATAGCAGTTTCTGAGTGGATTCTAGATTTTTCTTACAACAATGACCAATACATGGTTAGAATCAACATGCTTAACTGGTACACACTTCTTGCCCCCAATTCCCCCCAATGAGGAGATTGTTATAATCTGTCATGATCCTTTCATTCAAGTGGGTCTATTTTTTATCTTCTACAGCACCAAATGCACAGGCCAATAACTTTTTCTGAGTTTATCTTTACTCTCACACCTGCAGAAGAAATTTTGGCACGGAAGTCCATTATTTGGATCCAGCCTACCTACTCCTTTATGATAACTAATCATATTTATACGATCCAGTAACCTGTTGATATCACCAAAAATATAATAAAATAAAAGTAATCTGTCAAAAGTAACTAATCTCTCCTGAGGTTAACATGCCTTATGCTTTGTCTTCTGCAGGTAGGACCTTCAACCTTTTTCAGCTCAAAACAGTTTGAAGTTTTTGATGTTGAATTATTAAGCATACAAAACTGTGAAAGAAGGACAATAGCCTTTTACTCTGATGTTGTATGCAATTGAGATAAGGCTGCCATTTGAGCTATCTGGAGCATGACCACTAAAAGTCCACAGCACAGATATTAGCTAGGAACTAAATTATGATTTTACTACTAGCAGCAGAAACCTCACAATCTTAAGCTTCTTGCTTTGAGACAGTCATCATTCATCATTGTCAAATATTCTTCTTTTGGTGCATATTGTCTTTATAACTCTGCTTTGTAACACTGTCAATAATCAAGAAAGCTACTTTATTCATCATGAAATTACTTAAGAATTTTTCATAGCAGAATCCTCTTATATTCATTCGATGATAGCTTTGTAGCATGGAAATGAAACAGTACCAATTACCATACTTGTACTCATAGGTTGATAAAACAAACTGACTGACGAACCCTACAAATAGATTGTTGGTTAATTCAGTTTCGTGCGGCACAAACATTGAAATCATACCCAGCATACAAAAATGTGAAAAATATATATGCTGTATATGATTATGATCATTTAATTATGTAACAACATATTAATGATTAAGAGTTTGCCTAAAATTAACAACAACTTGTGAAAGTAAACTCAAAATAATAAATCAAGAAATTATTGAATTGCAGTGTAAGAAGTTTTACACACAATAGATGTATAGTTGGGAAAGCATGGCATAAAATCACCTCTTTGAAGCAATATGTTTAGTTTATTTTTGTGATCGATTTTGTCAAATGAGTAAAGCACAATTTTTCAACATCTAGAACTTGCTTTTGTTTCCACGTTGCTCGGGGAAGAGGATCATCTAACGAAGCTAACTCTATCATTCTGCAGTATGAAATGGTTGAATTTATTAGTATATTATGATATGATGTCTGAGTGCAAACAAAACATATACGATACATACTCGGGTCGGCTTTGGCTATTTAATTTTTCGGTGTTATAATTAATACCAATCTTGGCTTGGGTGGTGACTGGTGAACCTAACTCAAAGTCTAACTGTTTAGACAAAGTGTCTTTCTTTTGACCAAAAAAAAAAAGACAAAGTGTCTTTCTACTCTGAATTGGAGCACTTTTGAAAATAAGAGTAGAGCCCGTTTGGGTGGAACTTCTGCAGAAGTACTTCTAGGTGACAAAATTAACATGAATCAAAGAGGTCAAATGCATTTAATTTCTCCATAAATTAAAATTAGTTACTTTTAGAGAAGTGAAATGAGAGAGCTTTTGAAGTAGGTGGTCTACAAACACTAATTTTAACTTATGAAAAAGTTAAATATATTTAATCTCTTTGATTCATGCTATTTTCTTTATCTAGAAGTACTTTTACAAAAATTCCACTCAAACAGACTCTATATCTTTATTATCGCTGCTGAAATGCATGGCTTATTTTGCTGTTACAAACGTATGAAAAGTAACAGGCATATTTTGACTTTTATAAAACTGCTGGATGTAATTTACTACTAGAACTGTTGAAAACAAAAAAGAAAATGCCATTATAAATGGTCAAATTAAAAAAAGTCAACCTAAATTTCAATATCTATATTAGGAATTTTTTTGTATATTTTATATATATTTTGTTACTTATGTAAGATAGAAACAAATTGAGAAGTGTACTTCTATTATTTTATTATCGTTAAAAAAATAACTTAAAAATAGTGTAATAGATAATTGATAAACAATTGGTGGTATAAAATTGATAATAATACTTATACATACGACTCTTTAGAAATTTGACCACAATTAACAATCCTCATAATATAAAAGTAAGTAAGTATTTAGTTTGTTGCATTTGCATAATTTAAAGTTATAGCTAGACTAAAATAAAACCCACTCTTCACGGATTAAAACTCTTTTCCGTTACTGAATTATTTCGTTGGAGAGTGATAGACTCTTACCGATATAGATATGAATCTATCTCTCTACAATTGAAAAATTGTTAAAGAGGATCCAGATTTACCTTTTAGATTGACAACTCAAATTTAATATATAAAAATTAATTTAATTAATAGTGTTTGAACAAATTTGCATCTATTTAAAGTAGGTATACAAGGGTGTACGACATATATCTCAAAAGGCAACACAACATTTAATTTCGTATTCATTATTTTTGAAGTACGTAGTTAAAAGATAATCCACGTCCTTGCCACTTTGATCACGATTCCTACATAATGCTCAAAATTATTTGACCGATACATTAATTCTGGTTCCTGCAGTTGATCTGTCACTCACCCAACTTTGATCATATATATCAAAGTAAAACCACTAGTTTAATTGATCAATTTTCAAGGTAAATTACATCATGGCTAGCTAGCTGCAGCAACTAATTAACGCTTGCACGTCTCTATCGTTCGTACGTTTTTCTTCCTCACCCTCTTATCTACCTATCTAGCTATTTATATGTATCGTTTCCATTACCCTTCCCTTTATAATTCTCTGCTTTTGCACCTTAATTTCATATATATAATATCTCGATCTCTGCCTAAAATTCATATATAGTAAGTACCATGGAACACCAAAAAGATCCGGAGCCAGTAGAACCAGTTAGTCCTGTGGGACAATACTTTAACAGCTCTGTTCTATGTATATATATTATTGGAGTTTTGGAATTCGAAGTTCCCTTAGATGATTCCCTAGCCTTGCCTCTTCTTAAAGATCTTTTCCTTCCCATTAATCCACGTTTCTCCTCCATCATGGTAATTATCCCTCTACATATATACATACGTTAATTGCATTAATTGTATATTTACTCTGTACGTTTCCGGTTTTCATTCTATTTTTAATTTTCGAAATTTTAGGAAGGAAAAACTGAAAATGCTTTACAAAGAAAATAATATTATTACATGTTATATATTTTACTCTATGCAACATGTTGTCATCATTAAGAATTAATGTACTAAGTTTGATCATTTATGCATTTAATTTCATACGGATACATATATCTTGATCTTGACTATAGCATGGTTCAAATATAACAGGTCCAAGATATAGATGGAGAGAAACGATGGAAGAAAGTTGATGTAAACTTAAAACACCATGTCAAAATTCCCATATTCCATGGAGGCAAAACAGAGGAATCTTATGATAAGTGTTTTCATGATTATTTGTCAAGTATAGCAATTGAGCAATTACCTCAAGGAAGACCATTATGGGAAATTCACATAATCAATTACCCTACAAGTGATGCATCTAGTACAGTGATATTTAAGCTTCACCATGCACTTGGAGATGGGTATTCTCTCATGGGTGCACTTCTTTCTTGTCTACAACGAGCTGATGATCCTTCTCTTCCTTTGACATTTCCTTCTCTAAGACCATCAAATCCAGAATCATCTTCTTCTTCCACCAAAAGCTTTTGGAGAAGATTTTCTTGGTTGTTTTCCTCTGCCTTCAATACTGTCTCGGATTTTGGATGGAGTATATTGAAGAGTAGCATTATTAATGATGATAAATCACCAATAAGGTCTGGAGATGAAGAAGCCAACTTTCAACCGATTTCCATATCAACCATGACATTCTCCATTGATCATATCAAGGACATCAAGTCAAGGCTTGGAGTGGTACGATAACAATTTTTAGTTGTTGATTTTATTTTAATTAATATACAATATATATGGTCCCTAAAGTGACACTCTAGTTATTTTTAATCCTTACAAGTGTCAATATAAAATTTAGTCATTACAATTTAACTAGTTCGGAAACAAATTAACCAAAAGTGTCAATGTATATAATTTTATCCCTAAATGTATTAATTTTTCTCACATGTTACTCATAATTTTATGATGAAAAGACTATACTACTATTAAATTAACATATTTAAGAATCAAATTCTACCAACTAACACTTTTTATCACCAAAGATAAATAGAGTGCAACTTTCAACATCCAATTGCATATTTCCTCTTTTTATCTTTTGTTTTCACCTTTTCAACCATAAGAATACCTATTCTTTATTAGAGTAGAGTTATGATATGTTACAATTAATTTATACCACATGTTTTATTTTTCTCTATCTCCTTTTATTATATGTTCCCTCTATTCTTTTTTTATTTATTCATTTTAGAAAAAAATTAATTTTTTATCTATCCACAGAAATTTAAGACAGTACCTCTATCTACTCATTCTCACTCAGACAATATATTACTATTAAGAAATCTACAAGTCTAATAGGAGAGATAAATGAAAAAAAAGATAAAATGATATATAAAAATAAAAATATTAATTACAATTTTTAATTTACGTGCCAAAGGAGAAAAAAAAAGAATTAACCGAGTATATTCAATATTCTATCACATCACCATTAAAGCCTGAAAACCTGAAAATATTATGATTTTTAAAAATATTTTTTTGTTTTAAAAAATAAAAACCTAAAAAACTTTATTTGACAGATATTTTTTAAAATATTTTTGAAAAAAGTGAATATTTTTTTATTTTAAAAATTAAAATTTTGAAATTATTTTGAGATATTTTAAAATTTTATTTTATAGCTTTTCTATTTTAATGATCACAGTGTTATATATAAATTATTTCATTTATATAAAAATTATTTTATACAATAATTTTGAAAAACTAAAAAATAAATAGAATAAAAAAACACTCTTATTAATCACCTCCTTCTATATTTCTTTTTCTTTGCTGCATGAGTTTTTGTATAACTTTTTGCAGTAATATAAATTCTCATCTGGCACCTAGTCACCTACTTGTCAGAATACATGTGGCGGTTGGATTAGTCTGTTGTCACGTTACTTGACTCTTGCAACTCTGAAAGGGCCTTCCCAATCCCAAATTTTTATCACATTATATTTATTTTTTTTACACGTTTTTTTTTCTAACTTCTCTTTTTCCTTCCTTTCCATATCATGTTGTTTCTACCATCTATTTATATCACACTCGTATTTGATGGGGTATATACATTATGGAAGTGAGAGTGTGTGTTTTGTGCAAGAAATTTTACAGTTCAAGAGAGATATTATCATACCCATATGTGGACACACATGAATATGAGTTTATGTCTCTCTCAAACTAAAAAATTCCAGTAACCAGAAAGAGTTTTAATCCTTGTGCAAGACACTATAACTTTTTATTTGTTAATTTATTCTTAAATGTATATTTATTAATTAATTTATTCTTTTAAGGTAAAAAATATATTTTCAGTTATATATATGAATTCTAATGAATGTACACTGCTATATATGGTTTAAAGTAGTGATAAACCTAGAAATTTTAACATATGGAAGCAACACTCATACACACACACAGATTTTTTTTGGGGGGCAATTAACACATATAATACTAAGAAAAAATTAAAATTTTCATGACTAGGTTTGTCGCTGGTTTAAAGAGAGGAATAAAAAATACAAGATTAAATAGAGAGAAATTTATTAGAAATAGAGTTATTCTGTTTGAAAGAAATAGAAGATAAATGAAAGAGAGATATACAAAGTAACTCTCTCCTATCTTATTTAATTGAATAGAAAGTGAGAAGGGAGAAAATAACTTTTTTTTCCTAGATGGACAAAAATGTCTTTAAATAATGTTTGAGGAAAATGGAATATATGTTTTGTTAGGGTATTTTTATTTTTCCATTTTCATCTCCCCTCTTTCTCCTTATCCCATTTCTCTTCGTTCTTGTCTTTTGGAGGGTTTAAAAAGTAATAGGACCTACACTTTTTTATTTCTCTCTTTTCTAATTCTCTACTCAACCAAACTATATTTCATTTCTCTCTATCTGTAACCCTATCCCTCTCAATTTCTCTCCTCTCTAACTCTCTCTAGCCACATGGACTTATTAAGTGTTTACACCTCCTTCACCTCTCTCTATCTTTGCCTTTAACATCACATTTATCACATTTTCTCTCCTTTTTTTTAATAAGTGTCTACATTACAAGGGGTCTACCTATACTTTTCCTTTATATATAATTTCTAAGAGCTTAAGCTATATATACAAGAAGACTTAAATTATATATAAAATAAACAAAATGTTACAAACTTTTATGCAATTAAATTCCCTTCTTAAAATATTCTATTCGCGCCTGAAAGTTTAGGAAACGAATATTCACATGTTACATGTTTTCTTATGGTTCTAACTTCTATCTAATTTATCCGCAGACTATCAACGATGTGATCACTGGAATTGTCTTCTATGGGACCCGGTTATACATGCAAGAAATGGACCCTAAATCAAAGACAGCAAACTCCACCGCATTGGTATTACTCAATACAAGAAACATTGAAGGTTACCAATCAGTCAATGATATGCTCAATACTAAAGCCAAGGGTCCTTGGGGGAACAAAATTTCCTTCTTACATGTACCAATACCAAAATTACATGAAAGCATAATTTCCAACCCTCTAGAATTTATCAAGGACTCACATAATATAATCAAGAGGAAGAAGCATTCTCTAGCTGTTGCACTCACAGGGACACTTTTGGACATTGAAGGCAAATTCAGAGGACAAGAGGTTGGTTACAATTAATTTGAATAAACCCTTAATTTGGTGCCTAAAAGATTTGAGGTCGGTCACATACATTAGACCCTGAAAGATGGAAATTACATTTCCGTCCCTGAAAGATTAAAAAGTCATTCTATTTAGTCCCTTTTAGGAATTAACTTGACATTTTAAAAAATCTTTCAAGGATTAAAATGAATGACTTTTTATTTTTCAGGAACTAAATTGAATAACTCTTTATTTTTTAGGGACGAAAAATGTAATTTCAGTCTTTCAAATACTAATAATAATATGACCGACATCAAATTTTTCAAGGGCAAAATGAGAATTTACTACTAGTAATTGCTACAATTGGTAAAGTTAATTGTGTTGTTGTTGCAGGCAGTGGCTAAACACATTCGTGGGACATTAACGAAGTCAAGTGCAGTGATTTCAAATTTGGTTGGACCAGTACAACAAATGTCTTTAGCTAACCATCCTGTGAAAGGCTTGTACTTCACATTAGCTGGTGGACCTGAGGTATTATACGTCTAAAATTATAATATATAAAATAATCATGTGCATTAATTTATGAGTTTAAATTTTTAAAATAATTGATTCTCTACGTAGTATCATAACTTGTATGATCAAATATTCTAGAGTTCAATTTTTTGCTTCTCCTATACTTCTCTTCTGTTAAGTATTTTCACCTAAAAGCTTACTTTTTGAGTAATTGATTCAAGATATCATGAATCCCCTTGAATCTTTATCGAATCATGGCTTTCTTATTTATTTGCTTTAAGAAGGCAAAATTTTCACGTAAAAGATCTCTTTCTTCCTTCAATTGGTTGGAGTGAAACTATATACATATGCATTATTTAAACATGGTTTAATTTTATGGGTTGCAGAGTCTTGTCATTTCAATAATGAGCTATACGGGAGTGCTCAGAGTTACGTTCAAAACGGAGAAATACTTCATAGACGAAAAGAAATTGAAGTCATGCATGCAAAGTGCATTTGAGACAATACTCAAAGCAGCTATGGAAAATCCTGGAACCAATTAGAGATTACTGTGCTCCTCACCAAATCAGGAGGTTAAAAATCTTGTATTGGAATGACATATTACGGATTTTTTCAAATAAAAAAAGAAAGTATTGTTGTTATTTTTCAGGATTTATCAATGCCTTAATTATTTGATTAATTTGTTGTGTGTATGCTTCGAAAATAAATAAAGCAAGTCCCCTTAATTATCTCTTAATATTGTAAGTGCTTATTTTGCAAATTTTAAAAATTATATATATTTAGTTCAATCAATGATTCACTGATTAAAAAATGGATTTAATATATATAGACTGACACTGTAAAAAATTTTACATTGTCAATGTATACTAATTAAATTCTTAAAAAATTAAGTGAAAGTACACAACTTTTTCCCGGAATGTATTAAATCAAGTGTAACAATTTCTCCCCAAGTTGATAAGGTATTTCTCCCCCTGATTAAGCTATGACTCAAATCAATTAAATCAAGCATAACAAGATCACCAATGAAAGGGAATGTTTCCTGTTATATTGTTATGGCTCAAAGTCAACATATTCAGATTAGAGTTACAGCAAATTGAAAAACTGGCTGGGATTTCTCCAGTCAACATGTTTCTAGACAGTTTTCCAATTTCAAGAGGTATTGCACCAAAAATATTGTTATCTGAAATATTCAGATACTCCAGTTGGGTCAATGGGGTAAGCTCGCATGAGACCACAACAGAAATCTCATTGTTGGACAAGTTTAGTTCAGTCAAATTGGTTAGATTATGCAAAAACTGAAAGTATTTCATCAGTGAGATTGTTGGTAATAGGATTAGGATCCAGAGATAGAAGGCTGTTAAAATTCCCTATTTCTAAAGGTATGGAGCCATTCAACTTGTTGGCACTAAGAGACAGATATTTCAAACTGTTCAATAGACCACTCTCCATAGTTGTTGAACCAATAAAACTATTATTCAGGTTCAAATGAACCAGATTTTTCAGCCATCGTAACTATGGAGGAATACACCCGCTAATCACTTGACCAAAAAAAAAGACCAACTAAGCCTGTCTAGAAACTGAGAGGAATTGAACCACAGATTGGTATCAAGAAACAGAGAGGACAGCTGAGTCAACTGACCCACAGATGGTGGAATTGAACCATTAAGCCTGTTTCAGTCCAGGTTCAGGGTCACCAGATTCCTTAGATTCCAAATGTCTGATGGTATTTATATATCCATGAATATCATTAGAATTAAATCCTAAGGGTGTGTTTGTGAGTTTAGAGAGGAGGGAGAAGGGAGGGGGAGAAGAGGAGGAAAATACTTTGTAAAATACTCAAACTCATAAACACAAAGGGGGGAAGGGCTTCCAATAAACCCTTCCCTTCCCTCCCTTTCCCTCTAACATTTAACTCACAAACATACCCTAAAAGATATAGATCTTGTTTAACTACAAATCATTTTTTAATTTTTATACAACAATCATCATTTTCATCATTTCTATTAGATTTTAGTTTGGCTGCGTTTGACATAGACAATATAGAAGGAATAGGTTTGAGTCTATCGGAGTTGGTAAGGAAGGAGAACTATTTGATTTTTAAAGGGAATAAGAGAGTAATTGAGGGAAAGAGAATCGACCATCTAAATAACCATTGTAGTCTAGTAAATTAATTGTAGTAATGTCAATCATTACAAAAAGGAAAAGTCAATTAGGTAGAGAAGCATTATAGCATTAAAGAATGACTGTTATAAAGGAAAGATGAAAAGGCAATGCATGAACAAGAGGAGTCAATTAGCTAGGATACATGAAAATATTGAAGAAATAAATGTTATGAAGGAAAGATGAAAAGACAATGTATGAATGAGGGGAGCTAGAAAGAAAATAAATGAGAAGATAAACATGTTAAGATTTTACTAACCTGACTTAAAAATCAGAAATAAGGAAAGTTGGCATGTAAACTCCTCAATATGGTCTTCAACTTTAATATAGAAATAATAAATTAGAGATATGAGACCAGGTGGAAAGAGAAGAATCAATATGTGAATCGTACCCAAGGGTTAATGAAAGATGACAGTTAAGAAAAAACCAAAAATGACAGGTGATTACCTCTCCCCTACATCTCTTGCAGAAGTTGTGAAACATCTACCAACATAAGGCAGCAAGCCATTACCAAATGAAACACATCACTAAGATGTTCAAGAAGGCTGGCTCAGGTCAAAACTACTCAACCTTGGCTTGGTCATCTCGATAAATCATGTGCATCATGTTATATGGAATGAGATTAAACTTCAGTGATATTATTGTTTGCTGTTGCTTATTTTCTTTATACACAGTCTGATATCTTCAGCTCAAGGTATTTTGCATTTCTTTCACCGTTTCTCGGTAAATCCTCCTCGAGATTTAACATCATGTTAGGTCTTTTCTTTGCTCATAAAATATAATGAAGACCAAAACATCATATCACTTTTCTTGATGATATTGGAAACTTACTTTTGTTTACCACCATTCAAAAGTACTTTCTGCTATTGCATTGCAACTGCTTTAATATTTTAACAAGGTTTAGCCGTCCAAAATCTAAATCTTAACTTCTTGGAAACTTAGAGAAGAAACTAGGTGCTTCAGGATGGAAATTGACCATCAGACCATGGACATCCATCAAGGAGAACCACAGTCAAAGTGGCAAAATGATAAGATAAATCTAATTGCCTAGGCTTCAGTGATATTAAGAGAGAATAACAAGACAAAAATGAGCCTCCAAAACCAGTTATGCTGGAAGGACTGGATTGATATGCATAACTTTCGAAAGAAACAGTAGATGACATGAGAACTGAAGGTCGGCCTTGGCCACGCTTCAAAGGTGATTTGCAATCAGGGGATTTGCAGAAAAGTCAGATAAGTTTTTCAGAGGTGGTAAGAGGAGTGCAGGTCCTGCAGGGATAACGAGCAAAGCAGCAATAAACATAGGTGGCTGTTGCTCTGTCAACATACAGATATTTCTGTCTTCAAAATTTGATGAAGATAAATTAAGCATGCTTGAACAGCTTCATGCTGAGCCAATGAAAGTACACAGCAACCACAATTATAGGGAGAGTCAATGGCACTAAGAAGCAGTAGTACCTATTATATCAGTCAAACACAAATCAGGAAAATGACGAGTTTTTCTATTTCCCTCAGGGAGAGGTAATAGTATTAGCAATATAAACAATGATAACAACAATTGTTTATAAAATAAAAACAAAAATAACTAAGTATTTGTTCCTACAATGAGTTGCCACATCATCACGTGCATCAAATTCATTTTTTCTACATTTGCCCTAGACTCCAAAAGAAGGTTATGTTTTGATACTGGCAGACTATAAGAAGAAGTGGAAAACCTAACTTAAGGTATTCATCACTAATATGCCTACAGCAATTACATCAATTTAAACCTTAGTATGGAAGATCTTATACCCCTAGAAAAAAGGAATCACCTAGGAAGCTAGGACAAACATCATGTTGGACCAAGAGGGAAGTGATGAGACTTGATTAACTACTACTTAGTGGTCATTAACCACTTCCCTCCTAATCTCCAACATGTTTTTTTGGCTCTTCTGCCTTGGTCATTTCCCGACATTTTTGCCTAAAGCATCTCAAACAGGGATACTTTCCACAAAATCTATTGCCTGTATGATATTATAAGGAAGTCAAGGCTGTTTAGTTAAGGCTGAGATGAATCTTTTCTATGCACTATCAGGATCATTTGGCATTGGAGAAACTCAGGGGTTATGGCTGGAGATAGCTGGCACTGCTCCATGATCCTCTCTAAGATTAAGATTTGCAGATTAGTGCATTCCTCTGACACAAATAACACCCCTAACCTAACACTCTGGAAGGAGGATTATGGGGTGCCCCCAATATGATGACTTCATCAAAGTGAATGTAGAGAATAGATGGGACTTCTCTTGGTAATCCTGGTAAAGCAGGTGCTAATTCAGAATGAGCATAAGCTTTGGGTATGTTTTTTCCCCCTAATTTGATAGGCATCTGCTGATAGCTTTCGTATAGCCTTCTGTTGGCCTTAGTCTTTTTCTCCCCCATTTTCATATGTACTAAAAAAACAAGCAGCTTTTTTCTACCCTCAGAGGTGTGTAATGTAGCAATCCTCAAAGTTTCCAGATACACAATATGACAAGAATATAATCTGTTTAATTTGCATAATTGATTAATTAGCAGATAATAACCCAAACCACGTAAATCAGATTTTTGTCAACCATCTTGTGTGTAGCATGAATGTCATGTTTAAATAATACACTAACACACCCACTATCATCCGTAAATCAAATTAAAAAAAAACAAAAAACAGAAAAGAAATCCATTACAGAACACATTCAATTCCAAAAAACAACAAATATGCTAAAAACAAATCAACGACTTGAAAAAAGCAGGAACTCAAGAATTGCACATTAATATTAGGAATGAATGATTACCAGTCATTTTGCATGGCAGATATGAGTGCAATCTGAGAAGGGGGCAGAAGCTTGGAAATAACTGCAACAAAGAAGTACCCAACAAAGAAAACAGAGCCAATTGACACCAACAACCATCCCATAAATTTTTTCTCATCAAAGGAAGCCAACCAGGAACGGAAGGTCATAGAATCACTCAGGTAGAAGCCAACCCTGAAGTGAAAACAATCAAATCAAGATTAGAGCTTTGGTTTTTGTTTTGTTAAGTGAATAGACTCGAAATCATAAAATAATCGCTCGCTCGCTCGCTCACCTTCAACTCCAAGGTCGCCTAATCGGTGCTGTGCTACTACTTCACAAACGATTTACGACTTTGAGGCACCTTTGAAACCAATTTCGGGATTTTTTTTTAAAAGAACGTTAATTAATTATATGATTTTTCTTTTTTTTCAAATTGACACCTTAATTTTCAACGTAAAACACAAATAAAATATATTTTGATTAAATATATTTTTATTTCTGAACTTTAAAAATTAAAGAGATATAAAATTAATACAACAACTTATACAAGACATATTTCTCTTTATCTTTTTTCATCAAATCACTTGTCACATTTCTCTCTCTTCCTTATCTTTTCTCTCTCTATGTTGTACATGTACAATTAACATTACACAAAATTAAAATTGTTAATTTGAGTCCCTCATGTCACATAACTTTAGTCTCTCCTCCTAATATTGTTAACTTTGACGTTGTGACAAATGGATTTATTTGTTGACTTGTTCAATCAATTTTAATGAACATCGTGTGACAATTGAATAACACCTCAACTCATCCCGTCAAATTTTATTTAGGATTTTATTAAATAAAAATAGAATCACTAACATGTGTTATTCAATGAAATCCTAAATGAAATGTGACCATAAAGTGAGGTGTTTTTCAATTAACACATTATGTTTATTAAAATTGATTGGACAAGATGACACAAAAACTCTTTGCCACGATAGTGTCAAGGTTACTAGTGTTAAGGATAACTAAAATTACGTGATTTCATAACATAAGGGACCAAAACCATCGGTTTTAAAGTTCATACACTAAAACCAAATTCGGGTTGACAGGTATCCAACTCAAAACTTTAAATGTGTGTTTGTGAGTTTAGAAGGAAGGGAAAGAGAAGAGTTGGAGGGGGAAAGGAGGAGGAGAAGGGGAGGGGAAGATTTTGTAAATTACCCAAACTCCCAAACACAAAGGGGGGAAGGACTTCTCTTCCCTTCTCTCTTTTCCCCTCCAAAACTCAACTCACAAACATATTCTAAGGCGTTAGGTTTATGGGTCTTGTCACTTATATATTGCTCTCCTTGCTCATTACTATCCAATGTAAGACTAATACTTGATATCCCAACAATCTCCCCTCAAGTGTGAGTCCATTCATCTAATGCTCCGCCTCAAGTGGAAGTTTTTTTTCATCACGAGTTTCCATGGTCTTGCACCGTCGTTGGCTCACATCAACGAAACACGCCACTTGGCCTCCATATATCGGAGGGATCACAACATAGATCCACCATCAATTTCTTGTCCGAGTCGATTACTGAGTCACCTGATCACACCATCGGCTCTGATACCACTTGACAGGTAGCGATGGGAGCCTAAACCACCGAGGAGACCTCCAACATAAGGAAAATGAGCAAACCACACAAATGAGCTAAACACCACATCCAACCCTAAACCTTAAGGCGTTAGGTTTATGGGTTTTGTTATTTATATATTGCTCTCCTTACTCATTCCTATCCAATGTGGGACTAATACTTAATATCCCAACACGGGTCAAACTTTATGGACTAAAAATATATTCAGCTCATATTTTGTTATATAATTAAAATTAAATTGATAATAAATTAATATCTTTAAAATTTATATTAAAAATATATTTAACTCAATATATTTTTATATATTGAAATTAAATAAATGTGAAAATAATTTCAAGGAAGTTATGATGAATATTTTAATTAAGGCTGGAGTCCTAAATATGGAATTAATTTTAATAAAAATATAATGAACTTTTAATGAACTAATTAATAAATATTTATTATTATGAATGTAATTTAAGATTTAATAAAAACTAATCTAAGTGGATACAAATTCAATGAAGATTTATATTGAAATTTATATGAGATATTTATATTGAAATTAAATTAATAAATTTTAAATATATTTTATTAAATCAACTCTTTATATTATAATTTCGAGATCTCACTTTGGAGAGTAATACATTCAATCTCCCTCTCAATGATTTTAGACATTCTCTCCTTCTTTTATTGGATAATGAATTCCACTCACTTGTGAGAGTGAGTTTCTATCTCAATCATTAATATTAATTTTGTCTCTCTTTCTATTTGAATTTTTAAATGTTAACAAAATTTAATCTTAAATTTTGAAATTTATTAAGATTCAAAATCTTATCTTATTATTTTTTATTTCAATCTTTTTTCAATATATAAATCTTTATTCTTATTTTTATGATTTTAATTTTTTTATTATATCTTATTATCAAATATAAATTAGATTTAGTAGTAAAATATAATATACTATTAGAATTTAAAATTAAAAAATTATCCAATTTTTTTACTTTAAAAATATTAATTTATTTTAAATTAAATTCTAATTAAAAATATATATTTATCTCCATATTACATGAGTTAATATATTGGTTAATATATTTATCTCACCTCATATTTAATTACATATTTAATATAAAAAATCTAACGTTAGATTGAAAGATCATTTAATTCTATATTAAATTTAATTTATCAAATTTAAATCAATATTGTAATTTTTTGGTAACCTTAATTATTGTTTATAAATAATTTTTTTACTTTAAAAATATTAATTTATTTTAAATTTAATTTTAATTATAATATATATTTATCTGCATGTTACGCGGGTTAATATACATGTTAATATAATAGTTCATCTCATCTCACATTTAATTAAATATTTAATATAAAAAATCTAACAATAAATTGAAAGATCATTTAATTCTACATTAATTTTAATTTATCGAATTTAAATTAATATTACAATTTTTTGGTAACCTTAATTATAGTCTATAAATATGGTGTATCAAATTCTTTTTATAATTCAATTTTGTTTATAGAAAAATAAATATGAAAATTTAAATTAATAAATTATAATTAAATAATCATGAGATTTTAAAATTAAAAAATTTGAATATTTTTTTTTAAATTCACTTAAATGTGAAAATAATTAACACTATTTTAAAGCGTAGAGTATTAATAGATTTTTTCATTAATATATATTTTATAGTATAAATTTAAATGTATTAATTATATAAAAATAGATATATTTTCCATACAATGAACAAAATAAACACTAGTTAGTTTTAGAAACTCATCTTAAAATTTGCTTTAAGTCAAAATATATACATTGGACCAAGTCTATTATAGATAAATGTGTTTTTTATTAATCTAACTATTAAATTATAATCATTAATCACATTGATTATATGTCTGAATTTTTTTTAAAAAATAAACATTAAACATATAATTAACTGATTAACCTAAAGGGATTGTTCGAGTGGAACAAGACATGGTCACTTGCATTTGACAGGTTGCAACTTTGAACCCCCTATCCCCTTGAGATGAGGTAAATGTAAGTATCTCAATAAGTGTTATTCGAGCCTAGAGACTTTCCCTGCTTTGGACCGGAACACCATCCATTGACACTAAATTTTCATGTTAAAAAAGAAAAATTCTTATTTTTATATTTTTTTAAATTATATATAACATTAATTTTAAATTCACTTACTTTAAAAAAAATAACATTTACTTGCACATATATAGGATCAATATTAATTTCCTGTATGTCTTTAATAGTCTTTAAATTATATATATATATATATATATATATATATTACAATATTAATTTTCGATTCTAAAAAAGTTAGCCTTTTAGTAAAATAGAAAGTATTTATTATTTATTTATACTTTTAATGTAATTAATATTTTCTATTTTAATAAAATCTTTTCATTTTCAAAAGTCTTATTTTTAGGGCTAATATTATCAAAATTAAATTATTTTTTACAGATATAAAAATCATCACATTTATTAAAAATTATATAATATTATTCTAATTAAAATCTATTTATATTAGATCCATTAACCCACGAATCTATTATTTATTTACAGGCCTTAATGTAAATAGATTTTAAATGCCAATATATATATATATATATATATATTTGTGAAATTTCCTTCAGATTTTGTATTTAGTAATAATATATAAAAAAATTATTTTTTATACATTCCTTTAACATCTCTCATATTTATTTGTATTTTTAAAATAAATAGACACGCTCACTTCCAAATTTAAACGTAAATAGGCGATCCGTCACAAATCAGGTCCACAGATTCGATAAAAAAGGAAAGTTTTATTCTATTAACTATTCAGTGTTCACGGTTGACTCGGATTATAGCCAGCAATGCATACGGTTTCTGAATTCGAGGGGCAACAACACTTTCCAGTTCCACTAAGTAACAGTGTTTCAATTTTCTTTTAAAAAAGTCCTGTTTCTCGTAAACCTTAAAGTGGCGTTTATGTGGTTTTGGGTCTTCCTAAATTTCTGGCTTTTCTCCTCATGTGTTCGTCATATTTCTGATTTATGGGTAAGAGTTTTTCTTTTCTTCTTTTTATTTGAATTTCGATTTTGTGTGTTAGATATGTGATTATTACAGGTAAGTTGATATTATTCCTTTTTTTTTTCTATTTATTTTAAAATTTGTACCTTTCTTTTTAATCGTAATTATATGTAGTGGGAACTGAAATTTAGATATTATTTGAAATTTGAAATATTTTCGTGCCATTGTAGTTTTGGTCTTTTGGACCTTCATCTGATAAATTTGTTTAGTCAGTTTAGAATATTAGAATTTATGGATACTTGTTGGTGAACTCAGGCTTTCACTGCATGAAAAAGAGATTATTCTTGAGTGTAAGGTTAATCAGTTTTGCAATTGTTCATTAGATCTTGCCACTAAACATGTTTATTCATGAACACGCAACTTTATATCTAATAATTGACTGTTGAGTCTATCTGAATATTGTTTGTGGGTCGTATGTATCAACTAACAAGATTTATGTTATGCCTATATTATGTTCGACTAATTGTTTGGTATATTAGTATATAGGTCATGACTAGACAACCCCTCAAGATGCCCACCTACCTTCTAGGAAGGATGTAGTAGTTTTAGTTATATATTTTCCTTGATAATAATGAAATTATCACAAATTGAAGCGGAAGCAATTTCTTCCATACTCTTGGTTTCTGCTTCATCTTATTTTTTAAGTAGACTTCTGATTCACATGTTTTCTATGATGATATCATGTTCTTTACATGATCTCTGAGCAGTGAAAGTTGCGTGATTTTATGAAAATGGGCCCAGACTTAGAGCTAAAAAGTAAATCAGAGAATATGAATGCCCCTGTATTTCCAGGACAAAAGGTTTTGGGTGATGCTTTTGGCATGGAAACGTTGCCAATTGAACAAATTCCTGTGTCCAGTCAAAATGAGGATGTAGAAGTTAATATCACTGGGTGCACAAATTCTGGCAAAGCTTTGGTGGTGCAAGATTCTTGTGACGATGAGACTGAAAGTTCCAGCTCTTTTGGTGATACAGGATCTGGCACAGAGAATGTCTCTTCCTTCAGTGATACTGAAGTTGAATCACGAATGTGTTCTGACAATGCATCCTCATCAATGTGTGATGATTGGCGTGAATCACTTCGAGGAAGGTATGTTTCACTGTGAATTATTTCATGCATCTGTTCTTCCTGTCATGTCTATTGGAGGCAAAAATGCAAAAATGGAAGCAAAAAAAGATGATAACCTTCTACATGTACTTCTTTTCCGATATGTAAATACAAACCACAGTCGAGGCACACTTTTTTTTTTCCTGATTATTGGTTTATCCCATTGTCAAAAAATGAAAAGGGCTAATGAGCTTGACTGCAGTTTTTTTTTTTTTTTTTTTTTTTTCACAGAGTCCATTCTATTATAGTTTGTGAGAGACCTCTGAGTTTGGGAACAATTTTTCCCCAAGATTGATTAAATAAATATGATTTTATGTTTTATAAAAATGAGTAAATTTTATTCGACATTCTTATCCTCCAGATTTTCCCCCCAGGTTAAAGAATACTGCTGTTGAAATTGTTTTCCCTTGTATTTCCAGTGCATCATAGGGAGAGATACTTATTCAATCTACACTTTGTCTCAAAATTTCCAAAAACATCCTTACACAGTTCTAATGTCTGTTAAACATCCTTACACAATTCCTTACCCTTGGCAAGGCTAGTGAAATATTTAAACCTATAGGGTGTGTTTGTGTAGGTCTTGTAGACCTTAGAGGAGGTATGTGTAAAGTGTAATTTACTCAATAAGCTAATAAAAATAATATGGTGATAAAAATAAAACAATAATATGAGGATTCTAAAGAGCCACATGCTGACATGTCTATACTCCATTTTATCTATCCACTGACCTTATTTTTATAATGAAAGATGACTGCTTAAACAAGGCTGTTAGGTGTTATTATTCTTTTTAGCCTGAATACAACATTGTTGTTGTCATGAGTGACTCATGATCATAGCCATTACTGATTCATAATTGCAGTTCAGAAGACAGACCAAATTACATGATTGAAATAGTGAATCTTGCATATCATGTATCAATGTTTATAATCGCTTGGCTTGCATTTTTGTATAACAATTTCAGTATGTTAGTTTAGATACAAGAGTTTATACTTTATAAAATCTTGTGTGACACTGAGCAACCTTAAACTAGCTATATTCCCTGTATCAAAGATTTAGGGCCTGTTTGTTTTCCAGTTGGGAGCCCTCCAAGCCTCCCCAACTGTAAAATAAACAGACACTTACTAAATCTTGTCACCTGCAGAAAGAATGAGCCTTACAGTTATCATCCGATGTTTAAAAGTTTAATCTCATATCAGTTTTCTTGTATTTCCCCTAATTGAAAACACCTCTGAAAATCTGAGGAAACTTTTATTACGGCTACTTTATAAGATTGACATTACAGAATTTCTATCATGGTAAGTAATATGGTCAGCTCTAAAATAAGATTTTGAATTATTATTATTATTTTCTATGATTACTGTTTGTGATGTGTTTGATTTGAATGTCAATAATTTATATGTTTTACAATTTACTCTATTAACCATTCAGAAAGAAAAGGATGACAAATCATTGGAGGAAGTTCATTAGCCCTCTTATGTGGCGTTGTAAGTGGATTGAATTGCGATTGAAGCAACTTCAGTCTCAAGCACTTAAATATGATAGAGAGCTCGCAGCATACAATTATACAAAGCAGCATGATTTTGCACACTTAACATTAGATGGCTCTGCTATCAAATCAATACCTATATCTGGTCGGATGCATAGGAATAAAGTTATGAAGAGGAAAAAAAGGAAAAGAGTTGAAGAGAAGTGTGATTTAGCATCATACATGTCTAACCACAGTTTATTCTCCTACTATGGTATGCCATTTCTTCATTTATTATAGTATTTAATACTGTGCTCTTTTTTGTGTTTATAATTTTTTTTCTTTCTCTTCTGTCATTTTCCAGAGAAAACAGATTGCAGTGTTGATGCTCATTTGAAAGATTGTCCCGCTGCTATAGGTGAGTAGTTGTGATATACATGATGCTGTTTTTGTTATTCATGTAACTTTAAAAAATTCTTTTACTAATATTGTTAATCAAACAAGCACAAAGAATTACATACACAGGTTTTCCTCTTGATTTTCATGTATTAACTTATAATCTTATATGACCTTCTTTGGAAACAGGTTTTAATCATTTGTTTCCATGAGGATTCTAAATTTCTAATTCTACATTCTGTTTTATTGATATCAGGTGGTAACAATGATACCAATGAGGAGTTCGAGTTAAATGATTTGTGGTCTTCTGTAGACTATGAAGATAATGATAAATCCTTGGATGACTTCATTCAAAAGATTGAAGCTATACAATCTCAAGTTCAAAAATTGAAAACACGATATGACAAGGTGATTAGTGAAAATCCAGGAAAGTTTTGTTCTGTAAATCAATTGAGCATGCTTGGGCCATCTGATGGATTTAATCATTATGATCTAAAGCCAGCTTCTTTCGCTGGTAATGAAAATACATTTCCAGTTAGTTTTGGCCATACCTCATCTCAGCTTCAATCTGAGTTTCAAATGGGAGATTTACTTATGCCTGGAAATACATCATCAAGTGAAGGGATAATTCCCCTTATTGAAGCCACTGACAGGCATGAGCTTGATGATCCATGGGAAGATGTAAGCTTTCTATATAATTTCTAGTTTTATATTTTCTATTTTTCTACAGTATATTTCTGATTGTTATGAACAAGTATATGTATTTGTGCTTGATATTTTCTGTTCTTGTAACTAGTGTTTTCCACTGCTTGTGCTGTGCTTGTGGTTTTTGCAATTACTAGTACCATCATAATTGTCAATAGCGTGCTATATCAGCCAGCGTATTGGCCCTTGGCCACTGTGTAGCGGCCAAAATAGCAGCGCTATAGTGCCACTATGCTAATGGCATCCAAAATCCTGAGAATGACCTCCAGTATTAATCTTAGAGGGGCATTTTTTGGGGGGTAATTTTGGGTATATAAAGGGTTTAAACTTCTAGAAAAGTAGAAAACCCTTTAAAAGTTTAGAACTATCTTGCCTCACTTGTATGTTTGCTTAAGACCTATGACTTTTTATGGTTAATTATGAATATGTCAAGATTTTTGAGTATTTTTTAATTTTTAAGCATTCATATGTATTTAGTATAAATTACATAAATTCTATAAAAATTTCAGAAAAGCAGTCATCCCTTTATGAGCTATACCACTATAGCGTTTTTGGGGTCGGCCGCTACGCCCCGGGATTGATAACTATGAGTAACATATACTTTGAGTTTTTGTCAAGTCATGAAGGAAGTTGTTCACAATGATTGAGATTCCACATGACTTTTATCCAACTTTTGATTGTCATGGTATCTTTGTCAATATTTTCAATAATGCATGGTGGGTGGAACTTGCTCTTTATAAACCCTATTGTTGCTCTGAGTTGTTGATTAAAAGTGTTGGAGAGCCCCACATTGACTAGTGATAAGGCCAAATAGTAGTATATAAGCCCTGGGCAATCCTCACCCTACAAGCTAGCTATTAGGGTTGAGTTAGACCCGGTCCAAAATTTAAGATGGTATAAGAGCCTATCCTAGATCCGTTATTGGGACCCACCTGTAGATGTCCATGCTCCAGATGACGTGAGGGTTGCGTGTTGGAGAGTCCCACATTGACTAGTGATAAGGTCAAATAATAGTATATAAGCCTTGGGCAATCCTCACCGTACAAGTTAGCTTTTGGTGTTGAGTTAGACCTGGTCCAAAATTTAAGAAAAAGGGCAACCTGGTTCTTTAAAGCACCCGCCACAGTGGGATCCAAGGAAGTGTCGGGACCATCATGGGTCTATTGTAGGCACTAGGCAGCCTTATTGCATTTGCAAGAGGCTGATTCCACAACTCATACCTGTGATCTCTCAAACACACGGCAGCCTTACCTTGCTTGGAGTTGTTGATTGATATTGTCAAAATTCATTTTTCTGCACTAAAACTTATAATCACGCTTCCAGGTTGATTTACCAATTACCATTGTAACTCTTCCATGGAGCATGGGTATGGCAAAGACATGGCATATCATTGGTCAGTGTACCTAATGGATGTGGCCACTTACCTGCCATATATTCTTGCATTCCTTTGATTTGGGCACTTAGTGATGCAGCTCTTATACCTCATACACAGTTGTATCTTAAGAATTAGAACCAGCAAGGAGAATTTAGACTATTAGGATAACTTAAAGGAAACTGGGATTGTTGGAAAAACATCTGACATGGTACAGAAATCAATGATCTGGGCATCAGCATCTTGGGATTCCATTTGTTCTTGTAGGATGGAGTGGGTTCTAATAGAAGAGGGTTGGAAAGAGGGAAGTGAGTGTATCTGTGACTGTGATGTTGTGCATCAATAAATGAAACATAAGGTTGCAGAGCCTTCAAATCATAAGGTAAGAAGAGTTGAGGGTGGAACATGCTTTAGTGAGCTTGTTTAAAGTGCAATTTAGATCAAATTGTTATTGGACACTTAAGACTAAATTTACATAAGCTTGTTATACTTAACCATTTAAAAAAGTGAAATCCATTAAGACTGAAATTGGTTATAGATAGTTCTGTATTATTTCTTGCTATCCAATTTATAGTTGGGTTTAAAAATGGAGATGCTCGGCCCAATGTTTTTTCAAATTAAAATCCTTTGTGGTGGTCGTATATTTTTCTTGTGCATATTTGCATGAGATAGAACTATGTATTTTATTTTAAAATTTGGAACTATTTAATAAAGAACCATGTGCATATGTATTGTTAAAATTTACATTTGTGGATTCACTTTTTGTTGTGCCCTTGCCATGTTCTGTTCTAATTTTAAAAATTGTGATATTCTCCTACTAGTGCCATGTAATACCTGTCCCTTATTCATATGTACTTCTTGGAAGCACTTTTGGTATGAAGTTGCAGTCCTCATTTCCTTGGCGGGATATATATTTGTGAATGCTATGTGATTTGATATGTATTTTCTCTTGTGTGCGGCAAGCCTGCAATTATTGTTTGAAATTTTGAATTAATAACAATAATATTAATAATCATGGGCTCAAGCATCCAACTACTAAGATTATATTTTGAAAGGACAAATTTTGAACAATCTCTTTTGTATGATTTTACAAACATTACACTGTAAATTTGTAATATTGGCCTATTCTTATGTGCAGACCAAGGATGAAGTGCTTATACAAAATCCATCAACTCAGGAAGAGTTGCATGATTTTGAAAATGTTGGAAATCAACTTGTAAAGAAAACCGAGGTGTCAGCTGAAGCAAACAAATCCTATTCCCAGGTTCAAGATTCAGAACCTGACTCCACCGAGAATGCTGTGCATTCTACTTTGAAATCATGCACTGCATTAAAGCCAAATGTTCCTAGGAACAAAAGGAAAGGAAGGAAGAAATCTGGCTCAAAGAGGTGGACCCGGAGATTATCTGGTTAACCTAAATCTGAATAGAATGATTGTTCAACACAGTTTACGGAACTGAGAATTTCTCAAACATATATTGCAACCTGCTTCTGTCATAACATGTAAATGCTGGCATATTAACATTATCATCATGTACAATTGTAGATGCTGGTTGTGTGATTAATACTCTTTTACATCAAGGAATTAGTTCAAATGTACATGGTGTTGATATGGTTTAGAGTAAACTTTTATTGTAATTTATTGGATTGGATGGTCTTAGTCATAGAATACTATTTGTTGATTAAGATTGTGATTATTGCGTTATACCTTCTTCGTATGTCCTTTGGCATATTATGAGAAGATGATTTTGTTCCTTCAAAGTTGATTTACCTTTGTATATCTTAAAATTATTGATCTTGCACATTGTTAATTATCTATGCAAAGTTACTTTTTTATATTGATTTGTTCAATTTAATGGTCAATTTATTTTTGTATAAGCATTCATTTGAATTGTCATTTGTCAACATAAATTGTGAATAAATAGTTAAATTAGGTCTTGAAAGATATTAGATTGTTCATATCAGTTCTCAAAAGGTAAAAATTGCTCTTGGTTTGTTAAAGTTTAATCCATTGTTCAAGTTAGTCTTTTATGTAAAGTTAATATAGAGATGGAGTGTAACACATCAAATGCAAATTTAGGTGCATTCCTCCTTTATGTGCAAAAGCTGTGCAATCCAATCATTTGCAGTGTTTTCCTCATTATATATGAGTGTGTGACCTTCTGTGATTTCTCAGGTCATGTAAAACTCTGTGAAAAAGATCTTAGCTTTATTTTACATGCCTATTGGCTGTATAGTTTAATCTTTGTTCAATAATGTCAAGCTCACAATTATTTGCATTGGAAATAACACGAATTGCATGGATCATTAAACTAAATAATTTACAAGCACAAGCAATTTGAGATTAGTCATGCAATTGCTTCTCATACATCAAAAGGGAAAGTTAGGATGGAACATTCTTGAATGACATTCTTTTGGTGATCTTAACAGCAATGAGAGCAAAAATTGTAGCTGTGGGAACAAAGATAACATCAGGGATGACTTTCATAACACTTAATTGGGGCACAGATTGTCCAGTTTTCTTAGCTACCATGGCTGCTGGAGGTGCCACTATCCCAGTGATCATCATAGAGTTATCTACTTTGCTCATACTCACATTGTTAATCATGAAGTCAGTGAAAATCTTCCTTTTATCTTCATCCTTGGATTCATTCCATTGTTTAAACAGATCCTGCTTGTTACAAACATGTCAGTTAAGGAGGGATGCATGCATGGAGATTCACAAAAGTGAGGGAAGAGTTAAATGACCTCAATTTCCTTTTGTGCTGGTGCATCATAATGCTTACCGGGCAAGGCCATGTTGATAGTGCTGTGAACAAATTGTTACAAACTATCAGCAAAATTTGAGGTTATATGGTGATGCTTGAAAATCTATTTATCAAATTGAATAAATTTAAACCTCACAGTGAACAGAGTGAGGTTTGAGAATATTAAATTTGCTTTCATGATAAATTGATAATCATCTTGTTAAAAGAATGGTAAAGATGCAAATAAGGTTCAGGTTTTCAGTATTTGAACATGCAAATTAATTTACTGATCAATATTGTCTTCATTCTTAATGTTTAGACTTTAGAGTAAAAAATGCAATGTTTTCTTTATTGCAGCTATCAATAAAACATTTTCCTGCCCAATGAAAAACACAACTTTAAGGATGAGAAAGGAAAGAATTTTCCAAAAAAAAATCAAAGTTTACATGTAGTTAAAATAATCCATAATTTTCCACTGAAATCACATGCTTACTTGAAGATATCAAGAATGGCAGTGTGGAAGGAATCAAAGTCTTTTATTTCTTTCTTCATAAATTGATCGTAGAGGGCTCCTGATACAAGAGTTAAAGTCTGGGATGCTAACCCCTCACCTGAGATGCCAAATCATAGAGCAAAGCCATTAATTTAAGGCCAAAAAAAGAAAAACAACCAAAACAGAACTTAGCAATAGAGTACTAATGCAATAAAAGGTAGAAAATAAAAAGAATGTGTGACCTGATCCTCCCAGGTAACTCATGACCATCCCCATGATGTTTTGAATGTTGTGAATTATGAGAATGATTGACCACAAAAGCTACCACAACTATCATAAGTATATATTGCAAGATAGAATGTGGGCCTAGGATGTGAGTATATCTGTTTGTTTGGTTAAAGTAAGGTATTCTTTTTCAGGATTTAAGTAACATCTTTCTTTTCTTATTTCTATGTCAGATTCTTGGCTTGGAACAAGTAGCATGTGACTTAAAGCAGACACATGCATGATAGAGAGAAAAAAAAGATGCTGTTAGTAGTAGTACTGTAATTCCAATGGGATATTTGCATTGTCTATACTTTGGAATTTAGATGTGGATTACTGTTTAAGAATTTTTGGAGAATTGGATTCCATTCTATCTAGCATCTATGTAACACTTTCATTTACTTTTGGAACAAGAATCACTTTCATTAAACTAAAATGTAACGTTTAGTTATAACATGTTTGGAATGTTTTTTAAGAGATAATCACTTTTCTTTTTATAAGTTTATTTTTCTGAAAATTTTTTATTGAATTTTTTTAGAATGAAATAAGCTAATTTGAAAATAGATTGCTTTTGTAATTTTTATTTTTATCTTATAATATTTGCTTCTTTGTCAATCATATGATATATAATTATTTTAAGAAAATATATACATTAATTGATCCACTGGCATTTTAAGACCTAACTCGCTTATAACAATATATAGGAAATATTTTCCTCTGATATGAGACGAACGACAACCAATATTTGGACAAAAAAAATTCCCTTTTCCCTAAAATATTAAGAAACGGTGTTACCATTCTAGCACTGCACATTTTTTTTTTTCATAAAATCGTTATTTTCGCATTAGCATTGGCTTAACATTTTTATTTTTTCACAAAGGCTTTACCATATTTATGTGACTTTTTATGTTTAGCTTCTTGATATTGTTAAATGAGTATTTTTTTTCACAACTACTCTATTTTACACTTTTGATTCTATTTCACTCTTCCTTTCACATTATATTAATTGTCACATTTTTTCACATTCTATTTTTTCAATCCATATTTCTCTTTTCCTTATACTTCCTACACCTCAAATTTAGGGTGTCAAAATTTTAATACAATAGTGGTGGGGAGAGTGTCGGATATTAATGGTGACAGTAATAAAATGTGTTGAATAACGGTGAAGGCAGGGACGGATCCAGGATTCATAGGAAGGGGGGTCGAATTTTTTTTAAAATAATAAATATTAAATAGTAATCAAATTCATCATATTTTTTATTTAAGTTATACATATAATATATTCATGTTATAAAATTTATGAATAATAACATTTGTATCAAATAATTTTTTTGATAGAAATCACTTCAAGAGATTAAATTTCAATAATAAAGATTAAATAAAATCTATATTATGAAAATTAAATGTATTACACTCATTTTATTTAATTTATTTTCAATTTTATATATATTGATAATATTTTATTTTTCGTATATGTAGGGTATATGTAATATAGTGAGGGGGGGCAAGGCACGTCTTTGGGTGAAGGGTGTCCGCGATGACAATAATGAAAGGTGTTCAATGGTAGTGGATAATGATTGAAAGTATTGGTGATGATGGTGGAGAGTATCAAATGGTGCTAGAGAAATAGTAGTGGTGATTATAGATAATGACGAATTTCAATGGTGGTTAGTACAGTAATATCAAATTTCAGGTGGTAACAACGACGATCGAGTGTGCAACTAATAACGATAGATAACATGAGCTGTGATGGTAAAGGTAGTGTAGGGTGATGTAAAGCGGGTGATAAAGGGTATTGGGGGTAGGCGGAATAGGGATGACAATTGACCTAGATCCGGTGGGTACTCGCAAAAATTACCCATAATGGGTAGGGTATATTACCCATCAAATGGGTATGGGTCCGGACATGGGTAATTACCCGCACTTTTTAATGGGTACAGGTGCGGGTAAGAGTACTATGGTACCATACCCTACCCATACCCGCACTTATATAATATATATAATTAATGTAATTTATATACATATGATTAATTATATATATATTTTTATATATTATTAATTAATATTTTTCCCAAAAAACATTAATATAAATTACTAATTTAATTAATTTAAATGTTATAATTTTGTCCTAAACAATAAAATAGTAAAACATGAACTAATTTTTATTTCTCTTCCCATTGTTTTAATCTTTCATCCACTTCTCATGCTATAGTTGTTTTATAGGTTAAACCTGAATGATCTATAAATTATTTTTCATTTATTTTTTAATTAATTTTTATTTTTTAATCAATTTATTATTTTATAGTAAATAAAAGTGCGGGTAATGGGTACATGTACGGGTACGGGTACTTGAGTACCCAACAAGTAAGGGTACGAGTATTAGAATCACTATCCACGCAGGTATGGGTCCGGGTACGAGTATTTTTTTAAAACGCGTGTATGGGATGGGTACTTGAGTACCCTACCCAAACCCTATCCATTGTCATTCTTAGTGGAGAGGATTACAAATATGGGAGAAAGATTAAACAAGTGTGTGTTAACTTTGTCAATATAAATGACTAATTAACAAGTTCTATATTATTTATCTTGGGTTCCATTTTTGAAATATGTCAAACTTAGAACAAAATCTATATATCAAATTTTTACTTGATTACAAATGCCACCTTAGGCTTGTATTAGTTCAACTAGAGAAGGCGGTTGAGATAATCAATGGGAAGGTGGAAAAATAACAAGTGGGTGTGGAATATTCAGTGGAGAAGGCAGTTGTTTGAGTAGGAAAAACCTAGGCTATGTGAATTCTTGTAGGTGATAAATTCTTCAACTATTTCACAATTCCCAAATACAAGATTTGGTGGTGTTGGTCACATGTGAAACGTGCATATATATATAACACAAGGGTTTGGTTGGGTTGGGTTGTGTTTGCATAATTTTTTTAAAATAATATCCATAAGAAATTAAAATAAAATTAAAAAAAAAAAGAAACTTATGTGGCTGATCAAGTCAAAGTAGGTTTACTAAGCATAAGGCTTGATACCCTATTCGATGAAGAGATTTCTAAATTAAAAGGGATTTATATTTACGTTGATTTTTTCAGATTTTTTTTTCTATATATGTAATATAAATTAAAAATTATAAAAACATAACATAATTGAGAGGTTAAGGGAGATTAAGAGGACTGTAAATTAGAATCAAAAGATAGTAAGCCAAAAGTTAAGAATAGTACATTATTAGTGAAAATATTGAAAGTTTTTAAAAAAATTACTGATTTGTGTATAATAGTATAATACTAATTAATGATATTAAAATTAGAAAGATAAAAGGACAATAAAATGAGAGGAGAGATAAACAATTTTGCTCATATGGCAAAATCGATGGTTGAGGTGTGAGCTGCCATAATTCACGCTTTATATTTGATATATTACAAACAGGAGGGGTGTTAGCAACACACTCTCTTACATACTTTTTTCAACACACTATTTGTGATTAGCTGAAATTCACATGGGTTCATCACATTGTGAGTGAGACCCACAATTAGGGGTGAGTAAAACCCGGCCCGTCCCTTTGACTCGTCCCAACCCAAGCTACTCGGGTCGGGTTAGATCCTGTCACACATGAAAGATTATGGTTAGATCGGGTCTCATTCAATAACCCGGTATCGGGTTGAGGACGGGTTCGGGTTAATCGTCGGGTTACCCAACCCGTCCCATATATGTATATATATAATATTTAATATTTATAATTTTATATTACTTAAAGGCTTAACATCATTTTAACTTTTTGGGGATTTTTTAATTTAACTTTCCTCTATGATATAGGCTCTATCTACTTTGAAAACACATTCAATACATAAAGTTATATAATGATATAGTAATATTTTTCTCTTAACAATATTTGAAAGTTAATAAGAAAGTAAAAAATTATGATTTAGGGTTTATGGACGGGTTTTTCGGGTTGTGAACGAGTTCGGGTTTTAATTAGTCTTATACGTTGTCGGGTTTCTTCGGGTTTGTGGATGGGTTTGGATCTGAAATTTTAACCTAATAAAATATTAGGGTCAGGTATGGGACGGACAAAACCCGTCCCACGCTCACCCCTAACCCACATAATTTGATGAGATCTATGTGAATTTCAGTCAATCACAAAGAGTGTGTAACTAATATTTTTCGCATAGATAGATTGTAAGAACAAAGATGATACAAGTGGAAATTTATTTAGTGTGACTAATATACATCCACACTTCTTATATTGTGCAAATCTCAGTACACCTTTTCCCAATCCTAATTTAGTTAAACTATGTATAGATCTCTTGGCTCTTCAGATGCACTGATTTGACAGTCAATCATGACTGAATCATCAAAAAACATCTTACACAAAATAAAAACAATTATAATACAAGCCACAGAAAGATTGTGCACCAAACAGTAAGCAAAACTGCAGAACAGGAATAAGTTGCTACCATGATAACTGAGCATTCACTCTCACCAACTCCGAGCAATTGAATCATTGTACCTAGCACGGTCATAAAATAAGTTTTTCAAACTAATAAAGTCTAAAAATAAAAGTTGTTCAAATTTTGGTGGTAACCAAAAGTGATCTGTCATATATGGACATGAGTTGAACAAAAAAAATATTGGAAATGTAAGAGTTTAGTTAACATTAAAGTTTCTAGAAGCTTGTGGATGATGAACATTTGTAAAACAATGCCATTATTTTGATAAGAATAAGTGTATGCATATTATCAAGAGATAGATAGGTATTTATGTGTATATGTAGAAGATATGGTACATTTTCAAAGTGAGTATATCAATTTCCTTTCATTCAATGTCAAAATAACTTAATCAACTTATGAATTGAGTCCCACTAGCTATAAGTTTTCTACAAATTAAAAATTATATTGATAAATAATACATGAAACAACAAATACTAATGTTTAATTAAGTATCATAAACAACTTACTCAACAATACTGCAGGTGGAAGGGCATAGTGAAGTAGTAAAACAAACTGATATAATGGATCAGGTTGGATCAAGTTGTAATGAACTGCACCTTTGATAATGCCTATACCAATTGCTGGCAAGACAATAAATTCAATCACAAGAATGCCAACAACAAGTGGAAGTTGCTTTTTAAATCCTTTTAAACCTGAAAAACACCCAATTTTTGTCCTCACAATCATTTTCAAATATGACTGCTATATTGAATTCAACCCAAGAGATGAAAGACAAAATTGAAAATTTCATGTTATTGATAATTGATTACCCTTTACAAGATGTGACCCAATCAATAAGATCATTGCTGGAATGCATGCTTCCCTGAAAACCAGGAAAAAGTACAATCAAATAAAGTAACTATACATTAATTTTGAGATAATACCTAAATGGGTGGTTGAGCATGCTCACCCCAGTGTGGCTACAGAGTCTTTAACCACACGGAAAGGGGCATTATCACCAATTAGTAGTTTTCGAAATAGAGGGACTACACCAATTATCAAACCAATAATCTGCATACACAAAAGTAAAAGTATTGTTAGCTAAGAAGAATTATAGCGTGTTTGCATGAAAAATATGGTCACCCTCTTTTCCAATGTCACAAGTGACATAAGGCAAAGTAGGTTCTACTGTGTCTATATCCATAAATCAAGATGATAATGTCTCTGTTAAGCTTCAGAGTTGAACAACAGAATCATTGAAGCTTGTATAAAGTGGGCACTAATCTAACACTGAATTTACTATGTTGAATATGTTGTAAATTTGATACAACTTTTTTCAGTTTTAGACCAGTGCCTAGCTTCAGGACTGAAAAAATTAGACTTCAGGTGTTATGGTTTTGTATTATGATTTGTAACTAGTATGAACTCATCCTATACCATCTCCTTCAAATGAATGGCTTATTAAAAATAATTAAAAATAGGAGAATTATGGACATACCGCTCCCAATGTTGAAGGTGCAAATAGTGCCTTCAGGTTGATCTTATCAGCTAATATTTTCAGCTTTTTCCTAATGTTTGGCTTTTCTGGTACCTGTGAAATACTTGAAAATGTAAGGCAAAGTTTCTATGATTCTATCAAATCCTTATAGAAGGCATGTCATATTGCATTCCAATCATATTATGCTATTCACTTTTCTTCCACTAGACAATAAATTTGCAGATAGGTAATGCCTAAGCCATCCATCATTCTTAATATTAAATTCAATAAATGATGTGGTAGCACATCATTGGATGTCTGTGTATATTGACTGTGTGTATATATTAAACTCTTTAAATTTTAATGTATTCCAATTAATGGATTTGAAACTTAATTGGTTAAAGAGTTAAATGAGGTAGAAATTCTACAACACAGAAACATTACATAAAGTACAACAACCATTTCTTTTCCATCAGACACTTTGCATTCAATTTCAAGTGCATCCTTGCCATCATTATTAGGTTGTGACATGTCCTCTGCCATGACCAATGATTTTGTGGAGCATTTTGAGAAATTCTCTGGATCAATTTCTTTATTTACTATGGATTCATCAACTTTGATAACATTGGTCTTTGGTGAATATATGCGAACAATGTTGTACACAATAGACCAAGCATAAATGTGTCCCAGCTGCAAAATCAGAAAGACAGTGAAAAGAGTTTTAAACAATTAAAAAATCTCAACTAATTAAAATGTTTGGTTAAATTCCAAATGTTTTTAGTGTCATACTGCCATTGACAGAGAAGCATATGCCAACCCACGTCTTGAGCAAACATCCACATCTCCAAAAGGTTTGGCTCTTTCTCTACAGATAGCTGGAACTATAATGAGAGGCAAACTACCCAGATTTGCTGTAGACAAATATCAAAAGCCAGATGGTCATAGACATTTATTTGGAAGAGTTTGTCTAGGATGACTCATGATTCATGCAGACCAAATCAATGTAAAAATATAGTAATTTAAATTTCTTATCATCAGATTCAATGCTTATTTTATTAATGATTGATATTAAATCAATTTCTAGTTAATTATTTTTATAAAATATTGGTTGAAAAGAATAAAAATCCAAAATCGATAGTATTGAGTAATAAAAAATTCCCCCTATTCAACTTTAAATTAATAAATTTTTAATGAAACTATAGCATGGGTTGTATTGTAAATCTATATATTTATCTTTAAATTAAACTCAAATAATCATATAAGAATCATTTAATAAAAAGTAAAAGTATATATTCATTCACCTTTAGCAGCCAGTAAGATATAGGTTGGACTATTCTAGAATCACCCAATTTAAAATTTGTTTTTTTATTGTAATCAATATGATATGATATTGATAACATATCTTTATAAAGAAAAAAAAATTAAAATGCGTAAATAAACCTACCTGCAGCACAGCACCCTAACACAAGGCCATGGAGATGATGAGGAACTCTAATTATTTTAACAAGTAACCATCCAAGAGCTATCCCAGCAGTATTTCTTATAAGAACATTTAATGGCAAGAACCACCTACATAATTCACATGAAAACAAGCATCTCTTCTAAGTTCTAATTAAACCAATCAATAAATGGAGAAATGAATAGAAAGAAATGTCAAAACAAAATGGAATTAATGATGAAAATATAGTGCATAGTGAGAAAGTAACTTACAACATAAACAAGCTCCTCAAAGTTATAGTTCTAGCTAAGTTGCTACAAATAAGAGCAGGAGCGAAGACAAAATATACCATCTGTACCAAAAAAAAAGTGCTTATATTATTAATTATTATTATGATAAATAGTTTTTGGGGGTTAAAAAACTCAAAGCAATGAAACGTACAATATTGAGGTGCTTCCTGACATTCCCTCTGAGTATGTCAAAACGATCAAGTGCAAGGCATGCACCAATAGCAGTAATCAAAAGTAAATTGAGAACTGGCATTAATGCAACAAGGAATAGCTCCCACATGTCCATATTTAATTTTATCTTCTTTCTTTTCTATGATACCTCACTTGTACTTGTATACTCCAAATCAAATTGTATCCTAATATGTGAAACAATAATCTCGACTTTCAAATAAACTAAATGGATATATATAAATCATAATATAATGAAAAAGATCGAGATTGATGTTCTCATTTAAAGTTAAACAAGAAGCTGGTCATTATGATTCGTTTTGCAGCAACCAATTGGATTATGGAGCACAATGGCTGCAGAGTGATAAATTTGGCCATTTGCTGGTTTTTATTTTTTCCAAAAGTACCTTTCAGATGAAATAATGTCTGGAATGTATAATAATTTAGAAAAGGAGTTTTAATATTTTCTAATAAATTAACTTTTAAAAATATAATGAAAGAACTTTTTCATATCTTATACAAAAACACTTATTATTGTGGTTACTCATAATTTCAGAATCATTTAAAGCCAAATTTGTGAAGACAAAAAACTATTCAATCGCATAAATACATTGCAATAATTCTAACTAATGAACATAATGAACTATTACCTTCATTTTTATTTATCTATCCATTTCAACAACAAATATATATATATATATATATATATATTAAGAAATAATACAATTAAAGTTCTTGTTTTTATAGAAAATATTTTTAAACTCCCTATTATATCCTTTGTTTATTTTACATTATCTCTTCTTAGTAAAGTATTTATTACTACTTGAATAATAGATGAATAGAAACCGAGACAGTATTTAGATAAATGCTAATAATATATTAACGGATTGGTTTAAGTGGTACATGCTTAATTCTCTTTAAGTAAAGTTTTGGGTTTGAGTCTTGTGGAAGAAAAAAAAATCGATTGGGAGATCTAGCACCACCGTGATATATATGTATGTTCCCGGCTCGGGTGGTATTGTCTTTTGTAGAGATACCTATAGTTAAAAAAAAAAAAACTAATAATATACTCTCAATTTTATATCTTTTGTTATTTTTTCTTATGTTTCCAAACTTGTATTGTTTCGGCCAAGAATAATTTAATTCTTTTGTATCTTTATTTAATGTTATCGATAATTATTTTAATTAACTATAATAAATAAAATAATTAAGTGGAGTACATAAATAGGGTATTTTAGCTAGTGAGAATATAATAAAATTATACATCAATTAAAAGATTTCTTAATCTTTAAATAACAAAAAAATAGAAAATGGAGTGAATAGTGTGAATACCCTTTTATATTCCATGCCACCTCACTAGTGGTCTCTGATTATGGTATGAGGCTAGCTAGCATGGAATTTCACCAAATAATGACAAAAAAAAAGTTTTTAAAAGAAGATGACGAAAAAATATGCCGTTAGCATTATGAAAATAAATGTCGTTGAATATTTAATCACATATGACTGACTCCTTTGTAGCGATGAAGAAACACTCCTCACTTTTTAGCTGGGGATTATTAACAGGCCAAATGTAAGTTATATGGCTTGTTCTGTATTAGATTTAAGTCTTAACTAGATGTTTAGACCCTCGTTTGTTGCCTGAAGGAAGAAATAATTTTATAAAAATTTTCGATTTAAATTTAAAATTTTAAATATATCAAGTATAAATGTAATGAAATTTAAGGTTTGATTTTAAATTGAATAAAAATTATATTTTATAAAAAATATGAGTTTGAGATAATGTAAGTGAGAAAAAAAATGTTTATCAATTTTAGTTAATTAATAATATGTTAAAATATTAAAAGGATTTTAATGATGAAAAGGGAAAGAAGAGTGAATCTATATTAAATTAACCATTTTAAAATATTAAAGGTATTTTAATGATGATCAAATGAGTATGAATGAATGATCCATTTGAATATGAGATCTTGGAACTGGCTTAGGGATAAGGATTTATCTTTCCAATATCCTTTTGCTCTTTGGACTGTAGATCCACTATCTTGTTTGAATTTTTACTGATGTGGGGTGTGGAATTCTGGAGTTGTACACATTCTGGATTATATTCTCTTTGCTCTGAATGTAACATCCCAAAGTCTGAGCCTAAGTAGAATCTAGAAGAGAATTAGGAGGGGAATGAGAACCTGAGGAGGTGGGAATGAATTTGTAGAAAGGATAGGAGGTTTAGTCAAGGGTCCTTGAATGTTAAGGGAAATTTAGAAGAAGAAACCAATATCAAGCCCCAAGTGATCGTAGGTTTACCTTAGAGGCATATCATACCAAGTTAGATATCAGGTATGTTAAGTTGGTTAGGAAATAGGCTTTAGGGGCAAAGAAATTGTAGTTGGTGATTAGAGAGGATAAGGAATTGATTTCAGGGTTTCTAGGAAAGGTTTAGGGGGTTAGAAAAGCTTGGAATGAGTAAAAGCATCAAAAACCATAAAATTGGATTCTGGTTGTCGCACGCTCAAGCGTACCAGGAGCACGCTCAAGCGTGCGCGAGGCAGAACCAAAAGGGGATGTTGAGCGCTCAAGCGCTCATGTAGCACGCTTCAGCGTGCCTATGACAGAGATTGAGCGCTTGACCGGCGCACAGGTAGCACGCTTCAGCGTGCCTGTGGCAGAGAGTGAGCACTAGAGCAGCACTCTGGACCCACGCTCAAGCGTGCGCGGGACAGAATCATATCGGGGCTTATGGTTGTGCACGCTTAAGCGCTGCACCAGGGGCACGCTTGAGCATGCGCGCGTCGGATTTTTTTTTATAAAACAACGCCCCTCTTCTTTCCTTTCATTTTCTTCTTCCTTCTCCTAGGGTTAGAGAGAGAGCAGAGATTAGAGAGAGAAAGAGAGAAAAAGAAGAAGAAGAAGAGGAAGATTGAAGGGGAACTCTACCAGTCTAGGGCTTGGGGATCAACTCCACCTTTCTCCTCCACCTCCATTTCTCCTCCCCTTTGGTTCTCCACTTGAAGTGGCTGTGGTTCTCACTCACTTATTTCTTAGTTATTCTCCTATGTGTATGCTCCCTATTCTTCCTCCCCTTGCTATTATAGTTGATTATGTATGAGTTTATGCAAAAGCTAGGGTTGATTACTAGATTAATTGAATATATGAATTGTTGGCCAAACCCTAGGTTAGGAAATTGGGGATTTGAGGATTTTCTTGCATGATGGATGATTGAACCTTGATTATGTGATTATTGGAGGTTAAAAAGAGGATTTATGTATGGATTGCCTTGGATTGCTTGATTTTGGATAAAACCCATTTGGGGGTTTCATGAAATTGGAGGTTTGGGATGTTGATTATGCCTATAATTGCTTATGTTCATTCTTATTATCATGTTTATGCACTGAATGAATGTTTGTACATGTTTCTAACCCCCACCATGTTCATGGAAAATGTTTTGGGTCTTTGACCTCATGAAAATGGAAAAGGAAATGTTTTGGGTCTTTGACCTCATGATAATGGTAAAGGAAAATGATTTGGGTCTTTGGACCTCATGGGAATGGTTTTAGGTCTCATGACCTCATGAAAATGTTTTGGGTCTTTAGACCTCATGTAAATAATCATGTTTTGGTCCCTGGACTCATCTTTTTTAGACTCCGTCTCCGGTCCTTGGACTCATGTTTTAAGGCCTTGCTTGGTCCATGGACTCATGTTAAAGAATTAAGTAAAATTGTTTGAATCTATCACAGTTAATGGGTTAAGGTCTTATGGCTTTTAGGGACGACGGTCTCTGTTAGTCTGAGCTCAGTCTGGCCTCACAGATAAGTGGAAAGACCCCTTGGGTGTTAGGTAAAACACTTCATGACTGACCCTGCATTTATGATTGTCATTGGATGACTAACTTTACATGTCTCTAATTGTCATTATGAATGTTTTCTTAATTTATCAAGTGATGTATATTGTTTTATATCTTGTGCTTTGCCTCCTCACACAACACACAATGTTACCGCACTCACTAGGACGAGTCTTATTCCATGCTGTGGGAAATATCTTTCAGTGTGCAGGTCATTGTTCTGGTACTTAGCAAAGGAGCTGAGGACTGACTTGAGGTAGATTATGAAGACAGTCATTGGAGTTCTTTTAGTGTAGTTATTGGTTTACTGATGTAAATTAATATAATTCTTCAGTAAAGGATTAAGTGTAGTTACAATTAATTGGTAATTGGTGTAGAAACTTGTAGTTGGCCACGGAGGCCCATTTTCCTTGGAATTAGATTAGAAATCATATTATTATGAATTATATTGGTGGTTTTGTTGGTTTTCAGGTGAAGCCGAAAATTGGGAAACGTCCAGTTTTCAGGGGACTCTGCCGGATTTCCGGTAGGAGTTTTGGGGAACCATGACACTCCGTGTCTAGGTTCATTTCCCTTAGATTTGAATATAATGTTTCATGTTTTATTGTAGTGAAGGCTTAAGTAAGCGTTGGATTACCTAAGCGATTGTATGATTTGTTCACCGATAGCGAAAATGGCGCGAAATAATTTTAGAAATTCGGGAATAGTGTTTCCAACAGACATTATTCTTGAATTGAGAAATTAGGACGTTACATTTTGGTATCAGAACAGTTCAATCCAATTGGACTATGGTTAGGTTAGTTGCTCGTAACTCACTATGATTCCACCGTGCCTCATGCTCAGTTTAGGGATTGATCACCCCTCTACTGGGTGCGTTGTACACGGGATTATGGTAAGTAACGTAAGTAGGATGCCTTGATTAGGGAGTTGGGACACTTCTCTAACAAGGTTAGAGCCACCCATTTTTCAAATAGAAATAGAGTAACATAGATTTAATTCCAAGAGTAGGACCTCCACCCTAAAGGCCTTGAAGAGCAGGTTGTCGTTTGACCTAGAATTCTGGCAACGAAGGTTACTGAAATTGAATAGGATGTTTACTTTGTTTGACTGAGTGTAATGCTTGTATGTTTGCATGATTGTATGTTTTGTGCACTTGGTTGTGACCCATTGGACTAGTTTTGATTTTGTATCCTTGTTTAATAAATTGCTTGACTTGTATGGTTGAATGTGTTGCTTGCAAGGTTGTGCAATTAGGGGCAGGGGGTTGAAGGTAAGCTTTTAAGGCATGAGTGGAAAGATTTTGGAGTTTAGAATCTCACAGGATTAAGATTCATGCCTAGTTGGACTGTAGGGGACATATAGAGCTCATGAGAAGTCAGAGGAACCTAATACCTGTAGCGAAGGAGAGTAACCCTAGTTCCCAGGTTAAGTTGATTACCAATAGATGAATGTAGCCGTAGGCTCAACTCGAGAACTTGAATTAGGGCCCTGATCTCACTTCGGTTGTCTGAGTCTTTGTATAAATCCAGGTAGATATCTAAATTGATGGTCAGTGAATTCTTTTGAGGGTGATGAGGATGTTTCTGTCTTAGGTACGACAATTTGGTCTTAGCACGTAAGAAGTGAATCCAATCCTGCGTTTCCTGAAACAATAGGCTGACACCTAGAGTTGTTACTCGTTCCTTGGGTCCATGCACTGGTGAACTTAATTCTAGTTCTTAAGGGAAGAGTCTGAACCTTTGGCATCCTGATAAATCAATCTGAGAATTCTTGGTTGTAGTTTCGACCCATAGAGGTATATGTTAACCAACTAGTTACCTAGGTATATTCTTACCTCTTGAACCACTGGGAGAAATTTAAGTTTGGAGACCATGACCCCATAATCACCCTGTTCTACCCTAGAACACCCTTCTTACTCTAGGCCCCTTATGGGGTAGGACCTTGTTATCCATTCCCGAGTCTTGGTTGGACACTACCGTCTGGTAAGGACCCACGATTAGTTTGGTTGGGCCAAGGGGTAAGACCCAGGTAAGTAAAAAAAAAGAGTAAGTGACATTGGAAGTCTTATGATTAACAAGTTTTGTGATTGTAAATCGTTACCTGCTTTGCAGTGGGTAGGCACTCCCGTTAACTAGGTTCAGGGGTATGTTATCAACACACGAGTAGTATTTAAATCATGGGTTATCTGTGGTAGGGTTGAGTCTGAAAGTTAGGCTTCTCAGCCCCTTCTCTGTGGGTTCTTTAGCGATAAGAATTTAATCTTTATAGTCCATAAAAGAAGGATATCTTGTAGAATTTAGAATCTTTACACGAAATAGAACTTCTCTTAGAGTCAGTGGCTAGTGTCTAGTTAATGTTTGGTTAAAGATTAATGTTAAGCTTAGTGTGTTAAATCCATGGTTAGGTGTTGAGCATCCTCCTTATATCTCTCTTGTTTCCAAAGTTTCTACCATCATTCTAGGCTTTAATGTGTCCCTTGGTCACCAGGGCAATTGGATATTCCTTCAATTTCTACGGTTGCCAGCTTTAGGTAAAAGCTACTGATGTTACAATTCAGGACAGGTGTTTGTACTCGGTACCCTAGGTTGTACTGGTAGAAAACTATGTTCCTATGTTTGTGCACATGATGGGGTGGTGGGTACAAGCAGACCTACACACTATCATGTTTTGTTTCACGAGGTTGGTTTTATCCGGATGAACTACCGGAATTGTCCATTTTTTCCCGTCATATGTGTTTTGAGGAACACTACTACCTTGGGTTGTGGCTCCGTAGGTTGCGCACCCTTGACTACGATCTGGCACTCGTAATTGGGGCTTGTGTGTTTCTGTCTTTAAAACTAGGGGAGAACTGTTATGTATTCGGGTTCTTAGCAGTTGTCAGTCATGCATGTATACCTGTTTGCTTTTTAAGATTTTTGACAACCACATGTGCTATTGCATGACCTATGTTCATTGAATGCATGTCTCGTGCCGGAATACCCTCCAGTGTAAGTTTCATGATTCTCAAGTTGTATGATTGCTTTTGAAGGGAATTTTAAGTATTAGCTTCAGGAAAACATATGGTAGCTCAGGAACCAACGAGGAAACTTCATTTGAGACCAGGTTATAGAACAACGCTTCATGATAGGGTGATACTGTAACGTTTCCCCCTTGGAAAAACCTTTTCACTAGTTATAAGAATTCTTTGGACTTGAAACATTGCATTATATTGATACATATTGTTTTGGCTGGTTTTCGGCAGGAATGTGTGATTACGTCATCCCACTTGTTCAGGGTAAGTTGTCATGGGAAGTAAACCAAAGGCTTGGCTAGTAGATAAAGAATGATAAGATAAGACGAGGAGACCAAAGGACTTTTAGTTCCCGTAGCCATCCTTAGGGAATGGAGTATTTTGATCAGGTGATGATTGGAAAATTCCTTAGGGCCCCAGCATTCTGGGGAGGGATTAGGTCTGGATCTATTAGTGGAGTTTGTCAACCTGAAATTTTGAGGACAAAATTTATTTAAGGGGGGTAGAAATGTAACATCCCAAAGTCTGAGCCTAAGTACAATCTAGAAGAGAATTAGGAGGGGAATGAGAACCTGAGGAGGTGGGAATGAATTTGTAGAAAGGATAGGAGGTCTAGTCAAGGGTCTTTGAATGTTAAGGGAAATTTAGAAGAAGAAACCAATATCAAGCCCCAAGTGATCGTAGGTTTACCTTAGAGGCATATCATACCAAGTTAGATATCAGGTATGTTAAGTTGGTTAGGAAATAGGCTTTAGGGGCAAAAAATTTGTAGTTGGTGATTAGAGAGGATAAGGAATTGATTTCAGGGTTTCTAGGAAAGGTTTAGGGGGTTAGAAAAGCTTGGAATGAATAAAAGCATCAAAAACCATAAAATTGGATTCTGGTTGTCGCACGCTCAAGCGTACCAGGAGCACGCTCAAGCGTGCGCGAGGCAGAATCAAAAGGGGGTGTTGGGCGCTCAAGTAGCATGCTTCAGCGTGCCTGTGACAGAGAGTGAGCGCTTGAGCGGCGCACAGGTAGCATGCTTCAGCGTGCCTATGGCAAAGAGTGAGCGCTAGAGCGACACTCTGGACCCACGCTCAAGCGTGTGCGGGACAAAATTATATCGGGGCTTATGGTTGTGTACGCTTAAGCGCTGCGCGCACGTCAATTTTTTTTTTTTATAAAATAGCGCTCCTCTTCTTTCCTTTCATTTTCTTCTTCCTTCTCTTAGGGTTAGAGAGAGAGAGCGGAGATTAGAGAAAGAAAGAGAGAAAAAAGAAGAAGAGGAAGATTGAAGAGGAACTCTACCACTCTAGGGCTTAGGGATCAACTCCACCTTTCTCCTCCACCTCCATTTCTCCATTTCTCCTCCCCTTTGGTTCTCCATTTGAGGTGGGTGTGGTTCTCACTCACTTATTTCTTAGTTATTCTCCTATGTATGCTCCCTATTCTTCCTCCCCTTGCTATTATAGTTGATTATGTATTAGTTTATGCAAAAGCTAGGGTTGATTACTAGATTAATTGAATATACGAATTGTTGGCCAAACCCTAGGTTAGGAAATTGGGGATTTGAGGATTTTCTTTCATGATGGATGATTGAACCTTGATTATGTGATTATTGGAGGTTAAAAAGAGGATTTATGTATGGATTGTCTTGGATTGCTTGATTTTGGATAAAACCCATTTGGGGGTTTCATGAAATTGGAGGTTTGGGATGTTGATTATGCCTATAATTGCTTATGTTCATTCTTATTATCATGTTTATGCACTGAATGAATGTTTGTACATGTTTCTAACCCCCACCATGTTCATGGAAAATGTTTTGGGTCTTTGACCTCATGAAAATGGAAAAGGAAATGTTTTGGGTCTTTGACCTCATGATAATGGTAAAGGAAAATGATTTGGATCTTTGGACCTCATGGGAATGGTTTTAGGTCTCATGACCTCATGAAAATGTTTTGGGTCTTTATACCTCATGTAAATAATCATGTTTTGGTCCCTGGACTCATCTTTTTGAGACTCCGTCTCCGGTCCTTGGACTCATGTTTTAAGGCCTTGCTTGGTCCATGCACTCATATTAAATAATTGAGTAAAATTGTTTGAATCTATCATAGTTAATGGGTTAAGGTCTTATGGCTTTCAGGGACGACGGTCTCTGTTAGTCTGAGACCCCTTGGGTGTTGGGTAAAACACTTCATGACTGACCCTGCATTTATGATTGTCATTGGATGACTAACTTTACATGTCTCTAATTGTCATTATGAATATTTTCTTAATTTATCAAGTGATGTATATTGTTTTATATCTTGTGCTTTGCCTCCCCACACAGCACACACTGTTACCGCACTCACTGGGACGTAGTCTCATCCCACGCTGTAGGAAATATCTTTCAGTGTGCAGGTCATTGTTCTGGTACTTAGCAAAAGAGCTGAGGACTGACTTGAGGTAGATTATGAAGACAGTCAGTGGAGTTCTTTTAGTGTAGTTATTGGTTTACTGATGTAAATTAATATAATTCTTCAGTAAAGGATTAAGTGTAGTTACAGTTAATTGGTAATTGGTGTAGAAACTTGTAGTTGGCCACAGAGGCCCATTTTCCTTGGAATTAGATTAGAAATCATATTATTATGAATTGTATTGGTGGTTTTTCTGGTTTTCAGGTGAAGCCGAAAATTGGGAAACGTCCAGTTTTCAAGGAAAAATTCTGCCGAATTTCCGGTAGGAGTTTTAGGGAACCATGACACTCCGTGTCTAGGTTCATTTCCCTTAGATTTGAATATAATGTTTCATGTTGTATTGTATTTTAGTGAAGGCTTAAGTAAGCATTGAATTACCTAAGCGATTGTATGATTTGTTCACCGATATTGAAAATGGCGCGAAATAATTTCTGAAATTCGAGAATAGTGTTTCCAACGGTAATTATTCTTGAATTGAGAAGTTAGGACGTTACACTGAAGGTGCAGAATTTTCTGCTGCCACTGATTTATTTGTTGCTGAAAATTGCTACCTGGTCTTGCAACTGGAGCTTTGGTTGTACCAATGTCTTTGTTTTCGCTTGGCTTATGTAGTACTGGCTCTTTGGTAGATTGCTATTATTTATGTGCTGTGTTTTAAAACCAATCTGTATTTCACGCTGCTGTCAAGGTTATGTTTTGGCATTATTGTGGCTTTGGCTTTCGGCAAATATTTGATATAGGAGAACTATCCATCTCGTTCAAGTTACCTGGTCATATATTTCAATTGCATTTAGTTGGTTATTTGGTTGGTGCAGCACATGTTCCTTTTAATTGTATTAGGCCAATATTAGTTTCAATTTGGTGTATCTTTGTTCTGATTAGGGAGATTGTTGAGTTATAGGAACTAATTTGGGTAACCTCGTAATGTTGCATCGGTTGGTGATGGTGTATTTTGTATTTGGGTTGGAGTACCCCTTGTACTCCCTTTTAATAATATTCACTTTGCTTAGCAAAAAAAAATATAAATGTAAAATATTAAATATATCAAGCATAAATGTTAGGGGTGAGCAAAACTCGACCTATCCCAACCCAAGCAATTCGGGTCGGTTAGACTCTGCCCCACATGAAAGATTAGGGTTTAATCGGGTCTCATTCAATAACCCGGTATCGGGTTGATGACGGGTTCGGGTTAATATTCGGGTTACCAAACTCGTCCCATATATGAATATATATAATATATAACATTTATAATTTTATATTACTTAAAGGCTTAACATCATTAATTTAACTTTTCTCTATTATAGAGGCTCTATCTACTATAAAAACATATTCCATACATAAAGTTATATAATAATATAGTGATATTTTTCTCATAACAATATTTGAAAGTTCATAAGAAAGTAAAATATTAGGATTTGAAGTTTGTGGACGGGTTTCTTCGGGTTGTGGACGGGTTCGGGTCTGAAAACTTGGTCTAATAAAAAGTTAATGTCGGGTATGGGACGGACAAAACCGTCCCAACCTGTCCCACGCTCACCCCTAATAAATGTAATAGAAAATAAGCTTTGATTTTAAATTGAATAAAAAATATATTTTATAAAAAATATGAGTTTGAGATCATGTAAATGGGAAAAAATTTATTTGTCAAATTTGGTTAATTAATTATATGTTAAAATATTAAAAGAATTTTAATGATAAAAAGGTAATTGAGATATTGAGTTGGTGTCAATTAAGATAAAATCTTGACATTGTAAAAATAGTGTGCATGTGGATACAATTTGAAATATTAAATATATCAAGTATAAATTAACTATCATATAATTTTATGTTTTCATGTGAAATTTAATAAGAATTATATTTGATAGAAAATATTGTGTTTTTTGGTGAATTAATAATATTTTAAAATATAAAAGGACTTTAATGATAAAAAGGAAAAGATGAGTGAATTCATATGAAATTAACCGTTTCAAAATAAAACATTTTAATGATGGTAAAATGAATGTAAGTAAATGAATCATTTAAGTGTGAGAATTAGAAGATTAAGAAGAGTTCAAAGGTTGGGAAATTGAGATGGTGCCAACTAAGATAAAATGCATGATCAGGCAAAAATAGTATACAAATGGAGACACTATAATCCACGACTCAGCTTTCATATATATAATAATAGATAGATTTTAAAATATTAAAAGGACTTTAATGATAAGAAGGAAAAGATGAGTGAATTCATATGGAATTAACCATTTCACAATAAAAGCATTTTAATGATGGTAAAAGGAATGTAAGTGAATGAACCATTTGAGTGTGAGAATTAGAAGATTAAGAAGTTAAAATGTTAGGAAATTGTGATGGTGCCAACTAAGATAAAATGCTAATGTGGCAAAAATAGTATACAAATGGAAAAACTATTGGGCTTAGACCCTCCATCTTACCAAAAAAATAAATAAATGGAGACACTATAATTCGCGACTTAATATATATAATAGATATGCTTTTAGTCCTTATTAATATTGAGTCATTTTATTTTTAGTTCCTGAAAAAAATTGGTTTTTATTTCTAAAAAAATCATTAGTTTTTTTTGTCCCAGTTGTTAACTTGAAGTTAATGTGAACGAAATGCCACATCAACCTGTTATATGTGTTGTTTCTGCCTAGTTTAAATATGTTTTTAGTCCTTATAAATATGGTCCTTTTATTTTTAGTCCGTACATTTTTTTTTTGTTTTTCACCTCAGTCTCATCCATATCCAACATTATAGTGTCATTTTGCTTCTACTGCACTTGAAATTTTGGAACTTCTCGTGGGTTTGAGAAAATAAATTCTTTATGTATTCAATTAATTGAAATTTTAATACGCTTGCATTCACTATATAAAGGGGAAAACTTGTAACGACATTTTTTCTTTAGAATTTTTTTTCTGTTTATTGACTGTTGTGACCTTGGCAAGCGTACCAATATCGTAGCAGTATAATGGTTTTATAAGTAAGGGTTGTAGTACCCACGAGGAGCGGGATTCAATTAAATTCTCAATAAACAAACTCACTAAGTATATGTACAAATGAATATGTTTTATTCATGTTGATTTGTTTGTGAAGATATGATTTGCATATAAAATTTAAAAAACAGTAAGTGTAAAAAGATATTCAGTCGGAGAGTTGAGAATTGAACTTCATCTATCGCACTCTTCTATATTTTGAGAAATCAAAACCTATAGTATTCAAACTAGACAATATTGAAGAACAAGCTAAAATCATTCACACTGATTCCTCCAATGTGAAATCCTTAGAACAACCTCCTAAACACCTATTCCTCCAATGTTTAACAGATTGCCTAGCATTAAGAAAAGATGTTTGAAGCTATCGATACATCGAAACCTATTCCTAGCATTTCGACCTATCGAACATTCTCGTCCGAATTGGATTTCCGAAATACTTTCCAGCTACATCAAGAAATCAAAATCAAGATTGCTACTTAGTTAATAGAATCAAGTATTAAAAGTAGAACGAAAATGCCAATGTTGAAAAGAAACGAAATTTCTATAGATAAATGAAACCAAAATACATCCGAGTTTGAATCGATTACATTCAATCCCACAATGAAAGCTTAGCTACTCATGGTAGCACTTACAACCCAAAGACAAGAGAAGAAAATGGCTTCCGGAGCTTCCCAGCACCTTCGGTCTTCTCCTTCTCTCCCTAGAATGAATGCCTTCTGTCTAAATTCCCAGTTGATAATGAATGAATGCCCTGGCGGCTGGTTAATGATCTAGGTTAAGTGATTATGCGCTCAGGGGCGCTCCAAGCACAGCCTGAGCGCAGGAAACAGAGAAAGACCCAACAATTTTGTAAAACCTGCGCTCAAGCTGCGCTCGGAGCGCAAGAAACAAAAGCACCCATAAATTGTTGATCCTGCACTCGGAGCGCAAGCTGAGCGCAGGAAACAGAGGCAATCTTCCTTGTTCTGCTCCTTTGCTCTTGGCTTTACTCAATCTTCCATCTCTTGTCTTCTATTCCCTGAAATTCACACAAGTGGGATTAAAATGACTTTAATTAGGTTAAGACTCGGGAAACAATTACTTGGATTCAATTAGGTTTTGGTGTCGTTGCCGGGGAACGATGTCTCAATTGAAATTCTTAGTTCAGCTCATTAGGTTGTAATTAATTTTTTTTCTTTTGGTAATTATTTTCATTCAGATTTATTCTCTTTTGTGCTAATCCTTGCACAAGTTGTCTATGATTTATGTTATTGCGAGGCCACAGTTCTGACGATGGCCTGCAATTTGATCCTTAAATAGAAAAGACAGCTAGAAGAAATAGAAGCAAAACCAAGAGAAGGAAGCAAGGAAAAAGACAAGGAGAATCTTCAAATAATCCTTGCACAACCATTCAAGTCAACCCATCGGAGGTGTTAGTGCATAGTGAACCTGAAATCATGGCTGAGGAACAACGAGATCCTCCGCCTCGAAGAAGGACATTATGAGATTATGACATGCAACAAGGCCCGAGACATTTCTTGAGCATTTCAATTCTAGCTACTACGAGATCATTAGAGATGAAGCCAGCCTTTTTAAGCCTGATCAGCGCCCACTAGTTCACGGGAATGAATCATGAGGATCCATATACCCATCTCTCTACTTTCTATGAATTAATAGGAACTATGGGTTTTGATGAAGGAGATATGGAAGTTATGTACTTACGATTATTTCCTTTTTCTTTGTCAGGGAAGGCAAGAGAGTGGTTAAAATCTCATCCTAACCAGAGTTTAACAAGCTGGAGTATTATAGAGGAACAATTTTTGAATCGATTTTTCCCACCCTCTCGATACATCAAGGTAAAGTTTGATATTTCTACTTTCTGGAAAGGACCAAATGAGCCATTCTGTGAAGCATGGGAGATATTCAAATCTTTGTTGAGGAGATGTCCAAATCATGGGTTTGAAGACATAGCCCAGCTTAATATCTTTTGCAATGGTCTGAGGCCTGGCACAAAAATGATCTTAGATGCTGCAGCAGGAGGAACCATGATGGCTGTGGATGTTGAGCAAGCTACAAGAATCATTGATGCATTAGCATCCACTGACCAACAAGCTCAACATGGGAAGCAAGTTATTCAGAAGAAGGGAGTGCTTGAATTGAGCACTAACGATGCAATCTTGGCTTAGAACAAGATCCTTACCCAACAGATTGAGGCACTCACCAAGCAGATGGCCAAATTGCCTCAACAACTCTATGTTGTACATTCTAGCCCTGGTCAACACCAACAACAAATGACTTGTGACTTCTGTGGAGGTGATCATCCTAATGGTCACTGTTCTTACCAAGACAATTCTCAAGGGGAGCAAGTCAATTACATGGTCAATCAGGGAAGACAAGGGAATTTATCCAACAATCCTTACCCTAACAAATTTACACAAGGGTGGAGAAATAATCCTAATCAGAATCAGAATTTTGGATGGGGCAAGATGCAGGGCCTTCTAATAGGCAACCTCCTCCTTACCAACATCAACAACAGCAAGGATATCCTTCAGTGCAAGACCGAACATCCAAGTTGGAGGATACCCTGGAGAAGTTTATGCAAGTCTCTTTTACCAATCAGAAGAACACTGAAGCTTCTATCAGAAATTTAGAGAATCACGTTTGCCAATTGGCCAAACAACTTTCTGAACAACAAAGTGGCCAATTTTTAGCAAACACCCAAACCAATCCCTTGAGCAATGTAAATCCATCACCACAAGAAATGGTATAACAATAGGGAAAGGTATAGGTGAGAACTTGGTAGTTGAGGAAGAAATGTTGCAAGAAGAAGAGATTGAAAAAGAAAGAAAAGAGAATGAGAGTGAAAACAAAAAGAGTGGTTGTGAGAATGAGGGTGAGAAAAATAAAGAAAAGATTGTATACAAGAGAGAAGAAAAAGAAAAACACAAAAAAGAGAAAGGAAAGAAAAAGGAGAGTTATGAGGAGAGACCACCACCAGTGAAGAACCTCCCCTACCCTCATACTCCCTCAAGAAAGGATAAGGAAAGGCAGTTTGCTCGCTTCATGGGTATTTTCAAGAGACTCCAAATCAATATTTCCTTTGTTGAAGCAATGGAGCAAATGCCTACTTATGACAAGTTTATGAAGGACCTCTTGACGAAGAAGAGGAGATTCTCAAAAGAAGAAACTGTGGAATTAAAGGCAGGGTGCAGTGCTATTATTCAGAAGTCTCTACCACAAAAGTCCAAAGATCCTGGAAGTTTCACAATACCAATCACCATTGGTGCCTTACTAGTGGGGAAAGCATTACTCGATCTAGGAGCTAGCATTAACTTAATGCCTTTGTCCATGTTGAAAAGAATTGGTGACTTGGAGATTAGGCCTACAAGGATGACTCTTCAATTAGATGACTGATCCATTAAATACCCCATGGTATAGCGGAGGATGTTTTGGTGAAAGTAGACAAATTCTTCTTCCCGGTAGATTTTGTAGTCATGGATATAGAAGAGGACTTGGATGTGCCTTTGATCCTTGGGATACCGTTTATGAAGACAACAAAGGTGATCATAGATGTTGATGATGGGAAGTTAAAGGTGCGGGTGCAAGATGAAGAAGTTACTTTCAATGTGTTTGAAGCACTTCAACACCCCAATGACAAGAAAGAGTGTTTTACGGTGGATGTACTTGATGAACTCTACACTTCCGCCAAAAAGCACATTCACAATTCAAGCCCCTTAGAGAAATCATTAATTGAAGCCTTTGAACTGTTGAAAGAAGAAGAAGAAAAAGAAATAGAGGCTTGCTTGAAAAATTTAGATTCCTTTAAGGTATTGCCACCACTAGCAGCTAGAGCATTTGAGGAGATGCAAGAAAAACCAAAGCTAGCAGAGCAAAAGTTGGAGTTAAAGCTACTTCCATCTCACTTGAAGTATGTGTTTCTTAAGGAAAACAACAATAAACCCGTGATAATTAGCAACAAGTTGTCACAAGAAGAAGAACAAAAGCCGATAAAAACTTTGAAGAACAACAAGAGTGCCATTGGTTGGGCATTATCTGACTTAAAGGGTATCAGTCCCTCCTACTGCATGCATAAAATCTTGATGGAGGATGACTATAAACCAGTAGCCCAACCTCAAAGACGCCTCAATCCTACAATGAAAGAAGTGGTGAAGAAGGAGGTGATGAAGCTATTGGATGCAGGTATGATCTACCCCATTTCTGACAGTGCATGGGTAAGTCTTGTACAAGTGTTCCCAAAGAATGGTAGAATGATAATTGTTTGCAATGAGAAAAATGAGTTGATCCCAACAAGAACTGTCACTGGTTGGCGGATGTGCATTGATTATAGAAAATTGAACCAAGCAACCAGAAAAGATCATTTCCCATTACCCTTTATGGATCAGATGCTAGAAAGACTAGCAGGACAAGCCTTTTACTGTTTTCTAGATGGCTACTATGGCTAAAATCAGATAGCTGTGGACCCAGTGGATCAAGAGAAAACAACTTTCACTTGCCCCTTTGGTGTTTTTGCGTACAGAAAGATGACCTTTGGGTTGTGCAATGCACTAGGCATTTTTCAGAGATGCATGTTGGCTATTTTTTCTGATCTTGTAGAAAAATGCATTGAGGTATTCATGGATGATTTTTCTGTCTTCGGGAGTTCATTTGATCAGTGCCTGGACAACCTCAACACCATACTGAAGCGGTGTACTGAGACTAACCCGGTGCTTAATTGGGAGAAATGCCATTTCATGGTAGAAGAAGGCATTGTGTTAGGGCACAAAGTTTCAGCAAGAGGGATTGAAGTTGACAAAGCAAAGGTGGAAATCATTAAAAAATTACCACCTCCAATCAATGTGAAAGGCATCAAAAGTTTTCTTGGACATGCAGGCTTTTACAGGCGATTCATCAAGGACTTCTCCAAAATTGCCAAGCCTTTGAGCAATTTGCTGAATAAGGATACTTCTTTTAATTTTGATGCCAATTGTCTAATTGCTTTTGAAACAAAAATTGATTTCTGCACCTGTCATCATTGCCCCTGATTGGAATTTAGAGTTTGAATTGATGTGTGATGCTAGTGATTATGCTGTAGGGGCAGTGTTAGGACAAAGAAGAGCTAAAGTTTTCCATGCTATACACTATGCCAGTAAAGTTTTGAATGAAGCTCAAGTGAATTATGCAACTACTGAAAAAGAGCTCTTGGCAATAGTGTATGCATTGGAAAAGTTTAGATCTTATTTGATAGGCTCAAAAGTGATTGTGTACACTGATCATGTTGTTATCAAATACCTGTTAAATAAACCTGATTCTAAGCGAAGACTGATTAGATGGGTTTTGCTATTGTAGGAATTTGACTTGGAAATCAAAGACAAGAAAGGAAGTGAAAATCAAGTGGCTGATCACTTTTCTAGCTAATCAATGAAAAAGTGACTGAGCAAGAATTTGAAGTCAGAGAAGAATTCCCTAATGAAAAACTATTGTTGTTGGAGGAAAGACCATGGTTTGCAGATATGGCCAATTTCAAGGCAGCGGAGGTAATTCCTAAAGATTTAAATTGGCACCAAAGAAAGAAATTCTTCAAAGATGTCACTCACTATGTGTGGGATGACCCATACTTGTTCAAGATTGGAGGTGATAATTTGCTAAGAAGATGTGTAAGTGATAAGGATGCCAAAAACATTCTTTGGCATTGTCATAGCTACTCATATGGAGGTCACTATAATGGAGAGAGGACTACTGCTAAGGTTCTTCAATCTGGGTTCTTTTGGCCGACAATTTTCAAAGATGCCCACCTCTATATTCAGCAATGTAACAGTTGTCAGAGGTCTGGGGGGATCTCTAAAAGGCATGAAATGCCTTTGAATAGCATTCTAGAGGTAGAAGTCTTCGATTGTTAGGGTATTGATTTTGTGGGACCTCTACCACCTTCTTTTGGGAATGAATATATTTTAGTGGATGTTGATTATGTATCCAAATGGGTTGAAGCCATTGCAGGTGCAAAGGCTGATGCAAAAATTGTGGTGAAGTTCCTAAAGAAGAACATTTTTTGTATATTTGACTCACCAAGAGTTCTGATCAGTGATGGTGGCTCACATTTTTGAAATTCACAGCTGCAGAAGGTTTTGGAACAGTATGGGGGTAAGACACAAGGTCGCATCACCATACCATCCTTAGACAAATGGCCAAGTTGAAGTTTCTAACAGAGAAATTAAAAGAATTCTTGAGAAGACAGTGAGCTCTTCTAGGAAGGATTGGTCAACCAAGTTGGATGAAGCCTTGTGGGCATATAGGACTGCATTTAAAACTTCAATAGCCTTATCCCCATTTCAGATGGTTTGTGGGAAAGCATGTCACCTACTGGTGGAGCTAGAACACAAAGCATTCTGGGCTTTGAAATTCCTAAATTTTGATCCACAAGCAGCTGGTGAAAGAAGAAAACTTTAGTTGCATGAGTTGGAAGAAATGAGGCTCAATGCTTATGAGTCCTCCATGATTTATAAAGAGAATGTCAAAGCTTATCATGACAAGAAGATCATCAAAAGAAAAAAAATTTCCTGGCCAATCTGTACTATTGTTCAACTCCAGGTTGAAGCTTTTCCCTGGAAAGTTGAAATCAAAGTGGTCCGGGCCATTTCTTGTAAAAAAAGTCAAGCCTTATGGAGCTGTTGAGCTGGAAGATCATGTATCCCCCAGGACCTGGGTGGTGAATGGACAAAGAATCAAGCCCTACTTAGGTGGTGATGTTGAGAGACTCACCCAAGTTGTATCTTTGAGTGAGCCTTAAAGAAACATGCGTCAAGCTATGTGACGTTAAAAGAGTGCTTCCGAGGAGGCAACCCAGTGTTTTGTTCTGTTTATGCATTTTAATTCACTTTTTTCATGTTACATGTGATTGTTATGTTATGTTATGATGTGCTTGTATGTTATGTCAATTGTGTGAAATCATGTGTGTGTGAAAACCTAATTTTGTCCGGAATAGATTTTTATGGTTATACTGTCAATTGTTGATTTCTGTTAACCATCAAATGGTAAATAAATTATTATGCCAAGCTTATGTCGTTCTCTTTCAAAATATTTTGGGCTAAAAAAGCCCACCGAAAATACAATTTTTTTAATATTCTTCTCTTTCAAAAAAATTTGGGCTGAAAAGCCCACAAAAAATATAAAAAAAATTGTTGTTTAATGTTTTTCTTTCAATTTTTTTTGGGCTGAAAAGCCCAATATAAAAATTTGTTATTTAAAAAATAAAAAAAAAACAAAAAAAAAAGAAACGCAGCAGTCGTGCTATTTGTCTTGGATTTTTCAGAAGCGTGATTTGCAATGTCGACCTTCCAACTACTCAGGCAAGCGTGATAATGTTCTTTGGTAGCTTCAGGCAAGCATGCCAACTAAATTGAGGTTTAGCCAAAATTCTTCAAAAAAACGGGGGGCTCGATGCATCGAAAGCACAGACAAAGAAAATCTGAGATGGATCCCCAGATTGTGTTATAAATTAACACAGAAAAACAGCAAAGAGAAGAGAATTTTGGAGGAGAACATACAGGGATACAAAAAATTCACAGGGAGCTATCAGATACAGAAGGAATTTCTGGAGGAGAATTTCAACTTTTCTGAATTCAACAAAAGAATTGGGTCATCTAATTCAAAATTGATAAATCTGGTACATTTTTCAATTATGTAATTTACATGTTTGTATTTTTTTGTTCTTCCTAAACCATGTTTGTTTGTATCAATCAGTTTTGTAGCTAAATGAAATTACAAATTACAATTTTAAACAGAAAAATGATCATAACACTGTTACAACTACAACTAAATAGTTAATCAATTAATACAAATATAAATGGCTGATAAAAAAAAGCTTCCCCCTTCCCTTGATCGCCGGTGAGATCACCATGGTTGCTCCACCGTCGGAGTAGTCTCTTCCTCTTATTCGCTCCTAGTCCCCATCCATCCAACTACCGTAAAGCTATCCGCAAACCACATCACAGTGAGCAGATCTCTCTGCTCCTTCCCAATAACTCCTGTGCATACACAAATCCATGAAAACCTCCACCGCTGTGAGACCCTCTGTTTCAAAACTGCTACACCAGCAACCATACATGGCCACCACCGGAACCGTAGACCACCAGCACTCGCGGCCGTGAGCCGCTGTCTCTCTCCTCCCTTCTTCTTCTTCGCCGCGAAAACCACCGCATCAGAAACCATACACAGCCATCACCGCGCGCAGCCTCCTCCTCGTCGATGTCAATCGTTCCAGCCGCGCAGCTTCAGTCACTGCATGCTGCAGAATCTCCCTCTGCGTCCAGATCGCACACCACCGTAAACCTCTCGTCCCTCACCGCGTGCAAGTTATTGCGTCTCTGCCAGTCCAGCAGTTGCGCGTCCTCTCCTCTCTCTCCCTCTCGGCCATTTTTCTCTCCCTCTCTCTTGGCCGCCTCTCTTTCTCCATGGCCGCCGCCCCTTCCTCACCTCTCTCTGTTAGCATATCAAAACCCTAATGAAAATTGTACTATGGGTACCCTCCAGATTACTCTAATGACTGTCGATGGGCCAATAATACCCTGTTAGGCCCAATTCATTTTGTTCTCATTTTTTATAGTATGTTTGGAAATATGTTTCTATTGTGTATTGTTTAACATCATTTTTTAGTATATATTTTGGCCAATGATGTGAACTGACACCCAATCTTTAATTTTTAGTTAAATTTAAATTTCTTTTTTGATAACTTTGTTGTATTTGAAATAAAGAACTAAGTCTCCTTTTTTAGTCAAAATTGAAAAGTATAAGAAAAAAAATCCTCTTTTAAAAAAAATCTCTTGTAAAAAATCAAAATCAAAATGTTTTCAAACTGTCTTTTTATAAATCAAAATCAAAATCCATCAATTTCAAAAATAAAATTCAATTATTTTCTTAAATAAATTCTCTCATCTATTCTGAAAAATACAAAAAAAAAAATCAAAAAGTCAAAAGTACAAAAATAGTTTTCATTTCTTTGTTAATTTTCTTCAATTGGGGTAAAATAAATATTTTCTAAAAAGTTAAATAATTTTGTACAATTAATTAGAGGTAACCGTTTTTTTTAAAACGGACGTTATAGGGTGCTAATACATTCCCTACGCGTAATCGACTCCCGAATCCAACTCTGATTTCGCAGACCATTTTTTTTTTCTTAAAAAGGTTTTCCCAAAATTTTCCTTAAATAAATTTTGGTGGCGACTCCATTGAATATTATTTTTTCCAATCCGTTTTGTCGTCCCGTCGCGACCCCGGTTCCGACAACTGGCGACTCCACTGGTGAATTCTGTGAGTCAAGCCTGTCATAATTAATTGTGCAAAGTTATTAATTTTTTTATATTTATTTTACTTCATCTTTGTTTGATTTTATTGTTATATATATATATATATATCTTTGTTCACATCTTTGTAAATATTTTTAAAAAAAAAATCTGCTTCAACCCCAGGGTAAAAAAAATTATCTATATATATATATATATATTTGTTTTGTTTGACTGATTTTGTCAATAGAGTAATTGTTCGAGAAGAAAATGTCATCGTAAATAAACTCTACTTTAACCTTAGGGTAGAAGACTTTATCTGTATATATTTGTTTTGTTTGCTTTATTGTGTCAATATGGAAACTGTTCGAGATGAAAAAACTTTGTGTACTCCTAGACCGTTATAAATAAACTCTACTCCAACCTTAGTGTAGAAGACATTATATGTGTATGTGTTGTTTGTTTTATTTTGCAGGTGTGGAAGTTATTAGGGATGAAAAGGTTTGTATGCTCCCAACACACACTTCTCACCACCACTGTCCTCACACACATCTTTGGGCTCTATACCCGAGCTCTCAAAAGCCATAGGATTAAAAGGGACTTCTGGTGTTGTTATTGTGGAGCTATGCTTCCGTGATTTTCACTGATACTCCCACTCAGATTGTTACCAATGTTGTAACTTACCATATTGTTGGCTTTCAGTCCTTGTGGTTAGGTTTACAAAATTGGGTCCTTATCTTTTGATAAGGGCAATCTGGGAACCTTCATTAGGGCTCTAGATCCTCCCACCCAAATTTACACTAATATTTTGACCATAGTTGCCACCTGGAATAGGGTTTGTATGACCTTAGTAATACTCAATACTTAGGGTCTCACCTAGATAGGACACAAGGGAGCTACTTTCCTTTTCATTTTTTTTTGCATTCATCATCTCCTTATTATGATTATGCATCATTTTCATCATGTCATTAGGTTTGCATCTTGTATAGAATTTACATCATGCCTTGTATGTTCTGCATCATTATCATGCATAATGATTAATCATTGCATATAATTTAGGAAAAATAAACTTTGCATGTTTGGTTGCATATTTGATTCATCACTTACAAGTTGTATGTGAATTTTATTTTTAGGTATTGAGAAGGTTAACGTCATATTTGAACACAAGAAATGGAGAAAGTTGAGTACACTAGCAATGTATTTGAAGCATCGAAGAACTTAAATCTGACTGTGAATCTGAATCAGCTTGAATCTTTGAAACAGTTTGGTCAATGTCTACCTATTGAACATAAGAAACTATTTAGAAAAAAGTATGGAAGGATCCTGGATTTACTTGACATATCAGTGGAAGTCCAAGCCATATCAGCCTTAGCTCAATACTGGAGCCTGACTTTGAGGTGTTTTGAGTTCCCAGAGATAGATCTCACACCCACCATTGAAGAATATTCTAGCATGTTGGGATTACCTGTGAAGGAAGACACTACTGTTTATTTCCATACTAACCATTATTCTTCCGATGTGAAGCTGACTGAGCAGATTGCAGAATTGCTTGGCCTTCAGCCAAAACAGTTGAAATTGGGTGGGCCTAACTCTCAGGGATTGACTAGGACAGTTTTGGAAACTCTCATGAGCAACTTGGTGAAACGTGAGGAGTGGCATACTCTCTCCAAAGTACTTAACAATTTATGGGTTGGTTTTGTTCCCATCAACTCTTAATATTGTTGATCGAGCTACCATTGATGTCTTCCTCAAAGTAGAAATCAAAGGAAGGAATCATGTGCCCGCTTTGTTAGCTGAGACATTCTTGACCTTAACTTTCTGTCAACAAAAAAAGAAAGGCAAGATTAGATGTTGTGTGCAGCTTCTATATGTTTGGATTGCTACTCATCTGTTTGCTGGAAATCGTCTTAAAAGTTTCACAAGTCCACTGAAAGGCCTCAAAGGGATTCATATGAAGCCAAGAGATGAGATTGGAGGATAGAATTTGAAGGCACTGGAAAAGGATCCTTTAGGTGGATATGCCCGTGGCCTGAACAAGTCAGAAATGAAGAAATCATTTTCAGCTGTGGGGAATTCCCGAATGTGCCTCTCATGGGACCCAGAGGGTGTATCACCTATACCCCAGCTGTAGTCATGAAATAATTTGGTAGAACACAGTACGAACCTTTAAAGGAGCAAATTGATGGTTGTTACTTTTGGTATAAAGATGATGATGATACCAGAAACTTGTCAAGGAAAGTCAGAGAAGCTTGGATGTCCATCCACAGAAAAGGAGAGGAGCAACTTGGAAAACCATTATTGGCAGATAGCCCTAAATACAAAGATTGGCGCAAAGCAAGGAGGACGACATGCAGTACTCAAGAACCATCACTCAGAAAAGATAAAGATAACTCCCAATCTGTGTCTGAAATGGTTAAACAGATAGAGATTCTGAAAGCCCAAAACCAGAAGTTGAGGGAACAAAAAGAAGATGTGTATCTAAAAACAACAACCATTAAAAAGGAAAATGATAGGTTGACTCAAGAAATGGAGCTACAAGGTCAATGTGTTGGCATAGCAAGGACTTCCAAAACAAGGAAAGGTAAAGAAAAAGTGACAGAAGTATCCATGAGAAAAATTTGGGAGCTAGAAGAGAAATCCCAACTACTGTCTGAGGAAAATTTTGAGTTAAGGAAGAAGTTGAATCAACTGGATAGAATAATTGAAGATTACAAAATTGAGATTGATCAACAAAACCAAGTGCGGAAGAGACTAAAAAGAGAAATTGCCACACATACTGAAGAGAAGAAGGAATTGAGTTAGAAGATAGATTGTTTGAATGTTGCATTAGATCAGGCTCAATTCAGTCAAGATCAAGCCATGAGAGCATATCAGCGATACAAGGGCCTATTTGTTAGAGCCGCAAACACGGCGAATACATGGATAGATAAAGCATCAAACTAGGAAGCAACAGTTACAGAATGGAAGAAGAAATATAATAAGTTGATGGATGAATTGAACCTCCATGCCTTAGAATTTGTTCGACATTTCAAAAAGGCTGAAAAACGAATTCTCTCCAATCCCATGGCAGATCTTCCATCTGAGGTAGATGACTTTATGTACGTGTGTGGAGATTTAGCAAAAGGTCTTAAAAGGAAGAAAACCAAGTACTTAATGCATCATGACAATGCCAAGTGATCGTAATTGTTATGTAATCTGATGTATGATGTCAGCTGGATGTATGAATATGGTTAAAGTTTAATAAAGTTTGGTTTGGATTCTGTGAGTACTTGCTAGTGTGCTTAAGACACCATTTATTTTGGAAACATCCAAGTTTTCCGTGAATGGGCTGTCAACCACTTTTTCCATATGGGTGTCTTACCCTATGAACAAAAGGAAGGACTCCATTTTTTTATGAATCACCAATGGCGTTGACCTTCTCCAAACAAAATAATCAAATAAAAACATTTTTTTAAAACATATATATTGAAAAATTGTGAATTCCAGGTTTCCATAAGTCAAGTTGTTTCCTCAACATCCCTATAGGACTCGTGCCAAATCAAAGATCATGGATGAATTGGAAAAAAATCAGCAGTTGTTGAAAGACGACGTCAATCAAATGAAGGACCAACTGACTAAGATCTTTGAGTTATTACAAAAGAAGGATGAAGATGGGAATCCCTCAGGGGCGGATCTTGAACAACAAGCCATGCCTACTCACCTACCCGGTTTTACTCCCATACATACATCATTTGGGATGATGATGTCATAGGTGATGCATTCAAACAACCGTCCTGAAGGTGTTAAGTAGCCACCATAGGGTCTTCCCCCAAATTATACTCCACCACTAGTCACTGAATTTCCAAATAATGACCCCCCACATTCCACCATTGATCAGCAAAAACCAATTCAATCCTCAGAATCTGATCAACATGCATTGCTTTCTTACCATACCCCTTTCCACCTTACTACATTACATCCCAAAACACAAGCCAAGAGACCAACCCATCAATGTTGATCCCAACATTTGACCCGCGTAACACCTTTCAACCACAAATACCCCATATGAATGCCTATGGAAACCCATCTACACTATTTATCCCTCCAATATCCATGGCAACCCATCAATCTCAAAACCCTCCAATTGGAGACTCTCAACCTAAAGAAAAATTGCAAATCCTGGAGGAGCGATTACGAGCAATTGAAGGTGGAAATCAGTATGTCATAGAGGATGCTTTTGATCTTTGTCTTGTTCCTGATGTGGTGATTCCCCCGAAGTTTAAAGTACCCGATTTTGATAAATACAAGGGTACTACTTGTCCAAAGAATCATTTGACAATGTACTGTAGAAAAATGGCCTCATTTGCCCATGATGACAAGTTGTTGATCCATTTCTTCCAAGATAGCCTGACAGGAGCAGCAGCCAGCTGGTATACACACCTCGAGCGTACCCGTATCCGCTCTTGGAAAGACTTAGCTGATGCTTTTTTGAAGCAATACAAGTATAACATTGACATGGCTCCTGGTCGGTTACAACTATAGAACATGATGAAAAAGGATTCTGAAACTTTCAAGGAATATGCCCAACGCTGGAGGGAGATGGGAGCCCAAGTAGAGCCTCCTTTGTCTGAAAAAGAAATGGTGGCGATGTTCATTGATACACTCCAATCCCCTTTTTATGATCGAATGATTGGAAGTGTGTCATCGAATTTTTCTGATATTGTCATCATAGGAGAAAGAGTATAAGGAGGTATGAGGAATGGGAAGATTACTCTTAATGCAGCGGGAGCCTCTAGTTCGAAGAAACCATTGCTTGGAATAGGGAAGAAGAAAGAAGGAGAAGCTCATGTAGTCATGTCTGAACAAGGGAAATCCTCTCAAAATAAGCCTAACTACACACCAAGCCATTACCCACAAGCATTCCACACCCCGTATATGTCTTACCCATATGTTTCCGCAACCTCATTCGCTCCACACCCTCAACCATATCAACCACCCATGATGTACCGACCATCACCCGCTCAACCGCGGGCACCACTCACTATGATGCCTCGACCAACCCAACCACAAGCACAAATCCTATAGCCAATCAAGGAGGGCCTCAAAATAATCCTGAAAGAAAACCAGTGCAATTTGACCCTATCCCCATGTCTTACAAAGAACTTCTTCCTCATCTCATCCGTAATTCACTCATTGCACCTTGCCCTATGAAACCTTTAGAGCCGCCATACCCGAGAGGATATGATCCCAATGCTAAATGTGATTATTGTAACATCCTAAATTTTATTAGGATAAATATTAATTAAATTAAATAGATTAATTAAGAAAATAATTAATTTAATGGGAAATAAATAATAGGAGTATTGCTATTATTAGTTTTATTTCGTAAAGATAATTTTAATTGAAAATAGAATAATGGGGGGTGAGAGTGGGCCCAAGCCCAATTAGTTATTTTCAGTAAGGAGGGGTTAACAGAGCACCCTAATCCTTATTCGTATCATTTGTCAGTAAGCGAAACGCGAAGGAGGGGAGAAACGGAGTCTCAAGAGAGAGCTGCTGTGGAGTGAACGCCAAGAATCCAAGAAAGGACTTCCTTGCTGTGATCAAGCTTCGCTTAAGGTATGGTGGGGGAGAGGGTATTGCCTGTATATGCATGTGGGGGGTACTTGGGTAGTAATCTAAGATGTATAATTCGAATTTATGAATGAATAACTGAGAATGATGATATAATCTGATGATTGATGATTTGTTGTATGTGTATTGACGAATTATTGAATGAGAGTAAAGATGATATTGAAGATAATTGAAAAAGGGGTGATTAGGGATTGAGAAATTGGAGTTTTGATGAATTGATGAAGTAATCTGTAATAGATTGATGATTTATTGAGTATTTGATGTTATTAATGACTATGAATGATGTTTAGACGAAAAAGACTGATTAGGGATTGATTGGATGGGTTTAGAGAGGTGAGAAATCGTGAAATCTGCGATCTGCGATCTGCGTCGCGGGTAATCGATTACCAGATGTGGTAATCGATTACTAGAGTGTTCTGGGCAACCCAGAAGCACTGTTGGCTTGCTGGTAATCGATTACAGGGGTGTTGTAATCGATTACCAGAGAGTTTGTTTGCGGGTAATCGATTACAGGGGTGCTGTAATTGGCCCTTATAGGGAGATAGAGAAGGACACTCGCACCACTCAATACCTCTGTCTGCCTGGGCGTACAACGATTATGATGAGGCAGCACGGATCAAGAGGAAGGACTTGAGAGGTGTAAGTCAGATGTGGATGGTCCTTCTATTGGCCAATGTGAGGCTAAAACAATCATGTATCTGACATAACCATGGAGACAGCTCACCTCATCTTTTGCATCCTAACGGCTTTGGATGTGGACATAGCCAGGATTATATCAGAAAAGCTCCATGTGTTTATTCGCACAACAGTGGAGCGCCGCAGTGACCGCTTAAAATTCTACCTTGGCTTCCCTGCACTTATCACTTCCTTGTGCAAATATCAAGGGGTGGATGTGAACCCCACTGCTCCCATCAGGTCTCCTATCAACAGGAGGTACATAGAGCGCAATTGTTTTTCACCTGAAGAACGGGACCAACCTCAACCAGGGCAAGTACAACAGAGCCAATCCAACAAGAGCAAGCCCACCACCATTCACCACCACAACAACCACAACAAGCCCCACACCACCAACAAGATGGAATGTAGTCCTTGATTTTAGAAGAACTTAGAAGAATGAATTCTTCTATGGCACAGGTACAGATATCTTTAGATCACCTGCACCTTCAGCAGAGCTACAATCAAAGAGGCATCATGTATCTCCACCAGGGCCTTCATGATGGCGTAGCAGCTGGTCAATTCAACCCTTGGATGTCCCCTGAGCAGTTTACTGCCTTCATTTCATGGCCTGGGGACAAGCCTGATTTTCCGAGGGGGAGTGGAGTTGCTGATGCTGGAGCTGATCCTGGAGCAGCTGTTGATGGCAATGTTGGAGATGAAAATGATGAAGATTTTGAGCAAGATATTGATAGATTCATTTGAGGGGAGTGATATTACCCTCTACTTGAACTGATTTCACCTTTTGTGTTGATGTTGTTTATGTCGTTTAGTTGTTAGTTGTTCCAACCACTTTTACTTTGGTGTTTTTGTTGTGGTACTTTATTGCAGTAGAGTTAGTTATTTAAGTTTCGTTTAGCTATATCTCTTAGTAACTTTGTTAGTTGTAAATAACATTTAGTGTGTCAAACTTTTATTTTTTTTTTTGAGAATTAAAAGAAAATTTTTCTTGAGGAAATTGGTTGAGAAGAAATCAAATTTCCGTAAGTGTTCCGAGTCTAGAACAGCAAAGTGAACTGAACAAAGATGAGAAAAAGGAAAAATGTGGTTGAATTCATAATCAAATAGGATTAGGATACTAGTGCATAATAATTAATCAAGACAATTAATTGCAACAATAGGTGATTTAATCAAGGAAATGAGCCAGAAAGCCAATGAGAGTGTGAATCCATAAACAAATTAAGAGTTTCATTGTTAATTGTCAGTTGATATTGCTTGAGTTTTTGTTTCAATTGCTGCACATAAGAAGAATGGAAATGATTAAGGCATTTTTTGTTGAATGTGAATAACTCAGTGCCAAACAGTCAACCTGTAAATAATTATCCTTTGTTGATAGCCCATTAGAGCCTGATAGTTTTTGAATTATGCACCCTAACCTTAACTTTAATTTTGATCCTTTCCCTTTGCACACTTAGGGATAGAGAGCATAGGTGCATTTTATTCAACAAAAATGGGATTTGGTTGGTAGAGCTGTACTTTGGAAAAGAAAAGTGCTGAGTAATGTAATTCACTCCTTAGTATTGTATAGAAAAGTGTATATTTTTCAAAAGAAAAAAAAGGGGAACATGAGAAATAAAAACGAGTGAATTACAAATGAAAAAGAAAAATATTTTGTATTGAGGCATTGGAAGCCAAGAGTGAAGTGGTGAATTGAGAGTAGAAGTGAAAATGTGTAAAATGTAGTTATGCTCTCTTTTCTAAGCTGTGTATTTGTTATCCTGAAAAACCATGATTCTTAGAAACCTAGCCTCAGTACAACCATTAAAAGACCTTAAAATCCATGTTGAGTTATGTGTTTATGATTGAATTGGAAATGACTGGCAATTTTGATTTGTTCAATTTCAGTGGAAAATGAGAGAAACGCTCACCTGTGAGGATTAAGAGAGAAGTATCCTTGATTAGAATCAGTTCATTTTTACAATTGCTTCTCTTGAAAATTGATTGCACTTCTATCCTGCTTTTATCTGATATTTGAGTCACCATCTGCTTCTGATTTTGAATCTGTAGCTTGGAACATGAAAGTCGTCTAGAAAGTGAACCATGAAAATGATTTCTAAATAACCAATTTCAGAATGTGAAATTTGAATGATGTTTTGGATTCAATTACTTTGCTTGAGGACAAGCAAGATTCTAAGTTGGGGGGGAGTTGATAAGTGCCAAATTTCAGTAAATTTGCATATAGAATTATGGCACTTAAGGTTTTATTGCACTTAATTTATATTAATTTCCCCTAATTTAAGAACTATTGAATCCAAGTAATTGTTTCCCGAGTCTTAACCTAATTGAATTCATTTTAATCCCAGTTGTGTGAATTTCGGGGAATAGAAGACAAGAGATGGAAGATTGAGTAAAGCCAAGAGCAAAGGAGAAGAACAAGGAAGATTGCCTTTGTTTCCTGCGCTCCAAGCGCAGCTGAAGCGCATGATCATCAATTTATGGGTGCTTCTGTTTCCTGCGCTCAACTTGCGCTCCGAGCACAACTTGAGCGCAAGTTTTACAGAATTTTTGGGTCTTTCTCTGTTTCCTGTGCTCAGGCTGAACTTGGAGCGCCCCTGAGCGTAGAATCACTTAACCTAGCTCATTAATCAGCCGCCAGGGCATTCATTCATTATCAGCTGGGAATTCAGACAGAGGGCATTCATTCTAGGGAGAGAAGGAGAAGACCGAAGGTTCTGGGAAGCTCCGGAAGCCATTTTCTTCTCTTGTCTTTTGGTTGTAAGTGCTACCATGAGTAGCTAAACTTTCATTGTGGGATTGAATATAATCGATTCAAACTCGGATGTATTTTAGTTTCATTTATTTATAGAAATTCCGTTTCTTTTCAATATTGGCATTTCGTTCTACTCTTAATGCTTGATTCTATTAACTCAGTAGCAATCTCGATTTTGATTTCTTGAAGTAGCTGGAAAGTATTTTGAAAATCCGATTTGGACGAGAATGTTTGATAGGTCGAAATTAATATCAATTAAGTGCAATAAAACCATAAGTGCCATAATTCTATATGCAAATTTACTGAAATTTGGCACTTATCATTGACTGGCAAATTTTTTATTTGATTTATGTCTATTGGCCTGTAACATGAAGGAATTTGTGCTAACAAAATAGGCTTGTAATTATATATAGGGACTAAACACATATTTAAACCGAGATTTAATTTATATAGATCATAATTATATATATATATATATGAATAAATCATGTCAACTTTTTAAATAAATTCTATTTAGGTAAATTAAAAAATCAAATTTCAGGCATAACAAACTAACCCTATTTAAATAAATATAAATAATATTATTGTATTATTATATTTGATTTTTATTGTAATATCTTAAAATTATATATTTATTAGAGTATTTAAAAATTTAAACTTATTTAGAGATAGACATACAACCAATTTAAGAGTCTTACAAAACATGCTTTGAAATAGGTTTTTAGTTTAGACCAGATTTAATTTTTAAGGCTAATATAGGCCTTAAAAAAAGATTATATTAAATAAATAGGTCAAATTTAAACCTTAATTAAGTTTAGAAAAAAGTGCTAATCCTCTATAAAAACATACTTTGAACAAAACATGCTTTTAAGGTGATGCCTGGCTCGACTTTGAACAAAACATGCTTTTAAATAGGTTTAGCTTTTTTAAAAAAAAATGCTATTCTAGGCCTTATAAAAAATATTTATATTAAATAAATTGATTAAACTTAGAACTTAATTAACTTTATAAAAAATGCTAGTCCTCTATAAGGTGAAGCTTGCTCGATTTTGACCTATTTTCATCCTTTAACTCTTCATGAAAATTAATTTAAAAATATTTGAATCAAAATATAATAATTTCTTAAAAGGATTGAAAATGCCTAAATCGATTACGGGGGTGTTGTAATCGATTACCAGAGAGTTTGTTTGCGGGTAATCGATTACAAAGGGGTTGTAATCGATTACCAGAGACCTTGTTTGCGGGTAATTGATTACTAGAGGTTGGTAATCGATTACCAGAGTGGATTTTGAGATCCTAACTGTTTGATGATGATTGATGTTGTTTGAGAGTACTTTATAATGAGTATTGTGTTGATGATTAATGATGTTTGATGAGGATTGCGATGCTTATGATGATGATATTTGATGATATTTGATGATGAGTGTGATGATGTATTATGATGATAATTGATGATGAGTGTGATGATGATAATGATGTCGGTGTATATCACCTTATTATGATGATGTTTAATGATGAGCATATTGATGTATGATGATGATGATAAGTGTATGTCACTTTATAATGATGATGTTTGATGATGAACATGTTAATGCATGATAATGATGATTTGTGATGATGGTGTATATCACCTTTTGATGATGATGTTATCCAAGTTGTGCGGGCCCATAGAGGGGGTACAACTTAGGAGAGATGCCTTGAGCATATGTGATGAGACCTGAATTGTGCGGGCCCATAGAGGGGGTACAATTCGGGAGGTGAACTGAGTTGTGCGGGCCCATAGAGGGGGTACAACTCAGGGGATCAAGATGGGGCGTTCGATGCACGGGCCCATAGAGGGGGTGCAACCTAGGAGTGATTGTACGGGCCCATAGAGGGGGTACAACCTAGGGTCGAATGTCGTTGTGCGGGCCCATAAGGGGGTACAACCTATCAGATAGTGTGTGGTAACACCGTTAGACTATCTTGGTACCAACTAGAGTGATTGACGAGGTGCACCCATTGTGTGGAGTTCCAAGTCATGATCTTTGGGTAGATGATGAGAGGAGTATTGATGTATGATGATAATGAGTATGATGAAATACGAATGACATTATGATGATAATGAGTATGATGATATATGAATGATGTTATGATGATAATGAGTATGATGATATATGAATGATGTTACGACAATAATGAGTATGATGATATACGAATGACGTTATGATGATGATGAGCTTGGTGAACGTATAATGGATAGATTTATGTGTTATAAATAGGAATGATGGCAGGGCATGTATATGTTGATATAGATGATTAAATATATGTTGAGTTTAGATGAATGTTATTGATTGGTGATTTTAATGTATTGATGGTATGATGTAATGATGTTGTGGGTGAGGATGGGTATTCTCTATGTGTATGTATGGGTAGTATTCCTTTTCCTCACCGTATTCTGTGGATATTTTTTACAGGTGTTGATGAGGACACAACTGGTGTCGATTATGAATAAAAGTGTATGCTCTGATAGATGTGACATCAGGGTGTGCTTGGGGGTTTTACCATGTTCCTAGATTAGGAGTATTTTTATGAACTTCTGGATGCCTTGTATGGCAGTAGATTATTAATTGTTTTTATTCCTATGGAGATTTCCGCTGTTTAAAATTAATTTGTATTTGGAGTTTGAGTTCATTTAATAAAGTCGTTTTCGAACTATGAGATTTATTAAGAGTGTTTGTGTACCTTTTTACCCACCGAGGGACTTTACATTTTCTAAACTTCTATTTACGAAACATATAATAGTATGGGGTAGAAGGGTGTCACAATTATCATGCCGGAGCTATAGGACATTCAACAGAAAATTCCAGAGCTTTGAAGCATAAAGTTCAAGGTTTAATTGATGCTAAATGGTTAATCTTTAAGGAAGATGGTCCTAACATAGGAAATAACCCATTACCTGGTCATGGGGGTTCAGCGGTAAATGCCATTGAAAAATTTTCAAGTCAATGCTTGGTGAAGAAGGTAGCAGATATCAAAACCCCTCTGAAGTTAATCTTTCGAGAGCTTTGCAAATATAGGATGATCCAAGGGTAGGCTAAGATTAGAAGGAGCAATGATGAAGAAATACAATGAGGAATATGTTGCAATGTCAGACACTCCATTGAAGAGTGTAATAAGTTCAAACAATTCTCCAGGGCATGATAGATGCACAGCTAGTGCAAATAAGCTGTAAAAATGAAGAAGAGGCGGTCAACATGATCAAAGAATCTGTGATCTCTCAAAGACAAGAGAATGCAGATACACAAATCCCTATGTCAATTTCTTCTATTGGTGAACAAGCCATTGTCGTTCCTAAGCCATTAGAGGTTCATTATGCCAAGAATGCACATATACCAATACCTTATGGGCTGAAACCAATTACTGTCCAGGTCCCAATTCCCTTTATGAATAAAAATACGAAGATGGTACCATGGAGATATGATGCTCAAGTGCTTGGAAATGATTCACAAAATGATCATTCAGGAGTTCCTGCTAGTTCAATTACCCCAGCTATTACCAACATCTCTGGTATTGGTGGGATGACACGGAGTGGCCTTTTATATACTCCTAAAATGTTTCAACGAGGGCAACCAAAAGAAGTGGTGAAAGAAAAAGGGAAGGCTAATCAAGAAGAGCACAAGAAAGATGTATCTGATGAGGAAGCCCATGAATTCCTTAAGTTCATTAGACAAAGTGAATACAAGGTTGTGGACCAGTTAAGTCAGACTCCCGCAAAGATCTCTGTTTTGTCTCTCCTTCTGAGTTATGAACCCCATCGGAGAGCACTGATGAAGATATTGAATGAGGCTCATGTTTCACATGACATCACAGTTGACAAGTTCAATTGCATTGTTGAGAGCATTGTGGCCAATAATTATATCTCTTTCACTGATGATGAGATCCCAGTTGACGGGACGGGGCACAATAAAGCATTATACATCTCTGTGAAATGTCAAGATCACATAATGGCAAAGGTGTTGGTTGATAATGGATCCTCACTAAATGTTATGCCAAAATCAACTCTGGCAAAATTGTCTGGTGATGAGTCATATATGAGGCCAAGTACTATGATAGTGAGAGCTTTTGATGGCACTCGAAGAGAGGTGATTGGGGAGATTGAGCTTCCTGTACAGATTAGTCCATTTACCTTCCACATTATTTTCCAAGTCATGGATATTACTCTTGCTTATAGTTGTCTTCTTGGGTGTCCCTGGATTCATTCTGCTGGAGTTGTACCATCCACCTTGCATCAAAAGGTGAAATTCATTGTTGACCACAAATTGGTCATCATTTCTGGAGAAGAAGATTTGTTGGTAAGCAAACCATCCTCATCTCGTTACATCAAAGCTACTGAAGAATCCCTTGAAATCACCTTTCAAACACTTGAGATCGCAAATGTCAACTATGTAAGGGAAGGAGCTCAAATTATCAAGCCTCGTTTATCCAGCACTTCTATGATGGTAGCTAGAGCCATGCTTGATGGAGGGTATCAATCTAATCAAGGATTTGGGATATTCCTGAATAGATTTTCAAAATTACCATGTCTTTCTGAAAAGTAGGATAGATATGGACTGGGATATCGGCCCACTAAAGCTGATAAGAAAAGGTTTGCTGAAGAAAAGAAAGAGAAGAGAATGGCTCGGCTGGAAAATCGAGAGCCCAAAACTGAGAGGATTCCCATTTGTCATATACTACAAAGCTTCAGGAGTGCATGCTTATTATTTGAAGATAAAGTGGCTACCATTGGAGACAGAAATGACAGTGATGCTGATCAAGATGCTAAATGGGTCATTCCTTGCTTGCCAGAAACTGAACTCACTAATTGGGAGATCTTCGAATTTCCTATGAAATTTAAAGCTGAATCAAAGTAATTCTATAATGCCAATCCTATTGCTCTGCCCAAGGCTTTAGGATAATTGTTGTTGTGAAATGGGCTCACATATTTTATTTCAGTATTTGTCATCAATGAATGCATTTTTGAATTCTCCTTGTTTTGTTTATTTTCTTTGACCATACACCTTACTATATTCTTTCTTCCATCCTTACTCTTTGAGTTACCTCTGAATAATGCAGAAACGAAAATGATTCTTCTAAAAATGACAATGCTAAAATCTCATCATACGATTTTGAATGTCCCATTAATCATGCTGATGAGGATGATGAAGATACCTGGGAGCCTTCCCCAGAATTACTGAGATTGGTAGAACATGATTCTAAGGAGATTCAACCTCATAAAGAGGCGATTGAGGTCATTAATCTCGGTAATGAAGAAGACAAAAGAGAGGTCAAGATTGGCACAACTCTGCAGGAAGTGGAACGTTCAAAGTTGATCAAACTTCTTCATGATTATAGTGATGTTTTTGCATGGTCCTATCAAGATATGCCAAGGTTGGAACCTAGAATAGTGGAACACAAATTACCACTAAAACCTGAATGTCCTCTCTTAAAAAAAATCTCTTGTAAAAAAATCAAAATCAAAATATTTTCAAACTGTCTTTTTATAAATCAAAATCAAAATCCATCAATTTCAAAAATAAAATTCAATTATTTTCTTAAATAAATTCTCTCATCTATTCTGAAAAGTACAAAAAAAATCAAAAAGTCAAAAGTACAAAAATAGTTTTCATTTCCTTGTTAATTTTCTTCAATTGGGGTAAAATAAATATTTTCTAAAAAGTTAACAAATTTTGCACAATTAATTAGAGGTAACCGTTTTTTTAAAACGGACGTTGTAGGGTGCTAATACCTTCCCTACGCGTAATCAACTCCCGAATCCAATTCTAATTTCACAGACCATTTTTTTTTTCTTAAAATGGTTTTCCCGAAATTTTCCTTAAATAAATTTCGGTGGCGACTCCATTGAATATTATTTTTTCCAATCCGTTTCGTCATCCCGTCGCGGCCCCAGTTCCGACAGTGTGTAGAGGATTGCATGAATTGAGTCATTAAGGAATTGTTTTAGATTGGTTTGAGTGAGTTTGGAAGGAAAAGAGTGGGAAAATTTGGCAATTGGGGATTTAGCAGAAGAATTGAACAAGTTTGCTGTGATTTGCTGTGCTTGGAGCGCACCTTGAGCGGAATTTAGGCCTTTTTGGTTCTGTTCCCTACGCTTCAGCTGTGCTCAGAGCGCAAGCTAAGCGCAGGAATTCAATTTCCTTTCTGTTTGTTGCGCTTCAGCTGCACTCGGAGCGTAAGATGAGAGCAGCTTCACAAATGGGTTTTAACTGAACACGTAACAGGGATTGAGTCGTTTCAACTCAAACCCCTATTTTCAAAGCTGCAGCGTGCAACCCTTTTCTTTGCTAGGGCACGAGTTTTCCTCCCCATTCTCCTCATTTCACTTCCCAACTTCCTTCTCTTTTATTCTCATCACTTTCCAAGGTAAGTTCCCCTCTTTGATTTTGAATTCCACCGAACATTTTGCTTTTTTTCTCTATTTTTTTGTTGAACCCTAGGATAGGAAAATTGGGAATTTTTTATTAGAAACAACTAGGATAGTTCATTGATGTAGGATTGTGGTTATGGAATGTGTTTATTGCAATTTTATGTTGAAAATTTGTTGAATGGAATGTAATGTTGGTTATGTGCAAGTGCTCTTGTGACTTAATATGGTGCCTGTCAAGTGTTTGTTAAAATGCTCAAATGGAAATAAGGCTTAGAATGCACCGTGTTCTGTGATGAAAAAGTGTTTTTGCCTAGTGGAAATGTTGTTGTACTTGAGTGAATTTGCTGCTAAGTGTTTGAATGGATGTCAATTTGTGGTTGTTGGTCAATGTTAAGAATACCTTGTTGATTCACACTGTGTCACATTGTTTGGTTTAATGTTCATAAATTTCAGTGTCATTTGTGTTTTCTATTACTGGGTATTTAGGGGTCAGCTGTTTGATACTTCTGTTAAAATGTTATGTGGCATTCATTTGATATTTAGCCTGAATTGATATCTTGGTTAAAATTTTGCATTAGTTGAGCATTGCACCTTGGCTGAACTGGTATATTCCTGGTGGTTTGATTTTAATTTTTCAGGATGGTCCGAAGCACCAAACAGTTTCATAATTTAATGAAACTTTCCATATCAGTATTTTAACTAATATGGATGTGATTTATGTGAAAATATTAGTTCAAAAATAGGTTTATCAAAATTTAGTAGTTTGAACCCCAAGTTCCAATGTTGAACAATGAACATCTTTCAAGAAATGTGCTTCTGGAGCACCAAATAGTTCCATAATGTAATGAAACTTTCCTGATCAGTATTTTTAACTGATATGGATGTGTTTTATGTGAAAATATTAGTTTAAAAACAAGTTTATCAAAATATGGTTTATAGCTTGCTAAATATTCAAAATATGAACAATAACTAGCAATGCAATAGATGTATGTGCAGAAAATTAAAGAGAGAAAGGGTAAGAGACATTGCACAGATGATTTTTATACTGGTTCACCCTCACAATCCTTGGGCTACATCCAGTACCTACACATGTAGGATTTTCTTACTTTTCTTTAACTTTACAATCACCTTGGGTACACCTTACCACTAGTATTCTTTACCTGCCTCTTCAGGCTCTTTTCCAAGTATTCTTTACCTGCCTCTTCAGGCTCTAAAATTAGTATTATTTGCTCAGCCTCTGCAGGATCTACACCCTCTCAAACCAACACTAACTCTCTCTAGTTAGCTTGGGAGATTACAAACACTCTTCAACAAGAGATGGGTTTTTACATATGGCTCACAAAACTCTCATGGAGTGGATTAATCTTTACAAAACTGAACCTAAACACACTCTCTAAGAATTATGCGCAGCAGCTCTGCATATTGGAGTGGTTGAAGGAGAACCTCACTCTAGAAGGGGATTTCTACATTATGCCTCTTTGGATATCTTCCCCTTTGTTCTCCTTGATTTTGCCCAGCTGAATGGGGCTTTATTTATAGAGTTATGGTGGTCAAACTAGCCGTTGGAAATGCTTGGAGAGGAAGACAAGTTTGAACACCCAGCTGTGCCTTTGGATCTGTCATTTTCTCACTGCAGCAGCCACAGCTTTATACAGCTGTCATCTTTGACCAGTCATACCTTCTGGACAGTATCTTCTGCAGAAATTCAACTTGGTTCTTTCTGCAGATTTTTCTTCTGTAATCAACTTGGGCTTATTCAAAAACTTGATACAGATTATTTTAACTGTAATTAACTTAGCTGCAGCCTTAGAAATGAATTTAGCAAGTTATGATGGATTATGTATCTTCTGCAGAAAGTCTGTCATCAGGTTTCTTCTGCAGAATTGTTTTCTTCCTTCCGCAGTAAACTGCATCTTCTGCAGAAATTCCGTTTCTTCTACAGAAGCAAACTGCATCTTCTGGAAGTGTGCAGAAATTTTGTTTCTTCTACAGAAATTCTGTTTCTTCTGCAGAAGCAAACTGCATCTTCTGGAAGTGTGCAGAAATTATGTTTCTTCTTCGAATATGCTTGTAAAGCTTCCAGTCTTTTGTCCTTGCTTTATTTGCATTGTGAGAGAAGTAGTCATGCTTATGGAAGCTCCTTTTAGTCTTCTTCAACTTGAAATATTCAAGGATAATATCTTAAGGCGTGTGGGAACTTGTTCAATGCTTCTAGAGATACTTTAATCTTGTTTGCAACCTCAAATAAGTATTTGATGCTTCTGCAGAAACTGTAAGTTTTGCTTCTAAGGACAAAACTGTGTTTCTAGTGGCATTGATCTTCTCCAATTGCTTTGTTTGCATCAGCAACACTTGGAATGATTATGCTTGAATTGCTTAAGTGATCTTTCACATTCAGAAGGTGTCAAGTTTCATGAAAAGCTCCTTCTCATGCTTCTAGTGGTCTTGAATGATCCTTCCAAAGCTTCAACTTTGCTTCTGAAGCTTGATACAACTCAGTTTAATATTCCTGGGATCTTAGATGAATTGTTTTGACCTTCTTGAAGCTAAGAAGCTATTTCTTGAACTTGTTTCTTCACTTTTGACATGAAAGCTCTATGTAACATGCTTCTGGACACATGTTCTGATGCTAAATGATGTTTTTTATCTTTACACACTTTCTTCTGTAACTTTTCCTGTATTCTTTCAAGCATTCTCAAGTGAAAGCATTAGTACCAAAGTATTCAAAACACTTAGAATATTGTTGTGAAAGTTTGTTGTCATTAAAACCTTTGCTCAAAGGGTCTTGGACCTTACAGCTAAGGCTCAAGAGAAGTATCAATACATCAAGAACTGCAAAATTATCCTGGAAAGAGGGGTTGATCTGCGCCAGAAGAGTTTGAAGAATTTAACTCCGAGATCACACGGAGGAGATGGCGAAGGGTGGCATAAACCCGATCCATTTTTCGACCCTGAAGTGGTTCGCGAGTTCTATGCTAATGCTGCAGGCGGGGAAGGAGGACTCGTGGACAAGAGGTCCAAAGTTATAGGAAAATGGGTTACCTACGACCGTCACACCATCAATGAATTTCTAGGCAAACCCATTCCACTTCACTGATGCTCTAATATGTCAGTACAAGCAACTATTGCGAGAAATTGGCCCTTATAGGGAGATAGAGAAGGACACTCGCACACTCAATAGCTCTGTCTGCCTGGGCGTACAACGATTATGATGAGGGCAGCACGGATCAGAGGAAGGACTTGAGAGGTGTAAGTCAGATTGGATGGTCCTTCTATTGGCCAATGTGAGGCTAAACAATCATGTATCTGACATAACCATGGAGACAGCTCACCTCATCTTTTGCATCCTAACGGCTTTGGATGTGGAATAAGCCAGGATTATATCAGAAAAGCTCCATGTGTTTATTCGCACAACAGTGGAGCGCCGCAGTGACCGCTTAAAATTCTGCCTTGCTTCCCTGCACTATACAATTCCTTGTGCAATATCAAGGGTGGATGTGAACCCCCACTGCCTTCCCATCGGCTCCTATCAACAGGAGGTACATAGAGCCGCAATTGTTTTTTCACCTGAAGAACGGGACCAACCTCAACAAGGGCAAGTACAACAGAGCCAATCCAACAAGAGCAAGCCCACCACCATTCACCACCACAACAACCACAACAAGCCCCACACCACCAACAAGATGGAATGTAGTCCTTGATTTTAGAAGAACTTAGAAGAATGAATTCTTCTATGGCACAGGTACAGATATCTTTAGATCACCTGCACCTTCAGCAGAGCTACAATCAAAGAGGCATCATGTATCTCCACCAGGGCCTTCATGATGGCGTAGCAGCTGGTCAATTCAACCCTTGGATGTCCCCTGAGCAGTTTATTGCCTTCATTTCATGGCCTGGGGACAAGCCTGATTTTCCGAGGGGGAGTGGAGTTGCTGATGCTGGAGCTGATCCTGGAGCAGCTGTTGATGGCAATGTTGGAGATGAAAATGATGAAGATTTTGAGCAAGATATTGATAGATTCATTTGAGGGGAGTGATATTACCCTCTACTTGAACTGATTTCACCTTTTGTGTTGATGTTGTTTATGTCGTTTAGTTGTTAGTTGTTCCAACCACTTTTTACTTTGGTGTTTTTGTTGTGGTACTTTATTGCAGTAGAGTTAGTTATTTAAGTTTCGTTTAGCTATATCTCTTAGTAACTTTGTTAGTTGTAAATAACATTTAGTGTGTCAAACTTTTATTTTTTTTTTTGAGAATTAAAAGAAAATTTTTCTTGAGGAAATTGGTTGAGAAGAAATCAAATTTCCGTAAGTGTTCCGAGTCTAGAACAGCAAAGTGAACTGAACAAAGATGAGAAAAAGGAAAAATGTGGTTGAATTCATAATCAAATAGGATTAGGATACTAGTGCATAATAATTAATCAAGACAATTAATTGCAACAATAGGTGATTTAATCAAGGAAATGAGCCAGAAAGCCAATGAGAGTGTGAATCCATAAACAAATTAAGAGTTTCATTGTTAATTGTCAGTTGATATTGCTTGAGTTTTTGTTTCAATTGCTGCACATAAGAAGAATGGAAATGATTAAGGCATTTTTTGTTGAATGTGAATAACTCAGTGCCAAACAGCCAACCTGTAAATAATTATCCTTTGTTGATAGCCCATTAGAGCCTGATAGTTTTTGAATATGCACCCTAACCTTAACTTTAATTTTGATCCTTTCCCTTTGCACACTTAGGGATAGAGAGCATAGGTGCATTTTATTCAACAAAAATGGGATTTGGTTGGTAGAGTTGTACTTTGGAAAAGAAAAGTGCTGAGTAATGTAATTCACTCCTTAGTATTGTATAGAAAAGTGTATATTTTTCAAAAGAAAAAAAAGGGGAACATGAGAAATAAAAACGAGTGAATTACAAATGAAAAAGAAAAATATTTGTATTGAGGCATTGGAAGCCAAGAGTGAAGTGGTGAATTGAGAGTAGAAGTGAAAATGTGTAAAATGTAGTTATGCTCTCTTTTCTAAGCTGTGTATTTGTTATCCTGAAAAACCATGATTCTTAGAAACCTAGCCTCAGTACAACCATTAAAAGACCTTAAAATCCATGTTGAGTTATGTGTTTATGATTGAATTGGAAATGACTGGCAATTTTGATTTGTTCAATTTCAGTGGAAAATGAGAGAAACGCTCACCTGTGAGGATTAAGAGAGAAGTATCCTTGATTAGAATCAGTTCATTTTTACAATTGCTTCTCTTGAAAATTGATTGCACTTCTATCCTGCTTTTATCTGATATTTGAGTCACCATCTGCTTCTGATTTTGAATCTGTAGCTTGGAACATGAAAGTCGTCTAGAAAGTGAACCATGAAAATGATTTCTAAATAACCAATTTCAGAATGTGAAATTTGAATGATGTTTTGGATTCAATTACTTTGCTTGAGGACAAGCAAGATTCTAAGTTGGGGGGAGTTGATAAGTGCCAAATTTCAGTAAATTTGCATATAGAATTATGGAACTTAAGGTTTTATTGCACTTAATTTATATTAATTTCCCCTAATTTAAGAACTATTGAATCCAAGTAATTGTTTCCCGAGTCTTAACCTAATTGAAGTCATTTTAATCCCAGTTGTGTGAATTTCGGGGAATAGAAGACAAGAGATGGAAGATTGAGTAAAGCCAAGAGCAAAGGAGAAGAATAAGGAAGATTGCCTTTGTTTCCTGCGCTCCAAGCGCAGCTGAAGCGCATGATCATCAATTTATGGGTGCTTCTGTTTCCTGCGCTCAACTTGCGCTCCGAGCACAACTTGAGCGCAAGTTTTACAGAATTTTTGGGTCTTTCTCTGTTTCCTGTACTCAGGCTGAACTTGGAGCGCCCCTGAGTGTAGAATCACTTAACCTAGCTCATTAATCAGCCGCCAGGGCATTCATTCATTATCAACTGGGAATTCAGACAGAGGGCATTCATTCTAGGGAGAGAAGGAGAAGACCGAAGGTTCTGGGAAGCTCCGGAAGCCATTTTCTTCTCTGTCTTTTGGTTGTAAGTGCTACCATGAGTAGCTAAACTTTCATTGTGGGATTGAATATAATCGATTCAAACTCGGATGTATTTTAGTTTCATTTATTTATAGAAATTCCGTTTCTTTTCAATATTGGCATTTCATTCTACTCTTAATGCTTGAATCTATTAACTCAGTAGCAATCTTGATTTTGATTTCTTGAAGTAGCTGGAAAGTATTTTGAAAATCCGATTTGGACGAGAATGTTTGATAGGTCGAAATTAATATCAATTAAGTGCAATAAAACCATAAGTGCCATAATTCTATATGCAAATTTACTGAAATTTGGCACTTATCATTGACTGGCAAATTTTTTATTTGATTTATGTCTATTGGCCTGTAACATGAAGGAATTTGTGCTAACAAAATAGGCTTGTAATATATATAGGGACTAAACACATATTTAAACCGAGATTTAATTTATATAGATCATAATTATATATATATATATGAATAAATCATGTCAACTTTTTAAATAAATTCTATTTAGGTAAATTAAAAAATCAAATTTCAGGCATAACAAACTAACCCTATTTAAATAAATATAAATAATATTATTGTATTATTATATTTGATTTTTATTGTAATATCTTAAAATTATATATTTATTAGAGTATTTAAAAATTTAAACTTATTTAGAGATAGACATACAACCAATTTAAGAGTCTTACAAAACATGCTTTGAAATAGGTTTTTAGTTTAGACCAGATTTAATTTTTAAGGCTAATATAGGCCTTAAAAAAAGATTATATTAAATAAATAGGTCAAATTTAAACCTTAATTAAGTTTAGAAAATTTGCTAATCCTCTATAAAAACATACTTTGAACAAAACATGCTTTTAAGGTGATGCTCGGCTCGACTTTGAACAAAACATGCTTTTAAATAGGTTTAGCTTTTTTTAAAAAAATGCTATTCTAGGCCTTATAAAAAAGATTTATATTAAATAAATTGATTAAACTTAGAACTTAATTAACTTTATAAAAAATGATAGTCCTCTATAAGGTGAAGCTTGCCCGATTTTGACCTATTTTCATCCTTTAACTCTTCATGAAAATTAATTTAAAAATATTTGAATCAAAATATAATAATTTCTTAAAAGGATTGAAAATGCCTAAAACAAACTATATAAAAACTAAAACCTCTTAGTCCAAATGCCTTAGTGCATGTTTGGGTGAAATTTACCAATTTTGATTTTGAATAAACTTTGATTTATAAGATTAATTTTGGTTAAAAATTATGTAAAATGAAATGATTTATATTTAGATACATTTATGAAAAAAAGTGATTTTTTAGGGTAATAGTTGAGAAGAGTAAATCAAAATTGCTTTTAAGTGAAAGCTACCCAAAGTTACTTCCACTCAAAATTGATTTTGGAACCGAAAATTCATTCTCTAGGCACGATCGGCCCAACATTTATCTAGGCCTAAAGCGAGTTATAAAATGAGACCTAAAAAATTAATTAAAATAATTTATTAAAAATATTATAATTTTATTTAAATGATATCTTTTAAGTTTTTTAAAATACAAATTATGTATTAAATTATCTTAACAAATTCTATTTAATACTTTTTCATTTAATAATAAAAGAAATTCATTTAATCTTTGTTGATATATTATTAACAAGTTTAAAATTGATGATAATCATTATTTAATGACTTTAACATATTTTAATATTTACAAAATTAAATAATAAGTAATATTTTAACCACTCGTGCAATGTCTTTTTTAATTACATTTTTAAAATTAAAAATAAAATCTTTAAGAAAGAAAATTTTAAATTTTTGTAATAAAAAAATTAGTTTATTAACTGAGTATTTTATTATAGTTTAAAACGAAACTGGAAAGTTACTTAAATAACATTGATCAATAAGTAGAAATTAAGCTTTTGAAATCATAAGAAAATTTTCAAATTTTATGATTTTTATTTAAATAAAATTAAAAATCCATGTTGATTAACGTGTGAAGTCCTTTGATATAAGGGTGATTACGAGAGTTCCATTAGAATTCAAATTTAATATATGCATGGTAGATAGAATAAAAATTTCAATTTGGATTAATAAAATGTAAAAATCAACTAATAAAATTAATAAAATACTATTTAATAATCAAGAGAGTGATAATATCATAGAAAATATTTTACTTCTAATACTAATTTCATTTAATTTTTTTAAAGAAATTAGGGGCCTAAAATAATAAAATATTTTTGGGGGCCTAAAGCAATGACTTTACTAACCTTATGCTTGGGCCGACCATGTCTATAGGTAGAGCCAAATAATTTGAAAAATGAGAAAAATCATGCTTGAGACTTTGAGCTTCTCGAATGTGGAACCTAACATGTACTTATAAGTTTTTTTTGGTAGAAACGTACTTATAAGTTTGAAGTGGCAAAAGTCATTTTTGGACCTACTAGATCAAATCCCACCAACCCACTGAGCGCGTGAATTTGCTTGATAGGGTTGTTTCAGCTTAACTATAGTAGACTCGGGGTTCGAATCTCATGTATACAGTCCTATTAAATACTCTAAGAAAGAACTACGTCACCATAGATGTAATAGTTAATTCAAATATAATTGTTTAATCTTCGAGTATACCTTAACCATTTATTGTTATTTTTTTGTTATTATGAAATAAAGTTTTCTATGGAGACATATTTTGATATTTAAATAGAGCATTATTAATGTTAATATTAAAGTTAAGTTAGATGTTCAAGGGACATTTTCTTCAATATTAAAACTAGGACGCTACATTAATAACATTGAACTAATAATTTATCACAACCTATCAATAAAAAAAACGTGCCCCTAAATTTGTCCTTCCTCAGCTAGTGGGTTTTATAGTCCTAATCAAAAACTAACAAACTATGAAAAGAATGAAATTCTTAGCATAACCTAAAAGCAAAAGGACACACTCCACTTCTTATAGCACAATCTACATATCTTTGCTCATAAGATGCACTTTTTTTGACAGTGAAGCATGAGTGAATTGTTAAAAAAAAAAACTCTTGCAATATAAAATTATTATAGTACAAGCCACATAAATATTGTGCACCAGAGAGTAAGCAAAACTGTAGCAGAGGAATAAGTTGCTAACATGATAACTGAGCATTCACTCTCACCAACTCCAAGCAATTGAGTCATTGTACCTGGCACAGTCATAAAATAAATATGTTTTCAATAAAAGTCTAAAACAAAAGATGGTTCAAAGTTTGGTGGAAGGGGAAATTGAATTGTCATATGTGAACATTTATCATGATGAACAAAAGTGTTTGATAAATACTACAATAAAACAAACTAATGCTAATATTTAAGCATCACAAGCAACTTACCCACTGACATTGCAGGTGGAAGAGCAAAGTGAAGCAGTAAAACAAACTGATATAATGGATCAGAGTGGATGAAGCCAAAATGAATTGCACCCTTGACAATGCCTATGCCTATTATTGGCAAGACAAAATATTTGACCACAATAATGCCAACAATAAGTGGAACTTGGGTTCCTAATCCTTTTAAACCTGAAAAACATTCAATTTCTTCCCTTACACTAAGTTTCAATTGTAACTGCTATATTGAACTCAACCCAAGAAATGAAAGACAAAGTTGAAAATTTCATGTTATGGATAATTGTTACCCTTAAGAAGATTTGCCCCAACCAATAAGATCATTGCTGGAACACTTGCATCCCTGAAATCCAGAAAAGAAAAGAGGACACTCAAATAAGTAACTATGCAATTTAATCTAACACCTAAATATGTGGTAGAGGATGCTCACCCCAAAATAACTGTAGAATCTTGAACCACACGGAGAGGAGCACTGTCACCAACAAATAGTTTTCGAAATTGAGGGACCACACCAATTATCAAACCAATAATCTGCACAAACAGAAGGAAAAAGATAGTATCATATATTTTTAAGATGAATTAGTAATGTTTCAAAACAGAGAACCTAAGAAAGGGTGTTTTGATGAGAAACACTACTTCAGAGCCAAACAATTGAATAATTGAAGCTTGTTTAAAGTAGGCATTGGTCTAAAACTGATTCAATCATATCAAATTCACATCAATTATTGCATTGAATGCTAAGAATTTGACATGACTGAATCAGTGTTAGACCATTGCTTGCTTCAGGACTCAATAAATTAGATTCCAGTGTTATGATTTTGTATTGTAATTTGTAGCTAGTATAACTCATCCAATTCATTATTGTGTACCATCTTCTTGATGGAAAATAATTAGAAAGAAGAAACTATTGAGAAAAATAGGAGAATTATGGACATACCGCTCCCACTGATGAAGGTGCAAATAGTACCTTCAGGTTGATCTTGTCAGCTAATATTTTCAGTTGTTTCATAATATTTGGCTTTTCTGGTACCTGTGAAACATTTTGCAAATAGGTAATGTCTATGCCACATAGTGTTCTTGTTTACTTCATACAATTCAACTCTGAGCTAAACAATACAAGACTTCAGTAAAATAGAAACTAGTTCCTTTTGTTGATATAAGAAGTTAGAGGTGGATGTTACTGGGATCACTCCAAAAAGGTTTTAGACTTCTAGTGCATTCCAATTAATGCATGTGAGACTTCATTGGTCAAAGACTCCAAGAAGGAAGGTAGAAATTATGCAATTTAGAAATGTTTGCATAAAGTACTTAAATTAGAAAATACAACAACCTTTGCTTGTTCATCAGGCACTTTACATTCAGATTCAAGTTGATCCATGATATCATTAGGATGTGATTTGTCCTTAAATGTCACCATTGCAGAACATTTTGAAAGGTTTCTCCATTAGTTTCTTCATTATTGAATTCATCAACTTTGACAACATTGTTCTTGCGGGAATATATGCGGACAATGTTGTATACAATAGACCAAGCATGAATGTGTCCTAGCTGCAAAACCAGAAACATAGTGAAAAAACTTTAAATAATTAGAAACATCAACTCCATTGTGTGATTCACATACTTAAATTCCAAATATTTCAAGTTAGTGTCATACTGCCATTGACAGAGAAGTATATGCCAACCCATTTTGGGAGCAAACATCCACATCTCCAAAAGGTTTGCTTCTTTCTTTACAAATAGCTGGCACTATAATAAGAGGCAAAGTGGCAAGATTTGCTGCAGACATTAAATGCCAAAAGGCCATAGACATAATTTTAATATTTTATCAAAACTATATATGATATTTATATAAGATCCTTAAAGAGGAAAAAATGTAAATATGTAAATAAACCTGCCTGCAGCACAACACCCCAAAACAAGGCCATGTAGATGATGAGGAACTTTGGTTATTCTATTAAGTACCCATCCAAGAGCTGCCCCAATAAATATCTTAGAAGAACATTTAATGGCATGAACCACCTACATAATTCATGAAAACAAGCATCTCTTCTAAGTTCTAAGAAAATCAAATGGAGAAATAGTAACTGTTAAAATAAAACCATTCATGTATCATCCCTCATACTGCCCCATAATTCAAATAAAAAAAGTTTAATTTCATCATAAGGTAGATAAATCTGTGCATTGTCCATACTCCAAGCCCGAAGGGCTCTTGCATGTTCATGTAAGTAACAAATGTTAAAATAAAACATGGGATGGAAATACATTGAATTGTGAAAATGTATAAACTTACAAGTTAATCAATCTCCTAAAAGTTAAAGTTTTAGCCAGGCTACAACAAATAAGAGCTGGAGTGAAGACAAAATATACCACCTGTACAATGAAAAGGAAGAGCTTGTATTATTATTTATTAATTAGGTACCAAGTAATCTCCTATTCATCATCCACTTCTCCTTATTTTGTTTTTTTATGGGGCAAGAAATATTGTAATACAGAGCAATCAATTTAATGTTCATGTAATGTTACTTTCAAACTCTATAGTGAATAGGTGTTTAGCATGAGAGCAAGTGGACAACATTACATGACATTGCTAATTAGTAAATTAGAAAACAAAAAAAAAAAATCAAACTAAAATAAGTAAGGAATGAAATAATCATAGTAAAAATATATGGACAAAAATTATTTGGGGATTGAAAAACTCAAATCAATGAAACTTATTACAGTATTGAGGTGCTTCCTGGCATTGCCTCTGAGTATGTCAAAGCGATCATGTGCAAGAAATGCCCCAACCGCAGCAATGAACAAAACTTTCAGAACTGGTGTCAATGCAACTATGTAAAGCTTCCAGAAGTCCATATATTAAATACCTCTCTTGCACCACTCCAAATCAAGTTGTAATCCTGATATGTGAAACAAGTTTTCAACTTTCAAATAAACATCAAATTAAATGGATGTAAACCATATAATGAAAAGGATTTTTTTTATCTTCTCTTTTAAAGTTAAAACAAGAAGGTGGTCATTGTATATGACTCGTTTTGTCAACAACCAATTGGATTTGATAATGGCTGCAGAGTGATAAATTTGGCCGTTTGTTAAATTTTTTAAGTACTTTTCAAATTAAAAATTGTGTCCAAAATAGTTTGAAGAAAATAACATAATTCTTTTTTTTAAATAAAAACCTAAAAAAGTAATTTTAATGTTTTCTTATATATTAAAATAATAACCCAAAAATATCCATAAATTATTTTTTATAACTTATGCAAACACACTTATTATAATTACTTCTAGTTTTAAAGCCAACTTTGTCAAATAATGAAATATCACATGGCTATTCATTTACATGAACCCTACAAGACTGCTAATTAATTACATAATAATGAATTTATAAACTATTTAGATGAATGCTATAATAGCAACTCCTTCACTGGCAACAAAGAAACCCTCCCTATTCTTCATGAAAATTATCATAGAAAGGTATTAATTAAATGTGAACCAAATTCTTCCAACATCGCTTTAATTACTTCAACTCTTCCCAAACAAAGTCATAAACATCATCCACACATGGCATTACTCCACCAAAAGCATAGTGGAAATATACTTATAACTTAACAAGGAAAAGTTGGTTGGCTGCAACTTTAACTTTGTGTATGAACCAATATTGGTTCCTGAATGCATTAAAATCATTATCTGGGACCATTTAATTTACAGTTGAATAAAATTAATTTTAATAGATTTATAGAATCAATAAAAAAATAAATGATGTATGATTTATAAAGTACAAACGAAATTAATTTAAAATCAATTACAGCGAAATTGAGTTCACCATCTAGTACAATTGTTATTCTGTATCAAAAACTAGTTATTCTTTACTTCCATCTCTCTCTTGATTCTTCTTATTAATGACTTCCTCTGTTTCTTCTATGGGAAGCTTCTCTTGTTGGCATGACAAAGTTTCCTCTATTAAGTGAAATCACTTAGCAAAATTTGGGTATTGCATGTGGGTGATGCTACAAATACAATGGATCCATATCTTAAAGTCCAGTGAGTCCATATCCATCTTCGTCGGGTGAGAATTTGTCCAAAAACAAGTTAAAGTTTGCTATTGGTTCCATTGTTGCACTTTTTCAGAATAATCCACTTTAAAATGCTTGTTAGTTCCATGGATCGCAAAAAAAATGCTTGTGAATTTTAGAATGATTTGAAAGAGACAAATATTTTAAGAGAAATTATTTCAGAATTTATGATACATACTTTGTAAGAAATTCAATTTTTAAAGCAAGGTAATTGAAAATGTATCATGCTATTTCAAAGATTTAAAAATTAATAAGGAAACTATTGAATTCTCCTGCACGAAAACCATGAAAACGTATATAGCATTCACCAGTAGAGTGGGTAATTCGGGCTAATCGTTCTAGTCGGGCCCGGCCGATGTGGGTAGCAGATTTTATTGGACTGAGTTAAAAGATTTGAGAGTTATTCAGACTTTTAAAATAAATATTTGAACCCTACATTTTTACAGATTTTTTTGCGGGTTTTTACATAATACTTGACTTTTTTGCATATAGCGAGCTTTATCAGGCTAGTCTAAAAAGCTCGGGAATTATTCAAGACTTTTAAAATGAGTGCCCAAATCCTACATTTTATGGGTCAACCTAATCAAACTAGCTAATTGTACCAGCTCTATTAAGATGTTACATTTTGTCTCCTGATGGTCTGCCACATTTTATTTTTTACTATGCCGGTGATTGGTTGAAAATAACAACTCATGGAGTTTGTGTATACAACTTTATTATGATAATAAGCCATAGCAATGTTGTAAAAATAGTTATTTTAAATTTATTATTATTAATTGTTAGAAATTTTATTTTATTTCTAATAAATTAAAATAGACTACATATTATTTATAATATTTATATTAACTATTTACATTTAAATGAGCTTAATGTAAATGATCTATTTTAATGAGCCTTTAGACTGAATTAATTTTGGTGGCCTGTTAGGGGAGAGTGAAAACCCTAATCGGTTTAAAATTAAAAGTGTGGTCATGGTCCTTAATTTAACAAATCAGAACCATTGATTTGGTTGAGGAAAATCAAAGAACCCAATTATTTCTTGTAAAAAGTTTTATCCTTAGACATATGTATGCCTTCCGCAATCTAACCTTTAGAAAAAGGTTAATCACTTAGGTATTTTTTGTGTTAATCATATTATCAGGGATAATGCTGTCTGAGACTTAGTCATAGTTAAGGCTCATCTCCCGTAAACTACGACTAAGCCCCGAGCAGGATTATAATTTTTTTTACAATCTCAATCTACGTTGTCAACTAAGCAACTACCCTTTGTTAGTTAATCAATCACTCACGCATCTAATTGTAGATTTCTTCTAGTATTTATTGTTTTCCACTATACCTATTGACTCTTCTATTCAATTAAAGCATTATTTCACCTATTAGGCTTTTAACATTTTTGTCTGTCACGAAAAGTTCTTCAATCTTTTAGTATCTATTTTAAATTTGTTTCAATTAATAATTATTCAACTGTGTAATTCTTTTTATATATTCAGCTTGAAAAGACTATTTGATTTGTACCAATGAACAATAAAAAGAAGATACAATTAAGTACTTGTTGAAAAATTTAAAATAAAATATGAAAGATTCACTACCTTTTCGTGGAAGGCAAAAAGGTAAAAAGCTAATTGGTGAAAGGAATAATACAATAATAGATAGTGACTGAGTTTTTGTGAGAGAGATCAAATAAATATTTTTAAAAAACGTAGACAATATAGCTGTGAAAACTAATCTAATTGATTAAATAGAGAAATTTTATAAGTAAAAGGAAATAATGAGTTGTCAATTAAAGCTTTCATTAAATAGGAGATATAAACTTTATATACAGAGAATCTAGGAGATTGAGTTAGCTAGGTGTCCAAGCTATGCAAGAGTAATAAAATCAAGCCTCCCCCTCCCCCTCCCCCACACATATATATAAATCCTTGGAATGACATATCCTAAACTCACCTTATTCTCACACAGTGGTTTTCTCACAAAGATAATAAAATAATAATATAATACTTTTATATTTTCATGAACTTATTTAATGGTGTTTTTAGATAGAATTATTTTGTGATGATAATTATGTATTTAGTTACACTTTCAATCAAGACAAAATAAAAAAAAAAAAAAGAGTGTGCAATTTTATACCTAGTATTCAGTGTAGGTCAATCTAGTACAAAAGTGTCCATTTAGATAAGTTAGGCAAGTTTATCATAGGGGATTACATAGGTACAACAAAATATATTCACATTTCAGGGCAAATTTTGTGCCCATTTAGTTAGGAAACTGTGAGAATTAATTTCGTTGTAATTGATTTTAAATTATTCTCATCTAATATACTTTATAAATTATGTATCATTCATTTTCTGCCATTGATTCTATAAATTTATTAAAATTAATTATACCTAATTATAGACTAAATGGGTACTTAACCTCTATTTAGATTACACAGGGGCAAACGGAGTTTACAGGAATTGAAACAAAATCAATTCCATTCAACATGCTTCTTAATTCGTGTCTAACTTATTTTCAATCATTTATTCTAACATCAATTTTATCCAACTGTAAACTAAACAGACACTTAATATCTACCGTAAGGTTGTTATCTAAGGCATATCAAAGTTATGTTATTATAAGATGTGTCGCTATTAGGGCCATTACTATTGGCACCTTTTTTTGCTATTCCCACCCCCATAATTTTTATCTTCCATACTACCCCTCCCCTCCTTCCCCAGCCACCCAACCCCCACCCCTTTCCCCAGCGCCCAGGCCCACCCCCTTGTCCCCATCCCCTTTTTCCCTTTTCCCCCACCCCCTCTTTTTAATTCAACTTCCCTTTGTCCGTAAGGCATTTTTTTTAAAAAAAAAATATATCTTGCGGACACTATTATCCGGGAATGGTTCCCGGACAACTGTGTCCGAAAATTATATTTTTTTTAAAAAAAAATATACTTTACAGACAATGGTACCCGGAAGTTGTTTTTTTTAAAAAAAATATAACTTCTGGACATAGTTGTTGGGAATGGTTCCCGGATAATTGTGTGCGGAAGTTATATTTTTTTAAAAAAAAATATATACCTTTCAGACAAGCCTTATGGGCACTCGCAAAAATTACTCGCAATGGGCAGGACAAAAACCCACGATGGATACGAGCAATAGTCCGCTTTTTTAATACCAATAATTATAATTATATTAGTAATTTATAAACGAGCGTAGGCTAGTGAGACAGGGATGAAAAGGAGAGATAGATAGGGAGTAAGGGTAGAAAAGGGAGAGATATACAAGGATAGGGGCCACGGGACAGAGGAGATGATAGAGATAGATAGAGAGGAAGAGTAATTGTCAATATATGGCGCTGGCAAGAGGACGCCAAAATCAGCGAAACAGAGGAGAGAAAGAGCAGGAGAAAAAAATATACTTGTAAGAGGAGAGACATATAGATATATATGAGATCAATTGTAAATAGAGTAAATATATTAGATATTTTAATAAAATTACTATATATATATATATATATAATTATATGGTATTAAAAAATGTGGGCTATTGCTTGTACCATCGTGGATTTTGCCCTGCCCATTGCGAGTAATTTTTACGAGTGCCCTAAGGCTTGTTTGAAAGGTATATTTTTTTAAAAAAAAAATATAACTTCCGCACACAATTATCCGGGAACCATTCCCAACAACTATAGTCCAGAAGTTTTTTTTAAAAAAAAAATAACTTACTTTTGGACACCACTGTCCGTAAAGTATATATTTTTTAAAAAATATAACTTCCGGACACAGTTGTCCGGGAACTATTCCAGGACAACTTTATCCGGAAACCATTATCAGACAATAGTGTCCGTAAGATATATTTTTTTAAAAAAAAAATATACCTTACGAACAACCATGTCCGTTAGGGAAGTTGAATTAAAAAGAGGGTTGGGGAAAAGGGAAAAGGGGATGGGGGCAAGAGGGGTGGCCGCGGGGGGGAAGGGGGGTGGTGGGGGGGTTTGGGTGGCGGGGAAAGGAAAGATAAAAATTATGGGGTGGAAATAGCAAAAAATATGGTGCCAATAGTAATGGCCCGCTATTAGTTGTCTACCCAAAACATCACACCCCGCCTCATTGTCCAAATAATTAACTCAACATCCTATGGTAACTAATGGTGGGCCTTAATTGGGTCCCAACTAAATCCAAAACAGTAATCAACTAAATCCATGATATGGGCCATTAAAAAGTTAATATACTGGTATTTTTATATTTAAGGATTTATTTAGTAATATTATCATAGTAATTAGGGATATAATTACTTATTTAGTTTACGACTATAATATTTCAAGGATGTAATTAAAAATTTTGAATCAAGACTCCTTTTAAGGAAAAAATCTACGGCCGCTTAGAGCTTGAAATTCTTCCATTCAAAAACACATACTAACAAAAGGAGATATGGGTTTGGTAAATACCCTGTGTTTTGTATATTTTGGTCTTTGATTTGCAGGGGATTCAAAAGAGTTTCATATGGATGGGATGAGTTTGTTTGATGGTGTACATCTTTTTCCTCATCCCTAGGCAAACAAGTAACTATGATTTAATTTAAAGTTACATGATAAAAATTGGAATCAACACAAATCTCAATCAGAATTAAAAAAAAAAAAAAAAAAAAAAACTAGGTACGAATTCATGTTCCTAACATAGCAAGCAGTACTTGAAAGCAAAGGAAGATATCTTACCAAAAACTTAAACCGGCACTTTCAGACCCTTTTCTCTATTTATTTTTTTCCCTCGTGCTGTCACTATTGTTGCTGGTCATGTATGCTGTAATATAATTATATATAGATATAATATATATATATATATAGTTGTTTGAGGGACAAAAAATGCCAAAATAATGTAGCATCGTGATCGTAATTTTGTGCATGTGTGACAGGTGTAATGGTGAGTACCGGTGTGGGCGGTCTATGTTAAGAGGTGATGACAAAAAATCATAATTAAGGAGCAAAAATCCTTGTTGCCTTTGTAGTTCTAGACACTGCAAAGAGGATAAAAAAAAGGACGAAGTTTTTTTTTCTCTCACTCTATTTTTTTTTTAAATTTGAAGAGAATGTATATTCTTGAGGTAAATTGAAAAGTAATTTGGACCAAGAATAAAAAATATTAAATGAAAAAAATTAAAAGTTAGTAGAATTTATTTAAAAAATTATTGTTTAAACTTTAAAATGATTTCTTATTGATTTTTTACTATTGGTCCGAATTAGGTGTCTGACTTATCTCAAAAAAAAAAAAATCAGATTAGATTAGATTAAAGCCTCAAAGGACTGCCTAATAGCATTTACATGGGACAATAAATTCATAGGAGCAATTCTACAATGCTTCGATTAATAAAAAATTGATATAAAAACATAACATGCTCACTCAAACTACATGGGATAAATAAAATAAAACCAGAAAAATAAAACAAGTGAACCCCTATTCTCCTCCCAATTGGCCAACCTTGTTGTCAAGATTGATCTGCTCCTTTTGACTGCTTTCTTTTTTTTTGCTTTCCTTGACCAGTCAACTCAACTGGAACGGTGAATGAAAAAGACTCATAGACATTTCAAATGAGCAATATCAGCCTCAAAAAAAGTAGTTGGGCATATTACAACAACAGAAAAACCCCAGAAATAAAGGAAAAGGGGGAAAACAAATATGATAGATAGAAGATATTGAAAATGTATATAGAGGGAAGGTGAAACTAATAGATGAGAAAAGGGAATAGGGAGATGGTCGTGAAAAAAAAATGAAAAAAGAAAAAACTCTCACTAAAGAGAGAGAGATAACTCACCTAAAATGGGTATAAAAAGCCCTCCTATATATAGAGGGAGAAGAACCCTTCAATAGAGGGAGGAAGCCCAGGAGAAGTAGAGTAGCAGCATAAACCTCTTTTTCTCTTGTGGCACGGGTTTGTTAGGGCTTTTTTTTAGATCATTTTTCCCACGGGATGGATAGTAGTGATAATACTATAAATGGACCGATATTGGGTTATCTTGATTTTAAGACATCAAATCAGATTGCGGGTTTTGTCAAAAAAAAAAGATTGAGGGTTTTCGCCAAAAAAGAAAAAGGTCCTACTAACGAGTGTCGTAAGGGCACTGGTTAAGGATCCATATATAAAGGTTTTTGTTGGAAATCACACAATTGATTGTATTTATAACATTGAATGCCACACAATCCGATAAAATCTTTCTATTTTTGGATCCTTAACAAGTGCCCTAAGGGTAGGGATGGGAATAGGCCGAGCCGAGCTAGGCTTTCCAAGGCCTCAGCCTGGCCTGCACCTTAAATCCATGGTCTGAGTCTGGCCTGTTACCTGACATAGGTTTTATTTATGGCCTGAGCCTGGCCTATTTAAGCCTGACAAGGCTTGAAAGCCTGTTTTATAGTAAGGTACTTGAATATATCATAAGCATATATATGAATAGACTTATGGGTTCAAGTTTTTAACACACTTAAATGTTTATACAAGCTAATAAGTATAATTATAAGGAAAGTAATAACAAATCTTTATAATAATAATAATATAAAAAATATTAGTATTTTATTTATATTTAGTTAAATAGACCGGTCTGATAAGCTCAAAGGCTTTTTCGATGGCCTGAAGTCTGACCTGTTTTGCTATATAGGCTTTTGAAAAAGTCTTGGCCTGCTCTATTTAATAAATTGGCTTGGCCTGGTCGGATCTGATATAGGTCGGGTAGTAGGTCGCTGACGAACGGCCTGACCTGTTTCTCATCCCTACCTAAGGGCACTCGTTGGCATTTTCTAAAAGAAAAATAGATTCAGGGAGCTTTGAGGGAGTGTTCGAAATTTCAAGAGATTAAGGGAAGGATTACAAGATAGACTAAGATAAAAGGTTTTTTTTTCATTATTTCGATACATATTTATAAAATTAAATAATGTATTTAATTACTGAATAAAAACAAATGCAATGGTCATTACGTGTGTGAGTGTTACTTAATCATGTACACATAAAATCCCTACATGTCCATGAGTTAGAAAGAAAGAACAAAGTTAGCTAAAAATTGAAAAACTGCAGATAAACCATTTTATATCTAATGCTCTATACTTGATTTTAAGTACCTATAGTGTGAGCATGGAGAAATATATACACATAACTATAGTGCAATGTGCAAAAAAGTACATGACAAAATCACAGCTCTAGAGTTACATAACTGCTTATATAAGCTATAGACTGGTTCTGAATAGTTTAAATTAAAGTATAACGATTTATTCACATTCTAATGTCACTTATTTATTTTACACATCTCATCTCTTTTTAATTTTTTATCACATGGCGGTATTACTGATTAACATTTTTTGCTTCTGTCTCTTTGACTATAATCATTTTTCTAAATTTAATTGTTGATACATTTTGGACTTGATGCTAGATAGTCATATTTTTGTAATAAATAAATTCATATAAACAACAGCAGAATTATATATTAACAAATATGCTGATTAATGATGGCTTTTAACCAATTTAATATTAAAAAATTACAAATTATCAAAATAATATATTAAAAAATATTTATCAATAAGTTGGGGTGAATTTTGCAACGTAAGCAACCGACTTGGAATTGTTTTTTTTTTTAAGAAAAATGTGGTGCTAAAGCAATTAGTGCCACAAGTGCGTACGTAGTTGTTCCCTATTTTGTAGGTGTCGTGGGTGACTGTGTGCTCTATTGATGTGGTGCTCTATTGATGTGATGAGTGCATGTGTGTGCGTGTGCGTGAAAAAAAAACAGTAAAAGTGAGTGTGTGAATCTGTGAGTGTGTAGTGTAGTGTGTGCAGTGTGCAGACTGAGTGAAACAGGTGAGTGGGTGAGAGTGGAGGTGAAATGAGAGGGATTGACTAAACGCGTAGAACGGTGGTTGATTCTTTAGAAAATGGAACACGCATGTGGCGCGGATTCCTTTAGCGCCTCGCCACATGTGTCACGCTTCCAAGCAGTGTCACATGTGAGGCGTGTCGTGCATTTAAGCAGCGCCACACCCTTACCAGTTGCTCCCCTTGGGAGACTTGACCAAACACTGTCGAATTGATGAGAGAGAGAGAAGCGCATAAGATTTAATTTGTTATGAATCTCCATCTTTAAAAAACTAAAACCAATATCGTGTTTTATTCGAATAGATCTTTTGTCACCTCTAAATGTTATACCTTGTAATTAAGCCCTCATACTTTTACCATTCCAATAAATAAAAGTAGGCTTAAATATGTTTCTAGTCCCTATAAATATAGGTCGTTTTGCGTTTAGTCCCTATAATTTTTTTTTTTGGTTTAGTCCCTGCTTAATTTTCTGTCAAGGCATTTGGTCCCTACCGTTAAATCCAGTCTGATGTGACTAACAGTAGCCGCATCAGACTGCCACATGTGTAATTGATATTAATTAAAATATTATTAATTTAATTTAATATCTATTTAAATAAGATATCCTTCTTTCCTCTCCAAGATGTTAGTCGAATGTGTTGGGATGTTATAATGAATTTGATGCATGTACGTCACTATCGTGTGTCACGAGGCATGTGTTGGGAAGATTCAGGGACGTCATTTCATTCTCGTGGGGGCGCCTGTAAACTTTCCCTTGGGCCAATGTCGCGGTCTTTGTCCCAGGCAACAATGAAGAAGTTGGATGGCACTTTGGTAGTTGCAATAAACTATCCCATTCCTACACCTTTAACATCACATGAAAATTATTCACCGAATCATCACAATTCTCCTTGATTCCATTATGGGTTTTCCATCTCACCCCTTCAACAGAAACTACTCTTTTTAAATCTTCACCCTTAACTTTGAAGTTTGAACCCCCAACCTCTCTCAGAAACCCAGGTTCCTTTGCTGTAATCTTCTCCAAAAACAGTAAGAAGAAAAAGGGGTTGGAGTGCTGTTGTGGGTTGCTAATTTCTTTCAAAGCATGATTTGTGTTCTGTTGCATTTGTTTTTTTCTTCAAGTTGTTCTACCACTTGCTTTGATCTGATTTTTTTTGTTTTTGTTTTATGGCTAGTTTTGATTGGGGATTTTGATATTAGAGTCGGTGAAAATTTTGGATTTTGCTTGGTGGGTGTTGTTTTATGTTCAGTTCTTTTGGCACTTGTGATGGTCAATTGCTTCTTGAGAGCATACTGGGTTTCTGAGCTCTTCAGGGGAAGATGGCTTTGCAGGAAATTCATTCTTGGACATTGGGAAGACTTATTGGAGCCTTCATTGACCTCGTTCTACCTATTTCTTGCTATGTGGGTCAGTTTTTGCTTTCTTTGCTTCCAAAATCTTCAAGTTTTTTGGACTTTGTTTACCTTGTCACTGCAAAGGGAGTTTTGGTATAGGAATAACAATATGCCAATATCTGTTGGCATAAAGTACTGTTTGAATGGCCTTCAAGGAAGATATGCTCCATTCAAGTGATGGCATCCTACATGGCAGTCTGATGTGGCTCTCTGTTAGCCATATCAGACTGGATTTAACGGCAAGGACCAAATGCCTTGACAGAAAATTAAGCAGGGACTAAAACCAAAAAATATTTTTATAGGGACTAAACGCAAAACGACCTATATTTATAGGGACTAAAAAATATTTAAGCCATAAAAGTAATGATTTAACTCATTTTTTTATAAATAAATAAATAACACACAATAAAACATAGCGAATGAATGATGAAAAAACAAAGGATGACGAGGAATAAATGAGAAAAAACCATGTGAATTAGGGAAAAAGTGAGGTGAAATGTGATCTACAGCGAAGGGGAATGGGGGAATTTTATGAGTCTATTACGTTAACTTAAAAAGCGCCACAAACATGAAAACTTTGGTTGAAGTAGCGTCATAAATAATAAATGTTGGTTGATTTAGCGCAAAAAAACTGACGTTTTGTCTTATTATATGGCGCTAGTTCCTTTAATGCCATATAATAAACAAAAAACATCACTTTATGGCGCTAAATCAACTAGCGTCATCTAACTCATGAAATGCTACTTCAACCGGCACCGTTAGATCCTCTCCATCACCAAGAAACCTACCTGATAAAAATGACTCCAAGAAGATGAAATGTTTTTTTATCATATTATTTTGTTAAATAATAATTTTTTTAAATATTATAAGATTAATGAATACGTTATTGCATTTTTATGTTACAAGACAATTTTGTACGTCAGAATTTATTCATTCTCTGCAAACGGATTAGTCGACAGGTAGCTTTCATAGCTCAGTTGGTTAGAGCACCCGTTTAGTAAGCGGGAGGTCTTGAGTTCGACTCTCAATGAAAGCATATATCTGGCAGGCGCATGTTAGTCACATTATTTCATTATTTTTCCATTTTCTGACACATATATTTTAAATTTCATATTATATCAAACAAAAAAAATTAATTATTATTATATAAATACATTTATACTTTCCTTATTTATTTAATCTATAATTAAACTTCATTTATTAATGTTAAGCTTAATAGGTATATAAAAATTATCAATGTATTAATTTTTATCAATTAAAATTGCTTCTGAAAATTTTCAAAACTGAAATAAAAAAAAAAACGCGTTTTTATAATTATCTAAATATTTTGTACCAATAAAATAAATTTTTACAATTAAATTCAAATATTAATTTAAATATATTAACTTTTATTTAAAAAAATATTTATATTTAAAGATATCCACGCAAAGTATAAAACAATTTTTATAAACTTGCAAAGTATATTTTGAATACAAGACACTATTCTTAAATATCATGAAGTCACATCATATTTCTTTTATTTTCACAAAAATCATGTGTCTTTTTATATTATAACATGAATAATGAGTTCTTATATTAAATTAAAATCAAATTAATGTTAATTAATTTTTAAAATAGTTATTCAATAAAAAATATTATTAATGCCCTTCACTTTATAGTGAATAAGTAAATTTCTTCAATCAATCAACCTTAAAAATTAATATATTAGAAATTTCGAATCTAAAACTAGTGTAATTAACCTCTTCCTTTTGATTAACTCCAAGAGAAAAATGGAACATAAAAAGATTGAATGTACATCATTAAATTAATTTTCTATCCATTAGAATAATATTTAATCATGCTACGTGTGAGATGTTTTAATAAAATAGGTGTGATATAGGGTGAGTTGGGCACTATGATGAACATCATAACATTCATATCTACACTTATCACCGTTACAATTTACGGGGTAATTTAACCAGCCCAAAATAAGTAATTTTTTAGGGTACCTATGGGGCTTAAAGTCCAATTGATATCCTTATTGCAAACCCAAAACACTCAAAAGGGGCTCTCCCTCCATGGGAGAGCTCCTCTCCCTTTCCCTCTATGGGAGTCCTCTTATCCATTTTAGATGGGTTTTCCTCTTTCTATGGTGAGAGTTGTCTTTTCTTTTTTCTTTTATTATTTTTTCTTTTATTTTTTATATTCATAGCTACATTATTCTCCATATTTTTCAGTTATTTTTCTCTTCTCCTTCCAACCTCCACCTCCATGACTCTTACCCTCTCATTCTTCCTGAGATTCTGTTTGTTCTTTTTTTCGTTTTTTCTTTTTTACCTTTGTTTTCCTATTTAACGTCTGTTAGAGCCACTTTTAGCATTTTGTGCAGCACTGTTTTACGCATAATATGCTGCCTTGATACATCTCTACCACCAGAGCTCGATTTTGCAGCACTAATTTACTCGGTTTAGATGTTGTTGATGTTGTGGAGGTGTTTGCTTTGAGCTGTTGTTGGACTTGTGTTGCTCCGGAAGGAATGAAAAAACAAGAAATGTTTGATGTTCTTTCAGATTGTTTTATAATAGTTGTATTTTAGGACTACTAAGTAGTCTAGATTTATGACCATGTGTACTTGTTTAGCTATTTTAATCTTTAATGCACTATATAATACTCTTTATTTAGCATCCTACAAGTCATGTAAGTGTCATTTGGCTTTATTCAATGAACTGATATTTCGACCAAAAAAAAGTAGTGATCCTTTTTCTTTTTCCTCTCTCTTATCCCTTTATACTTTAGGCTATAAATTATAGCTTAAGTTATAACTTACAACATACAACCTTTCAACACTTATACATTGAAACATTGATACACCATAAACCACTTCTAATTTTGCTAAAACTACAAAGATTTCAAATCTTGCAATAGCATACTTGAAGCATAAACAAAATCATCCAATACAAAATTATTATAGTACAAGCCACATAAAGAATGTACTCCAGAGTGTAAGTGAAAACTGTAGCACAAGAATAAGTAGCCAACATGATAACTGAGCATTCACCTTCACCAGCTCCAAATAACTGAGTAATTGTACCTGTCACATACATAAAAAGTATGTTAATTGGGTAATTATAGGGTAGACCATTTCACTTTGGGGTCCATGGTAGACCTTTACCATAAATAGTATAAATTTAATATTAAAAAAATTAATAATATATATTATAAATTAAAATTACTTTTATAGTAAAAAAAGTTAATGGTCTATGGTAGACCCAAACTAAAAGGGTCCACCATATAATTACCCTTTAACAACTGAATCTTATGGAAAAATGGTTCAAAGTTTTATTGCGGTATAAATTGAACAATTATATAGATATGAAGTGAACTTTATTATAAATATTGAAATTTTTTGGTGCAGGGGAAATCCTATTTGGGGTTTAGTCATCACCCCTCACTAAGAGCTCTTCCACAAGTTGCCAACTGAGATACTTGTAGACAAATTAAGAAGTCTATATATGGAATATATGATAATTTTCAAAGTAAATATATCATATCCCTTTTAACGAAAAAATAGTTAATTGAGTCATTTCCAATAATAATCAACTTGATTATTCAAATTGTGAGATAAATATGTCACTCTGAGAGAATGTGAAAGAACCAAATGTCAAAGAATGCATAAGTTTTACATATACAAGGACAATAAATTCTCTATGTATATGATGACATCTATAATATATAGTGCAATATTTTAAAACAATATTTGAGGCAGCAAAATTGGAGTCAAGCACAAAATGATTCTTATTTTCACTGTGAAACTCTCATGTCATAAAATCTCTTTTTAAGAAATTAAACACTCATTTTGGGATGTGATCATCATTTCATTAACTTTGCTACAAATACTCTTTTTTAAGTTTCATAGACAACTTACTTATGGCTACGGCAGGTGGAGGGCAAATTGGAGTAGTAGAAGAAACTGATACAATGGATCAGGGTGGATCAGCCAAAATGAACGGCACCTTTAACAATGCCTATACCTATTGCTGGCAAAGCTAAATCTAACCATAATGCCAACAATAAGTGGAAGTTGTTTTCCTGAACCTATTAAACCTGCAAAAAATAGAAACATATATGCCTTTTGTCATCACATTAATTTTCAAATTCAATTACTAATTGTTTGATTTACATTGGTCCACGTTTCAAACGTGGATTCCGGCAAAAACTACTCTCACTCTCTACGGCACTAGCCTGGAATGGATACGTTTAAAACATGATTTTGATAGATCAAATACACACTAAATTGAACTAAACTCAAGAGTGATTGAAAAAATTGAAAAATCATTCTATTGATTTACCCTTAATAAGATTTGCCCCAACCAAAATGGTCATTGCTGGAATGCCTGCATCCTACAAATTAAGGAAGTATACTTTTATTACCTAATGAAAAAAAGTACATAGACTTCTATTATTACCTAATAACCAAATATGGATGCAAAGGATTGGCCAATTGAAGATACTTACCCCACCATGACTATTGAGTCTTGAACCACACGAAGAGGAGCACTATCACCAACTAAGAGTTTTCGAAATTCCGGGACTACACCAATTATTAAACCAATAATCTGCTTACACAAACATAGAGGAAGTATCTTTGTTAAGAATAATTGGCAAGGTCTCAATACATTTTAACTTAATGATCATAAGCAGAATGTAGCTAAGTTGGGTAGTTAACATTTAATCATTTATAAACCAAATAGCAATTCCTCTGCACTTCAAAAGCATATCAACATATAGTAAGGAGGGTTATATGGCTTTGAGTCAATACTAATTAGAGCAATGCTCGTTCTGAAATTGAACAAAGGAGACTACTAGTGTGTTTGATTTACACAAAAACCAGTGTAGTGTCTGCCCGGATCCACATTTGAAACGTGATTTTAGTATAAACAAAACACGCTATAAGTGTTTGAAACATTTTTATAATTAGCATAAACTTATTCCCTCTCTGTGGAATGATTTGAATGAAAATAACAAAGTATACAAATAAAAATAAGAGATTCTGTTCTTACCGCTCCAATGGTGGCAGGTGCAAACAGTACCTTCAGGTTGATCTTTTCAGCAAATATTTTCAGCTGTTTGATAATCTTCCTTTTTTGGTACCTATAAACTCTTGAAAATATAAGATTGTAACTTTTATCAAATGCTTTTGGATATAATAACAAGAACAATACTTCTCATAATGGATTACCAGAAATTCATTTTACCATTGATTAGTACATGTTGAAATCATGTCAAAAAAAGGTTTACATAATCTAATGTACTCTGTAATACTACCTCTGCATTTTTATCAGGATTTGTACATTCAATTTCAAGTTGCTTCATGTGATTTGTTTGTTGTCTATCCTTGGCAGTAACTGTATCAATTTCTAATGCAGAAATTGGATTTATTGTGGAATCATCAACTTTGACTTCATTGGAAATCTTGGGCGAATACACACGGACAATGTTGTAACATAAGTCCAAATGTAAATGGATCCTAGCTGAAAACCATAAACATAAGTGAAAAATTTTATAATAATTTAGAAATGTTAATAATATCATCACCCTATGGGGCTCATATATAAATTACAAAAGTTTATAGTCAGTGTCATACTGCCATGATGAGAAGCATATGCTAGTCCTTTTTTGTAGCAAACATCTACATCTCCAAAAGGACTACTACTTTGTTTACATAAAGCTGGGACATAATAAAAGGTAAATTTCCCAAATTTCCTGTAGACATCAACACAAATGATAATTGACATGAAATGTTTGTGATCTATATATGGTAATGATTAGATAAGTAAAGAGAATTTAAATATGTAAGTAACCCTGCGCCCAGCACAACACCCCAACACAAGGCCTTGAAGATGATGAGGAACTCTAGTTATTTTAACAAGTAACATTCCGAGCTTGTCCCATATAATAATGGAGGAAGAACATTCAATGGCATGAACAACTACACAATTCATGAAAACATCTCTTCTTAAGCAACTAAATGGAGAATTTTATTTATTTTGAAAAGTAGATGCAAAAGTAGTAAGAACAAATTACAACATAACCATGCTCTTTAAAGTTATTGTTTCAGCTAGGCTGCCACAAACAAGAGCAGGACCAATACAAAAAATACCATCTGTAAAAAAAAGAGAAAATAATTATTATAGTAGTCAATTATCCGATAATGGTTTCCTATTTCTCCTGTCCTTTTGTTTTTTTTTTGGTAAAAAAATGAAATGAAAAAATATCAAAGATTAACTATTTAAAAAAAAAAAAACTTAAGTGTTTTAGGTATGTTTGGCAGATAGGGTATTTTGCAGGAAAAGAGGTAGGAGGATAAATATTTTATTTCAAGCAAATATTCTATAAAATAAGATTTTTAGAATGAAATTAAGAAATAAATGATAGGTTAGATGAAACTAATTTCGTAATCCCTTTTCATTTTTATAAGTACTATATAAGCGTATTAATCAAAACTAAAAATTTTACCTCTTTTATTTTTTTCCCAATAAAATGCTCCTTTTAAATTGAAGTTTAATAATGATTTTGGTATGTGTTTTTTCTTGTGTAAAAAATGATTATATATTTTTTTTGGTAAAAAAGAGGATTTTATATGTGTAGCAAGTACTTCATCGAGGAGCCCTTTTATTTGGACTTGACGACATTTATATTTTGGTCAAAAAAGGAGGAAACTTTTTTTTATTTGTCAAAAAGAGGAGCAAACTATTTGACCCAAAACATCAGACACCAAAATTCGTTAGTCCATCAAAACATCAGACACTCATTGGACCTGAAAAAAAAATTGTTAGTCCAACAGTTCCCTCACGTGCGAGTATATAATTTCTTTTCACTAAAATTCTTATTGACAAAAAAAAATCCACTAAAATTATGTGATCATATTAGTGTGAAATATGAAAACATGTTTTCATCCCTAAAACTGGGAAAAATCATTTAAAACTCAACCTTTTATCGTCCATTTTTTATATCAATATTTAATCCCTTATTTTTTTTTTTCTAGAATAAAAATGTAATTTCTATTTTTGAGGATTATACAACCTTCAAATTTCAGAGACTAAATGTAGGATCACTCTTTTGTTGTTTTCCTTCCATATCATTTATTTTTACATTGGAGGACCAAGAATTCTAACTAGGCCACACAATGAGATTCTTTTTCATGAGGTCCAATATGATACCTCTATAGATATTTTTTTCCCATAGTATTCTTTCATCTGATATAGGTGAGAGGACTAATTTTTCATGATACTGACTAGATGTAAAGTAAAAGTTCTTTCTAACAATATGTTTATCATACACATTGGATCCAAAAATTGAATTCACTACCAATATTTAATAGACTCGAGCCCATTTCACTTGAACCAACATGCTGTACCTCTATAGACATTAAGTTTGGATGAGTGTTTCGACATATGATTTCAATTGTGAAACTATTGACTAAAATACTTTGATAGGAAGGATTTACACAAAGGCTAAACATAGGTGTTGCTCTTCAAGCTTTAAGATGCTTTTTTGCCTTTAATTCTTCCCATGTAAGAGTATCATACTCACATCAATACATTTAGCATTTGTCACTACTCCAACAAGCTTGAAGCATACAAAATTAGTTTCACACATTTCAGTGTTATGATTTTCATCCTGCTTCTAATTTCACATTCAAGCTTTATAGCAAAGACAAAAAACACATGCTAGCAAGTAGCAATTTCTTTTAAAAAAAAGGAAAAATAAAATCTTGATTAAGTTTTTTTAATCTAAGCTTAATTGTACTTTTGGTCTCCCGAAATTTTTTTTCGTGATTTTGGCACATTTAATTTTATTTTTTTTTGTGATTTTGGTCCCCGAAATTTGTTATACTCTTCATTTTTCGAAGCCATTTGAGTCTTGAGACCTTCCATCTCATTAAAAGCAATGTATTTTACTCATGATATGACTTACTTACAAAAAGATTATAGATCTCAAGGTTCAATTAGCTTCAAAGACTGAAGATTACAACAAACAAAAACAATTTTAGGTGGACCAAAATTGTGAAAAAAAAATTAAGGGGGCCAAATCACAAATATCCTATAATAGGGGATCAAAAGTGTAATTAATCATTTTATCTAAAATAAAGGAAGAAAAGAATAAAACTTACAGTATTGAGGTTTTTCCTGGCGGTCTCCCTAAGTATGTCAAAGCGATCAAGTGCAAGGAATGTCCCAACAGCAGTAACTAACAGTACCTTCAAAACTGGCATTAATGCTACAACAAATAACTTCCAAAACTCCATTCTCTCTCTCTCTCTCTTCTTTCTTTTCCAACCCAAAATTACCTGTCATATGAAACAAATTCCAAATAAAAATCAAATGAATGTTTTTATGAAATGATACCATATACTATATCAGGAATAATTTGAACTAATTCAATATATCAAAACTAAAAGGTACTAAATTATAGATTTAATTACAGAATAAAAGCAAATGAAGCCTCTATGTGCTGTATGTACTTACCTAATCACACACACAAATCACAATCCCTACATGTCAATAGCCAAGAAGAAGAGGAACAATAGAATCAATTCATCAGATAAACCATTTCCATTACCTGATGCTCTGTTCTTCGCCTATGAGAAGGTGGGAGCACTGTGGCTTATAAATCTAAAATGGAATGGTGGCTTGATTTTAAGTGCTTGTAGTGTGAGTATGGAGAAATAAATATACACATAGCGCACTATGAAAAGTGCATGACGGAATCAAATTGGCTACTAAGTGTTACTCGAATTAATTCCTTTTTAAGCTATAGACATGTTCTGACTTCTGAGTAGTTTAGTTTAAGTTATTGATACTTTTTAAACTTGGTGCAAGATAATTATATTGTTTGTAATAAAATATATTAATATAAACTACAGAATCATATAAATTCATATAATATAGTGGGGGTGTGTGTGCGGGGACAACTTTCAAATCCATCAACTCTTTATATGCTTGAACAGACATATTGTAGAATATATAGGAACACATATATGAAAGTGCAAATTAGTTGTTGTTGGAGAACACGTATTTATTTGTCAATGGATTCCAAAGCCAGCATATATAATAGAATGAATGGACACACTATTAATAGAAACTATACATGTGGAAAAATTCTATACATATATGCTAATGCTTTTAGTTTTTTTGGTCATTATGCTAATTAATGCTATATATATATATATATTATATATATAATATATATATATAAATGTTTTGATCTACTCTTTCTCTAGCAGTAGCAAGTGCTCCACTTTCTACCAAAGAGTTATGACTTAGTTGGCAACGCAGCTGGCTGAGATTGGGAGAACAGCTCCCGGGTTCGATCCGCACTAAACACATTCTTCAGGGTAAGAAGCCTTAATTGTGAATCCCAAATAATTATGGGATATCTATGATTTATAAAAAAAAAAAAAAAAGTGCTCCACTTTCTCTTTTGATTTTCATTTTTAGGTTTTTTTACCACACACGTTTACATCAACTTTGTCTCTTCTTTCTCCTTTTTCCTTGCCACTACCATCTCCACTCAAATCCTTCTCCTTCTGTCAAACCTTATTTACACCATTAGTTAATGATTGTATAACTCAAGTTTGCTAGTTTTTTTTTAAATCACATGTATTCCATATTATAAAGGATAATACTTAATAATAACCAAGACTTCTCATAAGAGTATATTTAGTGAAGATCGAATCAGAGAATTACTATAATAGTGAAAACATAACAGTGCTTTTGAGCTGAATAATGATTACTATAATTTTTGCTTAAACGAATTTGACAAAGAAATTGGCCATAAGAATGATAAATTTTAACAGGAATATTTATTGATTACCCTAATATTTATTACGTATATAAAAAAAATCCCTCACCCTAAATATTGAGTGATATAATTTTACAAATTTTACACTTAGGATCATTTGATTTTGTTACTTTAAATATTATTGATTCAAATAGTGAAATCTATCGATGACCTTATCAACTCGATTAACGATCAATTTCAAAAGCATAGGGCTAAATTTATTTTGGGTCAATACTAGTACGTAGCAGCAAAAAGGTTACCACAAAACCAACGATTAGCTAACCCAATTTAATTTCACGCCGAAGTAATGTTATAACATTATAATATCATTCTTTTTGGGATATATATAATAGAAGTATGAAATTTGAATTTAATTAAGGTGTCATATACAAACTACTTTAACTTCCCACCACCTAGTATAGGTTATGTTATACTATATCATTTTACTTATCAACCTAATAATTAATTATCCTACTTAATTAATTATTAATGTAAAAATATGTTAAATGATAAATTAAATACACTGAATTATTTTAAAAAAATGCATGTTAGGTGAGCCCACTTTAACTTAAAGAAGACAAGAGTCAAATATGGCCAGTGAGTTTTGATTGAGCTAGCGCAATGGAAACTGAAACTAGAGGAAGACCTCGTGAGCACTAGTGGGGACACTAATTGCAAAAGCAAAAGGGAAAGAGGGGCATCATGTTAGGCGTTTATAATTTTATTTTACTAGTTCTGTTTGGTTATCTATGCATACGTAGAAGTTCTACTTTCCTCCTTTCTATATTTTTTTATTAATTGTTTTTTTAAATGTCATTTAATTTTAAGAATTTAAAAACTATATATTTTCGATATAAAAAAGTTCTATACTATTATCCAATAATATTTACCATATAAATTAATGAATATAACACATTATAATGCGTCATTAAACTTATTAAGGGAGCAAAATTTACATAAAATAAAAATTAGAGACACTATAAGTACAATTAAACCTACTAATTAATAGCGTTCTATTAATTTATAAAAAAATGATTTGATTCTTCTAAAGTGGGGGTTTACTTTATAAGGTAAATTAAGGAATATAATAATAGTTGTTGATTGAATTAAAGATGATAGGTGAGATTTAAACAACTACATGATTTATTGTACATATATGTAGTTATGTACTTGTTTATAATACAATCTCAACGGTTGATTTTTTAATCAATGTCTATTACTCCTTATTTTATCCCCAAAAGCTAGTGAATCCACTTAGAAATGGTAAAATGAGCTAGTCCAATCGGAACGATCCACAAAAACATAGTGTTCGAGTCTTTATTTTAGAAATCCAAATAGTTTTAAGATGTTTTAACTCGACTCGATAAAGACCAAGTTACACGTACAAGACCCGCAAAAATATAAAGCTCAAACCTATATGTCAGAAGCCCAAATAACTCCCGCATTGGGTTGGGTCGGGTAACCCAATTTACCGGCTCTAAATCTCCCACTTTAGAGAAGCCAAATCATTAAAAAAAAAAACTTTCTATTAAAAATTGAACACTCATTAATAACATTCTATATTAATAATACAACCAAAATCTTTCCTATCATCCGCCTTTTATAGTCTTATATCTCCAAATAGGAAAGAAAAAATCCTTTTAGATGTCTTATCGATTAACCCACTATATAAGGTCAGTTTAATAGTGGATTGTTTGGGTAATTTGTACGAGATGTTAATTCAAACCTTATTTTATATATATATATATATATATATATATATATGACGAGGAGAGTTCAAATTACACCAGTGTAAGTTACACCAAATATACACCGTTGAATAACTCTAAAATAGATCATTATATTAAGTAATACACCAAGTATTACACCGTTCAAATTTTATATAATCCAAAATTATTTGATATGTCATTGAGATGTCTCAAGATTAACGTTATATATGCATTTGAAATATATGAAAAAAAGCAACCATTTGATTATCAATTTATTGGTGTTCAAATTTTATGAAATTTGACACAAATAATCAAGATGATGAATAAACATAATTCAACGGTTGGATTATTAAAAAACACATTAAATCTAAAGTTATCAACGGTGTAATATTTGGTGTAACTTACACTGGTGTAATTTAAATCATCTTCATATATGATATATCATCCATTTTATACTGACAAATATGTCTTAATTACCAACTGCAACTAAAGAGTATTCTTAATTGATGGAGTATAGCTCAGTTAGTATATATCGCGGGTTTGATCACTCACATCTCTATTTTTCATTTCACACGTACCGTTGCTTTTAGAAAACAAAGAAGTGCCTATTCTTGGTGGGTGATTGTTATCACTCACACCACACAAATAAATTAAAATGGAAAAAAGAAGAGAATCTTCCACATATATAATTACTTTCTTTAAGATATGTTTGTGAGTGGAAAAATTGAAGGAGAAGAAAAATAAAGAAATTGTTTTAAGAAGCTCTCATCTTTCCTATGTTTGTGAATACGGCTCTCTCATTTTATAATTTATAAAGTTTTCCCCCTTCTATTCTCCGTAAACTTTCATTTTCTCTTCTCTTTAAACTCACAAACACACCCTAGAGATTTACAGCTACTCAACTGTAACTAAAGGGGTGTCTAATTTTGTTCAATATATCGCCATGACCCACTTAGACGGGTTGTTTTGAGTTACACCCTTACACTTTCCAATCCCATTTCACACCTTTAGATACAATAGAGTCCTTAAGAACAAAAATATATATATTCTTAGCAGGGTGATCATCATAATTTATAACCACAAATAGGGAAGGGAGAGGAATTATAAATCTTACTTTTCTTTTGATTTGAGTTCCCCTTTTCCTTTGCTTTTTTTGTGTCTCTTTCTCTTCTTTCTTCAGTCCTGTGAATTCAGCCCTTCTCTCTGATGTTGCTCTGCATAATACACCTCCATCATCGACCAAAATCATTTCTGGCTATGTTGTTATAGGTTTCAATTTGAATTCATGTATTTCACATCACACACCAATAATACATCTCCCATATCTTATGAACCATTAAATGTGTTTGACCATAATCATGATTAATTAGTATGAAAAATCCAACCTAACCATACAAATTCATATTTCATATATATATGTGTAACATTTTTAATAAAGAAAATAATTAATACTTGCCAGATTTTATCTTCAATTATACAAATTCTTCATAGAGTACTCCAAGACGTACGATTCCATTTAGGTGTTTAAAAAAATGTTACAATAAAATTAAAAGTATTGTCCAATAATTTATATAAGGAGATATAAAAAAAGTTGTAAAAATAAAACTGGATAAATATCATTACGTTACTCTTGTAATGATGATTGTATATATATATATATTAGCATGAAAATGCATATAAGATCGATCCCATTGGTGTGAGGAAGGTGCAGTCTGGTGGAGGGGTGTATAAGTATTGCATGTGTTGCAAATGTTAGCTAGTTGCATATGGAATGTGACAAGAAACAATTAAACTTGGTAGTGAAGTGACGATGGGGTGCTGGCCATGGCGTGGGTGATGTTCAGCGCTGATGTTGGTGCCTGCTTGGTGCCCAATGCTGCACTGTCGTGTCATATTAATTAATTGGAGCAAGCTGCTAAAATAAAGGCTCAAATTTTATATTTTATGGGTAGTTCGGTTTTTTTGTGGGTAGCGAGTTTGTCGAGTCAATCTATAAAGTCTGTGAGTTATTCCACTTCTAAATTAAAAATGATTCTACCAAAAAATAAAATAAAATAAAAGTTTTTTTTTTGTGTAAAAGAAAAACAATGAGGTTTGAACCTAGAACCTTATATTAAACTACCCAAACCCCCTATTACTACATTTTTTATGACTTTTTCCATGCTAGCCCAGTCGATTAACCCATTTTACCAACTCTACATCGTTGTTTTCAAAACTACCATATGGTTGTAAATTGTATTTTTTTTTCCATATTTTTTTCAAATTAATAGTTTCCTTTTCAATATTAATTTAATTTGGTCTTCATGATTACCAATATATACAAGATGCATTCTGTGTTTCATTTTTTCTAAAACATTTAGAGATCTATTATTTATACATTAAGTTCACGTAATATTTCATACTATATATTTTTCTCTCTTTGTTGTGCATTATATATATTTTGTACAACAATAATTTCTCAAGATTCAATGCATTTTGATGGCACATTGCAAAGGCTTATTATATATTACTAGCGGATAGACAGACATTCGCATTTTTTTTTTGGAAAAAGACGTAAAATTTGTTTATTTACATTTTCAAATATACCTTATATAATTGATTTGTATGAATAAATTAAAATTATAGTCAACATTCTAAGTTAAACTAAATTAATCACAATATAAAATGTAAATCGTATTTGTATTATACATTTAATTTTAAATGAAATAAATATAATTTAGGTTGAATATAAGTAAATAAATATAAAGAATTAAACTAAAAGAATGAATGATATCTGCATTTAAAACAATCACAATTGTATTATTTATTACAACTCTTATTAATTTGTCAACTCTGTCTTTTTCTTAACTGGAGACCAAATAGTGAATGAATTACAGGAACATTTTTTTCCTCTCTGCATTTTAGATGAAAAATTTACTATATCAGTATTTATAGTTAACCCATAAAAAAATATAACATTATAATAAAATAGCAATTAAATTGAGTAATATTGTTTACCTTGAAATGATTCTTGACGTCAATTCTTCATACATCATATTATCAATAAGATCTTGGCGTTTAAAGAACTACAAAATATCTCACAACATGTCATATACAAAGTTAGATATGCAATATATATTATAAATGTATGGTAATAGTTAATCATCAAAGAATAGATGAGAACCTGCAAATGCATATATTTGTTTTGCAAGAAATCTTCTATTCTGATATCTACATGCCGACGTTGCAATTTCATCATTCCTAAATATAATTCTAGAGTTAGTATTAAGTTGAGGTGGAAAAATATAGAACTTATTGTATGGTAGATAAAATATATTTTTTTTAATTATACAACTAATTTTGAAAAATAATGACTTGAAAAATCAATGTGATGACATAACTTACTATTTGAAGTTTTAAGAAACACTTGAAACAACCTGTATGTGTCTCTTACCATTTTCATGTTTTCACCTAAGGCATAGGAGCATAGCCTTCAATAGTCATAAAAAATCCGTCTACATGACTTCACACTATCGGGTGTGAAAAGTGGTTGTTGGGTAGAATTCAATCATACAAATAACATTTAAGACAAATAACGAAGAAAGCAAGACAAAACATAAGAAGCATGAAGAATATAATAGAACCTGAAGATTAACTTGCTTCTATATTTCAGATTTATGGTCGTTTGTGTTTTCTATTTTTCTCAATACTTTATGTGTTGAGCCCTTTATGTGAACCTTCTCTTTGATTGATCTTTCCTTTTTATTTTTCAATTCACTCCGTTCTATTTTTTCTTGATTTTTCAATATGCCACCTCCTATATCTATACTAATCTATACTAATATGTAAAGGCGATATCTCTTTTTTGTGTCCACATTTTGTTTCCAATTATACCCCTAATTTATTTTAAAATTACTTTAAAAATTCACGACTTAAATGATAAAGACAATATTTTAAATTTAAATTAAGAAATAGGGATTAAAATTAGAATAGGAAAAAATAGAATCAATTCGGATTGAATTTGAATTGTAAAAATAAGGATTTGTGTTAAAAAAAAGTTATTATTGAGAAAAAAGAATTTAGTATATCTTCCAATTTAAAGAGGATTTGAATTTGAATTATTAATCTATACTTTTCAAAATTACTTTATAATTCCCCACTTAAATGATAAGGATCATATTTTAAATTAAATTAAGAAATAGGGATTAAAATTAGAATAGAAAAAAATAGAATCAATCAGATTTGAATTTGAATTGTAAAAAATAAGGATTAGTGTTAAAAATTTATCATTAAAAAACCAGAATTCAGTATATCCTCCAATTTTAAAGAATGATTTGAATTTGAATTATTTAATCTACACTTTTCAAAATTACTTTAAAAAATTCACAGACTTAAATGATAAGGATAATGTTTTAAATTTAAATTAAGAAACAAGGATTAAAATTATAATAGGAAACAATATAATCAATCAATATTGAATTTGAATTGAAAAAAATAAGGATTAGTGTTAAAAAAGTTATTATTTAAAAAACCAGAATTCAGTATATCGGAAATGGGGCGTGAATCAGGGGTATTATTGTCTGGAAAAAGTGGAAACCAAAAAAGGGAATTCGCTTTATATATAGGTATAGATGACTATTATATTATCTTTTTAAAATATTTAATGCATTTCAATTAAATATAATCATATATTCATATATTTCAATTAAATACAGTCCTATTTGAACTAACTAAAAATCTTCACTGTATCCGTACAAAAATTTAATAGTCTAAGCAAATATTTCAGTATATGTTATTTGAGCAAACTTAAATTAGGGATATGAATCACTGTAATTTAGATGCAAATCAATTTCTCTTAAAATTCATTCCGATAATCTATAAAAAAAAATAAGAGTATAACAAAATTTAAATGTAAATTTAAATGTAATCCTAATTTATTTTAATAAAAATAATAAATTATATTACATTCTTCTTAAATAAAAATATGACTATTATATTATCTCTTTAAAATATTTAATACATTTCAATTAAATATAATCATATATTCATCTATTTCAATTAAATATAGTTTTATTTAAAATAACTAAAAATCTTCACTGTATTCGTATAAAATTTAAATCTAATCCTATTTTATAATAATATGTAGTCTACAAAATAATTTATTTTATTTTCTTAATAATTTATACTTCAATATTATAATTAAAAATTTAATATCACCTTGATCTCACTCACACTCTATTTTGCTCGTATCAATATTATTTTGATTATATTACAATGTACTAAATCATCAAACAATTAACTAATTGAAGAAAATTCATGAGATTAATCAATCTCATTCATACAAACTCAACATTTGAGAATAAAAAATGAAAATAAGTAGAACAGATATAAGAAACATGGAAAACAAAATAGAACATGAAGATTATGCTCTTGCTAATTTTTAAATTCAGATCCTTCTATTTGTAACCTTATCTTTGTTTGATCTATCTGTTCTATTTTTTCGCATCATAACCTCTTGTATGTAATTTCTTCAAAAGCGTTAATTCATGTTGCTGCAACGTCTTTCTGTTGATCTCTGCTGCAATGTCTATGTTGATCTTCCCAGTATTTATAAATCCTTTTTCTTTCAATGTCTTTCTCTTAAAAATTTGTACAAAAGAATCTTAAAAATTCACGACTTAAATAATAAGGATAATATTTTAAATTTAAATTAAGAAATAGGGATTAAAATTAGAATAGAAAAAAAATTGGATCAATCAGAATTTAAATTTAAATTGTAAAAATAAGGATTAGTGTTAAAAAAATTATCATTAAAAAAACTAGAATTCAATATATCCTCCAAATTTAAAGAATGATTTCAATTTGAATTATTAATCTACACTTTTCAAAATTACTTTAAAAATTCACGACTTAAATGATAAGGATAATGTTTTAAATTTAAATTAAGAAACAAGGATTAAAATTATAATAGAAAAAATATAATCAATCAATATTTGAATTTGAATGGAAAAAAATAAGGATTAGTGTTAAAAAAGTTATCATTTAAAAAACCAGAATTCAATATATCGAAATGGGGCGTGAATCAGGGGTATTATTGTCTGGAAAAAGTGGAAACCAAAAAAAGGGAACTCCCTTTATATATAGGTATAGATTATGTAATTATAATTTTAGATTCTTTTAAAAAATTAAATTTTTATTGAATTTTTAAGGGATAAAATATTTTTTAAAAGGTGTATATGTTTTATGATTTGGACAAAACATTTTATTTAAACTAGATGATCTAATGAGTATTAATCAAATTTTATTTTATTTATTTTTAGAAATTTAAATTTCTTGATTTCTCAATTTAAACTAATGTTACATTGAGTTTTTTTTTACAATTTTCAATGCATGTACTTTTCACATAGCATCATGTAATGAAACATTAGTTACTTCAATTTAGTAATGTTGAATCTTTTTTAAATTTGAACTACATAAGAAAATTAAATAGTATAAATATTGGCATGATTAAAATAAATAATTTAATATTTAAAAGTAATCCAACAAATACTAAAAGTAGTGTAATAATTAAATAAATATTCAATATTTCAATTACATTTTTATATTAATCCAAACTAATAAAGAAAATGATCCCATGATCTATCCTCCCACAATAAATTAGCAATATTGTTTGTGAATTTTCTTCATCTCAGTAGATCTTTCCTCCACATGTTTCCCTGCTTGTGTCGTTATCACTAATATGGGGAAGTTCGTCATGGGGTATGTGATATGGATATGTTGCTCGAGTAAAGTAAACATGATCCTGTGAGTTGTTGTCACTACAAGAAATTCATCTATTAGCGGCCAAAAATTGTCGCTAAATTTGAAAAAACCGACGCTACGAGCTTATTAGTGTTGGCCAAACATTGGCTACAAGGACGACACTAATTTGTTCGACGTTAAAAACAGTAGTAACGAGCAAAAATGACCGTCCCAACGTAGCGTCGGTTGGGCCGACGCTAAGCTGAAGGCCGTGACAACATGAATTGAACAAAAGGTTGTCACTAAGTTGTGGTCGTTGCCGTCGTAGTCGTTACGTCGGTCGGTCGTGGCCAACGTTGATTGCGTATGTATGTAACGTCAAATGTTAGTGACGGCTAACCGACGCTAATATATATATATTTTTGGAAATTTATATATATTTTTATATTTTTAAATTAAATTTATGGTTTTATATTTAATTTATTTTTAAAATTTTTTATATAAAAACAGGGGTCAAGATTAACAGTTTAATTTTTATAGAATTTTAAATATATAATTTTTTAAAAAATTTCATAGCACATTTTTAAACCAACAAAGATATAAATAAAAATTAACTATATAGACACCCATGTAGAAAATAATAATAATAATATATAAAAACAGTACATAATATCTCTATAAAAAAGAAAAGTCATAATAAAAAAACCAGGGCTGATGGTAACGACATTGCTGGGGTGGGCCACGACCATCATTGAGGGGCTAGTCATCCAGGTAGTCATCATAGTGCAGGTGCACCTGACTGACATTAGTAGAAGCCTCTACGCGGCAGTGGTCAAACACTGTCTGTAGCTGTTGTCGGAGCCGTAAGAAGTCCTCCTCCAAGCGTGCATACATCTCATGGGCTTGTTCAGCCCTCTCATTAGCTTGACTGGCCTGCTGCCTAGCTAGGATGACCTATTGCCTTAATATATGCCTCTGACTCAATCAAATGATGAGACCCGTCACTAGTGTTGGTATGGGCCTGAGACTCCTAAGTGAGGCTGGCAACACCAGGTCAAATGTTGGTTGACAAGCCCCCGGTGCCATAATAGTGGCCTTGAGTCTTGCCACCAGCAACATCCTTCCATATCTGTACGTAACTTGGTGGACCCATCTACATCACGCTGCACCGTGATGGAATCATTCCCCATTTGTGACTTCACCTCCCTCAAGCGGTTCTGGTAATTTGTCTGGTGAATAGAGAAAAACTTATAATTAGTTACTTATTCTGATGCAAATATATCAAATTATATAAATATCATTACTATAAATAATATTTGCTTACACATATGGAGCGAGAATGGTCATAACCCAACCACCATCTTTCTTTGTATGGGTGGCAACAAAGAACTCATTGATGTGTGTTTAAATTGTCTTTGAATTCATGCTTTAGTTTAGGCCATTTGCATACATTATTGCATCATTTAGTTTATTTTATCATGTATTATTTTTGTTTTAGATTATACTTTTGGTTTTCTTGTTTTTCTTTGTAAATGAATGTTTTAGGTGCATTAATCATGTTTTGGAAAGAAGATGAAGGGCAAGTATCAAGTTGGAATCAAATGGAATGAGAAAAGGCAAGAAAGAAGATTCCACAACTCACTTGTGGATCAATCCATGCCTGTGGAAATGCTGCAGAGCTGTAAAATTGAAGTCAGAGAGTTCCACAAGCAGGCTGTGGATCGATCCATGCCTGTGGAAATGCATCAGAAGTGTTAAATTGAAGTCAAAACAAACCACAGGCAGGTTGTGGATTTTTCCATGCCTGTGGTTCGACCTAATACGTGACTTTTGAGTTGTAAAGTGGGCTTGGCCCAGATTAAAGGCAATTCATTATAAATGAATAGAGGGGGTTTTACCATGTCATTCAGAGAAGATAGAGAGACTTGGCAGAAGACGAAAGGACTGCTGAGAAGAAGGCCAAGACCGGGAGGTGGAGGCCACCTTCATGGAACCAATTGCTTCAATAACTTGTGGTTCTATCTTTTACATTATGCATAGCTAATTTTCTTAGTTAGGGGATTGATGTAGTTTTCTGAATTATATGTTCTAAACCTATTTTGTTGATGCTTAGTAATTCTAATTTTTCTTATGTTCTATCTTTGTTTCTATTGTCCATTGGTAGATGGTTATTCTATGAGCAATTTCACAATTGGGAAATTGGGGATTGTTTGTGATTAGAGGTAGAACAAGTTAAGCTTTATCACAATTGGGAAATTGGGTTTGCTTAATTAGTTTCATATGAGATGATAATGTGTTCTCCATCGTTCTATTGGATTTCATAATTTTCCTAAGGAATTGGGGATTAGGGTTCAATGAACATATTTACTTGCCTAAGGAATTAGGGGTAAACAACTCTTAATTAACTCAAATGGATAGTTAGAATACTTGCATCAGCTGAAAAGGGGAAGAATCTATAAGGAAGAATACGAAATCAATTCTCTAACGTTTTTTTAGTAATTGAATTTCCTTTATAATTCTAGTTATCTTTACATTTCGTTTATTTTATAATTTAGCGTTCTAATTCTATTTTATAATTTCTCAAACTTAACGTAAATTAGTGAACTGGTATTCAACAATTTCAATCCCTAAGGACGATATTTTTATTACTACAGTAACGATTGGTACACTTGCCAAACTTACAACAAGTTTTTGGCGCCGTTGCCGGGGATTGAATTTTTTGTTGATATTAGTAAACTAATAAACTTGAGATTTGAGTTGTAGATTTTAGATAGTTAACACTTTTCTATTTTATTTATAGTTATTTTTTGAATTTTTATACCAATGGCGGAAGAAGCTGCTGATGTGAGAAGGACCCTAAGGGATTATTCTATGCCAGATCCTAATTGCTACAGGGGGAGTATTGTGAGGCCTCCCATTCAGGCCAACAACTTTGAAATTAAGCCTGCACTCCTACAAGTCATCCAACAAAACCAGTTTGGAGGTGCAGCTTCAGAGGATCCAAATTCTCACCTGGAGAATTTTCTTGCAATCTGTGATACCTTGAAAATCAATGGAGCTACTGATGATGCAGTCCGCTTGAGGCTTTTTCCTTTCTCATTAAGGGATAAAGCTAAGAGTTGGCATCAGTCACAACCTCAAGGGAGTATTTCTACATGGGATGATTTGACTGCTAAGTTTGTGAACAGATATTTTCCTCCATCCAAGTCAGCAAGAATGAGGAATGAGATCACCAATTTTGTGCAACAAGAGTCTGAGTCCTTATATGAGGCATGGGAAAGGTACAAAGAGCTACTTCGGAAGTGTCCTCATCATGCTTTACCAGATTGGCTCCAGGTACAAAATTTCTATAATGGCCTTTCACCCTCTTTTAAGGCAATTTTGGATGCAGCAATTGGAGGGTCATTTAATCTGAAAACACCAGAGGAAGCCATGGAGACTCTTGAATTGATGGCGAACAATACAGTGAATATACAGTTTGACTGCCAAAATAGGAAGGGTGGAGTATTGGAAGTTAATACTTTGGATGCTATTCTTGCTCAGAATAAGCTGTTGACCCAACAATTACTAATCTGACTCAACAGTTGGGTAGTATGCAGGCTAAAGCGGTTAATACACCTTCCTTGGTATGTGACTTTTGTGGAGGAACGCATCAAAATGGTGAATGTCAAGCCAATAAGCCAGAGGAACATGTTAATGCAGTGGGGCAACAGCAGAATCAATATTCTAATGCTTATAACTCAGGTTGGAGAAACCCACCAAATATACCTTGGGGTGGTCAAGGACAGTCTAATCAACCAAGGCCTCCCTATCAATATCAAGCACAATCTAGCAATCAAGGGAGCAAGATGTCTAATTTGGAGAGTGCTTTAGAGAAGTTGTCCTTGCAAACCTCTACCTTTATGGAGCAAACTTCCAACTTCATAAATGGGACTAGGACAAATTTCAAGAACCAGGAAGCTTCAATCAGAAATTTGGAGAATCAGATTGGTTAGATTTCAAGACAACTTTCAGAGAGATCTCCTGGTACATTTCCTAGTGACACTGTTCCTAACCCAAGGGAATATTGCAAGGCAATTGGATTACGGAGTGGAAAGGTGTTAAGGTGTGAAAAAAAGAGTGATGAAATAGTGGTAGAAGAAAAGAAAAATGAAGAGAAAAATTGTGAGGGAGATGTAGATGAGGTGAGAGAGGATAAAGTGAAAGCTTGTGTTCCAACTCCAAATGTTCCATTCCCTCAAAGGTTGAAGAAACAAGAGCAAGAGAAGCAATTTGCAAGGTTCCTTGATGTTTTCAAGAAGCTCCACATCAATATTCCTTTTGCTGAAGCATTGGAGCAAATGCCAAGCTATGCCAAATTTATGAAGGACTTGCTGTCTAGAAAAAGGAAGATTCAAGAAGATGAAACCATCATGCTCACAGAGGAGTGCAGTGCAATAATTCAACAAAAATTGCCTCCTAAGTTGAAGGACCCAGGTAGCTTTGTAATTCCATGTGAGATTGGAAATTTGATGGTTGGTAAAGCATTGTGTGACGTTGGAGCAAGCATCAATTTGATGCCTTTATCCATTTTTAAGAGGTTGGGTATTGGAGAAGTGAAGCCCACTATGATATCTCTTCAACTGGCAGACCGTTCAGTCACTTATCCTTATGGAGTTGTGGAGAATGTCTTAGTGAAGGTAGATAAATTTATCTTCCCAGCTGATTTTGTGGTGCTTGACATGGAGGAAGATACTAAGGTCCCAATCATTTTGGGAAGACCATTCTTAGCCACCGGGAGAGCTTTAATTGACGTGGAATTAGGAGAACTCATGCTTCGAGTAGCGGATGAAAATGTAACTTTCTCTGTGTTTACGGGAGTGAAGCATCCAATGGATAGGGAGAGTTTATTTAAAGTTGAAGTTATGGATTCCCTAATCCATGAAGAGTATAAAAAAGGGATGACAGAGAATCTTCCGAATTTTGATTTGAAGAATGCAAGTGAAAAAAGGACTTTGCAGTTAGATGAATTGGAAGAGTTTAGATTGCAAGCCCGTGAAAAGGTCAAAGTCTACAAAGAGAGAACCAAAAAGTGGCATGATAAGAGGATTGTAGTTAAGGAGTTTGGACTAGGCCAACAAGTGTTGTTATATAACTTCAGGCTTAAACTGTTTCCAGGTAAGTTGAAGTCTTGATGGTCAGGTCCTTTTGTTAAAAATGTTTATCCCTTTGGTATAATTGAAATTTCAGACCTCAAGTCAGAAAGAAGTTTCAAGGTTAATGGTCAGAGATTAAAATTGTATTTAGGGGTGATTTTGAAAGAAATAGGACCACCATAAGTTTAGTACCACCATCTGAAGGTGGGAAATAAGTCTAACTAAGACTATAACATAGTGCTTCTTGGGAGGCAACCCAAGTTTTATTTTATTGCAATTTTAATTTTTGTACATTTATTTATTGATCTTTATTTTTTTTTTCCTTTTAAATGATTACATTCTTCATGAGATCTTAATTATTTTGTTTCGGGAAAAAAAAATTCCAGGTTGAAAAGAAAAGAAAAAAAAAATAGAAAGAGAAAAAAAAAAGGAGGAAAGAAAAGAAAAAAAAAAGAAAAAAGAATGGTCCACAAGCATGGTTCCAATTGTTTCTTTCACTTGATGAAGCAGAGAGTTCCACAAGCTGGTCATGGAAATTTCCACACCTGTGTTTCGTACTATGAGCGTTAACTACATATTTGCTACAGGAAACAGAGGATTCCACAGGTGAGGCATGGAAATACCCACAACCGTGTTTCGTATCTTATGCTATTTCTTCAATTGCTCAGCGTGTAGCAGAGACATCCACAAGTGGAGTGTGGATTTTTCCACAGTTACTTTCAACATAATCTGTTCTGTTCAAAAAAAAAAAAAAAAAACAAGAAGAGAGACAGGGGCAGCAGTATATGTGTTCCCATGTTAGGGTGAGCCGCTGAGCACCATCATCACTCTCGTTTCGCAAGCTGCCATCATCTCCACTCAGCCTCCATCATCGCCTTATTGCGCCACCAGCCTTCTCTGCCCAGCCACCGTTCACCTTCTCCGATCAGCCACCACACCCTGCTGGTCCGCGCAACAGCACCTTTCTCTCCTCCGTTCAGGCACAGCTCCGCACCTCCTTCTTCTTTCTTCCGTTCAGGCACTGAGCCGTGCGCCGCCAGCCTGCTGTGCGCAGCAACCCGCGACAGAGCTCTGCCCAGCCGTGCCCTCCTTCTTCCGTCAACGCAGCCGCACCAGAACGCTCAGCCTGTGCGCCGCACCACCGCCATCTTCCAAGCATCGCACAGCCACCCTGTTGGTCCGCGAGTTCCGTTGCCGCACTTCTGTTTAACAGCCACTGTCCGCGGCGGTTTTCTTCATGTCAACCACCTGCTCACGTTCCTACAACCAGCCACAGCAAAGTTTCTGTCCAGCAGCTGCCTACACAGGTTCATCCTGTTTTGGAGCGGATCTTTCCTCTGTTTTGGAGCTGAGAAGCGTCTCTGCGTTACCTCCGTTCTCTTTTTGCTATATTTTTATTTTTATTTTTTATTATTTTATTTGATTTTTTTTTATTTTTGCACTTTCTGATTTTATTTTATTTTTTTCTCTTTTAAAAAAAAAAACAAAAAAAAACAAAAAAAGGGAAAAAAAAATATATATATACAATTTGTTTTGCAATCTCTCCGGGATTTGTTTCCAAATTGTTACTTTTTATATCTTGATAATGTGTTGGTTGTAATATTTACACTCTCAATTGCTGTTTGAGAGTTTTCTTTTAGACAGGTTCATCATGACCAAGAGACTATGGCTAAGAGGGCTCCTAAGAAGGCGGCACTGAATCTTTCTAAGGCAACAAATTCTAATGCAGCCCCAAGTTCTCAAGGACGCTCTTCCACTGCTGGTCAATCCAAAGTGACTTCTCTCGACTTCATGAGTCGATTGCCACATTACAAGCCCAGCAGGATAGGCACTACACTGAGTTTGTGCAATTCAGAGATGAGCAACGCTTACACCAACAAAACATGGAAAAATTGCTTCAGGACACTATTGCCTTGTTTCGTACTCAGCTGCACTGATTTTGTGAGTCTTATTTCCCTTGCTTTTGGTTATTTTGTTTCCATTGGGGACAATGTAAACGTTTAAGCTTGGGGGAGTTTCATTCATCTTCTCTTTCCTTATTCATCATCTTGCATCATTTGTATTTGCATAGTTGTTACATTATTGCATATATACGAAAAACAAAAAAAAAAACAAAAATTGCATTGTTGCTCATTTGCTTGCATTTGTGTTGAAATGGAAATTCATTCTCTTAACTATAAGTTCTGAATTTTTGGATGATATTTTTTAGCACATGGTTGATTTTTATTCATGATTTCTTGTCAAGAACCTTCACACAATACACAAATGAGTCTTGGCACTATGATATTTGGGGAAGACTTTTAATTCATGTAAATAAGACATATGAAGTTTTAGGTTTCTGTGGTGACATTCACTGCATTTGATTACTGGAGAATTGTCTATTGAGGAATAAAAAGAAAAGGGAAAGGAAAAGTAAAAGTAAAAAAAAAAAGTAAGAAAAAAAAGAGAGAGAAAAGGATTCTAGAGATATCTAGACACCTCTTTGAGGTCATAGGTTACTGGGGAAATACTGTAAAGTACCCCTTTGAGACTGATTGACTACTGGGGAAATGTCTAGTATGTAAAAATTTTGTTTTCCTAACACAGACACTTCTTTGAGACCAAATGTGGCAAGTGCATAGCATTTGAGTGGAAGATCCATGCATAGTTGGCAGGTAAATGTCTTCTATGCTAGGAACCTAAGTAAAGAAAAAAGAAATAAATAAATGATCACAAGTATTGTCTGACTTAATGTCTAGTGCCTTGCTTCATTTCATCTTTATTTGCACTAAGGACCTGGCAAGTTAGTCATATTGATTTAAATTGTGAAAAAAAATTGTGCTCTTGGATATCATTATTTGATGATTGAATTGTGTGGTTGAGATGATGAGTTTCCATTTTTAAGTGTACTCCCTTATCTTGTTCTTCATTGTGTTTTCTTTGCTTGAGGACAAGCAAAAGTTCAAGCTTGGGAGATTTTGATGTGTGTTTAAATTGTCTTTGCACTCATGCTTTAGTTTAGGGCCATTTGCATACATTATTGCATCATTTAGTTTATTTTATCATGTATTATTTTTGTTTTAGATTATACTTTTGGTTTTCTTGTTTTTCTTTGTAAATGAATGTTTTAGGTGCATTAATCATGTTTTGGAAAGAAGATGAAGGGCAAGTATCAAGTTGGAATCAAATGGAATGAGAAAAGACAAGAAAGAAGATTCCACAACTCACTTGTGGATCGATCCATGCCTGTGGAAATGCTGCAGAGCTGTAAAATTGAAGTCAGAAAGTTCCAAAAGCAGGTTGTGGATCGATCCATGCCTGTGGAAACGCATCAGAAGTGTTAAATTGAAGTCAAAACAAACCACAGACAGGTTGTGGATTTTTCCATGCATGTGGTTCGACCTAATATGTGACTTTTGAGTTGTAAAGTGGGCTTGGCCCAGATTAAAGGCAATTCATTATAAATAAATAGAGGGGGTTTTACCATGTCATTCAGAGAAGATAGAGAGACTTGGCAGAAGACGAAAGGACAGCTGAGAAGAAGGCCAAGACCGGGAGGTGGAGGCTACCTTCATGGAACCAATTGCTTCAATAACTTGTGGTTCTATCTTTTACATTATGCATAGCTAATTTTCTTAGTTAGGGGATTGATGTAGTTTTCTGAATTATATGTTCTGAACCTATTTTGTTGATGCTTAGTAATTCTAATTTTCCTTGTGTTCTATCTTTGTTTCTATTGTCCATTGGTAGATGGTTATTCTATGAGCAATTTCACAATTGGGAAATTGGGGATTGTTTGTGATTAGAGGTAGAACAAGTTAAGCTTTATCACAATTGGGAAATTGGGTTTGCTTAATTAGTTTTCATATGAGATGATAATGTGTTCTTCATAGTTCTATTGGATTTCATAATTTTCCTAAGTAATTGGGAATTAGGGTTCAATGAACAGATTTACTTGCCTAAGGAATTAGGGGTAAACAACTCTTAATTAACTCAAATGGATAGTTAGAATACTTGCATCAGCTGAAAAGGGGAAGAATCTATAAGGAAGAATACGAAATCAATTCTCTAACGTTTTTTTAGTAATTGAATTTCCTTTATAATTCTAGTTATCTTTACATTTCGTTTATTTTATAATTTAGCGTTCTAATTCTATTTTATAATTTCTCAAACTTAACGTAAATTAGTGAACTGGTATTCAACAATTTCAATCCCTGAGGACGATATTTTTATTACTACAGTAATGATTGGTACACTTGCCAAACGTACAACACTCATCTAGATCAATATAGCTCTCCCAAGTTGTCGAGCCGACACAGAAATATTACACTAATAACATATTTTTATTACACATAAATATTATTATGGAAAAGTAGGTATATACATACCATATCAGGAGTGACCTCTATGTGAGTCTTGCGACCCGTGGTGTGGACTGCTCCGCCTCGACGTGAAGCCCGGTTGGTCTTATTACGAGCAGACTTCCCTTTGAACTCATTAGAGGCCCAATAGGCTAACAGACCCACCCATGCCTCCTCACCTATCCAGGTAGGCCTAATCCCACTCGCACAAGCCTTCGTGAGCATATCCCGAAGGCGTCTGACAATCCTGTGCTCATACACCTTCTTAATTTGGGCGTCATCAGAAGGCGCCCAAGTAACTTTTCTCTACAAAAGAAAATAATTATTATGGTAAATATTTCAAATGTCATAACCTTAATACAATTAAGTACATGTAGTTTACCATAAACTCCTCCAACCACTTGTCCTTCACCTCCTTCGGGGTGACCTTCCATAAATAGTGAAGACCTCGGAATTGAGATCGTATTGCATGACCAATGACCGCGATGGGGAATTGTTAGGCACCCAACTACCAAATAAAGAAATTCAATAATAACAATCACTTATAAAAGTCAAATCTTTTGTTTATTTATACAAAAGAAGTAAATGTAATTTTACAAACTCACCCTTTTCCATAAGGTCGGATAATAACCCTACCCTAGGGGTCCCGCTTATGATTAGTACTGGAGTTGGGAGTCTGACCTGAAGATGCACAGCCTCGGCCTCAACCTCGGGTGGAAGCTCATCTTGCACCTCGGGAGGAAGTTCATGAAATCCCAGGGTAGGGATGAACCTCATGCCATCATATGGTGGATGGTTTGATGTAGTGGGCTGGTCAAACGATGGAGGGGTATAGGGATGGCAATTGAGCCCAAGCCCTATGGGTACCCGCAATGGGCAGGGTAAAAACCTGCAAAGCGAGTATGGACGCGGGTACGGGCAAAAGCCCGGATTTTTTTCATGGGGACGGGTGCGGGTACGAGCACTTTGATGCCCAACCCGCCTCATACCCGCACTCATATATATAATTATTTAAAAAAAAGACCATATATAATTATATGTAGGGATATATTAATTTTATTAAAATATCTAATATATTTATACATATTTTTAAAATTAATATATATAATATATTACAAATTAAAAATATATTTTTATAACTATCTATTTGTGTTTTTTTTTACTTTATAATATATGACTAATTAGTGTTAATAATCATTTTCTACAGATCTTGAAGAATTTTAACACATGATATCCAAGTTTATAAAATAGTGTGACATGAAAGTATATTATAATATTTAATAAAAAAATTTGAACTTTAGATAATTTGTTGTGTTTAGAACATTAACATATTATGTTTCAATATAATTAAATTGTTGTATCACTGATATTTGAAAATTATGTTTGGACGATCTTCGAGTAACTTTTTTAATTGAGATACAGTTTTCTTAAATTAATATTATTTTAGTAAGTTGTTAATTTTTACTTAATAAAAGTGCGGGTAACGGGCGCGGGTCCGGGCATATAGGTGCCCAACGGGTATGGGGACGGGCACTAAAGTTACTGCCCACGCGGGTACGGGTTTTTTTTTACAACGCGGGTACGGGGACGGACACTGTGGTACCCTGCCCAGAGGGTACCCATTGTCATCCCTAGAGAGGTAGGCTGCACGTACGATGGAGGGGTAGTCTGGTTCTGTAGTGTATGGGAGGATAGGTTGGTCTTGTCCCGACGTGCACGAGCTGCCTATGCTACAAGCTCGCCTGGAGGGATGGACCTCCCTCTAATTGGCGGAACCTTGGTTCCACCTCGACCGCGTGTACGAGTCATCTATTACATCAAATATATTAAATAACATCAAATATATCATATCGAATACGTTAAATAACATACATTATTTCTCATTTCTAATACATACCTAATATTAATTTCTATTATTTCTATTATACATTATTTCTTATTTATAATACCTAAATCAAAATTCAATTACATAAATAAGTACAAAACCTATTCATTTAAAAAATTATCCTAAACCCTACCACCTAATTTCACTACATAATTATTTAACTAAATAAATATATAAATTAAATAAATAACTACTTAATTAAATAACTATCTATAATAAATTATATAAATTAAATAACTACCTATTATAAATATATAAATAACTATATAAATTAAATAAATTAAATAACTATATAATTACCTGGATGTCCTTGCAGGTGGTCAACGATAGCTGGAGCAAGTGGCAGTGGCGGAGACATTGGGGGGGATAAGAGCGAGAGGAGCTTTTGATCGGGAAATTGGAGATTTGTAAGAGGGGGAGTGTTTGGTCGGTGGGGAAGGGAAGTTGAGAGAGGGAGAGGGACGACCGGAGGAGGAAGAGGGAAGAGGGAGCTGCGCGCATAGGAGGAAGAGGAAGAAGAAAGGGGAAGGGGAAGGGGAAAGGGAAAAGGATTGGTAGCGTGCTAAGTTTCAAACCTAGTGTCGGCCATGGCCGACACTACGTTTAATAAATAACGTAGCGACGATTAGTCCATCACATATGTGACACAACCACGCCATTTTTGAATTTTTTTTATAAAAAACTCAGTGTCGGTCGTGGCTGACACTACGTTTAATAATTAATGTAGCGACGACCAGACCGTCACATATGTGATGCAACCATGCCAATGCCATTTTTAAATTTTTAACCAAAAAATAATGTCATTTTAATTGTAGCGACAGTCGGGCCATCGCTACGGGTTTAAACTTAGCGACGACCCAACTGTCACAAAGGGTCAGAAGCACAGTCAAATGTTGGTCTTCGCATTTAATGTTGTAGCGTCGGCTTATTGTCGACTTGGTCATCGCTAGGAGCGACGGTTTGTGGCTGACGCTACGGTTTCGCATCTAATTTTTCATTTTCTTGTAGTGTCAAATATAATTATGTAATGCAAAGTCAGTCATTATAACATCAATTTGGGTCTTTACACTAAATTGTGGTATTCTGCTAAGTATCTTTCGTATTTTCTTTAAAACTCCAAATGACCTTTCAATGCAAATACGAATAGATGAACACGCTTAAGCATTGGTTGGGGGCTCTTGTTCAAATTGAGACTGATGGTACATTGTCTTAGGATAAGGCACCAAATATCCTTGTCTATCTGGATATCCTTTATCTACCAAATAGTATCTACCTATAAAAAAAGTAAGAAAAAAACTTATATATACGTTGATTTGCATTAAACCTTATTGTAATAAAAAATAAATAGTAATACCTTGTGGCAACTTCGAGAAATTCAATGTTAGTGTGTTAATTGCATGAAGGAAGACACGTGTGTCATGTGCAAATCCTTCCCATTCAAATGACAAAGATATGAAACACTTAACGAAGTCACAACATGCCATGACATTGAAGGTAGGGATTCCTTTTCTTCCCTTATAAGGCATTTGATCTGTCTCGCGAATACATGTAGGTATGTGTGTGCCATCAATACATCCAATACAATCAAGTTATAACACATTAGATAACAATGTCCATAGTGATATGGAAAAAAATATTTACCTTGAAATAAGACATGTATCGTTTATAATTGGCAATACGAGGTGGTATAAATTGAAAAGTTAGATCCTTTGATCTTATCACATCATGTGCAAGATTGTTATAGCCCTTGCTCCTACCACTAAAAATGAGATTTGTTTCTTTTTTATGCCATTGATATTGTGGGATGTTTCTTGGATGAAGGGTCTATACTTGTTTGCCCTGTTGTTCTGTTGTTCTAAGTGCATGCATTGTGACTATAACATCCCGAGAATTAGAATCAATTTCATAAAGGAAAATTAGTGGAGTAATAGGTTGTTAAGAAAAGAAATTAAGAAAGGGGAGGTGGAATTGAGAAAGGGAGGCTTAAAAGTGAGAATCGGGATTCCAAGTTCTGATGCTCTCGCTCAAGCGAGAGGGGCTCGCTTGAGCGAGGTTATAAGTAAAAATGGGGAAAATGGGATATGATATTCTCGCTTGAGCGAGAAGACTCTCGCTTAAGTAAGAAGCAGGGGATGGGAAATGGTTGCTCCTTGGAAGATTTTCGCTCAAGTGAGGAGTCCCTCACCTGAACGAGAACACGAAACCAGAACGCCTTTAGTATTCTCGCTCAAGCGAATTTCTCGCTTGAGCGAGAATGCGCGAGTCAATTTTTTTTTTAAAACATAGCTTAGGGTTTGTTTTGACATTCCCACTCACTTTTACACTTCTAGAGAGAGATTCATAGAGAGAAAAGGAGCTATTGGAGTCAAGAGAAAGAAGAGGAAGTCAAGGATTGATCACCCCCAACCCCCCCCAACTCCCCCCCTTCACATTGAGTTTTCTTAAGGTGAGTATAACTCACACACCTCCACTCATTTCGTGTGATTCTCCTTTTATGACCCCAATTCTTCTATCTCCCCTTTTTCTGACTTGGGTTTGGATGATTGGTTGTATATTCTCCCTATATGTGTCGTTGTATTGTTGGATGAAACTAGGAATATGAGTTAGGGTTTTGTCTTAGTTAGGGTTCTCTATAATAAATATGATTGTTGATATTTATTTAATGGATCATGTGTGGTATGTATTATGCGTGAGATTTACATTAAGGCTTCGACCCATAACCAAAAAATGAATTTGGCTTTGGCCCAATAAAAATGGCTTAGGCCCCTGTTTGGCTTCGGCCCCAGTTCACATTTAAGAAAGAATTGACTTCGGTCCCCAGTAATAATGGACTTCAGTCCCCAGTTAAAACACGAGTTTCGGCCCCTAGTAAATTGGCGGTGTTATACCCAAGGAAGACGTTTCTTGTAGTCTGAGCTCAGGTCTAGCCCCAGATAGTGATAAGACCCCATCTGCCAAGTAATGCAGGTCATGCATATCATGTTTATGTTCAGTTTAGATAGTATGACGTGATTTGTTATGATTTTCTTGTTACATTGTATTTGTCTGCTTACCCATACTGTCTGCTGCATAGTTATATTCATTGAGACATATGTCTCACAACACGTTATGTGGTTTATTTAGACCCACAGGTTCCTCCCCGCACCGGTCAGTGAGAGATGGAGCTTGGGAGATGTTCTGCTTATATTTTGCTTTTTTACCAAGACTTATGTATTTAGTTGCCAGGCTTCGTATTTGATTGATAGATGTATACTTATATTCTGTTGTGGGATATGACTGTACATGTGCAGTCTCTGGGCCCTCTCTATTTTGTTTAGGGCACATGTATAGCGGTATCCCAAGGGATGTATATGTATTGGATAACTATGTTGGCCCTGATAGCCTTTTATGTATTCAGTTTATGTGTTCATATATCGTTTATGTAATCGTTGGAAGCTTAAGCGTTACATGATGTATGTATATGTGATATATAAATGGCGAGAAATAATTTCAGGAATTCGAGAATTTTGCTTCCAACAGGCATTATTCTTAAATTTAGAAATTTGGACGTTACAGTGACCACTGAAAGCAATGAGAAAAACATAACTACCTGTACACATGGGAAGGTTCGATTGGTTGGAACTTGGAAGAGAGGAAAAAAGGGAATGAAGAAGGAAAGATATGAGTAGCTGGAAAAGACCAAATTATTTGTATTTCTTTCCTTTTTTGTTGCTATTTTCTATGTAATTATGTGTTGCTAATACTGGCATCACATTGATATTAGTAGCAGAGGTGAGTTTATACACTATACAAATATACATACCATTTCACTTGGGATGCGACCCAAGTTCACTACTATGCCTATAAATAAGACATGTCATTTTTGGAGTGCTTTGGCTGTGATAGAAGGATCATTCTCAGTAGATATTGTTTGAACCTCAAGTCATTAAGAAAAGCTTAAGATTTGACCCAGTTCAAAATTATAGATTTCAAAGGATATAGTTCCTTTTCATGCAAAATTAAGAACATATACAAAGCTACTAATGGTCTATTAGATTACATATACCCTGCAACTATCTCAATTTTTATACTTTTTTTTGTGTAAACCATAGGTATCCCCTGTTACCAGGGGCAATCCTATTTGGGGCTTAGTCACAGTTAAGGCTCCTCACCCCTCCCGAAGAATGTGTTTAGCGGGTATCGAACCCGGGAGCTACACTGTTATTAAAACCAGATTGGCCTGACGGGTTCAACCGGTTGGACCGGAAACCGGGCCCATGGCTCGTCCGGGTGAGTAATTGGATTGTTTGTGCATACAACTCGGACTGAACCGGTATTGAACCGTTAGAACCGGTCCAATTTCGGGTCAACCGGTTTTGCTTTATTAGAAACATGTGGTAAAAATACTGAAAGTGGCATGGGTGATCCTCGAACCCGCGCCTCTTGGATTTTATGCAGCAGTAACAACCACTATGCCACACGCTTCTTTATTATATATATTGCCCAATTTTATATATATTTCTTGCAAAAGTTAGGAACCGTCCAATGCTCCAGCACCATCATCACTTTCAATAATATATAAATACTTATAAAAATTTACTTATTTTAATATAACATAAATTTTTTATATAATATTTAATTATCACCGGTTCAAGCAATGACCCACTAGTTTGACCACTAACCCATTAATCCAGTATCATGACCGAGTCGATCACTGATTCGAGTTTTATAACATTGCTTTTGTAGCATGCCTTGTATTTCAATTTTGGAAGCCTGAATCTATTTTAAAATAATATCTATTCAAATTATTTATGTATAAAACTAAAAAAATATAAAGATGTTATTACTCTCTGCTACGAAAAAAAAGAATATGTAATTTGTCCAAAAAAAAAGGATTATAATTAAGGATAAGAGAAAGCATTCACTAGATTGTGCAGGGGTTTCATTTCTCTCCAGTACTGGATACATCCAGTAGGAGAGAGATAGAAACACGCCTCATGTGGGTCCCACACACCTGTGTTTCTATCTCTCTCCTACTGGAAGTGTCCAGTCAATGGAGAGGATCCATTTCCATTGTGCAAGAGGTGGTTCTCCTCTTCCTTGGCGGTGCTTCTCCCTTTTGTTAGCTAGCTACAACTTGAAGCTGGCTAGAGTAGCTTATAGCTTATAAGCTAAAAGCTCCTAAATGAACCTATTTTGAGGTACCTTACCAAACACGTGTGTCTGGCAAGGTCAATAAACTAGCTACTGGCTTATTTGACTAGCTTATAAGCTAGTTTGACCAACACAAAAGTGTTTGGTAAGTTACCTCAAAGTAGCTTATTTAGGAGCTTCTAGCTTGTAGCTTATTTAATTTTCTTCCATCACTATCCTTTATATTTTAATACATTTCCCTTATTATCCTTAATTTCTTTTTACCTATTATTACCTTTTTTTTATAAGCAAAGGTATTAATATTAATAAGAGTACAAGGGGTACTCTAACCCATTACAAAATACCAACTATGGGAAATAAAGAAAATACCAAAGAGAATACAATTCCAACTCATAGCATAAAACTAATCCATCTAAAAAGCACCAGGACATTAATCTAATACAATTGGATATAATTAAAAAGATGTCCCTATGTCGTAGTATCAAAACCGAATTGTTATAGCCAAGCCTCCAGAGCCTTAATGATGGTGCAGAAAGAAAATCGCATAGCAACCAAAAGAAGTGACATGATACAATCCTTCAAAGTCCAAAGTAATGATGCTAGTAATTCTTGCAAAACCATAGTCCTATTAAAAACCATTCAACTCATTCACGAGCACATACAATTGACATGTTGTCCTTAAATGTTGTTGTCCTGAATGTATCAATTATTACTCCTCCACTCTGTAATTTCTGATCCTTTTCTGCACTTTGTGGATCAAGATAAGCCTAAGCCATCTAAACATAGCGAAAACTCCGTGAAGACTAAATCTTATAAAACAGCAGACAGTATAGCCATCAAGTAATTCAAAAAACACTCCAAATGACTTAACCATATCAAGCCAAGAGATCTATCAGATTAAGACAGTAGCAGTCAACACCATCCATGAGCAAGCACCCAATCCTGATCAGATTAAATTGTGCAACTAGAAAGATTTAAACAGGACCCTAAAGCATTTGACCACATCACAAAAGGGAAACCGAACGATGAGTCTTTAGCTTTCAGGCACTTCCAAGTTCTGATTTTAATTAACTCCACCAACTCTGAATGCTCCACCATCCTATTAGAAAAAACCAGCTCATTACGGGCAAGCCACAAAGACCATATCACCACTAACCAAACCAAGGACTAACGTAACCTATTTGTAACATTACACACAGGTATTCCAACAAATTGGCTGAAATTAGCTAAACAATCATTATGCAACACAGAACTATAACCACACCACTTTAAACAATCATTACACACATTACCTATTGTTACCTATTTTCAATTTTAGTGACAAAAACCTTTCAAATTCTTTTATCTATTATTACCTATATAATAAGTAATTTAAAAAATTATGAATTAATTAAATTGTTATTTTCTTTTTACTATTTTATGAAATTATTTTTTTATTATACTATTTATTTTATCAATTTCACTATTTATTTAAATTTTTAATTAAATATTTTATCACTAAAAATTTTAATTTTTTTAAAAAATCGAAAATTATAATGACATAATAATATATTTTTTTGTCTAAAAAACACAAATAGAACTTATATAATAAAACTTACGTAATTATGTCCTTTTACGTCATTTTACATTTACCAACTAGTTTATTAGCTAGTTCTATCAAACACTTGTAATTCGATAAGCTAGCTTATCAGCTACCAACTAGCTTCTAAGCTAGTCAAATAAACTAGTAGCTAGCTTTTTGGCATAATCAAACACACTCTATAAGATAGAAGTTGCTAAAATAAGTTACTTTGAGATACCTTACCAAATACTTTTGTGTTGATCAAACTAGCTTATAAGCTAGCTAGCTTCTTTTACCTTACCAAACACACTCTTCGATGAGTTATTCGACTTCTAAAATAAAGGTTTCAGTCTTACGTTTTTATGACTTTTTTATAGGTTAGTCCGGTCGGCTAACCCATTTTACCGGATCTACCTCCAACATATTCAAAATCACCCCATAATTGTAAATTGTATATTTCTCCATTTTTTCTAGTAAATAGTTACCTTTTCAATATTAATTCAATTTGGTCAAAAGGCTTCATGACTACCAATCTATACAAGATGCATCGTGTTTCATTTTTTCTAAAATATTTAGAGATCTATTATTTATACAATAAGTTTATTTCATACAATACATTTTTGTCTTTATTTTCCTATATCATATCATCAATTACATCTCACTCTTTAATCTTTTATTCTTATCTCACTCTATGTTATGCATATTATATTATATATATATATATATATATATATATATTACAGGAATTCAATGCATTTTGGTGACACATTGCCAAGGCTTATGATTCATGAAATTACAATTTGTTTTTCCTAAAGTAATTAATTTTATCGAAAAGCCATGATCACATATTGTACGGCATGGATGGCTTTCACAGTATATGTGCTAAATCCTGCCGTTTTGATCAGATATTCCCACTCTTTCAATGTCCGCTCTTTTCCTTTACTATGTGCCATCATTAGCATGTCCATCATCAATCTTACATCCTTTAACTTGTCATGCTTCCCTTCTTCATCAATCACGGCCTCCACAATAATAACCCTTCCATTTTCCTTTGGAATGGCTTCCCTACAATTTTTTAATATTTGGATGCACTCTTCATCTCCCCAATCATGCAAAACCCACTGCAAGTATCAAATTAATCCATCAAATACCAATCTCAATCAATTAATCAAAATCTAATTCCTTATTTTACAAATAAATAAATTAACAAATTGTTTAATTAAGTTTTTTGCCCCTAAAATATCCTAATCCTTTTATTTGGTCTCCATTTTCAATTTTTTTAAAACAGTCATCCAAAAATATTTCCTCCCAAATAATCTCTCTAATTCTTATAATCATAAAGCGCTAATGTAGCACAAAAAATAAATAAACTATTTAGAAAAATTAAGATATTTTGGAAATAGTAATATTTTATGGGGACTAGTTTGAAAATCGTGATATATATTTTTTTAGAAATTATTTAGAAAAAAATCATTATAAAAAATAAAGGGATCATTTAAAAAATTATTTTTAAATAACTATTTAAGAAAATAAAAATTAATATGGTATAAATGAAAAAAGTCGTGATATTTTGAGGAATAAATACATAATTAAACCTTAACAAATTTTCAATATAGTTAAATATTTGGCGTGTAACTCATACACATACCTTAAGAAAAGCAGCATGAGCTTTGGGAACACTTAGAAACATGTCACTTGCAACATGTTCCACCTGATCACACTTTGGAGCTGTATTTATAACATGAGGAAGATCAAAGTTGATTCCTTGAATCCAAGGGCAAGCCTTAGTCAACATGTGTATGGTTGTTCCATTTCCCCCACCCACATCCACCAACGTCCTAAGACCATCAAATGCCTCGCTACAATCTTTCATAATGGCAGGTACAACAAGTTTAGCATCACATGCCATTGCTTCATTGAAGAGGTTATTGTGATCTATATTTGTTGCGCCATAGCGCCAAAAGTCCTCACCATGAGCCTTTTCAAACGGGTAATTGCCATTGATCAAAACACGAGAACTTAGATTATACCAAGGTGCTAAAGCTACGGGACTAGTCTCAAATAGAAGGAAAGCAGCCATGCTATGTTCGCCATTTCTCATCAAACGGCGAGACAAAGGTGTTTGAGCATAACTCAAGTAGCCATGGTTGGTGGGTATGGCTTTGAATATCTTTCGATGTGTTAAGAATCTCATGATGCGGTTAAGAAGGGAAGGATCACACCCTAGAGTTGATGATATCTCTAGTAAAGTCATAGGACTTCCATGGCTTTCGATGGTATCTGCTATGCCAAGCTCGATGGCACATCTCATGACTGCCACTTCCGCAAACCCAAATATGTACTTCCATATATCCACTTGCGCTTCAGCTTCTTCTCTTTCTTCATCCTTGTTTGGTGTTAACATGAGCTCTCGTTGTATTTCTTCCATGTTTAGCTAAATCTCTATTAATTGATCTATGATAAGTGATTTAGGTTGGAATGTATAGGCTTCTTTTTATAACATCTCACCAACAACATTCATTAATGTACACCTCAACTTTTTACACGGAGATTACTTATTCATCTAACAACAAACATACAACAACTCATACAATACACATTTTATCTTTATATCTCTCTATCACATCACCTATTACATCCCACATTTCTCTCTCTTCTTTTTCTTTTCTCTCTTTTTCTACCTTGATTGTATTGTTGTATGATGTATGGATTTCATTTCTCTTTTACACATACCTCTTTCTTCTTCTTTATATAATTTAATAATTTATATCTTTGATATCTCTTTTCCAAATATTCAATTTTTTCATTGATTTGTATTTTTTTACATTAATTTTTTTACAATTTCTTTTTTATCCTATTTTTTATTCATTTTTCTCTCTTTTTTTTTTCATCACATCTTTCACTTTTTTTATTATTTTTTTCTTTTAATCTCTCTCTTTCCTAACTCCCACACGCTAAAATCTGACTATGAGAATATCATTTTTCTTTCTCTCTTTCATCAGCTATCAAAATGCTTCCTCGTAGGTGAGGGTTAGGTGGAACATCACCATCGATATTGACTAACAATATAAACACCCCCAATTTATTAGACCTAGATATAGCCATAAAAATTAATTAGTCGTTCAGTAATTATCCATCACTATCATAATACCTTTAATTTAAAAGGATTTTTGATATATGCTTTGTATCAACCTGGAAAGGATAATTTTAAAAATTTAGTTTCAACATACATATATTTATATTGAATTGAAGTTGATAGATTTAAGCATCTCCTGCACTGTAGGGCATTTTTTTTAGAAAATAGCAAAATAGTAGTAAAACGAAAAAAATATTAAATGTAATATTTAAAATGAAGAAATATGTGAAAATTACATAGTGATATTTTCTAAAATATAAAAAAAATTACCATCTATCGTATCATACAATGTGTCAAAATTTAAATTTACGAAGTTGAAATCATAGTGAGATAGCTAGTGTGACATTTATAAATAAAGATTTGAAAAAGATGGACAGAATTTAAGTAATAAAATTTGATAGAAACAAATAATATTAACTATAATAAGAAATAAAATTTCTTGTGCACAAGAAGCCATGTGGTGCATTAAATATAAGATATGTTTTAATATTTAAGACTACATGTTCAAATTAATTTAGTATAAAAGGATTGATTTAACCATACTGCTTTTTCAATATATAGTTTTTTTAAGACATCAAATCTTGTATATATATTTGAATGCTTTAATTATTCCACTGAAGTAAATTATAAAAAAATAATTTTACCTCTGCATTAATTACTCTTATGATTTTTTATATTATCATTTTTTAGTTTTTATTTATTGTAGAACATTTTTAATCAATTTTTGGTATGAAAATTTGCATAACAAATAATTAACGTCTTTGTTGGTTTCTTGTGTGCATGATTGAGTTTAAGACTTTATTTCTTAATCTAAGTATAAATAAAATAAACATATATTCATTAACAAGTTTAGACCGTACGTTGTTCTCTAATAAACTATTACGTGTCTCTCATTTATGCATGCTTTGCAAGCTTTAATCACAATACACAATTAATTCCATATAAATTAGGGAATCCAATGAAAAAAAGGATTTGGGTATAAAATTGCCCTATACAAATTAATAAAAGTATTCTAAGTAGCTACCATCTAGATAAAAATTCCTAAAATTTAAATGATAATTATTGTAAAGAACTTCAAATAGTACCATCAATTTTTAATTAATATAAAATTATGAGTTAATAAATAATAATATATGTCATTTTAGGATTAAAAAAAACTAATGAATTTTATTGACCCGTGCATCACACGGGTTGGACCAAACTACAAAGTATTTCTCCATCTCTCCCTTTCGACTAATCACATTTAATACTCAATCTTCTTCTATGTTTTCTTTCTTTTTTTTTTTTTAAAGTCAAAACAAAATTTTATAGACTAGAAAAATCCAAAGCCGCAGCTGAAAGAATGAATGACGGGCCATAAGAGAAATGATAATCATACTACCATACAACATACAACTTTGAGAGAGAAAGAGAGAAAAGAGGGAGAAGAAAGAGAAATATAAGATGTGATGGGTGATGTGATGGAGGAATATAAAGAGAAAAATGTATGTTGTATGAATTGCTGTATGTTTTTATTGTATGAATTTATTATCTCAATATAATTTGGGTAAATGTATGGTATGGGTAACGTGGTGCTTCTAGTGGGTCTAGTAAACTCTTATAGGTATAGGCCTTTACTTTTCCCCCACAATTTTTCTTCTAAGATTATCCCTCCCCTTACCCACCCCCAAATCCCACTGCTCCCCTTTTCCCCCTTCCATTACCCACCTCCCCCCTCCCCTTTACCCCCTCGTCCTTCAGCCCCCCCCTTCCCGTACTCCTCCCCCTCTTATCCCCTTCCCCCTTACCCTTTCCCTCCCCCGCTCCCCCTCCTCACCCTTCCCCACTACTATTAGTTGAGATAATATACAGATAATATTGTCTGGGAATAGTTCTCAGACAACCTTGTCCGTAAGTCAATTTAAAAAAAAAAATGACTTACGGATAAGCCTGTCCGAGAATTATTATCGGACAACCTTGTTAATTCTCGGACAGACTTGTCCGTAAGCTATTTTTTTTATAGATTGTCTGGGAATGGTTCTCGGATAACTGTGTCCATAAATCATTTGTAAAAAAAAAGGCTTACAGACAAAGTTGTCCGGGAATAGTTCCCGGATAATCTTGTCCGTAAGCCAATTAATTGAATGATAATTTTGGGTTTTATAATTTTTCAAAAAAGGGGGTGGGAATAGCAAAAAAAACCCGGTGGGAAAAGCAATGACCATAGTTATATAGTGGTTTAAATTAGAGGTGTTCATGGGACGGATTGGGACGAGTTTTGCCCATCCCTAACCCGACCCTAATTTTTGACCGGGCCAACTCTATAGACCCGAAGAGACCCGATGATGTGCGAGTTTAAGTAAGACCGAGTTTGAGTAGGACAGGACTAGGTTGACTTGATATATAAGCTAAATATAATCATGAAACGATTATATTACAACGTTCAAAAGAAAATAGTTCATGCAATTAATAAATATATTGCATAAATAGAATTTCTCTTAATGTATATAATATTTTTTACTTTTTTTAAAAGTTTGGGACATTATTGAAACAAGAATAACATTATATTACTATATAAATTTATGTATAGAATGTATATTTAAAGATAGATAGAGGAAACTTAGACTAAAAAATCCTATCTAAAATGAAAAAATAAGGTTAGAACTTTATATAATAGAAAATTATAAGTAATAAATATTATATTTATATATAAAGGAAGGGTCGGGTAACCCGAAGGTTAACCTGAACCCGTCCTCAACCCGATGTTGAGTCAATAAATGAGACCCGATTTGGTTCTATTCTTTCTTATACGACAGGAACAGACCCGACCCGAGTAGGACGAGTTGGGATGGGTCAGAGGGACATACTGGGTCCTGAACACCCATAGTTTAAATTACAAAAAGAAACCGATTTTAAACCAGTTTAGATCCAGTTTAAAATCTAGATTTTGTTCAACTACTGCACTTAAAACCAGTTTTAAAACCAATTTTAAGAGTAAATCACCAATTTGTCCCTGAAAGTGTTGCCCGCTGTCAAATTAGCCCTTGAATTGACAGAAACTAAAAACCAGTCCCTGAAATTGTATTTCATTCGTCAAAGTAGCCCATTGTGAAGTCTATTAATCAGTTTGAGCACTCAAACTTGACTCAAAGACTTAATATCCTTTAGTTTTAATGATTAACAAATAAGATTATATAAGAACATAATAAGAACAAATAAGATTATATAAACAGATTCTACTGAGAAAGGTATTGGCTTGTTGATTGTGTTTCAGGATGAAATATTTATCAGAATCAGAAGATTAGGATCAGAAGAACAAATGCAGGATCTAATATAAAGAAGCTGTCTGAAGAATGCAACTCGTCTGAAGTGCGCAAATCGTCTGAAGACGTGAAGACCATCTGAAGACATAAAGACTCGAAGGAATGAAGACAACATAAAGCAGTCTGAAGATTGAACTTATCTGAAGCAAAGAAGCTTTCTGAAGCAAAGAAGCTTTCTGAAGCAACGAAGCTGTCTGAAGAAGCAGAACTTGTCTGAAGAGTTGAAGCTGTCTGAAGTAGTTCAACCCGTCTGAAGTATCAGTGCTGTCTGAAGTCTCACTTATGACGTGGCACCCTCTGTTGAAGCTTGTGAAGACTTTTCTGAACCTCTGCTGCACGTACCTTTTCAAACACGTTTATGGCAAGGAACACAGAGACCTTTCCTGGTGATTTTGAATTTCATACACCACTGAGGAAATCTTTGCAACGCAGTCTCTGCAGCAACATTTGTAGCAGCCTTATGGCAAGAGAAATCTTGTATCGTGTCAGAAACATCAGAGCTCTCAGAAGCATGTCTCACAACGGATTAAATAGCATTTAATGCTATCTCTAAATGGTGGTATCACAACGGAAATATCATCATCACCAATCCGAGAGAAAGCACAAGAAAAGCTCAGGAGACTAAGCAGAAGCAACAAAGAGAAATGTTTGAATGAAATATTTCAATTCAAACATATTTTATCATCTGCAAGAAACAACCATTGAACAAGACACCTCACTCAAAGAAGAAAGGAGAAATGGTGTCAGGAAGCAAACAGAAAAGGAGCATATACAAAATAAGCAAATCCAACGGATACCTCCTCATGTACACTCCTAAGAAAAGAAGAGGAAATCAGAAGTCAGCTGAAGAAAAGTAAAAGGATATCAAGAGAGAGAACATGCAAAATAATATCAAGAAAATCTCTCTAAAAGAGCTCATCTACAGAAGTGTCAGAACAGGACTGTCTGAACACATATCTGCTAAAGAAGAAGCAACCGTTTGAGACACTATTACATAACGGCTATATGAGCCACATCATCAACATCTCAACGGTATTATGAATCATCTTCAAACGGCTATATTCCAACAGAACATATAAATAGCCTCAAGGAAGAATTTGAAGATGTTGAACTCATTCACTTGGTTCAATCAGTTGATCAAGATGTATCAGAAAAATCTTATTGGTGTTGACCATGCTTACTTGAATCAACCATGCTGCTGATCTATTGATCAGTTAGTCAAAACTGTAGTTGTTCAGTTTAACAACCAACCAGAGTGGAGCTTAAAGTCAAGTATCTACCGAGCCAATTCTCAGAGGATGTTATTCCTCATATCAGAGACAGGGATTGTACTTAAACTTATGTACTTGTATCACTGTCTTACCCTTGTACTTAGATTTATCCATTGTATTCTGAGTAGTACTCAGTTAACCTCTAGTACAGGAAAAGATTAAGTTTATGTTTCGTGGAAACTTAAACTTAGTTTAATTTGTAAACACTTTATGTGTCTAAAAGCCTGGAGAGGCTTGGTGGAAGAAAGAATACTCTACACTTGGATAAGCGTCTGAGAGCCTGGAGAGGCTTGGTGGAAGAAAGAATACTTAGTTGCAAAGCCTGGAGAGGCTAGACTGAAAAAGAATACTGCAAGAGTTGCCTGGAGAGGCAGTTGAAAACAAAGAATACTTGTTAAGCCTGGAGAGGCTTGTCTGTAAAAGAATACTGCAAGAGTTGCCTGGAGAGGCAGTTGAAAACAAAGAATACTTGTTAAGCCTGGAGAGGCTTGTCTGTAAGAGAATACTGCAATGAGTTGCCTGGAGAGGCAGTTGAAAACAAAGTAATACTTGTGTTGGCCTGAAGAGGCTGTGAATAATACTTGTATCTGTGGATTCAGATAGTGGAAAATCCAGTGGTGGTTTGCCTCTGGGACTGGATGTAGCTCACGGGTCTGTGGGTGAACCAGGATAAATTCCTTGACTAAGTTTTCTTACCCTTATCTCTTATCAATTCCTTTTATACTAATTAAGGGGTCAGAATAATTAATCTGATATTTTATAAAGGCACAAAACATCTTTTAAAAATTAGTTTTTACAAGCCGTCTGAAAACTTCAGACAGTCCCTTAAAAGCCTGTCTGAAATCTCTATGCCTAAGTTCTCTTTTTCTTAATCTCTTTATTTCCAGTCTTCATATTTATGTTAGGATTTGATAAGTATTTTCTATAATAAACTTAACACAACTATTTCAATAAAATGATCTTTCATATGAATAAAACATGAGATGTCTCTCATATCATTTGGAGCTTTACAAAGAATGTTCCTTGAAGAACTTCTGAAATAAATTCTCTGAAGTAAGTCTGAAAGAGATCAGTTCAGAAATCAGGAACATACTTCAGACAACCTTTAGTCGTCTGAAGTATTTCAGAAACCATTCTGAAAATACTCCTTGTAATAATCTTCATAAGATACTTTGAGAAGCCTCTATTTAAAACAATCTTAAACTTTAGAAGAAACACTGTTTTTCTTATCTTCCACATGTTTCAACTATCACTGATCTTAAGACTTGTTTTTTTAACAGTGCCCATTTTCATGATTTAAATTAAAGATTTCCAAAAACTATCAAAAAGCTTGAAACACTATTCAACCCCCTTCTAGTGTTTCCTGTGGTTCTAACACCCATCTGTTAATAGAAGTATAATTCCGTCCCTGTAAGTTGATACTTACTATCAATTTAATCCTTTAAATCTTAATACGTAAATTCAAATAAATCTTAACAAACCCGACCCGAGTAGGACGAGTTGGGATGGGTCAGAGGGACATACTGGGTCCTGAACACCCCTAGTTTAAATTACAAAAAGAAACCGATTTTAAACCAATTTAGATCCAGTTTAAAATCTAGATTTTGTTCAACTACTGCACTTAAAACCAGTTTTAAAACCAATTTTAAGAGTAAATCACCAATTTGGTCCCTAAAAGTGTTGCTCGCTGTCAAATTAGCCCTTGAATTGACAAAAACTAAAAACCAATCCCTGAAATTGTATTTCATCCGTCAAAGTAGCCCATCTGTTAATAGAAGTATAATTCTGTCCCTGTAAGTTGATACTTACTATCAATTTAATCCTTTAAATCTTAATACGTAAATTCAAATAAATCTTTAAAATTAACAAATCACTATCAAAATAGTCCCTGAAATATTCGCTTTTGTTAATAGAGTGACTGTTTTGACGGACGAAATACAGTTTCAGGAATTTAATTTTAATTTATGTTATTTCAGGGATTAATTTAACAGTGAACAACATTTTCAGGGACCAAATTGACAGTTTACTCCAATTTTAACAAAATCTGATTTTAAAGTTTTGGAAAATTGAAATTAAGTCCTTTGGATATGTTGGCAGATAGGGGTTCTTAAGTTTCTGAAATTGCAAAAATAACCTCAAGCAATCCAACAGGGAAAGTGAAGAGAGCATCCACACCACACCACACCGCACCCGTTAGATTCTGGCAATTGGGGAACAAACACCTTCTTCTCCTTTCCATCAGCGGCGAACTCGCCTTCATAATCTGATCTCCTATTTGAATTGGAACTTGGAAGGTCCATTGTTCAGATCCCCTTCTCATCATAGCAACAGAACACAACCTCTTCCTCTTCCACCTCTCCGATTTTGTATTGGAATTACAAATTGCAATCCCTTTTATTTATTTTTCAACAAAATTCATAATTGACCGCAGATCTTCAATCAATCAGTAAATTCTCTTTCTCTTTGATTCGTTTCCAAGAATTTCCAGTTTCACAATCCCCATTTTTTGGATTCTTTCAAGTTGGTGCATCAGTCAGGACAGCAAACAGCAAACATGAGCGAGTCTGATTCTAAAGGAAAGGCTATGGATCTCTTGCATCAGTTGGAGGATATACTTGAATCTGATCCTCTAATGTAAGGTTTAGTTATTTCATGCACACTAACTGATATTATACTTTCCCTGATTGTCAATTAGTAACATCTGAATTTTATGGCATTTGGTAGAGACTACTTCATTCCATATCAGCAAATTTGCAACTTGCCTTCAAAATAGTTTCAGATGAATAAAGGAGAATGAAGAATGTAGTTGTTATTTCCTTTTACTTTTTGGTTTGTCTAGTCTTAATTCTTGGTAGTTATATCTGTCCACTAGTAAAGACTTTCATGACAATATTTTATCTAAACACCCTCATTTTACCTGCCATCAGTTTCATGTCATGTTTTATAGCTTTATCTACATGTTGTGTCAATGACTTGGGTTTACTTATTTGACTTATTTCAAAGGGCTTTTGTTTGCTCATTCTACTACTTGCTACCAGATATTTTGAGGTAAAAAAAAAAAAAAAATTAAAACATTATTTTTCAAGTCTATGAACTGCCTCTGAACTTGTGGAAGTTGTAATATGTTGCTATATACAAAGAGTCATCATTCTCAAAATGATCAAAAAGCTAAAATGCTAGCTTAAATTTGGAAGGGACCTTTTGCACGATTCATTTTGCACTCTTCAGTGTATATGTTGGAGCCTCAATGTGCCTGCATGTATCTTGAACCCGTACTTCTCTGTTAATCAATATGCTGTCTTCTCTTCTAGCATTACCTTTTTCATTGTAGATGCTTAATATTAATTTTTAGTTTGTATAAAAAATAACTCTAATTTTTTAGTAAATTTTGTGAACTTCACCCATACAAAGTTTGAATAATACAAAAATATTGTAAGATATAACCTTGATTATTAGAATAACATCTTGTTAGGAATGTCTTGGTTAAGGTCAATCTTGATTCTTTGTTGCTTGATTTAACTATATTGTGTTGCCTCTTTTAAATATGTTTTCCCTTGTGCTTTTGGATCCAGTGATGAGCTGGGGTTTATTCATCCATCCCAGTTTTCCTTGTTAAATGAAGAAGCTGGCATTTCGTCTAATTTATCTGATGATGCTATCCATCAATCAGCAGATAGGATAGCAACCTCTGAGGGGTGTTCAAAACAAGAGAACGTATACTTCTGGAACAGAGACCATAAATTGGGAATTTCAACTCATGTTCTTTTACCGTTATATAGAGCTGCTAAACATGCATTTATGACTACATTTAAACAATACAAGATGTGTGACAATCAATCTGACAAAGTTGGAATTTTTTTATCTGCCTCTGCATCCTATGACCATCTTGGAAGTATACTTCTGAGACACAGCAGGTCTCTTCTGCTGCTAAGCTGTGATTTTATGACTGCTTGGAATTGCAGGTTGTTCTCTTATCTATTGATAACCCTTTTACTCTTTGTTATCGAATTTGTAAATCAACGTCATAAGTTGGAGATTCCAATAAATTGTTTCAAGCTGCTCACAATAACTGTTTTCTTTGATAGCATTTTCCTGTATCCAACAGTCCAAGTGTCCAATTGACCTTTTATTTGGTGATAAAACTGTCAAGTCATATTGTCTGTCATTTGTGATCAAAAGGTGACTCTCAAGATTAAATAAAAGTTTTACTGCAAAACCATTGGATCCATGATGTTGTATGATATTGAATGTTGGGTGGTAGAGAGCCAACAAGGGCACAAGGTTAGTGCTGCACTGGTGAGGATTATGTGGTGGATAAGTGGACATACAAGACAAGTTGGAATAAAAGATGAATTCATAAAGGAAAAGGTAGGGTTAGCATCTATTGAGGAAAAGATGGTTGAATCTCACCTGAGGTGGTTTGCTGTCAAAAGATGACTGATAGAAGCCGTAAGAAAAGTAGTCTAGATTCAGGATAACCCTATAGTGGTAGTGAGACCAAACTCTTGGAGGAACCATTAAAAATGACTTAGAGCTAAATTTATGATGATTTGGTTCATGATTGAACACAAAGACATTGTTTGATCCATGTTGCTGACCTCACCTATTGGAAAAATGTTTTGGTTGTGGTTGTACTTATCTAGTTATCTTTTATCCTTTGCTATTGGAAATTCATGTAAACTGAGGACTATTTGATTGAGGGTAATATCTTCTAATTTGGAGAGTAAAAGAAAAAAGAAGAAGGAGGTAGCATTCTGAATATGTTTAATATGTATTTTTTATTAATGTTGTTGAACCTAGTTCAAAATAATATTTGTAAACAACTAAAAGAAGTTCTTAATTGCTTTAATATTGAGAATATCTCAACTGGGTTTAGATATTCTGGATTTGATCATATAAGTGATGGGTTGATTCTAGTGATTCTGTCTTCTGTTTGGGAGTTAAAAAGTAAATTAAAATAAGTTTTTTGGGTTTGTCTTAAATTAGGCATATTTTGTGATTTTCTTTGATTTTATAGGTTTTGAGAAATCATTAGCACAATTTGGTGGAAATCTTATTTTGTGATTTATAATAGTTTGAGGTCTGGAGCTTAATTTAACTTTAGAGAGCATAAATATCTTTAAAATGACATTTTATAACTAAGGCAAGAAAACATGCAAAATGGAGAGAATATGCTAGGAATTTGATATTTGTAACAAAATTCTCGTGTTTTTTCTGTGCATATTGCAGAAAGTTAGTGGTGTCCAAGAATAAGCAGGTCTCAATGTTTGTAGATGAACTTCTACTGTCAGAACTTGTACTCTCATATTCACCCAAAAGCGAGCAAACTTGGAATCATAGGTATTATGTGTAATACTTTCTTCTTTTGGGTTTTCCCCCATCACTAAAAGGATAAATGTTTTCTAGATGAGTACTATATAAGTTTGAATTTTGACTATTGATTGATCCTGAGGCTTTGGAACATGAACAACTATCTAATGCATAGAAGTATGTTATCTAGGCGGTGGGTGATCAAGTCAATCTCCACAAACTGTTCAAATTTCAAAGAGATTTTGGGAAAAGAATCTGAGCTGGTGGAAAAAATAGCTGAGGTCTAAATTCAGTACAGGAAATGCATACTATTTGAATTGGAAACATTTTATTTTATGTTCATATAGTTGATGGGCTTGCATGAACAAGAGCAGGATAATTGTTGCCCTTGTTCAATACATAGGATATATATACCAGGCTCTATTGTAGCATTGGCATATTTATTATTTCACAATTTTGTCTTTGACACCTTTGATATTTCAATCCATGTTGCATTGCAAAGATTAAATGATGTACAAAATATAATCCTGCAGAAGGGAAAATGAGGGGGGGGGGGGGTAAAACAAGAGATCTGTGAACTATTTTACTTGATTTATATAATGTTTCACCTTTTTATCATAGAGATTAGAGACTTCATATTGAATGAGCCAGCATATTTTGAGTTATATATCCATTTATTCCTTCTTGTTACCCCCTTCATTTTCAGAGATCAAAGATGAATTATCGTGCATGGAATCATCGTTGCTGGTTAATCTCATACATGACTAGAGAACAGGTATTGATGATTGTGTGATATTTTTTTTAGAAGTTGTAAGTTTTACCACATGAATTATGAGTTAAATTGCGTAGAAAAATAATGGAATGCACTAGCTATGAGGCACGAAAGGTTGTACGTGTAGTCTTTATAACATCCCAATTTTTCTAAGTTAAGAAATCAACAGCTAAGCGATTATTTAAAATTTAGTGAAAATTCAGCAGAGTTCCCTCTATTTTCCAGCCTCCCATATTGTCAAACCCTGTCAATATTTTACTTCATCATCCAGAAGCAATACAAATACACAACCAACTAGACGGATATACTCCTTATAATCAAAAGTAACACTATTTAGCCTGGCTAAGCACATATACTAGAATTCATACATAAAGATATATCCACTATATATAATGGGTAGAACTGCAGAAGCAAGGACAAACCAACAATAAGTAATAAAAGGTAAAAAAACAGGAGCTAAGACTCCATCCAAAATATCAAAACCTAAAATCAATTTTTTAAACTTGTATAATAAACCAAACCAGTTTCTCATTTCAAATTCAATAACTGGTTTTTACCGAGCTTTATTATTACAGAATATGATTTCTATCTCATCTCCAAACTGGATTTCTATTTTTTTTCTTCTCCTATCTCTATGAATTAAAAAGAAACCAAACCTTAATAGTTAATATCACATCTTCTCTATGAACCATAAATCCTCAAATCATTCAATGACCTAGTGGATTCCTCTCTTCTTCTCCATGATCTCTTCAATCGTGGCCATCGTTCTTGGTAGAGAGATTGATGACAGTGAGCTCGCCAAGGATGCTTAGAAATCCATATCCATTTTCCACTATGCGATTTTCTGATTGGTTGATGAAATTCTATTCTATATAGGCTGGAAATAAAACGGATACTTAAAACTCTGAAACAAATCTAAAAACAACATTACTTTTTAATAAGATAAAAGTAATAAGTCTAATCATAAATTCATAATTACAATTTTGTGAATAACAGAAAGTAATAGGCATGACATACAAAACTGTTAGCAGTTCAAGATAAAGAAGTATTAAAGCAAATGAAAGGAGAACCTGGCTCAGGGGAAGCAAAATGAAACTTGAGCACTATATGATCTAACCCCCATTCCTTTCCATTCTAACCTCCCTGTCCTATTCCATCAAATGAAATATTATCTTACTTGTCAATGACTTGATGAATGGTTCCTGTGAAGTCCATGAACTAAAGCTGTGCTTATGTAGGTCCTGTATGAGTTGAAGAAATCCAGACCTTGGGCTGCACTGCATGTTGCTGATAATTGTTGTTTTCATTATCGCAGAGTAAGTTTTGATTTAGTTGTTTGAACCTGACACCGATGGTTATAAAATATTCCACAAATTATAAACATCTGAATAAGAAAAGTTTTGTATGTCTTTTGATGATCTTGGGATTCTGCACTCACGACAATCATAGTTTCCATCGTATTGCAGCGGCTATTGCTGAAGATTATGGAGGACCGAAGTTGTGTGGAAGAATCCATATCTTGTGGTCGTAATGCTTATATTGTCCAAGCCTTGAAGGTAATAGTCATGCTCATTTATTTCATTTATTGTGCATGATATGACAGGCTCTTTATTTTGAGTAAATCTGATGGGCTTGGTATTGAAGCAAGACTGTTGATTGTTAAGTAATTGCCATATATTTAGTGTGTCTTGCAGATTACTATCAACCTTTTGGTTTTTGGTGGTTTAGCTAGCTGAATGAGTGAAGTAGGACACTAAAATTTATAAGGGGCCTTTCAGACTGTTAGTGTACAGTTCTCAGTTCTCTACTGTTAGATCAATAGCCTTGTGCGCATTCTGTTATCTAGTTGTATGTTACTGCACATGTGCTTTGTTGTAAGCAGTTACTGAACATGTGATTTGTTATATTCAGTTAGATTCAGTTGCATCTAACTGAAGCATCTTAGCTGTAGCATAAAGGTATATAAATACCTTCATTGTACTCAATCATTTAATATATGAAAAACCATAGATTCTACATCAGAATTTCTCTCTCGAATTCTCTCTCTCTTTCTCTTCTTCTCCCAATTCACAAACCCTAGTTTTTCTAACATGGTATCAGAGCTTAGATCCATGGCTTCCGCTATACCAATCAATAACTCAAATCAAGATTCCGATTCAGACTCTGCACAGTGATGGTGATGATGGAATTCGTGTAACTCCAAAAGCATCAGGTCCTAGTGGATCCGTGAAGAGAAAATCGCGGGTGAGATCTTCTCTTACTACCTTCTCACATCAGATTTCAGTAAAATTAGATGAGAAAAATTTTCTTCAATGGCGCCAACAAATTGAAGGAGTGATTCGCGGCCATAAACTTCACAGATTTCTTACAAATCCTACAATTCCTCTTCGATTTCTGAATGAATCCGATCAAAATCTAGGGATTGAGAATCCTCACTACACTGAATGGGATCAACAAGACTCTCTGTTGTGTACTTGGCTGTTATCCACTATTTCTGACTCTTTGTTACCTACGGTTGTAATCTGCAGACACTCATGGCAAGTATGGGAAGAAGTTCATAAGTTCTTTGACAAGCAAATCAAGAAGTCCAGGCAACTTAGATCGGAGCTAAGGTCAATTACTAAAGGTGATCGTAGCATTTCAGAATTTTTTGCCAGAATTAGAGCTATCACTGATTCATTACTGTCCATTTGTGATCCCATTCCATATAGAGACCAGTTTGAGATTATCCTTGAAGCCTTACCTGAGGAGTTTGACTCTGTTGTTGATGTTGTTAATAGTTTATTTGAACCTTGTCCCATGGATGAGCTAGAATCTTTACTACTGGCTCGTGAATCCAGAATTGAAAAGAACAAGAAGAATGTTCTAAATGATCCTCTTTCAGTGAATTTAACACAAGCTAAACCCACAGAAACCATTACACAGCAAGCTTCCAATGAGCCTGCACCTACACATGAACAAGATACTCATATCAATAATTTTCAGCCCTATTGTGGTAGAGGTAATAATTTTCGTGGCCGTGGTGGACGCTCTGGAAGATTCAGAGGACGAGGTGGCCGTGGAGGAGGTCGTTACAATGTGCAATGCCAAATCTGCTACAAAATGGGACATGATGCAAGCATCTGTTACTACAGAAACACTGGTTCTGATGTAGCTTACAATCCGCGCCCAAATCAGTGGTTCCAAGGTGGATTCTCATAATATTCTCAGCTTAGATATCCTCCTCCACTCAATACTTCGATGCCTTCTACTTCTCAGCAGTTTGCTCATTCTGCACCAGTACCCTGAGGTGTTAGGCCACAAGCTTTTGTTGCTGGTTCTGATGTTTCTCATTCAACAAATAACTGGTATCCTGATTTTGGCGCCTCTCACCACGTTACTGCTGATGGTGATGTATTCACAGACAACATTTCCTTGCCTGGTTCAGATCAAATACATATGGGAAATGGTCAAGGTTTGCCCATTACTGCTATTGGCTCTACTTCCTTTCTCTCTCCCTATAATTCTCACACACCTCTCACACTTAAAAACCTCTTACTTGTTCCTTCTATTACAAAGAACCTGGTTAGTGTTAGTAAATTTGCCAAAGATAATTCTGTGTATTTTGAGTTTCATCCCACTTTCTGTGTTGTCAAATCTCAGGATACTTCTGAGGTTCTCCTCCGGGGCACTCTTAGGAATGATGGTCTCTACTCCTTCTCCAACATGCTGAACCTTCAAGGGACTGCTCCTTCCTCCCCACAGAAACAATTTACTGTACCTTCTGTTAATACTTTTGTTTGTTCAAATAAAAATGAATCTGTAAATACTTCCACTAGTTCCATTGTTTCCTCTTTGTATCATACTTGGCACTGTAGGCTTGGGCATCCTCATCATGAGGCCCTTAAAACTGCTCTTCACTCTTGTAACATTGCCTTGCCTAATAAAACTTGCTTTGATTTCTGTTCATCTTGTTGTTTGGGGAAAGCTTACAGGCTTCCCTCACATCATTCAACTACTGTATATTCATCCCCTCTTGAACTTGTTTTTAGTGACCTATGGGGACCTTCCCCAGTTTCTTCTTCTCAAGGTCATCGTTACTTCCTTACATGTGTTGATGCATTCTCTAAATACACTTGGATATTTCCTTTAAAACAAAAATCTGAGGCACTCCAACACTTTGTTCACTAAGTCTATGGCTAAGTTGCAATTGAACACTAAACTAAAATCTGTGCAAACTAACTGAGGAGGTGAATTCAGACCACTGTCCAAATTTTTCAAAGACCTGGGTATAGTTCACCGTATAACCTGCCCACACACTCATCATCAGAATGGTTCAGTAGAAAGAAAACATAGACATATAGTTGAAACAGGTCTCACACTCCTAACCCTAGCTAAAATACCTTTTCAGTTCTGGGACTTTGCATTTCTTACTGCTACATATCTCATTAATAGGCTTCCCACCGCAGGATTGCAATCCTTGCCACCTTTTCAATTGCTGTTTAATCAACTGCCTGACTATAAGTTCCTCAAAGTGTTTGGATGTGCCTGCTTTCCCTTTCTAAGAGCCTACAATTCAGCAAAAATGTCATATCATTCTAAGGAATGTGTTTTTCTGGGGTACTCCAGCAGTCACAAAGGATACACGTGCCTTTCAGTTGATGGCAAAATCTACATTTCCAAGGATGTCATTTTCAATGAACAACGTTTTCCCTATACAGAGTTGTTCCCTAGTTCCTCTTCTGCCTCACCAAAATTTGTTGTTTCTCTTCCTTCTTCCACAATTCCAGTTTGCGGAAAATATGATGTATATTTTCTGATTTGGGAAAAATACAAAAGAGGTATAAATAGAATACAAGGGAATAAACCTGTACACTAATCTATCCCTGAAAATCAGGGAAATAATTCTCCCTATAAATGTTGTACCTAAATAAGGAAATAAAACTGATCTTATTAACATTAAATCCTATTATGGGCTGTACAAATCAGAATTGGATGATTCTGATTGATATGTGCTGATTTCCAACAGATTCTGATTGATATGCGCTGATCTCCAACACTCCCCCTCAATCTGGGTGGTAGATGCCTATCATACCCAGATTGGATCTAATGTTTTCATATGTGTTCCTTGGAAGAGCCTTTGTCAGGATGTCTGCTGTTTGTCTGCATGATGGAACATGGTCAACACTTATAATACCATGGTCAATTTTTTCTTTAATGAAGTGTCGGTCAATCTCCACATGCTTTGTCCTATCATGGTGGACTGGGTTCTTTGCAATGCTTATAGCAGCTTTGTTGTCACATAATATCCTCATAGTGTAATTGATAGGAATTCTGATTTCATCTAGCATCCTCTTAAGCCAGATTCCTTCACAAATACCTTGAGCCATAGCTCTGAATTCAGCTTCTGCACTACTCCTTGCCACCACAGGCTGCTTCTTGCTTCTCCAAGTCACCAAGTTTCCCCACACAAAGGAGCAATAGCCTGTAGTTGATTTCCTGTCAGAGGGGCATCCTGCCCAATCCGAGTCAGTATAGACTTCAATGCCTCTGTTTGAGTTCTTCTTGAAGTAGAGCCCTCGGCCTGGTGTACCTTTGAGGTATTGGAGGATTCTGTTCGCCATTTTCATGTGGGCCTCAGTTGGATTAGATGTATAGCGACTAGCCAAGCTCACAGCAAACTCAATGTCGGGCCTAGTGTGAGTTAGGTAGATTAGCTTCCCAACTAGGCATTGATATCTATCTTTATCAGCTGATGGACTTTCTTCTTCACCTCTCTTTTCTGGTTCTATGGGAGTATTGGCTGCCTTGCACCCAAGCATGTCGGTTTCTTGAAGTAAGTCCAGTGTGTATTTCCTTTGTGATACATAAATACCATTCTTTGTCCGAGCAACTTCCATCCCTAGAAAATATTTGAGCTGACCCAAGTCCTTGACTTCAAATTCCTTGGCCAAAAGTCCCTTTAGATGCTTGATTTGATCATAATCGTTTCCTGTGATAACGATATCATCAACATAAACAATGAACAAGGCTACCTTCTCTTCCACGGAGTGTTTGACAAACATAGTGTGATCTGATTGGCATTGGTTGAACCCGTCTTCCTTGACAACTCGAGTCAATCTATCAAACCACGCTCTCGGAGATTGCTTAAGGCCATATAGAGATTTTCGGAGCCTGCACGCCATGCTTGAGGTTCTGGATGATTCAAGTCCCGGGGGAATTTGCATATAGACTTCTTCTTCTAGTTCACCGTTTAGGAAGGCATTCTTGATGTCTAGTTGATAGAGTGGCCAATCTAAATTTGCAGCTAAAGAGAGTATGACTCGGATTGAATTGAGTTTGGCCACCGGTGCAAAAGTCTCTTCGTAGTCCACTCCATATGATTGGGTAAACCCTTTTGCCACTAGTCGGGCTTTGTACCGGTTTATACGACCATCAACATTGTATTTGATGGAGAATATCCACTTGCATCCAATCGATTTCTTCCCTTCCGGTAGGGTGGTGATTTCCCATGTGCCATTTTTAACCAAGGCCTGGACTTCTTCTGTTACAGCTGCTGCCCATTCAGGTTGTTGGAGTGCCTCTTGAACATTCCTTGGGATATGTGTGCTGTCAAGAGCTGCCACAAAAGACCTATACCCCTGTGACAATTTTCCATAGGACACATATTTCTCAATGGGGTGTTGAGTGCAAGATCTCACCCCTTTTCTTAAGGCAATAGGAATGTCAATGTCATCAATAGGTTCAGGATTAGAAACGATATTACCTAGGGAAAACTCATTTTCTGGAGCCTGGTTGGATTCATGGCTTTGCCTTGGAGCTGTGCTGGACTCTACTCCCTTCCTTCTCTTCCTGAAGTATGTAGCAGGGCCTCTAGCTTCAGTTGGTGCAGTTTCCTCTGTTGCAGGTGCAGTCTTGGCTGGCTCTGCATTTGCTACTGCAGTTTCCTCTGCTGCAGGTGCAATCTTGGCTGGCTCTGCATTTGGGGCAGATTCGGCTAGCTCAAATCCCAAAAGTTGGGATTCTACCACTTCAATTGGATAAGTCTGCTCCCCCTGAATGTCAACTTTGGGGTAATAAGGCTGATTCTCAAAAAAGGTGACATCCATGGTGTGGTAAAGTTTCCTGGTTTGTGGTGAATAGCATCTGTACCCCTTTTGGTGGGGGGAATAGCCGAGGAAAATGCATTTGATGGATTTCGGGTCAAGTTTGTGGCGACGAGGATTGAGGTTGTGGATAAAGGCTGAACATCCGAATATTTTCAAGGGAATGGATGTAAGGATACGACTGGTAGGGTATGAGGTTTGGAGAGTAGAGTAAGGGGTGTTAAAGTTGAGGATTCGGGAGGGCATTCTGTTTATGAGGTAGGTTGCAGAGAGGACAGCTTCTCCCCAAAATTGGTTGGGTACATTTGTAGCTAACATGAGAGATCTGGTCACTTCTAGGAGATGTCTATTCTTTCTCTCGGCGACCCCGTTCTGCTGAGGGGTATCTACACATGAACTCTGATGTATGATTCCATGTTTCTGAAGGTAGGAATTTAGTGCAGAGTGATAGTACTCTCGGCCATTGTCACTCCTAAGCACCTTAATTCTGCTTTGAAATTGTGTTTCCACCATAGTATGAAACAGTTCAAATATTCTGCCAACTTCTGATTTCTCCTTCATTAGGAAAACCCAAGTGACCCGTGTGTGATCGTCAATGAAGGTGACAAACCATCTTGATCCAGTGACATTGTTTACTCGTGATGGTCCCCATATATCGCTGTGAATTAGGGAGAAAGGTTGAGAGGGTTTATGGGGTTGAGGCGGGTAGGAGCTGCGGGTATGTTTGGACAATTGGCATATTTCACATTGAAACAACTCCTGATTTTTATTGAATAATGTGGGAAACATTCTTTTCAAGTACATAAAATTTGGGTGGCCTAGCCGATAGTGCCACAACATTACAAAATTTTTACTATTTGGAGGTACCGTTGCACAAGAGTTGGCCTTGGGTTCCGCTTCTAACGCTTCAGCTTGGAGGAGGTAGAGTCCAGCACATTCTTCAGCATTGCCAATCGTCTTCCCCGACTCCAAAATCTGAAATTCACATAGGTTAGGGAAGAATTTAGTGACACACTTTAAATCTCTTGTCAGTTTGCTAATGGACAGCAAATTACAGTCAAGTTTAGGCACATAAAGGACTGAATTCAGGGTAATATTTTGTGAGATAATAACTGAACCTTTACCCATGACCTTAGAAAGAGTCCCATCAGCTATCCGAACTGTGTAATTATTTAGGCATGGAGAATAGCTTTTAAACACAGTTAAGTCTCCAGTCATGTGATCTGAGGCTCCTGAATCAATGATCCATGATTTTGGTTTTCCTTTGCTAGTATTTAGAGCATACAAGAAATTACCTTTTTGTGCTACTGCAGCTGTACTAATGGTTTGCTGGAGAATTTTCTGTAGTGCTTCCATTTGCTCCTTGCTGAATGGAGATGGGTTAGAATTTACCTCAACTGTGTTGCCTCTGCTGTCCAGGTTTTTGGTCTGTTTCGCCTCTGAAGGCCTGCCATGAATGATCCAGCAGGTGTCCTTAGTGTGACCCAGTTTCTTGCAGTGATCGCACCAGGGCCGATTTTTCTTTTGAGATGGACGAGGCTGGTTCCCCCTTGCTGCCATTGCTGAGCCTTCAATGGATGGGGCTGCACTTGACTTTCCAAGCATCACTTTCCTCCTGCTCTCCTCCCTTCTCACTTCCGAAAATACTTCCCGGATTGTTTTAAGAGGTTTGGTTCCAAGGATTCTCCCCCGGACTTCATCAAGTTCTGTGTTCAGCCCCAATAGAAACTTGTAGATCCTATCTTTCTCCACCAATTCTTTATACTTCTTCTTATCCTCAGTACAACTCCATTGAACGTCTTCATACATGTCCAGTTGCTGCCAATGTCGACTGAGTGTATTAAAATACTCAGTGACTGAGAAATCACTTTGTCGCAGGTCATGGAGTATGCTCTTGATCTCAAATACTGCAGACGTATTGTCCACATTTGAATAGGTTTCCTTCACTGCATCCCACATCTCCTTGGCAGTGTCATAGTACATGAAATTTTCCCGAATTTCATTAGTCATGGTGTTGAGCAACCATGACATGACTAAACTGTTTTCCAGTTGCCATTTGTTGAGGTTAGGGTCACCCTTTTTTGGACTCTTGGAGTCTCCTGTGATGTAACCTTCCTTCCCTTTTCCTTGAAGAAAGATCTTAACTGATCGCACCCATTGAGGGTAGTTCTGGCCATTCAATTTGTGACCAGTGATAGGAAGAGCAGGCCCTTCGACCAAACTGGTGGCAAACCTTCTGCCTTGTTCTCTCCCATGGTTGGCGGCGCTAGGTTAGGGATGGTTCAGATCGAGCTCTGATACCATGCGAAAAATATGATGTATATTTTCTGATTTGGGAAAAATACAAAAGAGGTATAAATAGAATACAAGGGAATAAACCTGTACACTAATCTATTCCTGAAAATCAGGGAAATAATTCTCCCTATAAATGTTGTACCTAAATAAGGAAATAAAACTGATCTTATTAACATTAAATCCTATTATGGGCTGTACAAATCAGAATTGGATGATTCTGATTGATATGCACTGATCTCCAACAGATTCTGATTGATATGCGCTGATCTCCAACACAGTTTTATCCAAGGCATCTCTACCCAACACTATACCAGGTTCATCTCCTCCACCTCTTAATGCACCATCAACTCCTCTTACTTCGCCTTCAACCTCTGTTTCAGTTCCACAATGTTCTACACAGCCCTTATTATCACCTGTCCAGCAAGCTTTATCCCTTGACCAGCCTCCCTCTCACTCTAGACCTGCAACAGTTGTTTCACCTGCAGCATCTGTCCAACCTACAGCTTCTGTTCCAGCCACTACATCAGCTTCCCAAACAGTTTTTCCTCCTCCTATTAACTCAAACAACACTCATCCTATGATCACTAGAGCTAAAGCAGGAATTGTCAAACCGAAACTCAATCCCACCTTGCTTCTCACTCATCTGGAACCTACTTCCCACAAGCAAGCATTACAGGATCCTAAGTGGTTTGCAGCCATGAAGGCTGAATATGATGCACTAATTTCAAATGGCACCTGGTCTTTGGTCTCTCTTTCTCCTTATCGTCAAGCTATTGGCTGTAAATGGGTTTTTTCGGGTAAAGGAGAATTCAGATGGCTCCATTAATAAATACAAAGCCAGGTTAGTAGCCAAGGGATTCCATCAACAACCTAGCTTTGACTACACAGAGACTTTTTCACCAGTGGTTAAACCTGTTACTGTTCGGACAATCCTCACTCTTGCTATCTCTAAAGGCTGGTCTCTTCAACAAATTGATGTCAACAATGTCTTTCTTAATGGCGTTTTGGAAGAGGAGGTATATATGACTCAACCGCCTGGTTTTGAAAGCTCTAACAGCTCTCTTGTTTGCAGGCTTCATAAGGCTATCTATGGTCTCAAACAGGCCCCAAGAGCCTGGTTTGAACGACTTACCTCTGCCCTACTTAAATTGGGCTTCACCTCTTGTAAATGTGATCCTTCTTTGTTCACTTTTCACACCTCTACTTGTTGTGTCTACTTGCTGGTCTATGTTGATGATATAATCATCACTGGGAATTCCTCATCTTACATTCAGCAACTTATCAAGTCCTTAAATTCAGAATTTGCCTTGAAAGACCTTGGCACTTTTGACTACTTTCTTGGTATTGAGGTGCAACACTTATCTAATGGCTCTCTTCTCCTTTCCCAATCCAAGTATATCAAGGATCTCCTAATCAAGGCCAACATGCTTGATGCTAAAGGAATTTCTACTCCTATGGTTGCTAATCTCAAGTTATCCAAGTTTGGTGCTGACTATGTGCAGGATGCTTCTCTCTACAGATCTGTTGTGGGTGCTTTACAGTATGCTACAATTACAAGACCAGAAATATGCTTCTCTGTAAATAAGGTGTGTCCGTTCATGTCTCAACCATTGGAGAAACATTGGAAGGCAGTTAAGAGGATTCTTCGGTATCTAAAGGGAACTCTTCATCATGGTCTTCTCCTACAGCCAGCTGTCTCTACTCCTTTCACTATCACTGCATTTTTAGATGCAGATTGGGCCTCTGACAGAGATGATAGAAGGTCCACTTCTGGCTCCTGCATCTTTTTGGGGCCAAACCTTGTTTCTTGGTGGTCTAAAAAGCAATCCCTAGTGGCCAGATCCAGCACTGAAGCTGAATACAGAAGCCTGGCAGCTACATCAGCAGAAATCCTTTGGCTTGAATCACTCCTCAAAGAACTCAAAGTTCCCTTCAAAACTCCCACACTGTATTGTGACAATCTCAGCACAGTTTCTCTATCACATAATCCAGTTCTTCATGCCCGCACAAAGCATATGGAATTGGACATCTTCTTTGTTCGTGAAAAGGTTCTCAACAAAAGCTTGGTTATTTCACATGTTCCAGCTGATCTTCAATTTGCAGATATCCTTACCAAGGCTCTATCTCCAGTGCGATTTCAGACTCTAAGGGACAAACTTAGGGTCTTTGACAAAGCTACTTTGTCCCCACCCTAAGTTTGAGGGGGGAATGTTAGTGTACAGTTCTCAGTTCTCTACTGTTAGCTATCCTCTACTGTTAGATCAATAGCCTTGTGCGCATTCTGTTATCTAGTTGTATGTTACTGCACATGTGCTTTGTTGTAAGCAGTTACTGAACATGTGATCTGTTATATTCAGTTAGATGTAGTTGCATCTAACTAAAGCATCTTAGCTGTAGCATAAAGGTATATAAATACCTTCATTGTACTCAATCATTTAATATATGAAAAACCACAGATTCTACATCAGAATTTCTCTCTCGAATTCTCTCTCTTTCTCTTCTTCTCCCAATTGTTATAAAAGACGATAAAATGCAGAAGAAAATAATATTGTATTCTAGAAATGTTTTCTTAAATGAATACAAGAGCTGAGAGGTATATATATACAACTCAGGACAACAATAGCCTAATAACAGAATGCTGAGTCAGCAGGAATCTAATCTATTCTAGAATCATAATCTGAGACACAATCTAAATATAACTAACCACATGGGTAAACACCCACGTGCCTGCCTGAGGCTAAAACAGGAAAGAGAAAATACAAATAAGAAACAGAATTAGCTATTACTAATATTCACTAACATTCCCCCCTCAAACTCAGGGTGGTTGTACAATAGTCAACTTGTTAAACACCCTGAGTTTGGTTCTAAGAGTCTAAAAACGAAGAGGGGACAAGGCCTTGGTGAGCACATCAGCAAACTGAAAGTCAGCAAGAACATGAGAGACCACAAGACTTTTGTTGAGGACCTTTTCGCGAACAAAGAAAAGATCAAGTTCCATATGCTTGGTCCGAGCATGAAGTACAGGATTATGGGACAGAGAGACGGTACTAAGGTTGTCACAATACAAGATTGGAGTCTGAAAGGAGATTCTGAGTTCCTTGAGAAGAGACTCCAGCCATAAGATATCAGCAGCAGTAGAGGCGAGACTTCTGTATTTAGCTTCGGTACTGGAGCGAGCAACAAGATTTTGTTTTCTAGACCACCAAGAGACCAGATTGGGGCCCAGAAAAATACAAGAACCAGAGGTAGATCTTCTGCCATCGCGGTCTGAAGCCCAGTCAGCATCAGAAAATGCAATCAGAGGCAGAGAAGAAGTACAAGGTTGCAGCAGCAGGCCATGTTGAACAGTGCCCTTAAGATACCGAAGAATTCTCTTCACAGCTTTCCAATGAGCCTCAAGAGGTTGAGACATAAACTGGCAAACCTTATTAACAGCAAAACAGATCTCAGGACGAGTGATGGTGGCATATTGAAGGGCTCCAACAATAGATCTGTACAGAGTGGGATCTGCAACATAATCATCACCATGTTTGGACAGTTTAAGGTTAGCAACCATGGGAGTAGAGATGCTGTTGGCATCAAACATCTTAGCTTTGGCAAGGATATCCTTAATGTACTTGGATTGGGAGAGAAGAAGAGAACCATTAGAGAGATGTTGAACCTCAATACCCAAAAAGTAGTCAAGTTTTCCAAGCTCCTTAAGAGCAAACTCAGAATTAAGAGTCTTGATAAGCTGCTGAACATAGGACAAAGAGCTGCCAGTAATAATTATATCATCAACATAAACTAAGATGTAGGTGCAGTGAGTAGATGAGTGATGAATAAAGAGAGAAGGGTCACACTTGTTGGAAGCAAAACCAAGTTTGACAAGAGTGGAGGTAAGTCGTTCAAACCAAGCACGAGGGGCCTGTTTTAGACCATAGAGAGCTTTATGAAGCTTACAAACAAGGTGGCTGTTGGAAGATTCAAACCCAGGCGGCTGCACCATATAAACCTCTTCCTCTAAAATACCATTAAGGAAGGCATTGTTAATATCAAGTTGTTGAAGAGTCCAACCTTTTGAAATGGCCAAAGTGAGGATAGTCCGAACTGTTACAGGCTTGACCACAGGTGAGAAGGTTTCAGTATAGTCAAAGCCTGGTTGTTGGTGAAAACCCTTGGCAACCAGGCGCGCCTTGTACCGGTTAACAGAGCCATCGGGATTCTCCTTAATTCTGAACACCCATTTACAGCCAATGGCCTGCCGACCTGCAGGAAGAGGAACTAAGGACCAGGTCCCATTTTTTATTAGTGCAGTATATTCATCATTCATAGCAGAAAACCAGTTAGGATCTTGCAAGGCATGTTTGTAAGATGCAGGTTCTAGGTGAGTGAGAAGGAGTGTAGGATGTAACCAAGGTTTGACAATACCAGCCTTGGAGCGAGTGATCATAGGATGAATGTTAGAAGGGTTGGATAAAGTAGAGGCTGGACAGGGGAAAGAAGGGGGTGAAGTATTGGACATAGGTGGAGAAGGGAACAAGGCTGAGGTGTGAGTGGAAGTAGGCAATGATGAAGAGGGTGAACTTGGTGCAGGGACAGAAATAGGTGCAGTAGGGAGAGATGCTGAAGTGACAGAATCTGGTGTAGTGTTAGCAAGAGGTGCTGTAGATAAAAGTGGAATTTGGGAAATAGGAAAAGAGACAGAAGGGGGGGCCGAGGTAGGAGGAGAGGGAAAAAAGGAAGAAGTAAATGGGAAACTGTGCTCATTAAATAGGACATCTTTAGAGACAAAGATTCGGCCATCAGAAGCAAGATACTTGTAACCTTTGTGATCAGAAGAGTACCCCAAAAAGATACATTCCTTAGAGTGAAAAGACATTTTGTGAGAATTATAGGGCCTTAGGAAAGGAAAACATGCACAACCAAAGACCTTCAGGAACTTATAATCAGGAACATGGCCAAAGAGAACAAGGTAAGGTGATTTGTGTTGAAGAACAGAGGTAGGCAATCTCTTGATGAGGTAAGTGGCTGTAAGAAAGGCATGATCCCAGAATTTGAAGGGTAATTTGGACTGAGCCAAGAGAGTGAGACCAGTTTCAACTATGTGGCGATGTTTGCGTTCAACCGATCCATTTTGGTGATGAGTATGGGGACAAGTAATTCTGTGAAGGATGCCAAGATCAGTGAAAAATTTATTTAATGGGCGAAATTCCCCTCCCCAATCTGTCTGAACAGATTTTAATTTGGTGTTAAATTGTAATTCTGCCATGTTTTTGAAGTGAACAAAGACCTGATAAGTATCAGATTTTAATTTGAGGGGAAAAATCCAGGTAAATTTGGAATAAGCGTCAACACAAGTGAGAAAGTAACGATGGCCTTGAGAGGAGAGAACAGGGGAGGGACCCCATAAATCACTGTATACAAGCTCAAGAGGATATGTAAAGACAGAAGGAGAAGAGGAAGAGGGAAGGCGGTGAGCTTTTCCCAGACAACATGCATCACAAAAATCAAAGGCAGTTTTACTCGGTAAAGAAATATTACAAGCTTGCAAAGCTGTTTTGAGTACATCCGGATTAGGGTGTCCTAATCTACAATGCCACAGGTGATACAAAGTAGAACTAGACTTATTTAAACAAGAAACTGAAAACGCAGAAGGTGCAGCAGAAGCAAGCTTGGTTGAGGATTGAGCAGTCCCATGAGAGTTGAGCATATTGGGAAAGGAATAGAGACCATCTTTGCCAAGAGTCCCCAAGAGAAGAGGTTCAGAAGTGTCCTGGGATTTTACAACACAAAAAGGGGTGAAACTCAAAGAAAACACCATTATCTGCAGCAAATTTACTAACACTAACCAGATTTTTAGTAATAGAGGGAACAAGTAAGAGGTTATTAAGGGTAAGACATTTGTGAGAATTATAGGGTGAAGAAAAGGAGGTAGAACCAATAGCAGCTATTGACAAACCTTGGCCATTTCCTACAAAAACCTGATCAGAACCTGGAAGTGGGATGCTGTCTTGTAAGGCTTCACCATCAGCAGTAACATGGTGAGAGGCTCCAGAGTCTGGATACCAGTGCAGGGACGAGGAGGTTGATTCAGAACCTGTGACAAAGGCCTGGAGGCGCATAGGTCTGGGAGGCCCAGAGGGTGCTTGAAACTGATGAGAAGAGCCAGAGAGTGAAGCAGGAGTAGGGGGATAGTGAGACGGGACTGAAGGAGCTGAGAACCGAGGGTGAGAATACTGAATCTAGTTGCCTTGAACCCACGGCTGAGAAGGGTGAGAAACAGACCCCGTATCCGGACCAGAGTGTCTGTAGAAACAGATACTGGCATCATGACCCATTTTGTAGCAAATCTGACACTGCACATTGTAAAAACGACCACCACCGCGTCTGCCACGACCTCTGGAGCCACCATAACGACCACGACCACGGAAATTATTATGCCCTCTGTCAGAGTAGTGATTAAAGGAAGGTTGAGGGTGAAAGGGAGGAGCAGAATCGTGGTCAGCAGAATTAGAAGAGGGAAGAGGATTATCTGGAGCCTTAGTCTGGGTGAGGTTAACAGTGAGAACATCATTCAACACAGATTTCTTGTTCTTTTCTATGCGCAGCTCCCGAGCTAGAAGCAAGGACTCAAGTTCATCCATAGGACAGAGGTCACCTTTGCTATTAACAACATCAACGACGGAGTCATATTCCTCCGGTAGAGCCTCAAGAATGATTTCGAACTGATCACGGTAGGGAACTGGATCCCCAATGGACAGGAGAGAATCAGAAATGGCTCTGATTCGAGCAAAAAATTCAGAAATGCTTCTGTCGCCCTTGGAAATGGAGCGAAGCTGCCGGGAATGATTTTTAACTTGGTTATCGAAAAATTTGTGAACCTCCTCCCATACTTGCCAAGAGTGACAGCAAACGAAAACCTTAGGGAGAAGAGAATCCGAGATAGTTGATAGAAGCCAGGTACAAAGGAGCGAGTCTTGTTGATCCCACTCTATATATGCAGGATTTTCAATATTAAGATCCCCATCAGATTCTGAAAGATACTTCAGGGGAATGGCTGGGTTTGTGACAAAACGGTGAAGTTTATGACCACGGATGACACCCTCTACTTGCTGCCGCCATTGCAGAAAATTGTTTGCGTCTAATTTGACTGAGATTTGATAAGAGAAGGAGGTTGCAGAGCGCCCATCAGGACGTCCGCTACCAGAGAACGGATTTTCAAAACCGGAAGCCATGGATCAAGCTCTTGATACCATGTTATAAAAGACGATAAAATGCAGAAGAAAATAATATTGTATTCTAGAAATGTTTTCTTAAATGAATACAAGAGCTGAGAGGTATATATATACAACTCAGGTCAACAATAGCCTAATAACAGAATGCTGAGTCAGCAGGAATCTAATCTATTCTAAAATCAGAATCTGATACACAATCTAAATATAACTAACCACATGGGTAAACACCCACGTGCCTGCCTGAGGCTAAAACAGGAAAGAGAAAATACAAATAAGAAACAAAATTAGCTATTACTAATATTCACTAACACCAATTCACAAACCCTAGCTTTTCTATCACAGACTTGTGAGATTCATGAGTTCCAAATATTGAGAAGTTTGGTACAAAGGAGTAATACTTCTTTAAAACAACTCTTAATCAACAATACACTTGAGATATGAAATTTTTACTAAATGATTGATTTGTATGCTTTATTGTAAAAGTCATTAATGCTTATAAAAAACTAATTTTTAATTGAAAGCGCAGAGGCAAAATAAAGTTGGAACAAGAAGGATTGCAAAATTTGCAAACTAGTTAGCTGCTCCAAACAAGTGTAGCTCACTTATTGGGAACCCTCCCATATATGCTTGACTTACTATAACGTCATGATCATATTGATCATGGTTTTGAATTTGCTTACTTGCTTCCTGCTTTGTCTTTGATCTTTGGAATCTATGTTAGGACTTGGTTGTTACAAAACTTAATGAAATATTCAGTGTACTACTCACTGCCCAAAAGGATTTAGTAGCATATGTCTCCTTCACAGAAAATTAGAAAGGGAAAACAAAAGAACTACAATTGACTGATGGAATTAACATTATTGTATCTTCTTGATCATTTTTGCTACGTTGTATAATTATTACTTTAGTACACATAAATTTAGTTCTTGTAACTGTGTGATAGTTATGGTTTGACAGGATGAACTTGATTGGAATGAAACATTGATAAAGCGTTATGTGGGAAGAGAGGTAAGCAGGCTTTGTATGTTATTTATTATATACTATTTATCATCATAATAATAGACTAAAGTGATATATGGTTTAGCTGGAGCTTTTATAAATAATCTCTTTATTCATTATCTGAGATTTTTGCATTCTTGAAATTTGAGAGTATCATGCTCTTGTCTTATGACATCAGATTTTGCCACCTTTAGGATTTCTTAAAGCAAAGAAGTGCTAGTCTCTTGCTATATTATTTGTGGTATAGTGGTGTAACCGTGTCCATTTGTCAAATTTTGTTATCTTTGTGTTTTTTACTCTCCCCATTTCAACAATGGACGCTTTGCACGAAGTGATTGCTTGACTATGATATGCAATGGCTATTTCTTGGCAATCAGTTGACTTCTCTACTAGGATAAGGATTGGAGATGATCTCTGGAGAAATTTGTATGAGTTGTCAGGTGATAACTACTTAGTATAGTGCTCAATGGATAATATAAATATAAGTTAACAAATATTTAGAACCTCTGTTGCTTGTCCCTTTTAATATTTATATTTTCTTTGTTGTAGGGATAAAATACCTATGCCTTCCTCCTCACACTTAAACCAATAGTTTAGGTCCTTCTATTCCAAACCCTGCAAATACCTTCCCTACAGATGAAAGTACAAGTAGTGTTAAAATTTACTCTTAAAGGATTAAAATACCCTTAATAATTTCTGTTACTTTTGCTGTGCGTGATAAGAAAAATATTTTGAGTTTGATGAGAAATACCATTGACAATAACTTATTAAATAGAGCAAATATATTCGGCTTATTTTTATACAGAATATCATGTGTGCGTGTGTGACTTATATTTGTAAGATCTCATAAACACAGTCAACTAATACATGTAAACAAGAATTAATGCAATTAAGTTATTCCAACAGATGTACATAGACATAGTAACTACAAAATGGATAATTTTGGCATTGTGTCTAAATTATCAATCTGATCTTATGTCAGCAATGAGTATATAAAAAGTTAACAGAAGGGATTATTTGTTGTATGAAAAATCAAACTTTTCGATCTTTTATTTTGAAGTTATGAAAATAGAGGGGCCAAAAACGTATATTTAAGTTTGAAGAAGGTGATATCTAATTGAACTGTTTGCACCTTTTATATTAAGATTCCTTTGTACTGCTATTGGGCCTCTTTGGTAGTTTGTACTATTATCCATGTACCTAATAAACACGGATTAAAATTTTACCCAGTACACCAGAAAATAGTTGTACTCATTACACAAGCGCAAGTGCTTCAATTGCATTTCAGTTTTTAGGGGCTAAATAGGAGCCAAGATTTCATTTATGGTTCCTTGAATGCAAGTGGTTATTCTACTTAAATAATTTTCTTGAAAGTTTAGGTGTTCAATGTTGCTCATTTTAAACAGGCTCTATGGCTTCATCGTCGTTTCCTTTCCGTTTGCTGGATAAATAATTTACTAATTGATTCTGGTGATGCATCCTACAATTCTAAGGATGCAATTAGCTTGTATCCTGACTTTGGCACCTTTCTGCAAAATGAATTATGTCTCCATCACTCCTGCTCAACTTTAGTTGATGATGGTTTTGGGGATTTTCAAGCACAAGCCACATATGCTGCTAGTTACATACTATGGTTGAAAGTGGTATGTGGATTCTTTCCATTAGACTTTCCTTTTTAAGACTGCTTAACTAGATTGCTTGCTCAGGCTGTCTTAAATATGTTATGTGCATCAGCAAGTGCCCAAGCCACTGGAAAATGAGCTCCTTGAGAAGATAAGAGATGTAGATTTGAAGGCCTTGCTGGATAAGTCATGCCCAGAGAGATCCTCACTATTCAGTTACTTTATGAGCTAGATGGATAGAAGCATAGCTATGTGTGAGAGTGTATCGGATTTGTTGATTCTAACAATTAATTTCTTTTATTTTATGTCTGATACATGGTCTGGTCTTTAGAAATCCGTTATCTTGATCAACCACAAACTTTGTCCGCTGATAACAATGGCACGAGGATGCTTCTGTCATCTGATTGATCTTATAGTCCAGAAACTATTACCACAATTCTTGAACAACTCTAAATACATGAAGTTTGTTGCCGCCAATGACGGTTGGACTTGGCTCCACCAACCTCCCCTTTCCTTAAATTTTTTGTAAAAAAAGGAGAAATTTTCTGTACTCCTCCCACAAAACTAGCTGAGTTTGGCAGTTTTTCTCCAATACTGTCAATTTTTTGAGACAAAAGCAAATAATATATATAATATCACATGTTATAGTTTTAGTAGAAGAATTATATATTATAGGATTAATTTTTTTTCTCCAAAAATAGTTTACTATGGCATGATTGTTGTATTAAATATTGGGTTAAACATGTTTTTAGTCTTTGCTTTTATAATTCCTATATATGATGGTATGTTTTTGCTGTTACAAATTTTATGATTAAGTGTTTTATATTCAAGAGTGAAAACTTTCATTTAATATATAGGGTGTGGATATGAGTAATTTACAAGGATGATAGTTAAGTGCCATAGTAAAGTAAAATTGTCTTTTTGGGTTATTTGGAGAAACATCCTTGGGAAGTTGCTTTATTGATAACTGTTTTTTATGTGTTTCATTTGAAACTTTTTCCAGTAGCTAGGTTAGTTCAAGATCATATTTCATTCTTTAGTTGTACTGCACCTTCAAGTCAAACAACTAGAAGTTTCAGTGCAAGAGCTAAATCTGTTGACATCAAGCTGATAAATTACGGGTTAGTTGTAAAATTTCTTATTATGAGATAATTTCTCTTATTTAAAGCCCTGATAGAAGAAATTGACACCTACTTATTTATTTATTATTTTAATTTATGTGTAGAAGTCTGTCCATGCATGTTTTCTGGCAACACTAAGAAAAAGTTTACAAATAAAGATCTTATTAGACATTCCGAGGGGAGTTTTCTGTAAATAATAATATTGTAACACAAAATAGGGACAATAGCTAAAAACAGAAAGAAAGAAAGAAAGAATAGCAAACAACAACCAATGTTTTGTGTGAGAAGCACAAGAAAATGTAATATTTTAACAGATACATTATTGTAGTATAACCTATGATTTGATACGAGACATGGCCATAATACAAAGAAACACAAAGAAGTGTGACTGTGACATAACAAAATGATGATAGATAATCATCATAACGTCTTAGACAGTATAGTGCCCGTTCATGGCATCAATGTCCAAACCCCTTAGCTTGGCAAACGATTCCACTCTACCTTTAAGAGTGTGAAGCTCTCTCAACCTGCATCATAAGAAACAACAAAATAATATTAATAATAAGAAAAAAAAAAGGAAAAAGAAAAATCATGGAAATAAGGTAAAATAAGATTATGAAACAATTTGAAGATGAACCTTACCTTGCTATCTCTGCTCGCCTCCTAGCCTCTTCTGCCAATGTGTTTATTTCTCTAAAGGTGTGTTTCTCTGTGTATGTTTTTGACTCAACAGAGCGAAGGCCATGCAAGGTTCTCTGTTCAGCAGCCCATGCAGCCTCACGAGCTTCTCTTCCAAAGTCATTTTTGTTTGTGAATGCAGTCTGTTAAATTTTGCACCAACATAAAGCATGATTAGTATTAGTACACTAATCATTTGTTATAAAGCATGATACTATAATAAACCATATGGTGTTTACTTTATATGTTTTGAACCCATTTGTTATCACACATAACTGAATCACCATTTTAGTACTGAAAGATATAGAGTCGATCACTTTAATTAAGATAGAAATTATGATTTTTCATCCTTAAAAGATGAAAAGATGAAAATATTGATCAAATTTCTATCTTTTAAGGGATTGAAGTGATCAACTCTATATTTTTCAAGAATAAAATAGTTTTTTACTCTTTTTATTTTCTACACAATTTTACTGAAGTTCTATCACAAGTTCAGTCATAGATTCATAGTACTCACTCTTTGGTCTACCACCAGATTCCATGCCCTTCCACTTAGTGCATAACGAACAGCAAACTTTAAAGGATCCAGAAAAACATAAGTTATAGTATTGAACAACCAAATGACTCCTGTCCAGCCCCAACCTATGCTTCTGATTCCAGCAATTTTCCAAGTGGCAGTGGCAGATATAACAGTTGCAACCTGGGAATATAGTGAAAATGAAAAATAGTGAGGCTTTCCATTGAGAAAGTTCACTTGGTTTTTGAAGTTTGAATAATGCAAGAAAGGTTGATAAAAAAAAGCAGTACCAGCTGAGCAATAACAAAGGCAATAACAAGCAAAACACCAGGTCTTTCTGTGTAGGACCAACCCCTAGAGCGTGTCACAAAGATTAAGGCTTGGCTAATTGTACTGACTTGAAGATAGACAGCAGATGCCAACATTTGTTTCATTTCATCAGTAACAGGATCATTTGTAGTGGCGCGGAAATGTCTTACACCAAAATGGTTCTGGAGCAGAATGTTTCATAATCATATTATTTCATGAAAGAAAAAACAAAATAGTGGATAAGTTGAAGGAAGGTCCTTACTGGAAAGAAGTTTGTTTCAAAAACTACCCAGAAGAAGAGCACTGTCATTAGAGCCAGGTAGCTACCAAGAATAATCCCAGTTGCAAAAATTTCACTAAGCTTCCAACTATCAGGAACTGGAGAAGGCTTAACTCTGTCTTTGGATATTGTCATGATGGTACCTATAAGGATGCTAACAAGTCAGGGGACAAGAAAGAGAGTATTTCATGTAAAGACCATCAAATCATGATGAGACTTGAGATTAAGGTACTAGAAAGTAGCTAATATTACCATCATTGAGAATGGCAATGACAAGAACCATAAAGGGAGGAAAGTCAAATTTCCAAAAGCAGTTAAGTAACATGAAACCCAGCTGAAATTATAAACAAATTGAAAGTGAGAAAAAGGTTGATGATCCTGCTCAGTGTTGCATACATTCTATATGCTCAAAAAGCTTACCACAATACGAATGGTGATAGACACAGCATATATCTGCAAAGGACAAGAGGCAAAAATCATGGTTTTTTATCACACTAAAAAGAAAATCAAAAGTTAAAATTTTATATATTTTATTGTTGTGGGATTACTGTATAGTTTTTCATTCTCTGGAAAATTGCACGGCTAGTTAAAACTGCACTTATGATCACACTCAAGCCAGGTTCTGTTAGCACTATGTCAGCAGCACTTCTGGCAGCATCTGTAGAATCTGCTACTGCAATACCTATGTCAGCTATCTTTAGGGCAGGTGCATCATTCACCCCATCACCAGTCATCCCACAAATGTGCTTTCTAGCTTGTAACCTCTTCACAATCTCATACTTGTGCTCTGAGGGAAACAGATATTATCAGAAATTGGACAAGACATTAAATTAGAGTGATCACTGCATCTGCATGTTTGGCTTACCAGGGAAGACACCAGCAAAACCATCAGCACTCTCAATGAGATCATCAATGGAGACAGCACCCAATTCATCTTTATTTTCACCAAGCAATGATGAAGAAGGATACATGTTAGTTCCCATCCCTAGACGCCTTCCTGTTTCCTTACCTATTGCAAGTTGATCACCTGAAAAGTTGTTTTTTGTAGTATGAGCATCTAACCAGAGTTTTCTTATTTAGGTAACTGCACATTATACTTAAATCATTGACCCAAAGAACAAAAAAAGGACATGTCTGTGACTCTGTAGAGGTAGAATCTCTCACATTCAGACAGGAATTCATCACAAATTTCTTATCCTATATTCACTCCATGAGATAGGTTTTACTTTAGCATTAAAACTTTCAAGATGATGAAATTATTGCTAGATGTCATGCAATGCCATCCAATTTTAGGTTGATTTGTTTAATGTTCTTTCTTCACCTAATAACTTGAGTTTTTGGAATAGTTAGTCAATGACATGGTATTAAAACCTCTATAACTATGTGGTCTAGAGTTTGATCCATGATGTCTCCATTCTTTTAAATTAAAGTTAAATTTCAGTACAAGGTAAGATGAGTCTGTGATATAAAACCATTCACTTGCTTTCACCTAACAAGTTAAACTTTAATAGTTGGTTCATGGAAAATAATGAGTAATTAATAGTTAATGAAATCTTGGTTCTCAATTATCTATCAGAAATCAGAATAGAAACAATTAGGTTACTCTAGTAATCTTTCTATGCATGGATGAAATTTATATAAATAAAAACTAGCACTGTGAAGAATATAGCACAATGATATCGATAATACAGGTATAAGTTTCTAGTTAAATAACACAGGTATTCCAAAAAGATTGTGACATTAATGATTTTTCCCACTTCACACTAATTACAAATTCAATTCAACCATGCATAGATATATGTCTATAACTTGTTTATCAGGGAGAAACATTTCCATAAAAAAATTCCTGTTGTAAATGATCCAAGATATTTGCAATATAAAATGAACATTAAATAATAGTGACACATATATACCAGTGATCATTTTGACACTGACACCAAGATCAAGAGCTCTTCTGATTGTTTCTGCACTATCATGGCGAGGAGGGTCAAAAAGAGGGAGAAGGCCAACAAACTCCCATGGTCCTCCTTGACTGTCCTTATTTCCCTCAGGTACTTCCTAAATGGAGAAATTTTTCATTGCTAAAAGAATTATACATGGTAATACACTTATGAGATGATGGAGAATTCTTAGAAGGAAATAAACCTGGCGAGCAACTGCAAGAGAACGAAGTCCACGTTCTGCAAACTTGTCAATAATTGAATGAACCTTCTGTCTAATTTCTGCTTTGTTATGTGCAAGATTGAGAATCTACACAGTATATGAGAAGTAAATAATGATCATAAAAATGTTACACTTTTAGGTAGCATGGTTCTTAAAAGTTATAATGGATTATGTATACCTGTTCTGGTGCACCTTTGCTAACCCTGTGCATCTTACCAGCAGCATCAATGTATGTAAGTGCAGTTCTTTTATCTGTTGGATTGAATGGAAGGAAGTGAACTTCTTTTATTCCAGCTCGTGCCTTGCAAAATCAAAGGACCATTAGTAAACTAACCAAATTTTATTGTTTCAATTACAGAAATAGGATACCAATTATTAAGCTATCATCTACCAAATTGATAAACATTTTGGAATTTACTGAAAATAGAAAAAGCAATAAAATTGAGTATTGTCAATCATGTAAGTTGTAATCCTTCTTTGAACTTGTACCTCCTTGGGGTCTGCCAACATTGAAACAATTGCACAATCAATTGCATCCTGGTTCTCTAGCCTTGATGCTCTTGCAGCCATAAGTACAACCATATCCTTGTCAACACCTTTGGCAAAAACCTGCCAGATATTGATGATTGTTGTGAAAAAAAAGTAAGAAAGTAATTATTTTAGAATATACATGCCATATATAGACAAATACATAACAATATGCACAGTATCTATTTATATATGCAGAATTAAAAGATTCCATATGAAAAGGGATTTCTTTTCAGGGCATTATGATAAGTTGCAAGTTGCTTGTCAATTATTAGAATTGCTCATCTTTCTCCCATAATATATCACAATTCATTAAAGCAAGATGTTTCTTTAAGAAATTGGCTACTTTTGTTTTAGAGGTGAGTAGAATATACTTGTGATTGAAGTAGTCCCTTATGTCATGCACAAAACATCTTTCTACATTTCACTATGTGACCATATTCTTATTTACCTTTTTCTATACTCTGATAGATATGAACTTTATATCTAACTATATTGTCATGTTCAATTTTATTGTAGGAAGAATAAGATTTAACCTCAATCATATTCTTGTCCACTGTAAGCTTGTTAAGAGTTAATGTTCCTGTTTTGTCACTACATAACACATCCATTCCAGCCATTTCTTCAATGGCAGTCATTCTCTTAGTTATGGCACCCTGCAAAAGGATACCATTAGCTAAATTGCAACAAGATATATAATCAAAACTTGACAAAAACAAATTCTTATCTTAAAAGAGTCACTGAAATGTTAGAATCAATATACTAAGTGTAGGATTGCAAACCTGCTGAGACAACCGGTGTGAACCAATAGCCATTGTAACAGAAAGGACAGTTGGCATTGCAATAGGGATCCCACCAATTAGTAGCACAAGGAGGTTATCAATACCAACTCGGTATTCCCTTCTGTAGATCCCATATATCACAATGATTTCAATAATCATCCCAACAGCAATTGAACAGATGCAAAAATTCCCAATAGATGTTAGAACCTGTAACAATTATGTGATGTCACTGAGCATTATCCTGACAATATTTCATATAGAGATGATTTTACATGAGACAGAAAATATCCATTCACACAACATTAAAGAGGTAAAAAAATCCTTTATATAAACCTTCTGGAAATGGCCAACATGTGTTGTATTTTCCACAAGATGAGCTGCCTTCCCAAAAAAAGTGTGAACTCCAGTTGCAATAACAACTGCCTCAATTTCTCCTTGCTTGCAAGTTGAACCAGAATATACTCCTTCTCCAGGACTTTTTGTGACAGGAAGTGACTCTCCAGTAAGAGCAGACTAAAATACACAAAAACATATTTGTGAATGCAACAGGGTTATGTGTAGGAGGATATGATGATGAAACATTGTATTAGTAAGGATATCACATTAGAGTGTCTCATCTTATCTGTATAAAAATGATATTTCCTTTTTCTTAAGGAATATCTGAGACCAGCTCAAAACTTTCCTATTTAATTCACATCTCCTTTTACTTTTACTTAGTTGATATGGAGCAACCCTAGCCATTAACTGAATATAAGGTGATTTATATTCAATTTGCAAAAAAATCTTTGGCCAACCATTCATATAATCAAAGATTATTTGAACTCCTATTTCTGTGCAAAGAAAATGAAAAACAAAGAAACTCATGCATATTTTCAATTACAGTTTACAGAAAATCTGTAATAGATATACTTTGTCCATGTATATATTTTGGTGTAGTAGAATCTAGATGCCAAACTCATCAAAATCAATTAACTTGTGCAAAATAATATTTCTTGAGACACTTAAGTCATTCATCACATCAGTATATTTTTGTGAATTTTACCTGATCAATCTTCAAAGGATCTCCTTCAAGGAGACGTGCATCAGCAGGAATGATGTCACCCAGCTTGATGCTAATTATGTCTCCAGGAACCAACACTGAAGCATCTTCTTCACTCCATTTTCCATCACGGAGTACCTGCAAATGTAAATACACTTAGAATAGAAGTCAAAGGAACTGTAAACAAGAGAAGATAACAAAGACATTGGAGGAGAAATCTGAAAGGAAAACAAAAACTGTCATAATGATGTAGCAAACAAGCTATTGTTAAATCAGTGAAGGGAAGAAGAACCTTTGCTTTTGGGGCCAATCTTGCCATAAGGGCAGCAGCTGCATTACCAGCATTATTTTCTTCTATGAAACTGATGGTAGAGTTTATAAGTAGCAAAATAATTATGCCAGCAAAATCCTGATAATCTCCAGGTTCATCCTGCAGAATTAAGGAGTTGTTATATTAACTTTACTGGATGATGGATTGTAATTTGTAACCAATTAGTTCTCAGAAAAGTAAAATTTAACTTATTGATATTGAAACATGACTTTTCAATTTAAACCTCTGGTAATAACTACCACCAAAATCTTTCTTGTATTTCACAGTCCTTTGTAAAATTAGTAATATTTGCAACTTAGAAGTTAAATATAACAAAAGGGATAGAAGAAAACTAGTTTCATGGCAATGGTGGATATTTACCCCTCCATGTGCCATAGCAATGGCCATGAGAGCAGCAGCTTCCATAACCCATGACAGAGGATTCCACATAAAGCCCAAAAACTTTAGTATTTTACTTTCCTGTACAAACATTAAAAATTACACAAGCTCCATGAGAAACCTGAGCAACAACTTGAAAAGGAGAAAAGTAACTAAAAGCAATGAAGTTTGGTTTTCAACCTTTTTTTCTTCAAGTTTATTGTATCCAAACAAGTCTAGCCTCTCCTGTACTTGCTCAGAGCTTAAACCTTCTCTTGTGCATTTAAGATTATCAAAAACCTCCTCAAGAGGAATGTTCTCCTACATAGCACAAATTCCAAGTTTATCAAAAAGCCTGATAATGCTCTTCACCCCATACAAATAATCATCAGGGAAGTATATTTCAAAAATTTGATCCTACTTTTCCATTTCATTGCATTTCTTAATCTTTTGGATTTGGACTCAAAAAATAGATAGAAAGGACTCAGAAGTTGATTGATTATTTTTTATTTTTTACAACAAAACCAAAATGCTACACAGACAGAAACTAATCAACATCACAATAATCATCTGAAAATTTGCATGTAAGAAACTAAAATATGTTTTCATCTACAAACAAAGGAGGAATGAATAATTGCTACACAGACAGATTATGCCATAAATAAAAAAAAAATGAACATATTGGCCATGGCATGGAGGTAATTTGTATTATTTATTTCACATACCAGATCAACAGCTTCCTTTATAACAGCTTCAAGTGACATTGTCCCCTCTACCATTTTCTTTCTTATCCCCTTTTCTGAAGCTTCTTTATCTTCTACTCCTTCCCAGCACACTTCTGAACTCACAATCAAAATTAGCACCTTCTAAATGTAGATTGATGAAATTGTAGTTAAGATAACAAAATATATTTGAAACTAAGGTAGACATACAAATTTACAAATTTCTTAGTTCACATAGTGAGTTCTAAACTGATTCAGAACTCCAAAAAAGCTTATCTACTAACTAGAATTTTTGTTCTGTATATGATCCCACCAAAGTTATGACCATTTCCAAAAATTTACCTCAGAGAGAAGTTTGATAGTCTCTCCAAATCCTCAAAACAATCTTTCAAACTCAATTGGATCTCCTTAGTTTAAATGATGGTAATAAGATTCCAGGAGATGACATTGTAAGAATGGCACAAATATATATATGTATATATACATATATGTTAACAGAAAGAGAGAGAGAGAGAGAGAGAAAATACCCTCCAGACTCCAATGCCAATCATTGTCAAGCAATGCACCAAATGTACAAAGAATAACAAGAATGACAAAAACTATAAAGTTACAAAGCTTCAAAAGTGACACATGCATGAAAGACTCCGCCGGCCAGCTTCTGCAATGGCTGTAATATACAAAGCTATAGTATTTGTATGCACATAATAATTTTATACAAATGTCAACTATTTTTGCCGCCATGTTTATTTACCTTCCAATCCAAATTAAGTTCCTTAGCATGAAGGTAATATAAAATAATAATTCAACCGTACTACTTTCTTTTTTTGGGATTTGTACTTTGTGAGTGACAAACATACCTTTACCAATTAAAATACCAATTTGAATCAGTCACAATAATCCAATTCAAATTGTGAACCGGATATCATTTTGAGTGTATTTATAACAATATGGTAGATGTTTGATCCCCTTCAACAATATCTTGGCTTACCGTATCTGTGGATGGAAAAAAATCATTGTTGAGAGAGCTAATACTAATTTAAATAAACATATTTATAGTATTTTTTTTATCTTTATTTTTTTCATAAATGGGACAAATGAATAGGAAAGAAGGTAGTATTGGGTAAATTTATATAGTGAAAGCCCAAATAGATAGAAGGAGATATAGATTATATTTATTTAGTAAAAGACATATTTATATAAAATTGTACTGTATCATATAAATTCTATTTTTATTTTTTAGACAAAAAATATAAAATCAGGTAATTATAAATTTATAGTTTTTAAAATTTTTTGAGTAAATTACTCTAACATCCCTCTATTTTGCACTTCCAACACAAAACCCCTCCAATTTTAAAAGTATATTACACTTAAACCCAATTTTTTACGATACATTTAATAGAAATTTTAGTCAACGGTCAATAATTATCTTTTATATTAAATTGACCAAAATACCCTCACTAACTATGGATTTTTCTTTACTATATAAAAATCTCTCAATTTTTAAGCCTTACACAAACTCCTCATATTTTATAAATATATTATTCTTTTTCTTGTGTTGGTGAATAAAAGAAAATGCAAAAAAAAAATAACATCATACAATTTTTTTTTTCAAATATATTATTTTGAATAACAAAAATCATAGTTTCATACCAGCAAAATAAATAAATTTGTTTTAAAATTTTTCATAATGAAAATTTAATTAAAACTCAGAAACTAATAAAATGAATCAAAATAATTTATTAAGATTAATTTATGAAGTATTAATAGATTAAAAAATAAATTTACTAACATGGATATTAATAAAAAAAGCTTCATAAATTATCAAAATACTTAATATGTAAAATAATAAACGTTAGGGTAGCGAGAAAGAAGGAGAACGAGAATAATGAATTTTGCGCGAGAAAAACAGAGATTTTCCTGTTAGGGTTTTATTGCATTTATCAATTATGATAATTTAATTAGAAAGGAAGGGGTGTCTTGAGGGTAATGTTGGGTTTTTAAAAAATATTTTTAATAAATTATAAAAAATTATATTAATTGGGGTTTTGTGTAGGTTTTTAAAATAGAGGGGGTTTTGTGTAGGTTTTTAAAATAGAGGGGATTTTGTGTTGAAAATGTAAAATACAGGGGAGGTTGGAGTAATTTACTCAAAATTTTTTAATTCTTATTAATTTTTTAATGATAAATATTTTATTAAAAATTAAAATAAATAGTAAAATAATTAAATTAAATAATATAAAATAAATAATAAAAATATAATAATTAGTAAAATGTTCATAAAAATTTTAAATTACTTACAAAATATATATATATATATATATGTGAATTATGAATATTTATCTTAATTTGTTATTTATTATTTAATTTATATGTAATAATAAAATTGCATTAGGGGTGGAGACTATATGCTTAGGAAAATTGTATTATTGGCCCCCATTGTCCTTGTTTTCGGGCTTCACCCTAAGTCACATTACCATAGTTGAATGTAAAACATTTAAGCAAGATAAAACCTAAAATTAGGAGCTGAAATCATTTTATCCGTGTTTGCAAAGGTATTTTTTCTAGGTAGCTACTAGTTTTTCTTAAGAAGTTACTTGAAATAACTTTTTTAAAAAAAGCTCAATTTCTCAGATAGCAGAAATTTTATTACAAGTTTATCCTTAAAAAACCTTCAATAATCATTATTTAATATTTAATGATGCCTTTATATGTCATATTACCATTTTTAGTTAATTTTACCAAATAATTTTAATCAAATCAATGAACTTTTTAACTTTCAATTTTTAGTTAACTTTTCAATTTTTTTAGCTTTCAGCTAATATTTTAACTAATTTTACCAAATGCAACCGTATATTCATTTCTGCGTAATTATTGTCTAGGTTGCCGCTGCCGGTGTACTTTTGGCTATAGGGGCTAGAGCTGGCGTTGTAATTTCCTTCTTTGGCTTTTTATGTGCATTTTCAAGTACAAACCACAAACAAAAAAAAAAAACATATTTGTCACTTGGTTGTTTGTCTTAAATGAAATCTTGGTTTTCTTTTGTTCTTATCAATAAAATTTAAGTCACGCAAGATCGGGTGTGACTCATCCTTAGTATCACTCATTATTTTTACTTTTTTTTAAGACACTCATTATTTTTACTGAAAATTACTAGAATGATGCTTTTAGATCTGTTGCTTATAATACAAAAATTCCAAGTTAAAAAATTGCAATATAGAATCATAATACATATGGCACGTTTTTAAGAGTTTCAGCATGTGATGACTCCATTTGGCACCAAGCCATTGTTTCACAGAATCCAGTAAGGCAGAGAAGACAGATTCAATATCTATTGGAATTGATTTGATTTACAGCTAGATAAAATTAATTTTGTTAAATTTATAAAATTAATAATAGAAATTAAATTATGCATAATTTATGAAATACGTTAAATATAAAAATTATTTAAAATTAATTTCACGAGAAATCTCATTGTTTCTGATTTGTAACTAAACAACACTTAATTATTGGCTCAATTTTATATTGATAAACTTTTCTTCCGTACATTCCTACCCAAGAGTAATTAAGAAATTAATTTTATTATTGGATGCATTCTAAAATAAATAAAAATATAAAATATTATCAAATGTGGTATATCCTTGAATGTAACAAAATCCAAGTGTATATGCCTTCAGATGGGTACAGAATAGGAAATCAGGAATAAGATCAAGCTGAGGAAGCTCGTATTCCAATTGGAGGTAACGACCATTCCAATGTGTTGCATTTTTATTGTGTTCAAACTGTAAGTGGCGTCTGGTTGGTGTTTAATCCTATGTAAAAATTCACGCAATGATACAATCAATGTAACAATTCCCACTCAATTATGGTATGCTATTTTTTTTTTTTTAAAGAATAGGTATCCTGCTGAAGAATGTATTTAGTGGAGATCGAACCCATGAGCTATTCCCACAATCTCAACCCGCGTTACCAACTGAGCCACAACTTATATGCTAATTTGCTTTCTGTAACAAACATGCAAAAGTAGACAACACTGGAAAAAAAAAACATTTGTTTGTAATCCGTATCCTTCGTCCCACTACAAACCCACAAAAAAGACAAAAGACCACAAAATAACACACACATACACTTCATTTGAACACAACAAAAAATGGTTTCCCTTAGTTTTAATAATTGAACGATTGGACATTATTGAAAATGTAGAATCGATTTCACTAGGAAAAGACATCAGAAATTGTGGTAAAACAGCTTAGAATTTATCCAAGGCCTTTAATGTACCTGTAACATGTTGCTTGCAAAATAACCATTAATCAAACGGAAAGTTCTTTGAAAGCTTACCAATAAGTAAAATATCATACAACTTTATATATTAATAACAACTTTCTATGAAAATTAGCTACCTTCTATCTTGCTAGAAACTTGTCATTGTTAATGACTATTTTTATCATCGCTTCAAGATATACTCATTCGAAGTTATCAATATAAGAGAACATTTTTTTTTTTTGGTTACAATATAAGAGAACAATTTGCTAGATAGTTAATTGTAGGTTACTAACTAACCTCACGTCTAGACATGGAGTAATGGAAAGTAGTATAAGAGTATCCTTGGCAATAATATCTCATTTTAATTGAAAGGCTAAAATTTGTTTTTTTATTCTTACAAATATAACAGTGATTTGATTTTAATCCCTATAATTCTTTTTCCTATTCTCATATTTGGTGTTTTCAAATTGTATACTTTTATTTCCCCATGTCACTTGTCATTTAATTTGTATTGATGTGGCTAATAAAATTTCACATGAGCAAAGACTAAAACATACAATTTGAAATAGTCTGGGAACAAAAACAAGAAAAATAATTTAATGACTAAAATCAAAACACGTTATATTTACTATGAACAAAAACGTATTTTAACCTTATAATAAAAGAAAAAGTTAGTACACATGGAAAAAAGTTTATAGACTTTTGTTAGCCACATCAACACCAACTAACAGCAAGTGACATCATGACCAAAAGTAGAGTCTGAAAAAGTTGAGACGAAAATATGAAAGAAAAATTTGTTGTGCCTCAAATCAAAACTTGTTATATTTTATGGATAAAAAACATATTTAAGTTTAATTGAAAATTCAGTTCAAAGGAATCACAAGGTATATGAATTCAGATTGCTTTTCCTGGACAGCACTAGGGATAAATGATAATAAACTACCAAAAGAATGGCAGCAAAGATGACTAAGAATGAATTTAGCAAAATAGCTTAGCAATGATTGCCATAAAAATCCAAATTCCATATAGCTTTACCATATAAAATACTATTAAAAAAATGTCATCAACAACCAGACCAAAAATATCCACATCAAAACTCTTACCTTAAAATTTTACAGCTATCTATCTAGTTCCCTATTCCTAATCCAAAACTTTTCCCATAGACAGCTGGACCACAGATGTATATACACAATGCTGTGATGCTAATTGGCAGAGGCTGTTTTCTCACTTCCACATCCTTTCCTGTTGCATACATTTCGAAAGGGATAGTTGAGGTTCCCACATTTTCCACAAGTCCAACTACCTTCTGGAATACTTGCATTTGGTTGGCTTGGGCCCTTCAGAGAAGAATGAAAACACAATAATCAGTATATGTTATTACAGTGAATATAATGAGAAAAAGCAACACTGTAAATCACAATGTCTAAACATGATGAAACTAGTTACAATAAAATTCCATCCTAAATTTCCATTTTAGCCAACATGAGAGTAAACTCAATGTCGCAAAGATGAGAATGTTAAGAAAGGATCAGAAACACAATTATTAGAGAGAAAAGTGGGGTAGCTCTAATTGTAGAAAAGATTGTAAAATCTCACCTGGTGGTTTGGACATGTGTGGATAAGACCTAAGCACCAATGAGGAGGGTTGACTAGATGGATAGTCCAAATGGGGGGGGGGGGGGGGGGTTGAATGAAAGTTTAGGTTAGGTGAGTGGGAAAAGGCTAGTAGTATCAGAAGTGTGTTTTTGCATCTGAAGTCTATAAGGTTATAAATATAATGAAATGAAGGTGAAATACAGACCAAAGTCCACTCTCAAAACATAATGACCACCTTTTACATGTACAATATTCATTCACGTAATGTAACTAAGATGATCATTAGAGGATTAAAACACAAATGAAAACACTTACAGGTCTGGGAGCTCCACAGTGTTTCATGTTGCAAGTGGTTCTAAAGGCAAAGTTAACATTGTCACATTTTGGACAGATCCAGTCCCCTTCAGATAAACCATCTGGCCCTGCATATACAACCCAAAACAAGAGGATTATGTTTTTCTGTCATGTTTTCTTTTCTTGGTCAATGAGGGAACTCTGCAAAGCTACATATAAATGTAAAATAAAAAATACATTCTGACTTCTTTTGTTCCCCCACCCTGCCCGAGGGGTGAAGGGATTGTTATAATGGAAGTAAGAACTGCTTGATGCAAAAGACCAGAAAATATTTGTTCATAAAAAAAAAAAAGAATAACAGAATATGGATTTGAATGACAAGAGAATCAAGAAGTAAAAGATCGTTAAAATTGTAAATACCTCCACGGCGTTTCCGAGATGCAAAATTATCTGTTATTAATCCCGCATCCCATGGAGGACCTTGAAAGCCAAATCCGAAGGGATTGATTTTAGGCCTTGGACTATATGCAATACCTGATTCAACAATAACTTGGTTATAGGACAAAATAGACACATTAAAATGCTTGACATCATGATATCACAGGTAAAATTATAGCAAATTATGATGCAGAAGTATATGTATAATTTTTTTTACTCAAATTATGTTGTTTAGTTCCTCAAACTTGATTTACATTACAGTCTGCTACTGATTAAGTTTTCTTTGAACATTAAGATTAGATGGAATTTTATGTAATAAAAAATCTACTACCAATTAACATGCAACAAAATTAGCATTACTGCTTATTCCATTCTAGGATAAAAAAGATGAGCTACATCTGTACCGAACAATAACACTGTTCAATATCATTACAACAATAGGTTTAGTATGCATGAGGAGTAACTTTAACAATATCAAATCAAAGAAAGGAGGGGAAAAAAGCTGCTTGTAAAGAATCACATCAACAATTACTGAGAGTACCTCCAAAACTTCCAGGTGGTAAAGAGGGCACTGGACTATATGGTACACGAGGCCTAGTATAAAGACCATAATCAAACTGCACGCCAGAATGTGGTATGGGGGATCCAAACCTGCTTGGCACACCATATGGTGGAGGAGGTGCCCCAACACCTCCATAATAGAAGTGGGGATGACCATTGTTATATGGGCTTGTAACTTGGGCAGCCTGTAGAAACCAACCAGTTAAGACCAACCAAAATCAAAAGTTATATGGCACAAAATGATAAAACAAAAAGTTTTACAAATTTGTCCATTTTGTTACATTGAATTAATCTTAACCACAAAAAAACCCAGGTAACCCATACAATACAATAATAACTCCAAACAATTAGGACAAGTCATGCTCAAATTCTTTTCAGCAGGCATTAAACAGCTCAGACAAGTAGAAACTATGTCTACTGTGTATGTTATACTTGTAAAGAATAAAATAAAAAATTATATACAAAGTGGTCAGAAAAAATGTATGTGCCATAGTCCTATCAGAGGTAATGGCCTGTGAGGTTACCCTTCTGCAGAGGATGGTGAGAAATCTGCAAAGGCAACAATATAACAACAGCAACCAAGTTTTATCCCAATAGGCAGAGTCAGCTAAAAGGATACATCATCATATTATATTAAAAACCAATTTTTCAGAAAGTCCAGATAGATCAAAATCTGTTTTAATGGTTTCTAATAAAGTAGTCTTCAAGTCTTCCTCAAACTCTTTAGATTGGAATATCTTCCATTTGAGCCACTTTTCTCACTAGAGCCTCTGTTGGTCTTCTCCTAAGATGCACGGATATGGGTAAGGGTATTGGATGCTGATATCTGATTCTTTCGACCTTAACGTCACAGAAGGGAGAAAAAATGGCTCATATTTCATCTAGTCTTTTTTGACTGTTCAAGTTTCAAGAATAGATTATATTTTTTATGTGACTTTGTGCCAATAAAAATTCAACAAAACAAGAAACGAGAAATGAAATATGATCAACATTTTTTTCTCAAAAAATATTATTCATTTTTCCTATAGACCATCTATTTGTACACATCCAGTGTACAGGACTTTGCCCATTGGATGCCTTTTTAAATCAAGATGGCAATTCACAAAGGAAAAGCTTCAAATGATAATCAAAATCAAGCAAGCACTTACTGGAGTTAAAGATGGTCTTGGAGCACCACAATGTCCCCGATTGCAAATAGTTCTAAAAGAAAAGTTCAAGTTCCCACAATTATGGCAGGTCCAGTCTCCCTCTTTACGCGAAACTGATTACATGAGAAACAAACATCCTCTCAGGATTAAAATTAAAAATCAATAAATCACACTAAATTAGAATTGTAATTTGACAGCTACTACAATGCCTTTGACTGTATAACACTACTACATATTGTGAAACCCTTTTACTGCAAATGTTTTCAACATCTTTGACATCCTTGCCTGTCAAGAAAATCTTCCTTTGCAATACTATTCTCATTTTCAATACAACGCAGGTCATCACAAACAATAAAACTGGATTCCAGATTTCTCCATCACTGCAATACCAAGCTTCCATAATTCTTCAAAATGATCAGCAAAATCATCATGAGACAAACAGTTTTTGACACACTGACCTATCTCTCACAATTTATTCACAAGTGAAAGTACTAGTCTGAACATAAACCCAGACATACACACTACCCTAGACACACACACACATGTTATATGTGCAGAAAATACCACAATCCCCCAACTCTCCACACTACATTGGATGTCTAACCAGAGCATGCCCATCATGAAAAATTGAAACAATTCATATAGTAGAAGGGGAATTCCACATTAAAATAGTTAAAACCATAAGATTAGTGGCACCCAGAAAACTAAATAAAAATTAAGCTACTTGCTGCAGAAAGCATTTAGCACCCAAAAGAGTAAATGAAATTTACCATCGTTGCGGGACCTTTTTGATCCAAATGAACCTCGATTACCGTCCTGAAATAAAATTCACAAAACACCCAGAAAGGAAAAGAAGGAAAAGAATCAAACTTTGTATTCAGCAAATAACAAACAGAACAAAACAAATAAGAGGAATAAGAAGAGGGAAAGAGGGGATATGAAAAACTTGCATAGAAATAAAAGCAAACCCACCTTAGAAGAAGCCATTGGAAACACTCAGGAAGAGAGAGAGAGAGAGTAACACTAACAGGCAGAGAACGCGGTGTTCATAATATTTGATTTTTCCAGCACGGCCATTAAAAACGAGTAGGAGCATGGGTGTTTCACGTACGTTAGAAATAGTTACGTTGAGAAATTTAAATTTATTTATTTAAAATGTCAAATTAATATATTTTATTTTTTTCAATAAATATAGAAATGGGTTTTACTTTTTTTTAACTAAAGGTATTTTAGTATAGTTAAAAATTAATCCCTTTGAGACGTAGAAATTATCTACTAAAATAGGTTTTGTTTGTCTCAATAAAATCTTTTTTATACACATCACCAAAAATCTAACTCAAAAATGGGTTTTACTTGAACAATGCTATTAATACTATACTTATTAAATATAATGAAAACATTTATTATAATTTATCTAAAATATATAATTAATATTATTAAATGGTAGATGTTATAACTTATAATTATTATATTTAAGCTTAAATATGTTTTTGGTCCATTTAAAATACACATGTTTTCATTTTTGTCCTCCTAAATCTTTTTTTTTTTAAATAGTCATCGCCGTTAGAATAGTTAACAGATTGCTGATGTGACCGTTAACATTTATGCTAACTTATTTTCAATTTAATCCCTCTAAAATTCTTTCTATTTCATTTCCGTCCCCCTGTTAATGGGCACATAAGCACTTTGTTAACTATTTTAACGGCGATGACTATTTTAAAAAAAAAAATAGGGGGACTAAAAGATAAAAAAAAATTAAGGGAACGAAAATGAAAACACATATATTTTAGAGAGACCAAAAACATATTTAAGCTTTATATTTAATACATTAAATATTTTAAGAAATATTAAATACACTTTCTTAAATTTTAAATGGAAAAACTCCTAATTAAATTATATTAAATTTAGATTAAATTAATCATGTTTTAACTAAAGGTATAATCCCTTTTCAAGATGTGCTTATTACTAAAATGGGTTTTATGATTTATCTGCCCCGATAAAGTTTCTTTTCCACAGGATCAATTGGGTTAAAATTTTCACCACAAATAAAGAGGTTAAATTAATCATTTGATCCTATAATTTTATAGTGTGTGTGGTTTATTTGAAAACCAAGTTATAAACGTGAATTTTAATCTAACACTGCTCTCATAGTATGTTTGGAATAAGGGGTTGACGTGACTCACAATCGGTGAGGGGAAGTGTGATGAAGAGAAGGTTGAATTTAATATATTTTTAAAACTATTTGATATATATATATATATATATATATATATTCACGCGAAGATTCATTTCTATATGTCATAAATATAAATATTAAAAATAAAATACTATCTATAATATTTTCTTGCATTACCAGTTTTTTAATTATATTTCAGTTAATTTTTAATAAATTTTCATTGTCATATTAAATAAATTATATATAAATTGTGGTGCAAATTTATTTAGTTTTAATTGTTAGTTCATTATTACCATAAAAGAATAAAAATAAAAATAAATATATTTAATGTTAATTGTTAAAACTAAATAACAATCACATCATGTCCTTTTTAGTAATTATTAATTGCTCTAAATGCAATTTTCATTCATATCATCCAAACAACATTCACTTTATTAACCTCACGTTTGTAAAAATTATCAAAACATAAAATTATGTTTGTGCAAACTCAAATTTACTCAAAATCACATTCAATGAAACCACGTTAACATAAACTTAAGTTCACAAACGCTAAACCAAACACACACTTAAATTAAGTCCTCTGTTTGGTTATGCTTGGCAACCAACAAACGTGAGTTAAGACATGTTAAACGCGAGTCTTCCTTTAACCAACATGTTTGGGCAACCAGTGGAAACGTAAGTTTGGGATTTAGACGTGAGTTGAGAGTGACGCTACTCCTAGTAGCTTTTGGATCCAGGTAAATGTAAGTTAGCTTTTAGGAAGAGGCAATGTGCATGTTACTCTCATTGATACCCTTCAATCTTTGAAACACTGTTGCATTATATTCTTTCGGTAATCCTTCTTCTTCTTTCAGTAATTTTATCTTTCATTAGTGTATTTAAGAAAAATGAATGAATTAGTAATTGGGTTAAGATTGCATTTGCACACCAACATATGCTTGCAAGCTCACTTCATCTGCAACCTCTGCTTTAAGTTTATCTTTGTTGGAATATTAATATAGAGGTTGTTGTGTGTATGTAGTGAGGTGTTATTGCCTTTATTCCTTTGATGTAGCTGAAACTTTAAGCTCAAATTATGTTAAAACTGATTTAAAGTTAGGCTAGGATGGGGGTACTGGTTTTGCAAGTTATATATTGAATAAAACCTTGCTATCTTGTTCTGAATGAGTTCCTACAATTGATTGCTCTAGTTTTATTTATATTGAATAGATTGAATAGAAGGGTAACATAAGCTACTTGGAAAGGAAAGTATAAGCCCGTGGGAAAAAAACTTAATGTTGCTTCCCTTGATGCTATCATGCTCTTTATCACTGTCTTTTGATTTTTATACTAGCATATCATGTATTGTTTGTCATTAAGCTTAATTTTTCCTTTCTTCTATTAGGTGGCTAATTGTATATTCGACAGACATGATTTATATCTTATACTCCCTCCGTTTCTTTTTATCTGTCATTTAAGGTTTTTGCACATAGATCAAGAAATGCAATAAATGTGTCTTTTTAGCTCCATTATTTACAAATATATCATTTCTCTCTCATTAAAGCATTTAAAGTTCTCCACCATTTCTAGTCATATGCAATAAATACTCCATCATTTAATAAATTTGGAAGGGGTAAAGTTGGAAAATTAACATTTATTGTTGTCTTGGTACGTGAAAACGACACTTATTTAGTAACAAATTTTATACTTTAAAACGACTATTAAAAACAAACGGAGGGAGTAATAGTTTAGTGTTTTAAAATCAAATTACTTTGCTGCAACATTTATAAAGAATTCAATTTGACTAAACTAGGAAATTAGTCTATGAGAGATTCTTGGTCGTGTAGTTTAGTTCCTTAGAGATTCAAAATCCCAAAATGGTCCCTAAGAGATTGTTTCCGTCATGCAAAATGGTCCGAAACGTTATTTTTCAAGGACTAATTTACATGATTTTTAATGTCTCAGAGACTAATTTGCTTGTTTTTCAGGGACCATTTTGCACTACAAGGACCATTTTGCATAACGGAGCAATATCTCGGGGGCCATTTTGAGATTTTGAATCTCTCAGAAACTAAACTTCACGATCATGAATCTCTCAGGGACTATTTTGCTAGTATAGTCAATTCAATTTCATTAACTTTCATAAATTAGCTTAATAAATATGACATAAACAAAGGATATCTCATCACTTGAGAGTGGAAGCTTATATATATATATATATATATATATATATATATATATATATATGAGGAGAGATCATATTACGCGTGTACAAGTATTACGTAAGATCAAATTACACGTGTAAGTTACACCAAGTATTACGTACACCGGTGAATAACTTCTTAACATATCATTGTATTAAGTAATCCACCATTGAATTGAAAGTTAGTATCATATAGATCATATATATAAAATTTTACATTAATCCGAAATTATTTGATATGCCATTGGGATTTCTCAAGATTAACGTCATATATACATTTGAAATATATGAAAAAACCAACCATTTGATTATCTAAGTAAACCGATTAAAATTTTACGAAATTTAATACAAATAATCACGATAATAAATAAACTTAATTCAACGGTTGGATATATATATATATATATTAATTTCATGTATTATAACTCCTGCAACCCCTTTCCGTAAATTATAGTTAAAAATAATTTAATCAGGTAAAAAGTAAATTAAATATTAATATATAATAAATTATTAACTATACTTAATATTAATAAAATAGAAATCTAAATTATATTACAATCAATCAATATATGTCCATTTTAGTAATTACACTCTAAACGTGATTTTAATTGATATTATCCAAACAACCTTTACTTTCTTAAACTCGTGTTTGTAAAATGTTATCCAAACATAAAATCACATTTGTGAAAACTCAAGTTTACTCAAACTCACATTCATAAATCCATGTTCACTCAAAGTCAAGATTACAAACGCTAAACCAAACACACACTAAATTTAATTTAGTCAATATAGTTCAAATAATTGATATTTAAGATTATCTTTGTAATTTTAAAACTAAATAATAGTATTTATAATTTTCAATATAAAATATTCATATCAACTCTTTATATTATAATTTTGAGATCTCAACTTGGAGAGTGAGTCAGTCACTCATTCTACTCTCCCTCTCAATGATTTTTAAAATTCTCTCTCTTCTTTCATTGGAGGGTGAATTCTACATATTGTTTGCGAGAGTGAGATTACCCTCTCAATCTTTAATACTAATATTCTCTCTCTATTTGAATTTTTAAATGCTAATAAATTCTAATTCTAAAATTTAAAATTAATAATATTCAAAATCTCGTCATATCATTTTTTATTTCAATCCTTATTTTTAATATAAATATTTATTCTTTTCATTGTGATTTTAATTAATTTAAATATATGTTATTATCAAATAATAAAATATAATTCAACATTTGTTATGAATAATTAAGATATGGTGGATGTCTATCAGATTTAATTTCATTTGATATAACATACCTATTTTCTTTAATAGAATGAATGATTTTGAAAATATATTGTATAATTGTATGTTGCACAGTTTCCTTTATTAACTCTCATTTACTTCTATAAATACCTCTTATGTGAATAAGAAAAGATACGACAACTCTTGGTCACTTAACCTATCTTATCCTCCTCTCTACTCTCAACTTTTATATATATATATATATATATATATATATATATATATATATATATTCTAACATTATTTTCATAATATTATTATAATTTAAAATTAAATAATTGTCTAAAATTATTTTTTATTTTAAACATATTAATTTATTATAAATTTAATTTTAATTATATAAAATATATCTTTATCTGCGTATTACATGAGTTAATATACTAGTAATATTTAATAATTGTACTAAAAAATATTTAAGAGATTATGATGATTATTTTAAATAATAAAAAATGTAAATATCAAAGGAATTTGGAGATAAAAATCAAATATCACTCAAAATATAATATAGAAATTAAGTAAGTAATTTAAATTAATTTTTGTATTCAAATAATTTTGCGAGTCCTGTGACTCATGTTTCTTCTTAAAGTTATTTATTTAACAAAGAGTAAATTGACACTTTAGTCCCTGACTTTTATGGCGTCATACAATTTAGTCCTTTCATTTAGGAAAACCCTTTGTTAGTCTCTGACGTCACTCTTCGTCTTACATGGTGTTAATAGTGTATCGAGGAGTCACGTTAAGTAACACCCTGGATTAGGCATGGCAATGGAGCGGGTCGGGGGCGGGTTATATGCTCTTCTTGTCCCTGTACCCGCAAAAATCGAGGCTGGTTCAAGTTCAAGTTGAAAGAGAGCGAGTATGAAATTATGAAACCCAACCTTATCCCCGCGGGTCCCTGTCAGGTTCGGGGAAATTCATAGAGATCTCACCTTCTATATTTTTTTATTTTTAAATAAGTCAAATATATCTAATATATTTTAATTCAAATAATATGTAAATATAGACATAAACCTAAAAAATAAGAAACTTAAGAACTATATTATATTTTAAAGAAAATATATAAGTTTATTATTTAACTATTAGTATAATTAAAAATATTTAATTATATATCGGGGCTGGTTCAAGTTCGGGTATGGGTTCGGGGCGGGTTCTTACACTCCTAAACCCTCTCCGCCCTGCTAAAGACGGGGTGGGTTCGGGGTCGGGTTCTTCTTGAACCCGGTCAAATCGGGTTTTCCCTGTCGAAGTTGGGGTGGGAGCGAGGCAGTACTCGCGGTATAACGTCCTAATTCCCAAAATTTAGAAATTTTGCCCATTCGAAGCATAAGTCCCAAATTAAGGGAATTATTTTTTTCGACATTAACGATATCAATAACAAGGATACATATATGCTTAACTAAATCCAACGTTTAATTAATCATGACCTGAGAATTCTTACACACAACAACATCATGGATATTACAATACATGTGCCCTTTCAAAGCAAAAGCATAATGAATTACACATGTACTAATTATCCATCCAAAAGAATATATTTATATATACATACATCTTCCATCTTAAAAGAATACAACCAAAAGGGTGGCTCCATAGCCAGATAAACTCGATACTCCATCTGCAACAAGGGCCTCAACGACCTGCCTGGGAATCTAAAATGTAAACCCACAACGGGGTGAGACTAATGCCATAGTGAGCTAAACAGTGCATACATGTACAACAGTTAATGAACGATGCATAACAGAGCAATGATGACATGAACTAGAATTTTAAATCCAATAACAATAATGGTAAGGTATTGAAATCGACATGATACAAGGATTGACTCCAATAGCCATGATAGCTTGAAATTAAATTTAACATCAACTTCTAACCCAGCAGTAGGGGTCTTATCACTTTCGTGCAATTAGATTGAGCTCAGACTACAAGGGATATATCCCTTGGGGACATAAAGTCGCCACCGTTACCTGACGGTCGAAGCCTAGTTTTAACATGAACATAATTGATCCAAGACCCGTGATGGGCGAAGCCTAACATGAATTTCTTTTCTCTTGAGTTATTTGATAACTTGAATAAATGAGTAGTCTTCCTTTAACTTGAACATGGTTTATAAAAACATTTTCACTTAACAATGAACATGAGCATGAACAATAAACCATAGCCTAAGTTTTCTATCTTACAATGAAATCTAAGCAAAGATAACCTTAATTTATATTCGAATCATGAGAAAAACAAACTTGAAACCATAAACATGAACATAGGGTCTCAACAAATCCCTTAACCTAGGGTTTTCCATCAATAGCAAACACCTAACAATCTAAGTGCTCATAAGTGATAATCATACAAATCATCCCACCCACACACAAATAGAAAGGGGCAAGGAAGATTAGGGCACATAAAGGAGTATCACACAAGTAAGAGTGAAGTGGGTGAGCTCTACTCACCTAGAGGGAGCTCAAAGCGAAGAAGATGAAGGTTGGGGAAGGTTGGAAGATGTAGTTCTTGACCTTGAAGCCCTTCTTCAAGCTTCAATGGAGATCCTCTCTCTAGAATTCTCTCTCTCTAAAATGAAGTGGAAGGAAAATAAACGAGGAAGGAACCCTAAAAATGTGTTTTTATGGTGTTCTGCCCGCTCGCTCTCGCTTAGGCTTGCTCGAGCGAGACTGGGCAAGAGAAAGAGGGCTCTTTGGACTGGAAATTTCGCTTAGTCTCGCCTGAGCGAGAAAACCAGAACAATTTTCCCTGTTTCTGCTGATATTCTCGCTCAGGCTCGCTTAAGTGAGGCTGAGCGAAATTATTAGGACGTTTGGGGGCTCAAATGAGTTTGGAATACTATCGTATTATATATCAAACTGAAGCCCCAGATCTTAGCTTTCTAATTCATGTGGAACCACCTCAATAGGGCACCTAAAACGCTAGATATTATCGAATTAGTGCACCAAGGTCATTAGGCTTAAAACACAAAATTAAGCAACAACCTTGGTTGAAGCCCAACGGGACACACTTCACGTGAACCATGGTGTAAATCATCAATTCACTTCAATAAGTATAAGGTTAAAGGGTTCTAAGTGTCCATTAGAATATGCTCCTCTGATTCCTTGTTCTTTCCTATAAACCACCTTCCTACCCGGTTGCTTGAATTTACGTCTCTCATCTTCCTTCCCGCCAATTCTTTTAAGCTTAGTTTCTTCAGTCTCTATCTAATTGCCTAGTTTCAATGTGTCTACTTCCTTCCTCACCTCCTCACTATGCTATCATTTCCACCATCGAGTATGACTCCTCCTAAGTTAACTCTGTGGTCACTTGGGACTTGATACTTGGTTTCCCTTCTAAATTTCCCTTAACACTCATGAACTCTCGCTAAACCTTTTATCCTTTCTCCTAATTTATCCCCACACCCTCAAGTTCTCATTCCACTCCTAACTTTCCTCTCTTGACGGAATTCCCCACCCAAGACTTCCACTAGATTCTTCTTAGGTCTAATTTTTGGGATGTCACACGCGGGTTCAAATTTTATTGTCATGCCTACCCTGGATGCTACAGTGGACATGAATGATGTAGTTTTAGGTTGACGTTGGATTTTCATGTGCAAGAGAAGAACTTTCCACTTTCCCAAGCACACATTTTTTTGTTAGGGTTTACAATTGGGAGCACAAAAGGGGCAGCCATGGAGGGAGGGCAGTGGTGCAGCGATAAAGAACAACGGTTATGTTCACCCGTAGAAAAAGAGGGTGTGAGAGCGATGACAGTCGCAAGGCTGTAACTTAGAGTGGCATGGTAAGACGGCACAGATGTGCAGTGGTGGTTACGCGTAACAGAGGTTGGGCGAGGTTGTGCAACGACAACTTCTCCCTTCCCGCTTGATAAATATAAATCATACACATTAATAATCCCTTAAATTTAACCTTTTAATACATCTTTTATGCTTAATTAACAAGTCATAAGCATATTATGCCAATTCAGGTTCATATTGAGCTTAATTACATTTTTTCAGCATTATACTATTTTCATATTTCAAGCATAACTGGAGTTCTAGACATCTAAGAAATATGTACTTTATATTGTAGGAAAGATAAAAGAAAGCCCTACAACTTGGATGAAGAACCCAAAAGCTAAATTGGATGTCTAGTGGGTCAAAATGAGCTTGGAAGATGGAATAGTCAGCATTACGTGAAAACCTTACCGTCACTCAATGATTAGGCCATAACTTGGGTTAAAAATTTTTTTTTGGGCTCAAACCAACAACATTTGAAAGCTAAGATCCGGGGCTTGATTTCATTTGAAGATAACTTCCTTAGATTCTTCCAGATTGATGATGAAATGCTCGGTGCAAGTGGGAGACAAGTTGGTGAATGATAGCTAGAGTAGGTAAATAATTCAAAGTAACGGACAAATGCATTGGGTTAGTAGGAGGTTTATTCTGTCGACCTTATTCATCTTGTCGTATTTTGTGCTTTATTTTCGATTTGTTGCAAATTACTTCAGACAACATTTTGGTAAGATCAGGGAAAACCACGCAAGGAATCATGTATGGTAGAAAATAGATGGTAGTTTTAGTATGTATTAATTGAAGGAAAATTTTCCAGTTTGATAAGCATGTCCTTAGGGAGATGAATCAAGATTATTTTGGGTAGGATATAGATGGTAGTAAGATTAATTGTTGCCGCAAGGTTGTAATTCATATAATTGCTGCCACAATTTAAACGAAGGTCCTCATTAATTAAACATTTTTTTGCAACTCATACAATCACAACTACTGTATTTTTTAATCTCTGTAAATTGAGTATGTGAGTCGGCATTATATCCTTTTATTTAGACATGACAATCAAACCCGACCCCGCAGGTACAGACCCACCCCGCCTCGACTTTGACGGGTAAAACCCGCTTTGACCGGGTTTAAGAAAGGCCCAGCCCCGCCTCGCCTTTAACGAGAGCGGGGGAGGGTTTGCAGTGTAAGAAATCGCCGTTGCGCCTATACTAATTAAATAATTTTAGTTAAACTAAAAGTTAAATAATAAATGTAAACTTATATATTTCCCTTAAAATATAATATAGTTCTTAAGTTCCTTTTTTTTAGGTTTATTAATGTCCATATTTGCATATTATTTGAATTAGAATATATTAGAATATGAATGACTTATTTAAAATAAGTTTTTAAGTTATAAAAAATAGAGAGAAAAAAATGAAAAACAGAGAAGGCGAAATCCCCGCGGGTTTCTCCGAACCCGACGGGTACATGCGGAGATGGGGTTGGGTATCATAGCACGCTCTCTCTTTAAACCTGAACCCGAACCCGCTCCGACTTTTACGGGAGCGGGGAATGGGAGAATATAATCAAATGCTAGAGAATCAATAAAAATTTGATTGGGCCCAAAAAAAATCTAGCTGAATATAGATCCATACCTACCTATATCTTCCTACTTAACCCATGATCGGTTCTACATGCCCTATCGGATGGTCTGAATAGTTGGAAGTGGGCCTATTTTTACTTTGGGCGGTTTGTGAGGATTGTGTATTTTGGGGCCGAATCCGACCAAACCCGCCCAATGCCCACCCCTAATTAATTGTATTAGCAACACTTTACCCACTTTTTTCATGAGAATGGTAATGTTACTTTTGTGAAGAAAGAGTAATGGTAATGTTACTTTTGTGAAGAAGAAAAATGATGGTTAGACTTATACTGCGTTATACAAGTCTTGGTCCATTGTTATTAAATAGACATTTTTCATATGGAATTGTTGTTTTCTGTGTGACATTAAGAAAACACTTTACTCATGATTCCATGAGATTTCTGTGAAAAAATTGTGTTCAAAGTGTTTAACTTAAGAAATATTTATATATATATTTATTTTATATGTTTTTTATCCATACGTTTTAGAGCATATAGATTCCAAACCATTTGTTGACACTCCATTGCATATCACTGCTTCACTTGGACATGTACAGTTTGCCACAGAGGTTATGAAGTTTAAACCTTCATTAGCCTAGAAGCTAAATCAAAGGATTCAGCCTCATCCACATTGCTATGCAACCTGGCCAAAAGAGAAAAGTGCTTCACTTTGTAAGCATTAACAAATGGGTTGGCAAGATAACCGTGCGCATCCGCATCCAACAAACCAGTTTGCAAAATAAGCTAAGCGGGCGAGTAAAATCGGGTCAACGCGTCAAGGCGATTGCAAAAATCAAACAGACATGGGTTTAGTGGGTGCGGGTTCAAGAAAAAATTTCGTCAAAACACACACCGACCAAAACTGTTTAATTATTGCACTACAAAAAAGTTACCATATAGCTACACTCACGTTTTTGCTGAGACATTTTCTTTTACCGAAAGATAATTTTGCGACTCTTTTAGGACAGGTGTCACTAAAGATTAATATTTCTTACACTTTTATTTTATTAAAACTTTTTATTACGGACTAAATTTTAAAAAATTTCTAGCTTCATCATTTTTCACTCCCGTACCCGAACCATTTCTTTCTCATTTCCCGTTTCAGTTCAGAATCATTTCCCCTCTTTTCTCTTGCATGGAACCCTAGCATTACTCTCCCTACCATTTGACTTCAACCATGGAGGTAAGTTCAATCTTCTGTTTAGTGGCTTCATCTTCTTTTTGTAATGAAGCTTTGCTTTAAAAAGTTTGGCTTATTCTGCAAATCGCTTCGATCTGAAACAAATAAGGAATTTATATGATTCGGAAATAAATTTTGATCAAATAGATTTAGCAGACTCCATGTGATATGCTTGTGCTTTTGGATTTGATTTTTCGATCATCTTTCTATATTACTAAGGACACCATGAATCTGTTAGGGATCCATAATTATTATATAAATGTAGAAAATATTTAATGTGTGTATCAATCGGATTATTAACTCAATAATTTCTTGTTTGTAGCTGTTGGTCCTGGAGCATATAAACCTGTTCAAGTGCTCTCAGAGGAAAAAAAAGAAGGTATAAAGAAATTATTCACTTGGAAACAAAAAATAGAGCTAAACCACATGTTTAATAGAGTTATAGATATAGATGAGATCAGGATTATTGATAGTTTACTACACTTGTGGCTCTGTTTAAACTTTACTCAAAGTTAGCTTATTAACAAAAAGCTCTTACTGCATGATTTTAATTATAAGGAGTTTAACTATTTAGTAACAAAAGGCTCTTTCCGCGTGATTTGAAGCATTGATGACCATGGGCTTTGTCTATTGCTGCTGCTACAGGGATGTTCTACTAGCTAGTTATGATTACTATGGGCTTTGTCTATTGCTGCTGTTACAGGGATGTTCTACTAGCTAGTTATGATTACTGGTTGGGAATTTGCTACCTATTGTTGTCTATTATTACTTATTGTTGTCTTGAGGTGTTGCTTGTTGGTGTTGGGGGTTGGTTTTGTGTACTGTTGATGGATGCTATATAATGATGTTGCTGTTTGATGGGTGACTTATGTAATATTGTATTTTATCTAATATATCCCAACTCAACCCTTTTCTAAAAATATTTTTAATCAGTTTATTGCAAATCCTTGAAGTGAATGAAATAGACTTATGCAGGGAATTGCATCACAGAACAAACCATCCATCTTCCCTTCCCCTTTCAAGTGACCACCCCATAAAAAAAGTAAATAGCCAATCAGATATGTATCTTAAAAATCACACCATTTAAAAATATGCAGAAGATTAAAAAGGACAACAAAGGCATAGAATCCAACAAGAAAATAAGTAAAAGATGAATCTAAATAGCTCCTTATAGCTAGTAGTACAGGTCCAATTTTATTATGATCTGCTCAGCCATATTGTTATAGAATTTACAACTTGCTCTAGGTATTAACTAGTCAAACATTTCATACTGCATAACTTTTCTGTCATTTTTCATGTACTTGACTATTAGTTGTTCTTCCTTGATTTTAGGCTTTCTTGAATCTAAAGCTCAGTTAGAACATATCATGAATTTGACATGCTAATCAAGGACCATATTATTATTCAGCTACAGTCTTGATCAAGATAATATGCTCATGTGTGAACTGCTATTTTTGACTTGTCTTAATTTTCTCTTTTTGTTCAATGTGTGTTCATTGCATCTTACTTCTTTTGATCATTCATGTTTACATAATTATCTTTTGTTCTTTTGCAATATATCATCAAGAAAATCACAGCAAAAATATATTTAATGGGTCCCTGCTTCCTAATGGTCCTTACTTACTTCTTATTTTTCTATTTTTCAATACACGTTTTTCATCAGTATTAGTAGTAAAATATTATATGGTTGTTGATGTAGTTTCTTGTGACAGCAACCGATTTAGTTATTTTTTTCTGGCCAATTTCATAGGCTTGAAACTTTGCTCTCTTTGTGCGCTAATTCTCATTATTTTTTTTGTCTGGAATTGGGCTGTGTGGATTGGTCTTCTTGCACTATAATTCTCACTTAATTGGTTAATTGATGCCAGTTTTATTTTGTGAATTTCAAAAAGAGCGCATTTTGGTTGGCACTATAGAGGTACCAATTTTCTCTTTATTTTGATAATCATCATTACTTCCTGAGCTATTCAGCTTGATAATAATTTCACCAAAACTTTTTATTGCTAGTCTATGTTTCTACGTACCTTATAAATAATTAAATATATTGTTCGAAATGAAGACCATCACTGTCATAATTTGATCACTCTGACTCCTTTTCTTTTTTTTAAGAGTTGAAATAGCCTATATAATTGAAACAAAACTTATATATATATATATATATATATATCCGGAATGTCATGTAGCTTAAATTTCTTTTCTTCTAAACGTGTGCGTGTATGCATTTAGTTCTATATCCAGAGTAAAGCTTATCAGTCCATTTTTCTTTTCTTGATACGCAGAATATATATATATATATATAATTGAGATGTGCAATAAACATGCATTATATCCTTTCATAATTATTTTATTTAATACTATAATAATGTATAATGAAATTACAATTTAAATTCTTCTTAATATACTATAATAAAAGTTGGCTCTTTATATTTATATTTAATTGACTATTGATTATTACTAATAGCTAATTAATATGATTTTAAATTTTACAGGTTGAAGAAATTTAGGAAAGTTAAGATATTTGAAAAAGAACACGGATTTTAAAGGTTTTACTTCTATTTGTTTAAAAAAATTATTGTATTTTACTATTAACCTTTACATGTTCATCATATTTTATGTTTAAAAACATTTATTTTCCTAACTTATTGTGTTTTTTTTCCGTACCACGTTTCAGTTTATTGTAATTAATGGATAAAAGTTGGATATTGGACAACTCTCAAGCCAATGAGAAGTACATTAGAGGGGTTCTAAATTTTCTTGATTTTGCATTTGCAAAATCATCTAAGGATGGAAAAATTTTATGCCCTTAACCAAATGTGTCAATCATGATTGGCGCTCCCGAATGGATGTTTATGAGCACATAGTCAATCGTGGATTTCTGAAAGGATATACTAATTGGATCTTTCATGGTGAAAAAGTTAGCTCTTCTAATTCTACAAGTACCGATCAAGGAGAGGGAGGGTTTGATCATGACATGAATACATTAATTCATGATATTTTTGGAATGAATACAACTAATGAGGGTCAGAATATAGACCCAGATATGGAGGATGAGAATCCCGAGCCACTCATAAATGAACATAATGCTCAACAATCTAAAGAAGTGAATCCAGATAAGTTTTATCAGTTGTTAGAGGAGGCTGAACAAAACCTTTATCCTGGTTGTAAGAAATTCACAAAACTATCCTTCATTGTGCATTTGTACCATTTGAAATGCCTAAATGGGTGGAGTGATAAGAGTTTCTCAATGTTGCTAGAATTGTTAAGAGAAGCCTTGGCAGAAGAAAATACCTTACCTAAGTCATTTTATGATACAAAGAGGATTATTTCAGGATTGGATTTAGGCTATGAGAAAATCCATGCATGTCCCAATGATTGTGTATTGTACAGGAAGGATTTGAGTAATGTTGAAAATTGCCCAAAATGTGGTATTTCAAGATGGAAAATTAACTCTGGTGATGATGAAGCTAGAAAAAAGATACCTGCAAAGATTCTTCATTGGTTTCCTCTTAAACCTAGACTACAAAGACTTTTCATGTCATCAAAAATAGTTTCTTTCATGACATGGCATGAGGATGGTCGAACTAAGGATGGACTCATGAGACATCCAACTGACTCTCTTGCTTGGAAGGATTTTGATCATCGGTATCTTGAGTTTTCTTGTGAACCTCGTAATGTTTGATTAGGTTTGGCTACTGATGGCTTTAATCCTTTTCTTGTGAACCTCCTTCAAGAAAAAATTTCGTCAAAACCCGCACAGACCGAATATGTTTAATTATTGACCCAAACAAAAGGCCTAACTCAATTTCTTTGGAACCCTATTGTCTCTCGGTTCACATTTCTAACTGTGGGAACCCTAGTGACTCTCTCATCTTCCCTTTGCTCTGCCTCCACTGATTTTTGCTCATTCATCTTCTCCTTTTTCTAGCTACCCTATACCCTAGTTCGTATTAGGACGAATACGTGGAGTTTATTAGGCTTATGCTGAGGATAATAATACTTCTTCCCTCAATTCTACTAATGCTACTGCTATATTCCAAGGAAACGCTGGGAAGTCGGTCATATTTGAAGATAATTTCTTTGTCTTGTCATTGTCAAATACGATTTCCCTTTTGGTATCGATTTTGACAACAAGTATTCTTCCTCTAAGTGGGTTAATAGGAGGTTTATTTTGTCGACCTTATTCGCCTTGTTGTATTTCGTGGTTTATTTTCGATTTGTTGCAACCTACTTCAGACAAATTTTGGTAATATCAGCTAAAACAACGCGATATATTCGTATGGTAGAAAATAGATGGTAGTTTTAGTATGTATTAATTGAAGAAAAATTTGCTAGTTTGATAAGCATGTCATTGGGGAGAAGAATCAAGATTATTTTGGGTAGGAGATAGATGATAGTAAGATTAATTGTTGCTGCAAGTTTGTAATTTATATAATTGCTGCCACAATTTAAATTAAGGTCCTCAATAATTAAACATCATTTTGTAACTCATACAATCATAACTATTGTATTTTTTTGTTTAATCTCTATAAATTGAGTCTATGAGTCGGCATTATATCCTTTTATTTAGGCATGACAATCAAATACGAATCTGCACGTACGGACCCGCCCCGCCTCGACTTTGACGGGAAAACCCCTTTGACTGAGTCTAAGAAAAACCCGACCCCGACCCTGCCCCGCCTTTAACGGGACGGGGAAGGGGTTGGGGTGTAAGAACCCACCTCGCTTATACTAATTAAATAATTTTAGTTAAACTAAAAGTTAAATAATAAAGGTAAAATAATATATTTCCCTTAAAATATAATATAAGTATCTTTTTTTAAGATTATTAATGTCCATATTTACATATTATTTGAATTAGAATATATTAGAATATAAATGGCTTATTTAAAATTAGTTTTTAAGTTATAAAAAATAGAGAAAAAATGAAAAACAGAGAAGGAGAAATCCTCGCGGGTTTCACCGAACCCGACGCGGACACGCGGAGATGGGGTTGGGTGTCATAATATCATGTCCGCTCTCTCTTTAAACCTGAACCTGAACCGGCTCCGTCTTTTACGGGGCAGGGACGGGGAGAATTTAATTAAATGCTAGAGAATCTATAAAAATTTGGTTAGGCCAAAAACAAAATTTGGCGGAATATAGATCCATACATATCTAAATCTTTCTACTTAACCCGTGACCGGTTCTACCTCCCATATCAGATGGTCTGAATGGTTTGAAATTGGCCTATTATTACTTTAGGTGGTTTGTGCGGATTGTGCATTTTGGGGCCGAATCCGACCAAACTCGCCCAATGCCCACCCCAAATTAATTGTATTAGCAACATTTTACCCACTTTTATCATGATAATGGTAATGTTACTTTTGTGAAGAAAGAGTAATGGTAATGTTACTTTTGTGGAGAAGAAAAAAGGATGGTTAGACTTATATTGTGTTATACAAGTCTTGGTCCATTGTTGTTAAATAGACATTTTTCATATGGAATTGTTGTTTTTGTGTGACATTAAGAGAACACTTTACTCATGATTCCATGATATTTCTGTGAAAAAATTGTGTTCAAAGTGTTTAACTTAAGAAATATTTATAAATATATATTTGTTTTATATGTTTTTTCTCTTTCTTCTTTTCTACACACTGATTCAAGAGGATCTATACGTTTTCGAGCATATAGATTCCAAACCATTTGTTGACACTCCATTGCATATCGCTGCTTCACTTGGTCATGTACAGTTTGCCATAGAGTTTATGAGGTTTAAACCTTCATTTTCCTGGAAGCTAAATCAGCAAGGATTCAACCTCATCCACATTGCTATGGAACACGACCAGAAGAGAATGGTGTTTCGCTTTGTAAGCATTAACAAATGGGTGGGCAAGATAACTGGGCCGATCCGCACCCAACAAACCCATTTGCAAAATAAGCTAAGCGGGCGAGTAAAATCGGGTCAAGGGGTTGCAAAAATCAAACAGACATGAGCTTTAAGACCTTATTACTCATGTTTATCTTTATGTTGTTTTAGAGTTGAAAAGTGAGTCCACCAACAAGACCTTCAAGATCAATGGCCACCGTCTCAAGTTATTTCACTAGAATCCCACTTTGGTAGAGGAGACGATTGAGATAAGCTTGGAGCTTCCCACATTCCCTCAAGTGCAAATATTTCCACCTTGATGAGGGAGTCTCTTTCCCCACTTTTTCATTGCACTATGTCTCTTGTTCTCTAAATTTGTAACAAAAGACTCAAAATCTCCAAATAAACCTTCCAGCATCAAATCCAAATATTCTTGACTTGTAACAGAAGATCCAATTGATGCTAAAGCATCTACTATTGTCTTAATTTTCAGCAAGTAATTTGCTACAGAATCTGTACCTTTCTTAATACTTTTGATTTCTTGTCTCAGTTGCCTAACTTTTGTTCTTGTCACCTTGTCAAAGTAAGTATGTATTTGGTCCCAAATCTGCCAAGAATGAACACATCCAACTACTCGAGTAGTAAAGGACTCTGATAGAGAAGATAAAAGCTATGACACAAGTAATTTATCTTGTTTCTCCCATTCCTTATACTCTTTGTTGATTATGCCAACTTCTTCATCATTCTGTGAAAGAAACTTTGGAGGAATTTGAGGATTCACTACAAACTTGTGAAGTTTATGGCCAATAATTGCAGATTCTACTTGAAGTTTCCAAACCAGAAAATTCTTATCATTTAACTTTGCTGGGATAGGCTGAGAGAAGATAACTGAATTGCTTCTTCTTTTCCGATGTTTTGGAGGAGATGGAGAAGATTCCGACAAACTTCTTCCTGAAGTATTGCCGGAAGATCTAGATCTGGACCTTGAATGCGCCATTGCAGAAGAAAGGTGTGTAAGAGCTCTTAGAAGAGCTCTGATACCATAACAAAGTTCAAGGAATCCATGTGAATTGAGAGAAAGAAAGAGGTAGAAGAAAAAACAGAGAGAGAAATCGAGAAATTTTCAGAGAGAATTTACTTTTGAACTTCTATTTTCATTTCATAAAATGAATCTGATACAACTTTTTGGTTTATATAGAGAGGTAACTTCCAGAGGAAGTTTTACAATTTTGGAGGGAAATTCTGTTTGTTGAGTCAGCAACAGATTCTCTAGAATCTCATATTCTAACAGATTCCAATTTGTTCTAACAGAAAGGAATCCTAACTAACTTGACTATTCTGCTCCTAACCTAACAGCTAAAAGCTCCAGCACACAACTGGGCTAAATACAAACAATAACAGGCCCAATAAATTGATTGGGCTAACTACAATACAACAAAGCAAACCGGGCCCAAAGCTATCTATTGGGCTGACATATTCTTATATCCTAATAAGATGATTGAGACATTCTTTGTTGATAATTGAGCTATTAGCCATATTAGCCTACTTTGATGATAATCCACTTGTTAGCCCCTTTGAGCCCATGGATCCTATTTCTTGTTATTAAAAGCTCATTACAAGCCTTAAAAGTGAAAAACCATGATTGTCCTTGCCTTAGAGGATAAAGGAGCTTTGGAATTGTTTTGGGAATAGGTTCTCAAATAAGTGTGGGGGTGTACTTCATTTTCTTATCTTATCTCCTCATGTGGATAACTCATTCTTGACCTTTGGCTAGTTAAAAAATAAGAAAAGCAAAGAAAGAAAAGAAAAAAAATAGAATAAAGAATAAAGAAAAGTGGTGAGATCTTGGCAAGCGTACCAATATCGCAGTAGTATAATAGTAAGAGAAAAGGGTTGTCGTATCCACAAGGAATGGTACAATTCCAAATTCTTAGTTACAATCTTATTAAGGGGATTTGTTTTGGATATTTTGGGTTTATGATTGTTGAGATTAAAATACTGAAAATAAATTGCAGAAAATAAAGATAAATTGGATATCGAAAACAAATGTGCAAAGGAGAAATTAATGATGAGAAAACTAGGATTGAAATCTGTCTATCGCACCCTTCTCATATTTTGAAATCTTTGAAATCTAGGAATTTGATTTTATAAAAATTGAAGCACAAATAAATATTATTTCATAAAAGATTCCCACAAATATGAAATACTCAGAAACAATTTACCCAGGTTCCCACTGCCATAAATTGCCCCGGTTGAAGATCAGTTGTTAAAGCTATCAATTCATCCTGGTTCCCACAGTGACAGATTGAGTATTTTTACCAATCAGAATTCAAGATCCCTATTCCTAGGCTCCCAAGAACTCACATCATAACTCTGGCACACATGCGGAAGCTAAGCATTAAGAATAGAATAAAAATACCAACTTTATAAAACATGGATTCACAAATAACAAATATTCAAAATACAACAGGGGATTGAATCGACATCATTCAATCCTAAAAGAAAGGTTTAGCTACTCATGGTAGCCATCACAAGCCAAATAGATGAGAGGAATACACAAACGAGACTGTCACCCTCTTTGCAATCTCCCTCCTTCTCCACTATGGCTTCCTAGAGATTGTCACTCTCTTGGCTCTCAAGGATTCTCGATCAAGAACTCTCCAATTGCGGCTCTGAATTGTATTCTCCGCTTGATGACCTGTGTAATCCTTGTATTTCACTCCAAACTCCAGGTATATCTTGAATTGTGGCTCTTGGCGTCCATTTATAACCATCTGATGGGCTTTTGAGACTCTGCTTGAGGCCCATTAAAAATTAGGTTTCCGTGTTCCTGCGCTCCATCCTGCGCTCAGCACAGATGAAGCGCAGGAAACAAAATTGATTTTTATTCCTACGCTCTACTTGCGCTCAGCGCAGGTGGAGCGCAGATCTCCGTTTTATGCTTTCCTGATTTCCCTTTTTTTAGCTTGATCTCTTGTTGATCTTATCCTTTTTTGCTGCGCTTTCCTGATTTCCCTCTTTTTTAGTTTGATCTCTTGCTGATCTTATCTTTATTTGCTGCTATCTTGTTACTCCATTTAAAACTTTCATTTTTATCTGCAAAATCAACAAATTTCTTATCAAAATAGCATCAAATTCAAATTTGAATCAAATAATCACAAGATCTGCATTTTAAACTAAAAAGAGATAAATTGAGGTATAAATCTAACATTTTGCCCTTGATAAGTGCTGTAATTATATAGAAATTTATCATTAATTTAGCACTTATCAAAAATCTCAAAAGAAAAGTGTTAAAAAAACAAAGAAATAAAGTGTTCTTGAAATTAAAAAAAATTGGGTCAAAAGGTAGAAAAGATGAGTTTAATTGTAATCTTGAGATGTATGCTACTTGCATTTATTCTTGGATTTATTGCTCATTGCTCCTCTATTCTCTTTGGTTTTTAGCTTTTTATCCTTCATTTTCCCTACATTTACCTTGACCCCATTACATCCCTTTATGAAATCCTCTTGACCTTTGTTTGCATGTGTTTCAATTGTTGTGGATATTAGAGTCTTGCCAAGCTTATGATTGTGTTTTCTTACATGAGTGCTTTGAGTGTATATACAAGCCTAAACACTTGAGAGTTAGAGAGTTTGTCTTGTGAGGATTCTATCACTCTTGATTCACCCATTTGATTTGATTTACCCTCTTGTTTGCTAAATTATTGGGAGTTCCATTCACATTATTCTGCATTCCTTGATTCCTTGGATATTGTTTTTTATCCACTCCTATGCATTCCTAGGATCTCTTGATAATTATGCCATTTGTATTTGCATTTTGCTTCCTAGTTGATTTTTGGCTTCATGTGGCGTTTTTCCCGGAGTGCAAAATGGAAAGTGTGGGGGAATTTCATGAACATATTTTTATTCACACTTAGCACATTTAATCTTGGCTTTCTTGATCTATAATTTTGATTAAATCCACTATTTTAATTGGAATTTACCTAATTGGGCTTATTTGGGCTTTAAGTGTAAATGTTGTTTAAATTCGGATTTTTAAGCCTATTGACCTACCTGTCTTGTTTTGATCATATCTGGAGTTATAGGTGGAATTTTTGGGTGATTCTAGTGGCATTGGAAAGCTAAGATCCGAGGCTTTAATTTGATATGCTATATGACTATATTTCACTGAGGGAACGAGGTGCAGTTTGCTTCTGAAGTTGACGTTTTGAACTGACGCGGGAAACAACAAAGTTCTGAAGTAGTTTTAATGTTTTGGGCCTAATACTTGTTAGTCAAGGCCCAATTGCCTCTTTGATTAAATTAATCTTGTGGTTTAGGAGAGTAGTATATATAGAGGCAGTTACAATTCTGTTAGGAGATTTTTCTCACTTTGATATAGGAGTTTGGAGGACGCTTAGTCTCTCCGTTTTCTTTGGTTTTCTCTCATTCTCGTTCTACTTCCTTTCTCTGTATTTTCGCTTTCTGTTCTTCCTCTCATGGATGGATAAACTACTGAGGATTGATTCTCAAGTGATTTTACATTGGATTCTTAGGTTTATTTCAATTCAAATTCGTATTTCAATTTCTGCAACAGATTCAATTACACCTTATCCTTTAGAATTCTGGTTTTGAATCTTGCATTGGATTTGAATGCTTGTTGATATTTTAATTCTGTTCTTCACTTAGAATTTTTGTTTAGTTTGCTTAATTCTGGACAAACTACCGTTTGTTTAATTCAGGAGGTAAAGGATTAGAAATCTCACACTAGTTCACTTAGTTCTTGAGTGAGATAATTGATGAATTAATTGATGCTTGTTTGGTTAATTCGAATCTGTTTGGGAATTTGAGGTCGATGTATATTAACTGATGAAGGATCCAATTGTAAATGAATAAGAGAATCAATTTATTTTCTTATATCGTTTTACTCTTACTTCCTTGTTTACAAAATTTTGTTCCTGAACAACAATCAAAACTCCCCTTATTTTTCTTTCTTTGTGACATTCTGAAATTCTGCACTCTTAAGACATTGTCTGAAATCTAGATTTTAAGTATTATCTGAAGTACTTATTGTTAGAACCACAGGAAACACTAGAATGGGGGGTTGAATAGTGTTTCAAGCTTTTCGTGTCAATCTTGTAAATCTTTTATTTAAATCATGAAGATGAATAATGTTTAAAATGAATCTTAAGATCAGAGATAATTAAAACGTGCGGAAGATAAGAAAAATTAAGTTTCTTTTAAGTCTTAAGATTATTTTAAACAGATACTTCTCAAGATATCTTCTGAAGATTATTACATTGAATGTTTTTCAAAATTGTTTCTGAAATACTTCAGATGACTATAGGTTGTCTGAAGTCTGTTCCAGATTTCTGAACTGAGGTCTTTCCAGACTCACTTCAGATAATTGTTTCAGAAGTAATTCAAAAGACATTCTTTGTAATGCTTCAAGTGATATGAGAAACATCTCATGTTTTGTTCTTATGAAAGATCATTTTATTGAAATCGATGTGTTAAGTTTGTTATGAAAATAACTTTTCAATCCCCAACATAAATATGAAAACTGTAAATAAAGAGATTAAGGGAAAGAGAACTTAGGCACAGAATTTATCCTGGTTCACCCACAAACCCGTGAGCTACATCCAGTCCCAGAGGCAAACAACCACTGGATTTTCCACTATCTAAACTCAGATACAAGTATTATTCACAACTTCTTCAGGCCAACACAATGAGTATTCATTCATTTTCAACTGCCTCTCCAGGCAACTCATGCAGTATTCTTTTTCAGGAAGGCCTCTCCGGGCTCTACCGAGTACCGTCTCTCCAGACATCACGAGTACAGTCTCTCCAGACATCACGAGTACAGTCTCTCCAGACAACACGAGTACAGTCTCTCCAGACAACACCAAGTATTCCTTTGTTTTCAACTGCCTCTCCAGGCAACTTATGCAATATTCTTTTTCAGTCTAGCCTCTCCAGGCTTTACGACTAAGTATTCTTTTGTTTTCAACTTCCTCTCCAGGCAACATATGCAATATTCTTTTTCAGTCTAGCCTCTCCAGGCTTTGCAACTAAGTATTCTTTCTTCCACCAAGCCTCTCCAGACTCTCAGACACATAAAGTGTTTACAATTTGAACGAAGTTTAAGTTTCCACGAAACATAAACTTAATTTCTTCCTGTACTAGAGGTTAACTGAGTACTACTCAGGATACAAAGGTTGAATTCTAAGTACAAGGTTAAGACAGTGATACAAGTGTATAAATTAGGTACAATCCTGTCTCTAATGTGAGGAATGACATCCTCTGAGAATTGGCTAGATAGATACTGGATTGAGCTTCAGCCTTGTTCTCCAACCATTGGTTTCCATGGGCTACATTCTCACCCGTATCATTGGAATAACCAAGGTATACTTGCGGCTTCAAACCATTCTTCGTTCATTTGAGATTAAGCACAGCCTGGTTGGTTATTCTTCCGAACAATCTTTGACTAACCGACCAATAGGTCAGCAGTATGGTTGATTCTCTTTCAACCTTTTCAACCAACAACCAACATCTTCAAATTCAATATTGAGGCTATTTATATGTTCTGTTGGAATATAGCCGTTTGAAGATGATTCATAATACCGTTGAGATAATTGATGATGTGGCTCATATGGCCATTGTGTAGTAATGTCTCAAGGGGTTGCTTCTTCTTAAGCAAATAAGTGTTCAGACAGTCCTGTTCTGGCACTTCTGTAGATGAGCTCTTTAGAGAGATTTTCTTGATATTATTTTGCATGTTCTCTCTCTTGATATCCTTTTGCTTTTCTTCAGCTGTCTTGTGATTTCTTCTGCGTTCCTCAGCTGACTTTTGATTTCCTCTGCTTTTCTTAGGAGTGTATATGAGGAGATATCCGTTGGATTTGTCCTTTTGCTTATTTTGTATATGCTCCTTTTCAGTTTGCTTCCTGACACCATTTCTTCTTTCTTCTTTGAGTGAGGTGTCTTGTCGAATAGTTGTTGTTGCAGTTTCTTCTTTTGAATAAAGATATATGATATTATAGCCGTTGAATCATAGTTTTGACCTCTGCACTAATTTCTTCTTCTTCTGAGATGTAGTTGAATAAAGATGTTGAATTTAACATATTTTATTCAAACATCTTTCTGGTTGCTTTTTCTTAGTCTTCTGATCACCTCTGTATGGCAGCAGTCGTAGGTGCAGGTCTGCGCACGCAGATCCCTTATGTTACAGGTGCAGCATGCGTTGCTGAAAGTCTTTGCCGAGTTTCCTTATTTGTGAAAGACTTTGGTCGAGGTATAAAAGTATGTTTAGCTTTTATACTGAAATGCCTTTTGTTGCAGGTGCAGCAGTTATTAGAGAAAGTCATTGCAGAGTTTCCTCATTTGTGCAAGACTTTGATCGAGGCATAAAAGCATGTTTAGCTTTTATACTGAAATAAGTGTAGTCTCTTTGGTAGAGTGTGCTTTACACTTTAGCAACGTCTTCAAGAGATAAATTCTTGATTCTGTTTGTAGGCTTCTTCAGATAGTCTTCACGTCTTCATACGGTCTTCACGTCTTCAGATGGTCTTCACGTCTTCAGACGGCTTGCGCACTTCAGACAGCTTCAGCACTTCAGACGACTTCAGCACTTCAGACGGCTTTAACACTTCAGACGGCTTCAACACTTCAGACGGATTCAGCTCTTCAGACGGCTTGCGTTCTTCAGACAACTTCTATGTATTAAATTCTGCATTTGTTCTTCTGATCCTTATCTTCTGATTCTGATTCTGTTCATCAAATCTTTTTCTTCTTCTAATGAATATTTCAACCTGAAACACAATCAACAAACCAATACCTTTCTCAGTAGAATCTGTTTATATAATCTTGTTTGTTCTTATTATACTCTTATTTGTTAATCATTAAAACTAAAGGATATTAAGTCTTTGAGTCAAGTTTGAATGCTCAAACTGATTAATAGACTTCACACTTATCTGAAGACATTGTCTGAGGTGTCTGAAGTACTTATCTGAAGACATTGTCTGAGGTGTCTGAAGTACTTATCTGAAGACATTGTTTGAGGTGTCTGAAGTACACCTTCTGAAAAATACCTTCTGAAGTATTGTCTGAAGCACACCATTTGAAGTTCCATGTTTTGAAATTCTGTCTGAAATCTGTTATCTGAATTGCTATTGAGTTCCTTGAGAGATGACTTTGGGTTGATTCAATCCTACTACATTTTAATTCATATTATTTGATTGAGTACGACCTCGATCAAGGTATGAACGAGAGCCAGAAGGGTCTTGGCATGATGTTGAGATCGGCCACCCCGGATTTGATGGCTGGGGTTACTGTTGTTGTTGTTGTTGCGGGGGTTAGGACGGGGTTGACCGGGGTGACCACCGCAGCCTGGCCGACGGGGGTAGCTTGGTTTCCTGTAGGAGTCGCTATAGGTGTCGTCTGGTTCTGGACCGGGGTTGTCTATTCCTTTTGTGGAGTAGCGCCATTGGCCGGGGTGGCGTTCTTAGCCATCTCGCCCTGGGTGCTTTTGGTCGGGGTATTCTGAACCTCGGGGTTGGCTGAAGGTGCTCGGCTACGTGTTTTGCCTCTCGTCCTACTCAATCTCTCGGTTTGGAAACTTGACGATGAGGTGTATTCGCCTGACGAGGTGTCGTTCCGGTAGTAAAAGGTGGATTCTCATGATGGGATGTCCTTGGTGTGGTAGGACCTCCTGAACCCCATGCTCCTCCTGCTCCTTTCCCTCCGGCGGGACCTTCGTTTTGGGGCAGCAGGAATGAGGGATTCTAAGTAACGAATCTTCTTTTCCAGCTCCCTGACCGTCTGGTTCTTCTTATTCCTCCGTGATGTTAAATGGAGGGGGGGTTCCTTCATCCCCGTCACTCGATGGGGTGTACTCGTGGCGCTTGTCCTTGGGATGAGCCTTCCTCTTGCGCCTAGGGAGGAGGTCAGGGGAGGCGTAGCGTTGTTGGCCATCCTCAGATAAGGGGTGGCTGTACGTCCAGATCGTGAGACTTATTGAAGAGTGGTCCTTATGACATGGTGAGGTTCAGTTCTCCCTCCACTGCCTCCTGCAGTGGTGTTGGTGGGGACTTATGCTTTTTGTGGTTGGTTGGTGGTTGACGGTGCTTCCATCTCCAGCCTCCTCCGTGTCATCAAAGAGGTGCAGCCTCAGCAAAGCAGTAGAGGTGGTGGGGATTGATTTACAAGATTCCCAAAGATGGCGCAAAATGATCGTGGTCGAGGTAAGCACGGGGATCTGAGGTAGGGATCTGAGATGGAGGCGGCGGCTAGAGGAGGATGTTGGTCTCCAAATGGGTGGTCTTATATGGCGGAGCACGATGGGGGTACCTGTAGAAGGCACTCCGACGCCCAAGTCAGTGAGAGTATGTGAGTGAGTGATGAGTAAAGAAGCTACCTTGGCCTTGAGGGGAGGCCTTCCCATATATACACGATGTTGTAACTATTGTAGTTAAGGTAGGCTCGTGGCTGGGATAGTAGGGATGATTATGCCTGTCACTATCAGCTGTAATCCCCTGTAATAGCCACCTAATCTGGTCACTTGTGTCAGCGGCCATGCCGCCCGTATCAGAGGGGCATGAGGCGCATTAAATGCAATGAGACCTAGTAGATAACCTAGGTTGTGTTAGTTGGATGTCATAGGTATTTAGTCCACGAGTCTAGGGTCTGAGATAGTGTTGCCATCCGAGAGTTGTGTCTCGACTAGGAAAGTAGCTTGAATCTCGGTTAGGATATCGGTCATAGGTACCGGTCTGGTCAAGTAGTGCTTGTTTGGTTTAAATTTTAGACCATCCAAAATCAATTCTACAGAATTGATTTTAAATCACTTCCGTCAAACGTACTTCGTAAAGCGTGCATAATCCATCTCAACCATTTATTTCTAGAATCAATTCTACTCAACTGTAAACCAAACGGACCCGTAATCTCTCAGCGAGGTCCGGATGAATTAGTACAAAGAAAGGGACCTCAAACTCAAATTGAAAGCAATATGAAAATCTTGAAATTCATGTATGTTGAGAAAGTAATCCAATGAGTGGAACGCGGAGTTAACACCAAACCAATATAATTAATAAAATTAAAATATATGAAGAAAAAAGAAAAAGAAATCATCTAGAATGTGCCCGTTAGATGATTCCGTGGAATATCATCATAGACTCCATTTCCCATTTATCTGACGTGTCAATGACGCTGACTCGGCTCATTTTTCTTTTCGGCTCCAAACACGGCTGTGGTGCACGCCGCTTAGCCGTCACGAATGGCTCAGGATCATCAGAACCAACCAAATGTGGAAAATTGAGCTTAGCTTTTGAGCCGCGCATTTTGAAAGCGGCTCGGTCATAAGCCAAAGCCGCATCCTCAGCCGTTTCATAAGTCCCTAGCCATACCCTTGCGCCGTTCTTCTTTGGATCTCTTATCTCCGCTGCAAATTTCCCCCACGGCCTACGCCTCACTCCCTTGTATCTCTGCCAACTCGGTCGCGCGTGGATTTCACGCGAAGCTGTAGAAGAAGAAACACTGCAATCACCCAAGGCAGGATTAACTGTGGTCGATGAAATTAACGGAGAGTTAACGGCGTTATCGTAAAGGGTGGTGGACATTGGTTCACTGCCTGCAGTGCCACTCTCTGTGGCTGAAGAAGAGGTTGACCCGTGGTTGACGGCGTGAGATGTGGCGGAAATGGCCATAAGAGCATTGAAGTCTTCATCTTCGTGGAGGAGGTAGCGTCGAATGGATTCGAGAAGAGCAAGATCGGATTCAAGACTAGTACTGAACTCGAGATTCATTTGGTCTTGGAATAATATATATTGTAGTGAGTGTTTTTATGTGTTAAGGTAATGAAATAGGAATGGTAATGGATGTGTATTTATATGGGGTACTGTTGTTGAAAAGTGGTTGGTTTTGTGCCATGGCTGGGACAGTTGGACCCTAGACTGTCCTCATTTCCTTGAAGCATCTTTTTAAGCAGGTGGTGTAATGGGTTTGATGACATTATTAAAATCATCAAAAGTTTTTAATCACATGCTATAATGGGTTTGGATATGATATTATATATATAACCAGATGGGCCACATATACTACTATTTTATTATTTGGTTTACTTTTATTTATATATTGGGTAGGAATATTAGGATAGGATTCTTTAGGGTTTATGGATATTAAACATTATTTGAATTTAATCACGTCCTTGTATAATAAATTAATAATTGGTATAAGATAGCTAGCTAGCTACTCCAAAAGGAAAGAAAAGATATGTGGATTTGAAGAAAAACAACCTCAACCGCTTGCCCAATATTATCGCTTTCCTCTCCCTTGGGAGAATTTTTATATTGGAATTTGGAAGGAAGGGTACCCTTCAATCCTATGTTGGTATGGAGAACCGAGCTCTTACACACAAAGTGTACGATTGATTTATAATTAAATATAATTAATATTTAAAAATAAGTGAGGTATGATTTATGAAAAATAGTTATTTAAAATCAATTAACTGAAAACCAAATTAATGAGTATAAAGACTGGATAAAGGACCTCATTGAAGATGTTGATTCGTTGAAGATGCAGATCATGTGTGTTGCTTGGCACAGGTGGAGTGGAGCAAAGAAACTGTTAACTCGTGTTAGGAGTATTTCTGCTAGTGGTGTAAGTGGGTATGACCTAAACTGCGAACCCGATGAACCCAACCCAACCCAACCCAAATGATATCTAACGGTTCCATTCGGGTATTCGGTTTAGTTCGAACATTTTCTTTCCAACCCGATCTAGTTCAGTTCGTGTATCGGGTTTGCTTATGTTAAACCCGATAGACTCAACCCGAACCAAACTAGAAAAAGAAGCTTAATCTTATTTCATTTTCCTGCCCAGAGAGAATAAAAATAGGCGCAACAGCAACACAAGCAGTGGTGGTTCCCCAAACCTTATTTCATTTGTTCCTCTCATTTTATTTTCCCCTATTCTGTTTCTTTTCTTTTCTTTATTTTATATTTTAATTTCATTTCATCTTCCATATTTTTTTAAAATAGAAAAAATGTTCATGACCCGATGACCCGACCCAACACAACCCGAACATATTCGGGTTGGTTCAGGTTGGGTTACTCACACAAAAAATACAAAACCCGAATCAACCCAACCTACCATCATTCTATTGGTTCGGACTTGATGTCACCCCAAACCCGAACCAACCCAACCCGATTATACCCCTAATTTCTGCGATAGAGTTTTCAATAGAGAAATATTATTTATACAACTATAGCATTTAAGCAATGGTGGATCTTCACTAAAAAATTGGGGGAAAAGAGTATATAACCACCCTAAACTTTCACCCTTTTACAAATAGGCACCATGAACTTTTATTTTGTCCTAATTAACCCTTAAACTTCTATTATTGTTGCAAAATGTCATTTTATTAACATAAAGTTAGATAATTAACGAAACCAATCATAATTATTCAAGATTTTGTAATTAAAATATTAAAACAATATAAAATAAAGTTTTAAAACATAAAAAATAGAGGAAAAACCTAAATTAAAATAAAAAACCATCATGTTTCGCTTTTAGAATTTGAAACATGTTTGACATTTTACATACTTCAAAAATAAAAAGTAAAATTTTTTTCTCTTTTAGTACATGTTTTTAATATTTGAAACACAAAATATTAAAAAATTGATATTTATTGTGTTAATTATTTAGTTTCATATTAATGAAATGACCTATTGCAATAATGATAAGAGTTTAAGAACTAATTGGGACAAATTGAAAGTTCTTGGTGCCTATTTGCAAAAGGCCAAAAGTTCAGGGTGGTTTTATGCTCTTTTCCCAAAAATTGGGGATGCCAAAATAACAGTGTGTTTAATTTACACTAAAATCACGTTGTAAATGTGAATTCGAGTCAATGCTTCTCTTAATATGTTAGTTTATATTGGATCCACGTTTAAAATTTGATTTTGATAAATATTAAACACACATATAGTAGTGTACGACTTGAAACCTTTTAATTATATGAATATTGTATATAGTTTTCAATTTCAGAAAAAGTGTTGGGAGAGTCATGGCTCCCCTAGGCTCCAATTAAGCTCCGCCAATGCATACAACATAAAGTGATAAAAAGAGAAAAAGATAGAAAAATGTGAGATATGATAAATGATGTTGTAAAAAAAATTAAAAAAAGTGTGTTATAAGAATTGATATATGTTTTATTGTTGTATGAATTTAACATCTCTTTTCAAATAAGTGTTAAGTTGTCTTTTGCCGGATTTTCTGGGATTGGAATAGTTTTATAATGCTAGATGCTAACTAGCTACTGTGTTTAGAGATGGGTTATTTTAAATTAGTTTAATTACCGATTTGCTAGGGATTTCCCTCGCAATCTTTATAGTTAATTAATAAAAAGTAGATGAATAAATTAAAATTAGTAGCTATTTGTTATCTTTTATATATATAATAAAACTCCATTTCCAAACCTTTCAAAAATAGTTAATTTGTTTCTTATTAGGAAATGAGTATTAGCTAATGATTAATTGCAATAAACATTTGTAACTAAATTCAGTATAAAATTAGAAAATTCTCCGTGTTTGTACCCAATTTTATATTGAAAATTTGTTGTATATATATAAAGTTATAAACCTTATATATACATTCAAATCAGGTGTGCCATCAGTTATTGACTCACATCCTGTTAATTACAAAATTTAGTTAATGATTAAATAGCATAACTAATGATGTATGAACAATGTATAATACACAAGATTTAATTTAGATTATCAAAACAGATTAAATTAATTATATTTTTTAATATTAAAACTGATCAGTTGGTATAGTTTTATAATGGGTATTTTTTTCCCATAATCTTGTACACTAGAATTAGGTCAACTAAGTCAACATGGCAGGCAAGTTTTGATCCTTAATTTGGATGAGATTTATGATGTCTCTTATATATAGGAGTAGTGTTCGTTATCGATCAGATGAAAAACCACATGATAGACAAATTAAAATAACAAAAGTAAATTTTGTTGCAACAATAGTACATCAGTACAAAACGTTGAGAGACAGGATATTCTTATTTATTAATTAACTTATTAATTATATTCATATATCAAATAATCAACGTGATGAAGAATACTGCCACTCCCCTGGCTCTAATATTCATTGAAGCTTCAAAGAAACAACTCACAAAAATAATATATTCAAACAAAAGTCACGTTGTTCCAAACTCATGGCTTCCACTTTGAAATCATAATAATAATAATAATAATTAAAATAAAATATAAGCAAATTTTAAACAAGCCAGTGGTATAAATACATAACGCACTATTCTTCAAGTCCCGTACAACTTAATTCGAGTAACCGCAAAATTAACATGGCTTGTGATTTTTCTTCATTGGAATCTGTTCAACATTTCTTGCTTGAGCTTGAACATGATTCCCAAACCCTCATCGATGCTTCCAACCACCAAATCTGTTATTCATTTCCGAGCCCTAACTCTAGTGATGATTCAACGCAACAGGCCGTAATTAGTAACGGCGGTGATGTGAAGAAATCAACCGCGTGCAAAAAGGGTTCGTCCGCAATGGCGCGTGAATCTCACGCTCCACCGATGTGGAAGCGCTACAGGGGCGTGAGGCGTAGGCCGTGGGGGAAGTTCGCGGCGGAGATAAGGGATCCGAAGAAGAACGGTGCTAGGGTTTGGCTTGGGACTTATGAGACGGAAGAGGAAGCTGGTTTGGCTTATGATAGAGCTGCTTTCAAGATGCGTGGTAGTAAAGCCAAGCTCAATTTTCCCCACCTCATTGGCTCCCACGCGCCGCCGGAGCCGGTGAGAGTGGCGGAAGCTTCGAAGCGGAAGTTGCCGGAGCCTTGTTCGGCGGCTTCGGAGGATGGTTCGGGGTCAAAGAAGAGGAAGAGGCTAGTTGATGTGTTGAATAGGTTAGCTAAGCGTCGAAGCCAAGTCCAGGTGTTTGAAATGGGTATAGGGGCAAATGATGTTGATGTTGATCAATGGTTGAATGATTGTGGTGTAATTTGGTGCTCATAACTCTTAAGATTCCACTGCGTTGTGTTCTGTGATTGTATTGTTTGTTTGCCTAGTTTGGAGTTTTTAATGATTTTTGCATACACCACCTTTGATGAAATTCAATGGGTGATCATGTTTCTCATGAATTCATGTTCAATTTGCTCATCGGAGAAGTCTCCTCCAATTGATTTAAAATCAATTTATTAACGGAGGTTTATTTCGTCCAGCTTATTTTTTATTTATAAGTTACTTTAAAGCTAAAGTTAAAAATAAAGGCAAAGTAAAAATTGTTTGATAGTTTAATTTTTTTTTAAATTTAAAAACTAATTTCAAGTTAAAAGTTGTTTGATAAAAAACTTTGATAAAAAGTATTTTATTTTTTAAAATTTATATAAAGAATATCAAATTATGAAATTCTAAATACTGTTAATTAATAAATTAATTAAAAAATATATTAACGAGAAAAAAATTAAATTTTTATTATATAAATAATAATTTATAAATAATTATATTATCATATTATAAAGGGGATGTATTTATTTATATAAACTCTTATTTTAATTAAAATTATAATAAAATGGTATATAACTTCAACTTTTTTAACTAATGAACTTTTTAAAAAATAAACTGTTGTCAACAAAACAACTATGTCTTCACCCTTTTAATTCTTTGTCTTATGGTATCAATTCTATGTCAAAAAGAAAATGCTATCAATTCAATATAAAAAGTTTTGACCATGATGCTAGAAAATTGGATGAGACAGAGTGAGATTGCAGATGGCGAGATTGCAGAGCGAGAACAAGAGCCAGAGAGGAGAGAGGGCTGAGAGAAAAAGGTAAGCGTCTAGAAAAGAAATTGAATTATCAGGGAGTATTTGATCCAATGAATTTATTGTTTTTAATGCTAAAAAAATATAAGAACACCTTTTTGATGTAATGCATGGGTCGAAGTGAGTACATGGTTGAAAAGCTCCGTGCAACTTCTGTTTAAAAAGCTCATCTCATTAGCTTTTTTAAAAGCTATTTTTCTTTGTAAAAAAAAAGAAGCTTTTTATCTTTAAGAGCTTTTACTATGTGTTGTTTGATATGGCTTTAGCTCTAAAGCTACTTATAAGTTAAAATTAAGTCCTGCCAAACGGACACTAAATCTCAAACAATATACTATAGACTTAAAAAAGTTAAAAATTTTGTTATAACATTTTTTAAAGAGTAGTGTTATTTATACAACACTACAACCTTACAACACTATAACCTTACAACATAGTAAGACAAAACTTTGAAAAGAAAGAAGAAAGAGAAATGTGAGATGTGATGGGTGATGTGGTGAAGAGAGATAGAGAAAAAATGTGTTGTATGAGTTGTTGTATATTTTTGTTGTATGAATTTAATTTCTCTTTTTTTAAACTTGCAGTTGTATTAGTTTTTTAATTTCTTGTGAATTGCGAAATATAGATACCCATCCAAGTCAAGTTTTATTAATTTACAAAGCTTGAAAAATAAATGAATATATATTAGCCCTTTCACACTAAATTTTGGCTCGCCAATATGTTAAAATACCTTTTCACTCCCTTTGATTTGTATACAAGATATATGATAATTTTACACCAAAATATTATAATATGATAAATTTAACCGAAATATTTATACCATAGTTATACTTAATTTGTTATTTGAATAGAAAAATTAACAAGTGTTAAAATATATAGTTAATTTACTTGTTTTATTACTTTATTATAATATAAAAATAGTGCAGAAAAAAAATATAAAATCGATATATAAATGTCGTTAGAAAAAACCACAAAGACTTTATTTACATCATCAAATAAAATCCTAATAATAAAATTTTTACATAGTTATTTATCATTCATAAAATTATATTTAAAGTTACAAATTTAATGAAAAATAAATGAAATTATTCTTAGGGATGACAATTGAGCTTATACCCTATGATACACGCAAAAATTATCCTTAATAGGGAGGGTAAAAACTCGCAAAGAGGATATGACACGAGTAGGAGTAATAGTTTGCATTTTTTCATAGAGACACAAGCGCGGGTATGCACGGATACTATTACTATGATATGCTCAACGCACCTCATAGCGGCACTCATATATAATAATAATACCATACTTAATTATATATATTTATTTTATTAAAATATATCTAATATATTTGTTCATATTTTTAAAATTTATATATATAGTATATTACAGATTAAAAATATATTTTTAAAACTATCTATTTGTATTTTTTTACTTTATAATATATGACTAATTAGTGTTAATAATTTTTTTTTACAGATTTTGGAGAATGTTAACACATGATATCCAAGTTTATAAAATAATGTAATGTGAAGTATATTGTAATATTTATTAAAATATTTGAACATTAAATCATGTGTCGTGTTTTAAAATATTAATGTATTGTGTTTCGATTTAATTAAATTATTATGTTATTGATATATATTTAATAATTTTGTTTAAATGATTTTGGAGTAATATTTCAATTGAGATATAATTTTTGTAGTTAATATTTTTTAATGAGTTGTAAATTTTTCCCTTAACTAAATTATTACTGGTAACATGTGCGGGTATGAACATATAAGTGGCCAGCCGATACGGAGGCGAACATTAAAGTTGCTGCTTAAGTGGATATGGCCGGGCACAAGTACAAACTTTTTTTTTGGAAATAAAGGTATAGAGACAGACAATATGGTATCTTGCGCAAAGGATACTAATTGTCATCCCTATATTGTTCTACACAAGTAAATGTCACAAAAAAACAAATTTTTTACTTTCATATTGAGCCTTTATTGAAAAAAAAATGAAAAGAAAGAAAATGGATAAAAGAAATTAAATAGAGGAGATAATAAAAAATGAAACGATTTTAATTATATTTTTTCAAATGATATGATGAAGAGAGAAAAATAAAGAAAATTTTAGTTTCTTCTTCTATTTTTTAATTGAATAAAAAATAAAAGTGAAAATGTATCATTTAAAATAAAAGAAATATAATTAATTGTTAAAAAATATTAAAATGAAAAAAATAAAGACATTCTTGGATTGTGGCTGGTTTTCTCATTAAAGCTAATTATATTGAAGAAAGAAATTTTGTATGAAATTAAACCGCAACTTTAATTTTTTTCCTTCTTCACTATTTTTTCTCTATAATAACCATGCATAATAAAAGATTAATTTTTCATGTATACTTCCCTTTATTTTCTCTCTTTCATTTTATTTTGAACAAATTAATTTTTCTTTATATTTAGTATGTGTTCGGAATTACAAAACCCTAATGGTCTGTTTGGTTTGGCGTTGGAAAAATCAAAACCATGGTTTTGCAGAATTGATTTTAAATCACTTCCGTCCAACGTGATTCGTAAAGTGTGCATCACTCATCTCAACCATTAATTTTCAGAATCAATTATACTCAACTGTAAACCAAACGGGTACTAAATCATTGCTTCAAACGTAATTTGGAAAAATTGATATTTTATTATTCTAAGTCAATTTATTTTGTGATCAAATTTATATTTGAACGAAAATGATAAATTATAATTTTTATCATAGAGTTAATTAAAAAGTTTATATTAAATTTCTAAAAATTTATTATAAAAGATAAATTTTTAAACATATTTTGTATCATTTTAAATTTACCTTTAAATAAAATTAATTATATAATCAAATTATTTAAAGTTAAGTTTAGAATACTTAAATAGAAACAAAATATGATAAATGATAATATTTATACGACTATTTTGTATAATATGTTTCACTATAAAGAGTGATATAAATAAAAAGTAAAAAAGTGTGAAATTTACTAAATAATATAATAAAGAAAAATTAAAAAATGTGTTGAATGAATATTTATATAAATTTATTACTCCCTCCGTTTTTTTAAGTATCATTTTAGAGTTTAAAATTTATTTCTAAATAAATGTCATTTTCACATATCAAGACAATAATAAATGCTAATTTTTCAATTTTACCCTCTTCCAAATTTACTAAATGATTGAGTATTTATTGCATATTATACTAGAAATGGTAGAGATTTTTAAATGCTTTAATGAGGGAGAGAAATGGTATATTTGTAAATAATGAAGCTAAAAAAACATATTTATTACATTCTTTAATCTATGTGCAAAAACCTTAACACTCAGTTTGGTTGTGAAGAAATTGAGGGGGAAAGAGAAGAAATCCAGAAGAGAAAAATGTGTATGAGTTTGGTTGAGTAGAAATTACCGAAGAGAGAAATGAAAAAGGGTGGGACCAGTGGTTGACCATTTTTCCGCCAAAATGGTGAGAAATGGCGAAGAAACGTTGTCATTTAGGAGAAAGAATAAGGAAAAATATTCTGACCCATATGCCCAGTACTTTTTATTGCTGAAGCTCTACTTTCCCAATTCTTCTTCCCTCGAATGTTACTTCATCTTTTATTTGTTTTTATTCTTTAATTTATTTTTTTAAAACAAAGGGGATTCACCTCAAGGTTCTATTTATTTTTATGTTGCATTAGATTTCATTTTACGAAATTACATTAGTTATATTTTAATAATATATATTAATTATAAGTATTATTATTTTAATATTAGTCATATATAATAAATATTTACTAATATAATTTTTATAATTAACTAATAAATTTAAAAAATAGTATGATTGTATTTTTTTTATAAACATTAATTGTTTTAAAATTTTATAAATTTAACTAAAGAATAAATTTAGGGGTATTTTGCTCTTTATATATTATAATCCAATTTCTCTCCTACCAAACAAAAATACTATTTCTCTCAACTCTATTTTGTCTTTATTTTTTTGGCTTAATTGCACTTTTTGTCCCCCTATATATTATCATCAATCCACGATTTGGGTCCTCCTACTTTTTTTCGCGATTTTGGTCCCCATATTATTTCAAATTCGCGATTTAATTCAAAATTTTGGTCCCCATATTTTCAAAATCTATGTGTTAGAGGGACCAAAATCGTGAAAAAAAAGTAGGGGGACCAAAATCGCGGATGGATGATAATAGGGGGACAAAAAATGCAATTAATCCATTTTTTTTCTATCAAACAACTCAATTTTTTCTCTATTTCTTACCTTTTTTTTTCACCTATTTTTTTTTTTTTATTTCTCTCTACCTTATTTATCTCCCACTAACAAACAAGTGTAAACGACACTTAAAAAAGAAATGGATGTAACATGTGAAAAAAGTGATAACTCCACAAAAATTTCTCTTTGTTTCATCCCATCCCTTGACCATGCTTCGGGCCTTTCAGCGTCCCAAAGGACCTACATCATCCTATGCAATGCTAGCTGTTGTATTCAGACACAACCAAGTGCACGTACAACCGCGTTCATTAATCATGCATGGTGTTGTCCTAGTTTAACAACACCTCACTCAATTTTTTGTGATAACGTTCCAGAATCTCGTACTTCGAGGCAATGCTTCAACTGTTGTGGTTGAAGATTCAGAGAAATTTTGGTCAACTTTAGTACACATCGTATACATGTGTCTTTATCTCGCGTGTTCATCTCTGGTGGATTTGGATTGACTATGCATGTTGAGAAATTTTGATTTTGAGCGAAATGAAAAATGAAATGATGGACATTCGTCTTTTTAATCTGAGTTAAGATTAATGCCATGTTTAGATTGATATTTCGGAGTCTCAACGCCAACGTCATGTTTAGATTGTTGGCAAATTGATCATTTTGATTCAGAAAAAGCTAAATATAAATTAATTTTCTTGTTGACAAAATCACATTTGTCATTGTTTTGCTTCATATATACTATATGAGCATGCTTAATTTGTATGCGTAATTAAGCGTTGTTGCAAGCAATTTTAATATTGATTTAAATTTACTCCCTCGTTTTTATTTAAATTTTTATGGTAATATTTTATAAATAAATTTAAATAAAAGTAAAGTTTAGATAAAAATTATTATTAACAATAATAACAATTTTCTGGAGTCGCCTGTGTGGATTCATTCCCGTAAAAAAACAAAAAAAAAAATGCTGCAACAAAAAGTAGAAAAGGTTCAGAGAAAGGAATTGTTAAATCATGGAAAATGGAGTGTAGGATAGAGATAAAAAGATAGAGAGAAAAAAAAAATGTAAAGAGGTATATAAGAAAAAAAATAGAGGGTGAGAAAAAAATGTTAAATTATTAGTTATGACAAATTTCCACTCCCTAGTTTTTCTAGTTATTAATAATTTTATTATTATTCAATATCAAATAGTAATATCATATTCATACAACAAAAGTCAATGAAGTGTTCATATGCAATCCAAGTCAATGCAAATGCAAAAATCGAACTGAAAAATCGAAAATCGAATCAAACCGAAATCCAAAAAATCACAGATCGTAAAAACCGAAATTTTATACTTATATACATATATATTTATAAAAATACTTATACTAATATATTTTTTATGATTTTATTATTTGATATCATGTTAATATTTCTATAAATATATCAATATAAAATTAGTTTTAAATTAGTTTTCATGTCTCATGCATTCTTTTTATATAATTTTATATTAATTTTAATAAATATAAGTTCTAATAAGAAAATATTTACTATTACTTTATTATTTTATCAAATATTTATTGTTGTTTTAAAAAATTGAAAACGGATCCAATTCAATCCAATTTAAATTGGATCGGATTTGAATAAATATCAAGACGATCAGATGATAAAATGATAAAACCGTAATGATCGGATTAGATGATTTTTTACCTCAAAACCGATCCAAATCGAACCACGAACATCCCTAAAAGATATACATCAACTTATATAATATACTTTTTTCTTTATTTATTTTCATCATATCACCTATTATATCTCATATTTTTCACTTTTTGTCTATGTTCCTCTCTCTCTATATCCTGTATGTTATAAATGTTTTACAACTAACATTTCTCTATCAAATAATCACATTCACACGCGGTGAATAATGACACTTGAACATTCAATATTGAAGCTTCAAAGAAACAACCACCCCGAATATAAGATTAAATTTATCCAAACTCGATGAGTTTCAACTTCCAAGCAATGCATAGTATTAAACAACTCCAAAACCCAGTCGTATGTATAAATTAAGTAACACACAACACATTATTCATATTCTTCAAGAGCCCGTATATCATCAAGTATTCGAGTAACCACAATGCTAAAAAGTAATACCAACCCCCCATTATATACCATCGAAAACATGTCTTGTGATTTTTCTTCATTGGAATCTGTTCAACATTACTTGCTTGAACTTGAACATGATTCCCAAACTCTCATCGATGCTTCCAACCACCAAATCTCCTATTCATTTCCGAGCCCTAACTCTAGTCATGATTCAACGCAGCAGGCCGTAATTAGTAACGGTGGTGGTGATGTGAAGAAATCACCCGCGGACAAAAAGGGGTACTCCGCATTGGCGCGTGAATCTCACGCGCCACCGATGTGGAAGCACTACCGAGGCGTGAGGCGTAGGCCGTGGGGGAAGTTCGCGGCTGAGATAAGGGATCCGAAGAAGAACGGTGCTAGAGTTTGGCTTGGGACTTATGAGACGGAAGAGGAAGCTGGTTTGGCTTATGATAGAGCTGCTTTCAAGATGCGTGGCAGTAAAGCCAAGCTTAATTTTCCCCATCTCATTGGCTCCCACGCGCCGCCGGAGCCGGTGAGAGTGGTGACAGATTCTAAGCGGAAGTCGCCGGAGCCTTGTTCACCGGCTTCGGAGTCACAAGGGTCAAAGAAAAGGAAGAGGCTAATTGATGTATTGAATAGGTTAGCAAAGTATAGAAGCCAAGTGCTGCATGTGCTTGAATTGAGTTCACCGTCAAATGATGTTGATCAATGGTTGAATCAGTTAGAAGAACACTTGACTGTGGTGTAACCTTGTGCCTCATAATTAACTCATAAGCTTCCATATGTGTTCTGTTATTGTTTTGTTGTTTGGCTAGTTTGGATTTTTCAATGATTTTTGCATACACCACTTTGGATGGGGTGATGTTTGTCATGAATTTTACGTGAAGGAACCAATTAAAGTATAAAATACGTACCTAAATATGGTGCTTTTTACCGTACATGAGTTTAAAACTCGTGTACCGGTGCAGAAGGAAAATGACTACCACGTGGAGGTCATTGTGACTTGAAAATAGAATTACAAATAAAACCTTTGACCAATATATTTTGTAAGACAGGTATACATTGTGAAGAATTTCTCACGCGCATACTTGGTCAAGGCAAAGGATATGCGCCTGCTTGCTCTATATCTACATAGGTGGTTTCTTAATTTTAAATATATATAATTTAAAAATCAATATAATTTTACACTATTATTAATATATATATTATACATCGGTGGCTATTTTCAAAAATAATAAAATATAGTATTATTAAAATTTTACACTATTCTCATTAAAATAGAAATCAACACAATGTGTTTTTTATATATAATTTAATCGTTGAATCATATTATATTACCTTCATGATCATGTATGTCAAATTTCAGATAATTTGGACAATAGTAGGTAAGTTATCTAATGGTGGATTTTTATTTATATTTTAAAAACATATTATACGTTAAATAAATTAATTTGATGGAATATCAATTAGTTTACAATTTTTATGAAATTTTATAAGTTTGATCTACTTTATAAAAACTTTCAATTCAACGGTTGGATTAGTCAAATTCACATTTTACAAAAGGTTATTGAGTGCTGAAACTCTTAAAGTTTGAAACCTAGTGTCAATGGATCCTGACTCATATAATTTATGCAACAACTCATACAACGTACTTTTTCTCTTTATTTCTCTCTATCATATCACACATCACATCATCTATCACATTTTATTGTTGTACATACAACATGTTATACAAATAACATTTGTATGTGTGTGTATTTTGTCTATAATATTTATTAGCACCTCAAATTGGTTGACCCATGTGGTGATATTTTAAAACTAACATGACTATAATTTATGGTTATATATTTATGAAATTACCCATATTAATATATTTTTATGGTTTTATTATTCAGCGTACCAAATATCATTTTAATATTTCTATAAGTATATCAATTTAAACTAATTTTAAATTAGTTTTCATGTCTCATTTATCATACTCTCCTTTTTATATATAGTTTTATATTTAAATTAATAAATACAAGTTCCAATAAAAATATGTAAAAAAACATATCTTTAATAAAATCACAAAATAAACACATAACACAAATAAAAAAGTAATTTATTATATAAAAATATTATTTGTAATCTTGTGTGAGTTTTTTTAGTTTAAAATAAATGTTTAATCATAGGTTTATAATAATTAATTTAGAGACACTTGAGATTTAAAATTTTATTTTTAATATTTATTAAATGTTTCACATAATAATAACACAAAATTGAAAACCATTCCAATCCAAATGACCTTAAATTATATTGAATCAAATCAGATTTAAATTTAAAATCAAATAGATTGGATGGTCAAGTAAAAAATTGATATGATTAGATCAGATGATTTTTCTCTTAAAAATTGATACAATCCAATCTGCAAACACCCCTAATCACTAGACATGGTGATCAACACCTTGAACCTTAACATTTTCACTTGGATCCACTTAGCGTATATACCCTTATACTCAGTTGAATTTGAATGAACCAAACCTTCAGATCCAACGTTAATCTGACCAAATGGTTACCTAAAATTATTTTCTCTCATTTCCCCCTAAAAGAGTAATTTTTTTTAATTATTATAAATTTTAAGTAATTAATTCACCATAAATACATTCCTCATATAAAATACAAAACTTGATGATTAAAAAAATATCTTATTATACATCATATTAATTGCATAAACTTGAGTACTTTTAGAAAAATTAAAACAAAATTTCATTTAATTAAATAATGAATTAAAATTTTTATTTAATCATTTAAATTTAGAAGACACAGTAGGTAAAAATAATATGGGTAAGTTTGGATAAACTTTTCTGAAAGGATTATGAGAGAAAAAAATAGAATGAATCAAGAAGTTTAAATGAATTCAACTAATCCCATAAGTTGAAATTAATATTTGTAACTTAACTTTTTTAAAAAACACTCCCATTTAAAGCACTCCCATTTAACTTTTGCATAAGTAACTAATTTCAACTTTTGAGGTGGAAAGAGCTCCTGAGTTCGATCCTCACTAAACACACTCTTAGGGAGGGGTGGAGAGCCTTAACAGTAAATAAGCCTCGAATATGATACCCATGGTTAACACAAAAAATTTCAACTTTTGAGAGAAGTTGATGAATTCATTTCACCTTCTTAATTCATTCTATTTTCTTTTTTCATAATTTTTTCTTGAGAAATTTATCCAAACCGGTCTTAAAAATATATACGGAGACCTTAGCTTAACCAAAATCAAGAATAAATATTATAATTTTTAGTTTACAAAGATAAATTATAGTGTTAATATTTCAGAAAATTAATTTAAGAAAGGAATTGTAAAGGGTCAAGAAGAAACAAATTAGGGACACGACCTACAAGATGATTGATGTGACAGGTCGACCAAGAACCAAAGGTCCAATAAATTGGTACACATGGACTAAAATGTAATAGCATATAACTATTCATAGGGACTAAAATGTAAAGCACAATTTACCGGTGTAACTAGTTATAAGTACTTGATTTGAACCCTTCATCTTTTAAAAATATAAATCAATGCTAATTATACTTCATGTACCGGTACAAGTTTTTGTAACTTATGTACCTTAAATTTCATCACCTAAATATATATTTTGCTGATGATCATTAATTAACTTCTTTCCGCTATTGCTTAATTTAGCTTTGTTTATAATTTTCACAATTGATTTTGAATTATTAGGCTATATATTGAAATGAGTTATGGAGACATTTAATATAATATATTAAGTTGTAATAAAAAAATATACAATGGATAATATAAACAATGAAAAAGAGATAGAGAAAAAAATATTATGTAAGTAATTAATATCAATAATGTATTTTTACTTTTTAAACTTTCCGTACCTAAATATCACAATATTAATTGACTCCAATTATTTCAAGTTAAATTGGGTGTATTGATCTATTTAAAAAGATAAAGGCGCCGATTTTTTTTTTCATTTGCAAAATGAATTTAAAACATTTCTCAAGGAAATCAAACTCTTTATCATTGGCATGAAATTTTATATAATATAGATGGACGATTTTAGGGTGGACCAAATTTTTATTTGGTCCCAGTTTACATTTTTTCAGTTATTAAAGGTAAATTAATAATTTTTATTTTTATTAAATGATTCTCATATGACTATTTGTGTTTAATTTAAGAAAAAAATCTATTTATAATATAACTTATGTTATTTTTATTGATAATTAATTATCAATTTAAAGTTGAAAAGGGAAACTTTTACATTACATGGTACTATTAATTTAATTTTTTATTATTTTCAATCAATATTTAATAAAAGTAATTAAAAATTAATTTAATATTAATTATTAATAAAATAAACGTTGAATTTGATGGTCAAGAGTTTTTTTTGTTCGAAAAGAGTTTAAATTACTGTATTTTTATATTATGGATCACATGGGTCCACCCAAGGCAGGCCCAATATAGATAAGTATTTATAATCTAAATGTGTGTGATAACTAATTAAATATAAAATATACTCTAATAAATAATAATTAAGATTACACAATGGTTAAGTACGTATATGACGAAGTACTCCTGCATTTGGATATAGCTGATTTATACATTATCCACTAAGACAACATTAATCAGGTAATGATATAGTATACATCTATAATAAATAATTAAGTAATGTTGGTTGATTTGAATTGATTGATATTCAGAAAAAGAAAAAAGAAATTAATAAAGTACACAAACCCATGTGAAGTGGATCACATAATATGTGATCAACAGGAAAAAATTATAATATATTGTCTAATATAAATAAAAGCCCATAACACCACATGAAGCTGTTATGTCTTGTTTTCAGTTTTCTATTGAAAATGAAGTTCCTTTCTGTTGCTTATTCCGACAGCTATTCTGACTTGCTATTGGAGATAAGAATCTACACCTTACGATTTGATTCCCTATATAAACGTAAAATTCTCAGTTGCAATCCAATTGACCTTTGCAACACACCAAAAGACAATTAATTAAAAAAATATTAAACATCCTTTATTTTTATTTTAGCACAAAGCACTCATAAACTATAATAAGCTTGTTAAAAAGTCTATATAAAAGCTTGAAGTGGAGGAGGGAAAGAAAGAAAGAATATAAGCATTCTGTTTTAAATTTGTTTGATCTCATCATATTTCACATGCAATTTCCTTTTGCAACAGAGGATCATGAGTAGTACTAGTGGAACTTATAAACTGCACTAATAAGCTTAAATACATTTTTGTCCCTATATTTTTGTAAATGGATGATTTTGGTTTCTATACTTTTGTAAATGAGTAATTTTGATCCCCTAATTTTAATTGCTCAATTTTAGTCCATCTTCTTTAAAAATTGAACAAATCGTTAATCTCCCGTTAAATAGAGTCTTGATTTCTTTTTTTGATTGGTGTATTATAGCTTCATTTATGTTAAACAATATTGTTACGATTAGAACTGATTCTGCACCTTTTCCAGTTGGTGCAAGTTCTGTTCGAGGGGTACGTTCTATTTACAAGAGGTGGGCAGTAATATGGGATTAAATAATTGTCTAGATATTATAATCTTGTTCGGAATTTACAAGGGATTGATCCTTAAATATATAATCTGGTTAACTTAATATACTGGTCATTTATTTTTCGAAATTAAGCCGTTGAGTCCTATGCATGATTTAGAAAAATTGTGATTTGGTATACCTATAAAGAATGTTAATTACGTCACTGTAAAATTAAAGGAATGTTTACTATCATATTGTCACTCTAAATTGCTTTAGTGATTCGTATATTTAGAAGTTTAGAATTGGAAGAGTTTTGATTAACTTCTTTTATAGTTATTTGAAAAAAAAAAAAAAGAAGATGACTATTTTCCAAGAAGAAAAAGCCATTGCGAGACACGTGTACAGATTACCAAAACTATTATAGTATGGAGTTGCCACATCTACAAATATGATTACATGTCACCTCACTATCTTGTTCATCTCATCTTCCAAGTTCCAATAACAGTACACCTTTGTGATTTTGTTTTTTAGTGTTTTTTTTTTATCGATAATTACATGTGTGCAAAAAACAGTGTGGTACAATAATTGTACTATACTGTTATTTGAGAGAACAAAAGTAGATGGAAGAGAGAGAGAAAATAAAGGGATGAGGCACAATTATGTTGTGTGGTAAAAAGAATAGTGAATTGTTTTATGTATCACTATCATTACTCTTTTTTTATAGCTTTTATTTTTTTTTATTTTATTATGATATTCATTTTTATTTATTTATTTCATTAAATAAAAATATAGATTAATAAATATAATAAATGATCATATGAAATTTATGTTAACCATTACTATTAATATGAGTTTAATTATGTGTCTAAAAATGGTGAACATGTTTTTAAATAGGGTTAATGATGTATCTATTGACGGTTAACAGAATAACATATTTGGTTAATTGAATTTGTGAGGCTAATTGCATATCCATTAACGGTTAATGAAATAGTAAATTTGGTAATTGCATCAATATAGAACAATGATCACATGAAATTTATGTTAACTCTTCATGAAATGTAATATTATAAACATGAAATTATTTGTGTGTCCATTAAGGGTTAATGAAATAATAAATTTGGTTATTTGCAACAGAATGAAACAATGATTGATAACACGAGGTTAATTGTGTGTCCAAAAACGGTGAATGAAATAGTATATTTGGTTATTAGCATCAAAATAGAATAATGATGATAAGAAACTTATGTCAACCCTTTCAAGAATACATATTTATTGTATTTCTTAATCTATATTTTTATTTGATGAGATAAATAAATAAAAATAAATATAATAATAAAATAAAAACTATTAAAAAATTAAAAAAAAAAAGAGAGTAAAGAATCAAAACCGCAAACAGTGATACTGTTTCGGTAAGAATATATATCACAATTCTTGAATGTTCATAAGAATATATATCACAATTCTTGAATGTTCATTATGTACACACCGTCAATAATTTTATTTACAAACTTTAATTTTGTGTCATGATATATTTATAGCATTAATTATTATCTTTTATTATTCCAATTGCTAATTTTTTCTAAGTAAAAATAAATATATTAAATAAACGGAGTGCAAAGTGTACTCAGCCCATAAAAAATCATAGTTTTCTTTTCTAACTTTTCTATTATACTCGTATTCTCAATTTTTATTACATAAAAGAGGAATTGAAATAAATAGTTAACCTCAAATCTTTTATCTCCACCTTAATTTGTGTGTTATAGAAACTCACACTATGATTTAAAATTTTTTATAATTCAATTTCTTGATATTATGTATTAATGAAATGGGTTGATGAAGGCAATTTCAGTAAGTAATGATAACTTAAAAAAGACTTTATTATCTATTATTTAGCCGAATAATACACTATTTAATTTGAAAAATTAGAATTATAGAATGAATTTCTATATATGTATTCTTTATTTTCGCTCTCAAAATTTGAATTTTACATGCTTATATACATTCACGTAAAAGGTTTCATCTCAAATATATTTTATTATTTTTTATTTAGATTGTTTACTCAAAAGTGTAAGGAAATATGGATTTGTTAACACATACAAAATATGATCTTATTAGTAATTTTAGATTTTTTTCACGACTATGTATATAAATTCTTTATCTGAATATTTAACGTAACTATATATCTGAGACTCAAACTCAAAATCACGGAATATGTTAAAACAATTTCTTATCAATTGATTCATGCACTCGATGATATTAGTAATTTTAGATTAAATTATGCATTATGAGACCAATTCAATTTTATTATTGTTAACTAAAATGAACATATATAAAATGAAGGTCTCCTCAATTACTCATCAAGTTATGTTGATTCTACTTAATGTTATTTTTTTATAGGTAAAAATAATTAAATTAAATGGATTACAAGGGTATTCCAACTCAAGAGAGTGACACCTATGCTATTATTTTATGAACCGCACACCCCACCTAATGAGCCCCACAAAGACCCAAGCATTACATGATAAAATGACACTTAATGCAACCAATAACTAAAAACACCAAAACAAAGGCACTGTAATGATACCCCACATAAAAAACCTTAAAACAATTTACTAGTAGACAAAACTAAGTAACCAATAAAGCTGGGTGATACAGAACTCCACAACGGGACAACTACAATGCATTTGTAGTACCAGAACAGACATATAATACGGCACTCCTAGATCAAATATCCAAAAAACCATCTGAGCAGCATACATTGCACCACAGTGCACGCATGATTATGCATGGCGCACAAATACACACTGCATAACTTAATGTTATTTTTTTATTTTATTGTCACTTTTGATTATAATAATTATGTTATACAAGTAATATGTACATAAGTTTTCCTATTTAATTCAAAATTGTTTTTCATAAGTAAATTATTTTCCATAATCATTCTATTAATATATACTTATTATACATGATATATTAAAGTTCTAATACATTATCTTATGAAATTAACTCTAACACATTTTAACATCAGGTTGCGTGCATAGTGTGGGACGTGTACTTTTAGTAATTAAACACAATTTTTTTTGTTACATGGAGGGTGATAAATCCATAACATTAGTGGATATATTGGTTAATTTTAGATAATTTTAGTCATTTAGGTCATTAAGTAGGTGAAAAATTAGTCTAAAATGTTTAAAATAAATATTTGTGTTATTTTAGGTGATAGTAGTTAAATTATAGTAAATATGTTTTGATTAATTGCCAATTTGATTTTTTGTAGGTATTTTATTAATTAGAAGCAAAAGGATGAAGGGAAGATAATTTGAATGAGCTTTTGGAGACGAGAAAATATGTTTGGAAACCTCTGTGTGCCATCATAAAATTCTTGGAAAAGCAAGGTAGCCACATTGCGTTACTGGAAGTCTTTGTGTGTGAACGTAAAATCAGTGGAAAATGGGCGTAGCTACATTACGCTATTGGAAGTCCTCAACAGAACACGTGAAATTACGGTAAAAAGGGAGCATGGTGACGTTGAGCTACTGGAAGCCTCTGCGTGCTGACGTAAAATCATTAGAAATTCACCGTAATTATGCGTGACGGACTATTGCAAGATTAATTCACATACATCTTTAGCATTTAAATGGGCTCTTTTACCCTTTAAAAGGGTACTTTTAGGATTCTTTCTCATACATTAGAGTTGGGAAACATATATATAATTCTCTCCTTTAGAGATTGGGGTTTCAAATCTAATGGATTCCACTTTAGAGTTTTGTTCTCTTTTCTTTGTTTTATTTTCTATTGTCATGAATTTCTAAATCTCTTAGGTTAGGGATTGGGGAATCCTAATTCAAAGCCTATGTGAATTTCTTTTGTTATTTCAATTTAGTGAATCTTGATTTAATTCCATTGTTTTCTTCTATCCGTAATGCTTCAATTGATTTTGCCACTTAATTGCGTGAACTTAGATTGATTCTCACAATTGGGAAATTGGGGAGGAACTTGGAATTGAAGTAAACAATACGATTGGATAACTACCTAGGGATAGGAGTTAGGGGTTGTGTGAACAATACGATTGGATAACTTTAATTAATTTTAGTTTTGTTTTCTAGTTGTTAATTAGGATTCTTCATTTTTTAGGATTTAGGAAATTTTCAAAATTGATTGGAATAAGTTTGTGGAAAATAAAATTTTTAAATAATAGGAAGTAGCAGAAAACGTGACTGAAAATTACAAAATTACATTCTGTTTTCTGCGCTGTAGCGCAGGTAAAGCGCAGGAATGCAATTTTAGTCACTGTCTTCTGCGCTTCACTTGCGCTGTAGCGCAGGTGAAGCGCAGCAGTACGAAATTTAAAAAAAATCTCTTGTTTTCTCATGTATTGTTTCTCTACTTCCTAAGCTTTTCTTTTCACTTTTTCCACTCACAAATCTCCATCAATTTTGAAACTTTCAAGTTTGATTTTTACCAATTGAAATCTTCATTTACTCCATGATTTGAATTTTATGATAGCAACTTTAGGATTATGAATGTGTATAATGTTGATAATTGCTATCTTGAATATGATTATGACTATGTGGAACATGAAGAACAATTTGCTTGATTGGAATGCCATTTGTTTTGTGAGTTATTGAATTTGAAAGTGTTATGCTCTGTTTCTTTCAAAAATCTTGAACTTTCATTTTCCATGGATTGATTGAATGCTGGCAAAATAAATGAGTATGATTTGTTTTTAGGAAGTTATTACCAAGTGCACTGAACTTTTGTTGTGAAAATATTAATTCTTTGAATTATGCATGCAAATTGGTTAATGATAGGCTTCCATGTTCTTCATGAATTGCACAGACTGCTGCAAAGTATAAAGACCAGTTGACCTCAAACCAATCAGGAGTACTATACCCATACCCAAGCATGCTGCTTGAAGAATTCCGGATATTCTTGCAGTGGCCTGGGGACAGGCCTATTCATCCAGGGGGAGGTGGAGCAATAGCAGGACAAGGACTTACAGGATACAGAGGATGAAGATTGATACTTGTGTTTTCTTTCTTTTAGTTTTTCTTTTATTATTTTATAATTTTATTTTTAGTTAATTAGAATTTTTGTTTTGTATTTCATATTTTTTAATTTTTAGAATTTTTAAAATTTTTAGGACCTTAGGAATTAGGATTTAAGGTAAATTTTTTAAAATTCTCTGTAATTAAGTAGTTTAACTAACCCGACTAGGAAAGATGATAAGGTTTTGTGATTAATTCCATAATCAGTTAGGATTAGGATACTTCTCAGAAGAACCTATCAGGATAGTTAATTAAAACCATTAAGTGCTTTATCAAGGAAATTTTAGCCAATAACCGGTGAGCTGAGAGCCCAAACACTGAAATTGAGAGCTTTTCACCGCTGCTTGTCAACTGTTATTACTTGAGTTTCTGAATTTTGTCTTGCTAGTAGAAGGTATGGAAGTGACAAAGGCATATTTTGTGATTATAATATTTTACTCAGTGTCAAATAGCCAACCTTGATTACATTATTCCAATTTTTTGATTGCCCATTTGAGCCTTAATATTTCCTTTGATGCACCCCAGCCATGATTAATGATCATACCATGTCCCTTCACCCTTGGGATAGAAAGCAAGGTGCAACACAACAAAATGGGACAAAAGGTTGGTGAATTGAAAGATTAAGAAAATTCAAAGAACAGGCACAGGAATTCAAAAAGAAAAGTACTCCCTCATGAAAAAAAAATCTGCACAAAAAGTGTAGAAAAATAAAAAAAATAAAAAAAATTGCACAAAAGTGTGGAAATTGAATAAGTTGGGGGGAATACTACTTCAAAAAAAGAGGCCAGCTGAAAAGGGTGACAATTCAAGAATGACATGGTAGAAGGAGAGAAGTCCCAAGCACGATCACAAGATGCTCTCTATTCAAAGTGTTCATTGAATATCCAGAAAAACTATAATTTCTTGATAGCCCAGCCTCATTACAACCAAAGAAAAGACCTTTTGATCCATGTTAACTACTTGCAGGTTCAGATGTTGGAAACGACTATCAATTCTAGTTGTTCTACAGTGGTGAAAAAGATTGAGGGAAACACTTACCCGTGAGAACGAGAGATTTCCTTGATTTATCACTTATTGCTTTAATTGCTATTTTTTGAGAAGTTTGACTGATGTTTGTGTTCTATTCTGATTGAGGATTGGTAACATCCCTTAATCCTGAATTTTTCTTATGTTTGGAAAGTGACTGCTACTTAACAAGGAGTTGATGAAAAGTTCCTTGAATTTGTTTTTGAATTACACAGGGAATAGAATTGATTTTTTTTTTATTGCAAAGAGGTCTCTTGCTTGAGGACAAGCAAGAAGTTAAGTTGGGGGGTATTTTGATAAGTGAAAATTAGTTGATAAATTAGAGCACTTTTTAGTTCACTTATCAAGGATAAAATGGTATTTGTGCCCCAATTTAATCCCTTTTTATTAAATATTAGATAAATTGTATTTATTAATCTGAGATTTGAATTTGATGCTATTTTGATAGAAATATTGTTGATTTTTGCAGGATATTGTAAAAATTTGATTTGAAGGAAAGATAACATTAAACGGGGGAGATATCTGCAAGATTTGAGTTTAATTGAAGACATTTAATAAAAATTTGAAGAAGATTTGAGGCAATCAATGAGGAGATCACTGCCAATCAAACGAGGATTCTGCAGACAACCTTCCCAAATAAATCCAAGATGCTCAATAAATGCAAAGATTTCATCAAGAAAAGGGGAACAAGGAAAGACAAATCAACCAAAACCAGTCTCGGGGAGAGATCAAGATAAAAAGAGAAAGTTTGAAACTGCAGGACGCATTTTGCGCTTCAACCTGCGCTGTAGCGCAGGGTAAAGCGCAGCCCTCTGGAACCTGCGTTGCATCCTGCGCTGTAGGGCAGGGTGAAGCGCAGATCACGCTGATTCTCGCCCTGTTGCCGTTTTTAGATAAATTTCTCCCCAATTTCTTTGTCTTTCCTTAGCCTATAAATAGGAACCTCTTACACCACATCAGGTGTGCACGATTATTGTAATTTAGTCATATTTCAGCGATAATGCACCAGAGCTAATTTCAGAGTAGGAGAGGAGGAGCGCTTCACAATGATTGAAGATGGTGACAACATCTTCGGTGGTTTGTAAGGCTACCTTGTGTAGTTAACTCTCCATTAGGATTGGATGTAATTGATTCTATCCCCAATTGTATGTAAACTCTATATTATTATTTCTTGAGCTCTCTGTCTATAATATTGGTAATCTTATTATGTGCTTAATTCCTAACTTCCGCGCTTGCGCCGGAGTTATAGGCTAGTTTCGACTAGGATTGAGGATGGGGGAGCGGATTCTGAAGAAACTCATTCTCTGAGTGAATAAGAGGACTCGGTAGCCAGTGAACCGAAACATGGGCGTTGCTAGTGATTGATGGGTAGTGTGAGTACTCTAATGAAAGGCGTCTACAAGATAGGCATGGTTATTAAATTACCGATAGCAAATGATTAGTTGATTGTCAATCCAGGAAGCGAACCGTGATGTATTCTAATGAGTGATGGGTAGTGACAGTACTCTAGCGAAGGCGCGTCTAGAGTAGTAGGCCTCGTTTATCAATTAGTTCTTTTACAAACGGAATAAAAGAAAGCAAAATAAGCCGAGGATAAGTCTGTCGCCTGGGAAAGCCCTCATGGATCACCTTTGAGTGTGTGAGGCCGCTGGTAACTCGGGGTCTTAGAAATATAGTTTGTCTACAGTATTATAGAGTAAACCTAAAATAATAGATAGTTTTTACATGCACGAAGGGTGTGATGATATGAAGTCCAATCCTAATCCAAGTAAAGTGTCTCTAACTCTTCCTTTCTAATTCAATTGATTATTTATTTGCTATTTATAATTTCCGCAACAATATTCTCAAAATCGTTGTTTCCCTTGATAAATATATCACGAGTATACGTGAATTGACCGTTCCCTGTGGATACGATAACTCTCTTACTATTATACTACTGGATTTTTGGTTCGCTTGCTAGAAACCCATCAGTTGGCGCAATACAAGAATGACATGTAGTCTAACGGACAGAAATCACTTTAACTTCCTAAAAACTGCCTATAACCGCTCTACTGTAATCTTGACACTTGTCTTGAATATCAAACTTCCAATAACTGCTCCTAACTGTCTTTCAGAACTTCATTTTCGAATAAGCCTTCTTGAACCTTCAAATTTCTTCTAAGTGTTTCTGAGGTTGTGTTTCTCTTTCGATTTTTAGAGTCTCTTTTGACTTTGATTTTCCAGAGTCCCTTCTGACTTCGATTTTCCAGACTCCTTATGACTTCAATTTTCCAGAGTCTCTTTTGACTTCGATTTTCTAGAAACCTTATGACTTCGATTTCCCAGAATATCTTTTGACTTCGATTTTCCGAAGTTCCTTCTTCTAAAAATCGAACCATAAGAATCTCATTTAGAGAAATATTTCAATCTCAATTCTTCTGATTGAAGGATTCTAAAAAATCGATAAGCATTTTTTATAAGCGTTATATCTCTTTTGATTTTTAGAACACTTCCAACACTTGGTGAAAATTTAACTCGCTATACCAACAGATGCTCCCTAAAATATTCTCTTTTGAGAAAAATTTTAATTTCCTTCGAAGAAAGAGATATATTTTTTGAACTAACCAATATTCAACATTTCAGAAAATTGGAGGGAAAATAAGTTCTTCGAGAATTCCAAAAATAAGTCTTCGAGAAATCATTGTTAAAGCTTATCCCTCGAGATGTTTCTTATAGGGAAGAAATCAAAAGTTATCTTAATCTTTTTTAAAAGAGAAAGGAAGACTTCTCCGAAATCCAATACCAAGGGATCTAGTGCTTTTCTGAACTCTACCATGCTGCTCTCGACATATTGGGTAAAATCGAGAAGGCTACTTCACAACTGAAAAACAACAAGGAAAAAATGGCCAAGAATGACAAGTCCATTCAACTGAACTTAACCAAAATCGAAGATTTCGAAAAGGAAGAAAAGAAGCTCGAAGATACTTTGAAAAAATTGCAGGAGGATCTTGCACAGGTCAAATCTTCCAAGTCTGAACTTCAAGCAACCATTTCAAGATAGAATTCTTCGAGAACTGAAATTCTTAACTCAGTTAAATGGGTCTCAAAGAAATCTATTAATGTCTCGAAAGACATTAGTACACTCGAAAAGACTGAGTATGACTTGAAGATTCAATATGAAGACCTAATGCATGACTTTGCCAGAATGCAGCATGACCCTCCTTTCTAGTTTGTACATCTTCGAATTTTTCTTATGTTTCTTTGTAATTTTGATACTTTGTATCGAGCATAGGCTCGGATTCCACTCTTTTTTAGGACAAGTTTTTATTTTTATGCACTATTTTAACCTCTTGCAACGTAGGTTTATACTCCTTTAAGTATTTCCTGTTAATTGACATTATGCGTAAATCACCAACTAATTCTCGAATTGAATACGCATTATTTGAATAAACTTTCTCAATCTCGAAGGGTCCCTCCCAATTGGGTGACCATTTTCCAAATCTCTTAGACTTTTTATCAATAGGTAAAATTAACTTCCAAACTAATCACCTATTTGGAAACCTTTTTTCTTAACCCTTCGATTATAATAACGAGTAACTTGTTCTTTTTGCCTAATAATGTTTTCAAAAGCAACTAATCTTTCATTGTCAAGTTCATTTAACTCATCAAACATTAAGCTCCAATAATCCTAACAAGGTAACTCGAACTGTCTTTGTACCCTTATTGATTGTAAATTAACCTAACTGGCAATATAACATCATGTCCATATACCAACTTATAAAGAGTAGTTCGAGTGGCTTCTCTTGGAGAATTTCTATAAGCCCATAGAACTTGATTAAGTATTTCATGCCAGTTTCTTGGACGTTGTCCAATATGTCTTTTGATTAAAGCAATAAAAGTTTTATTAACTGCTTCAACTTGACCATTGGCTTGTGCATAATAAGGTGTAGAAGAAAGTAATTTTATTCCTTTCGATTCAGCAAGCCTAACTATTTTTCGACCAGTAAAGACAGTTCCCTGATCTTTTGTAATAGTCTCAGGTATACAAAATCGAAATATGATATTTTCTTCAATGAATTGAATGATATCATCTTGAGAAACTTCTCTTAAAGGAATTGCTTCTACCCATTTAGTAAAATAATCAACTCCTACCAAAATAAACTTATGATTTTTAGAAGAAGCTGGATGTATCATTCCAATCAAATCTAAATCCCATCCTATAAAGCTAGGGCCAAGGTTTTATTATCGAATGTAATTCACTTGCTGGAACTTGATGTACATTCCCATGTTTTTGACATTCTTCACAGGACTTAGCAAAATTATGACAATCCTTGGCCATTGTAGGCCAATAGAATGATTTTCTTTTCAAAATCCATTCCATTTTTCTTCCTTCTTGATGGGCTCCACAAGTTCCCTCCTGCACTTCTACTAAAGCTAAATAAGCTTCAGTTTCTCCGAGACATCGAAGTAAATTCCCATCAGCAGATTTTTTATAAAGCTCTTCACTTAAAATGCAGTAGTTAAGAGTTTTATATTTTAACTTCTTGTCATCAAGAAGAGAAGGGTTTTGTATAAGATTCAAAATCTCTCTTCTCCAGTTCCAAACATAGTCGGCCTCATAATAGTTCCCACCGTTAGTTCCAAACATAACACACCCTCAGACTTTGAAGTTTTTCCACTAAAATCAATGATAACTATTTGATGAGGCATTAAATCTGCCTTCGACACTACAAAAAAACAGCTATTTTGCGAGTTTTTTTTTTCTAATTTACGACGGTTTTTGACCTCCTCTAAATAAATTACGGCGTTTTACAAAAACGCCGCAGATATGATCGTCACAAGCATTCTGTGGAGGTTTTCAGTAACCCCCGCTACCTTTTTCATACCGCGGCGTTTTTGTTTAGGGGGTTTTCACCCTCCTCTATTTGCGGAGGTTTTTTTTTCTATTTGTAGGGGTTTTATTCAACATTCAAAGCTATTTATTTCTGGGGGTTTTGTATACAATTTTTTGGCATTTTAAAACCGCCCCAATTTGAATGCTATTTTTTTTAATCCACATTTTATTTCAATTTTTATCTAAATTATATTTAATGTGTGTAGAAAAAAATGGACGTACTCATATAATATAAATCAAATTGCATTGAAAAATATTAATTATACCAAAAAGATAGTTGGAATCTCCAATACAAATCCCAAGATGATTCATCCACCTTAAGTTTACCATACCATTAGGAGGTTCAAATAAAAAATACCCTAAATTTGTCCATAATAAACTAAATGTAATTCACCACCATACCATTTACAATACAATATAAAGTCATAAACCATAACAACCAAAAGTAGTCTATAATAAAAGAAAGTAAGTCTAAATATTATTCTGGCTATTCAAGTTGCTACCACCGGATGATCCTCTAGCATGTAGCGGCGATTCAGGTTCATTTCCAGCATCACTTAGCTAAAATAAGAAACATAAATTAGTATTAGTACAATTTAGAAATAAAGGAAATGTAGTGAAGTCCTAATTTACTATTCCATAGTTCAAGTATAATCTACAAGCTCAAAATAATGTCTTGTACAAGATATTTGAAAGCACTTTAAACAATTCCATACAACAAACTTTCTAATCATTCCAGCATATATTCCCACAAAATGTACTTTCCAAAGTCCTTCAAAGCCTTTACTGTTACAAATACCAATATGCTTGCATTAAGAAGTGTCAATATTTAGGAAAATAATTGCCTTTCACATGTATATCAACAAATAAACTAGCATAAATTTGCCACCCTTATTATATATATATATATATATATATATATATATATATATATATATATATATATATCCAACCTTAATCATTAGTCAGGTTTGAGTCTGGATTCAAAAAATTAGTTGAATAAAATATTAGATAATGTCCAAATCATGTTAAACTTAGTTATACATTTTTTATAGACACCCTGCACATGTTGATATTGAAAATAGGTAGCATATATGTAGCACGAATAAAAGTAGTTTTTGAAAAAAAAACAGTAAAGTTTCTCCTGGGCTTTGCTTATTAACCAACATTTAGAATATTTTGTTAAAACAAAATTAAACCCATGATACACAAAGAATACAAACAAAAGCTGAAAAAAAAATTAGAGACTAGGCACAAAAGACGGACATCACTAATGACTTCACTTTTGGTTATAGGCAAAAAAGAAAATGGTGAAATTAGTGCATAGAACTATCCAAGCTAGAAGAAATAGTGGCATCTCAAAAGTTCCAAAAGATGTAGTGGATGTGCTTCTTAATGATACAAATGAAAAGCTGACAAATGATTTAATAGCAGATAATATTATTGATATGATGATTCCAGGGGAGGACTCAGTGCCTATTCTTATGACTCTAGCTACAATGTACCTATCAGAATGTCGTGCTGCTTTGCAACAATTGACAGTATGTTATATCTTCTCAAGCAATTACAATAAAATTCACTTTACCACAAATCAGAAGCATGACTTAATTCAAAGTAGTCTCATTTTGTTTTGGTTAATAATTAGTAGTGATGCACAGGGCTCCTAATGGCCTAGTCTAAAAGTAGAATAACATTTTGTTATCATATTCTCGGTGGTTGTGGTATGCTCACTAAGCCAAATTTAGAATATAAAAGCATTTACTTTGGAGCGCTTCCGTTTCTTTAAGTGTTTGAAATGAACGTTTTATCCTTCAGGGCGCTTAAAATTTGGGGCGGAAGCGCCCTTAAAATAAATATGTAGGGCGCTTCAGGGGAGCGCCCTGCTTTTTAACTGGTATTTTATTTTATTTTTTTTAAAATTGATATGCAGGGCGCTTCAGTGAAGCGCCCTTCATTTTATTTTATTTTATTTAAAAAAAATTGACATCCAGGGCGCTTCAGTGAAGTGCCCTTCATTTTATTTTATTTTTTTTAAAAAAAATTGATATCTAGGCGATTCATTGAAGCGCCCTGCTTTGTAACATTTTTTTAAAAAAAATTGGTATACAGGGCGCTTCAGTGAAGCGCCCTGCTTTTGAACCAGATTTTTTTTTTAACAAATAGGCATCCAGGGCGCTCCAGGAAGCGCCCTGCACACAGCCCCCTCTCTCTAAAAAACGTTTTCTCCTCCTTCTCTCTTGGCCGTCTTCCCCTTTTTGAGTCGCCGCGCCGTTGTCCAGCACCCTTTGTCGTCCGTCGTCCTCCCCCCTCTTCTCCTCCGTCATCCCTCTTCTCCTCCGTCAAACGAACAGTTCCTCTTCTCCTCCGTGCGCCGTCCTCCTCCCTCCTCTTCTCACGCGCTGTCTCCTCCTCCCTCCTCCTTCCTTGGCCGCCGCACCAGCTTGGAGAGCTAGAGGTAATGCCCCTCTCTTAGATTTTAGGGTTTGGTTTCTGCTGGCCCTCAACACATATTACTTGCTGCACCCCCTTTTTTGCTATTTGAAGCTTTTTATTTTTGAATCTGTTTTACTGGCTGCACCCATTTTTTGACTATCTGCACCCCTTTTTTTCTGTAACTGAATTACTGGGTGCACCCATTTTTTTGACTATTTGCACCCTTTTTTCTGTAACTGTATTACTGGCTGCACCCATTTTTTGACTATCTGCACCCTTTTTTCTCTGTAACTGTTTTAATGACTGCACCCCTTTTTTCACTATTTGCACCATTTTTTCTGAAACTGAATTACTCTCTGCACCACTGTTTTTACTAGTTGCACCTTTTTTTCTTTTTTCTTTTTTTTATGGTTATTGATTATGTTAACATTGTTGTCATTTATGTTAATGTATTTGTTGATATTAAGATTGGAAATGTGTTGCATAAATTTGTGAAACTTAAAAAATAAATTGAATTAATGCTGATGAAATTTTTAGAATTAATTAGTTACTTATGCACGGAGTAAATTAATTTTTAGAGTCAAATTATAAATGATTTGATGTTTGTTAGTAGGATATGGATCGTTCTTGGATGTTTGCAAACCGTTTGACAATTGAGTATGAGGAAGGAGTGGAAATGTTCATAAAGTTTGCGGTTGACCATGCAACAAATCCTACAAAAATTGTGTGTCCTTGTACGAAGTGTTTTTGTTCTAAGCAACTAAGTGTAGCGGAGTTGAGGAACCATCTTTTCTGTTTCGGAATTGATAAGAGTTACACATCTTGGACATATCATGGTGAGACTAGAATTGAACATAGTGGTGAGGGAGATAATAATGTCAATGTAGAACCTAGTGATGATGAGTTTGGGACCGGATGGGATGATTGTGACAGAATTGACGATATTCGAAACGTGGTTGAAGATGACCTTAGAGATTGCCCAAAGATGTTTGATACCCTGGTTAGTGATGCAGAAAAACCATTGTACAACGGGTGCACCAAGTACACAAGGTTGTCCGCGGTGTTGAAGCTGTATAATTTAAAAGCATCAAATGGATGGTCTGACAAGAGTTTCACAGATTTACTGACATTGCTAAACGAGATGTTGCCGGAGGACAATGTGCTGCCTAACAGAACTTATGAAGCAAAGAAGATGTTACGTTCTATTGGGATGACTTATGAGAAGATTCATGCTTGTCCCAATGATTGCATTTTGTTCAGAAATGAGCATGCATCATTAAGTGTGTGTCCTAAATGCAACGAGTCTCATTATAAGAAAGAGACTTCACCAGCAAAGGTGGTTTGGTATTTCCCCATAATTCCAAGGTTTCGAAGGATGTACCGTAGTGTCATCGATGCAAAGAACTTAACATGACATGCAAATGAACGAGTCAAGGATGGCATGTTGAGGCATCCCGCTGATTCTCCATAGTGGAGGAAGATAGATGATGAGTACCCCTCTTTTGGGGAGGAAGCAAGAAATCTTCGACTTGCCTTATCAACAGATGGAATGAATCCGCATGGTGTCCAATCTAGTACCCACAGCACACGACCGGTGTTATTGATGATATATAATCTACCTCCATGGCTTTCTATGAAGCGCAAATACATGATGTTGTCCGTGTTGATATCTGGGCCCAGACAACCGGGTAATGATATAGATGTGTACTTGGCACCATTGATTGAAGACTTGAAGCTTTTGTGGGATACTGGAGTAGAGGTCTATGATGGCTACAAAGAATAATCTTTTCTGTTGAGGGCAATGTTGTTTGGAACGATTAACGATTTTCCGGCCTATGGTAATTTGTCTGGCTATAGTGTAAAGGGTCAGTGTGCATGTCCTGTGTGTGATGAAAATACTTCCTGGATGCATTTAGCGCATTGTAAGAAAAATTTATTCTAGGGTCATCGTAAGTTTTTGCCTTTATCCCATCGTTATAGGGGATGGAAGAAAGCATTCAATGGTGAGACCGAGGAGGGGAGGCAACCTTCTCCATTGATGGGTGACGAGTTGTGGGAAAAGGTGGGTAACCTAACCAACAATTTCGGCAAACCTTTTGCCGGGTAACTTGTTACTGGAGGTTGGAAAAAGAAGTCTATCTTTTAAAGAATTTCGAACGCTAAATGGTTTTCAATCTGCAAAGAATATGATTATACCTGATCCCATTTGGTACCGCATACAGGTAATGTTGCGCAAACTCTTATGTTCCTTCGTAACTTATCATTACGTAAGTTGATTTGAATATAAATTATTTTTGTAGTGTCCACGGCAAACTAACAACAATGATTGCGACCTTTATGTTATGCGTTTCACGAAGGAGATAATCCAACAAAATGCACTCACTATATCAAGAGAGGTAATTTGGAATTTTTATAACAAGTATTTTTCTCCCCATTTAGAACTTCTATTAATGAAATAAAATTTTGGGTTTTTATATAGTACTTTGCTCAACACCGATGCCCGAGTTACACAACGGAGCAACTTGATGAGGTTAGAGAAGAATGGGCAAAACATGTTGTAACCACTCGTTTGTGATTGATTTGTAATTGTTGATGGTGAGTAATTACACATGTACTTTTAATCTGAAAATGTTGTACAAAGATGTTAACTAATGATAAGCTAGTTCTGTAAATTTTGTATACATTGATTTGATGTTATATATATATATATATATATATACTTTAATGACAAGCACTTGTTTCATGACATGAATTTTGGCTGCTGGTATGGAGTTTTACAGGTGTTTAATAAATTGGGATAACTTGTAAAAACAGAGGAAACTCTGCCAATTTTTTTTTAGCTTATAATGAGTAGACTTAGTCATGGATTAGGATGTTGTTTAAGGATATTCTATGCATTTCTGACATTACTTTCATGACATGATTTTTGGCTGCTGGTATGGAGTTTTACAGGTGTTTGATAAATTGGGATAACTTGTAAAAACAGAGGAAACTCTGCCAAATTTTTTTTAGCTTATAATGAGTAGACTTAGTCATGCTTTAGGATGTTTGTTAAGCATATTCTATGCACTAATTCTGACATTACTTTCATGACATGATTTCTGACTGCTGGTATGGAGTTTTACAGATGTTTGTTAAATTGGGATAACTTGTAAAAACAGAGGAAACTCTGCCAAATTTTTTTTAGCTTATAATGAGTAGACTTAGTCATGCTTTAGGATGTTTGTTAAGCATATTCTATACATTAATTCTGACATTACTTTCATGACATAATTTCTGGCTGCTGGTATGGAGTTTTACAGATGTTTGTTAAATTGGGAAAACTTGTAAAAACAGAGGAAACTCTGCCAAATTTTTTATAGGTTCATAACTAACTAGACTTAGTCTTGGTTAAGGATGTTGTATATGTTAAGCATATAATTCAAAACTTTTGACATTAATTTCAAGGATGAAATTCTGGAATGGTGTATTGACTATTGCAGGTGTGAAATACTGTATTCACAGCTTCATATAAATTATAGAGCAGAAATAAAAAAAAATGAAAGGAGGGCGCTTCAAGCGCCCTCTTTCCTAGACACTTTGTAGAGGGCGCTTCCGTGTTTTTTAGAAGCGCCCTCGTTTCCTTCTGTCAGGGCGCTTCTCAGCACACCCTCGTTTTAACGACGAAACAAGAGCAGTTTCTATTAGGGCACACGGAAGCGCCCTTTTATGCTTCACGGAAGCGCCCTGGAATAGCTTTTTTGGCATAGTGGCCACATGATATTGCAACAAGTGGCCTTAAGAAATTCATCAAACAAATTGCCTGATTAGCTTTTTGGCAAATGGCTTTTGATGATTCTCGATCAGGAGGAAAATATGGAGCTTAAGAAACTCAAAACATCAGCTTGGGGAGCCCCTGTGTTGGAGTGATTACTTATCATTTCCATTTACTCAAACAATAAGGCAGACATGGCTCCTCATCAAAGACAAACAAAAATAATCCGTAATCTTGAACTAACTTACTTACTATGTGTTTTACTCATACAGGTTATCACAGAAACTAAGAATGGGGAATATTATAATTGGAGCTATGAGGAAGGCTGGAAGCTTATATCCTACACCACTTGCTTACTCAATTCAGGTAATCATCATTCTACACTTGGTTCTAATAATCAATAGTCACAGTGAGTCATTATTATTTCCTTTTGACATAGGAGCAAAGGCAAAATCATAACAGCAGACATGAAAATTTCTGTAATTCTTTCCTTCAATGTAAAGTTACAGACTATAAACATTTCTGAAGTTATAGAGAGAATAAATATACCATTAAATCTAAAATTTTTGAAGCCGAGAAGAAAAGGAAAATATAAACATACTTGTGGGTAGGGGGAAATGGTTTTCTACTGTCATGTTTGCGTTTTCCTTTGTTAAGTTTCCTGCAAGAAGATCATTATATATATATATATATATATAAATTGATTTTCAATTGATGAAAGTAAAAAGAAAGAAGAAACTAAGGAACATTGATCAAAGGCAAGAATATGGACGATATTTGAGATTGAAATTGTATTGGTAAACAAAATGCTCGATCAGAGATGGAACAAACCTTGACCTTATATGACCAATGGTTGCATATTAGAACGAGAACGAGAATGCTTCTTGTCTCTCTTGTTGCAAAGTGTGGGAATGATCAATGAACACAAGCTTGAAGGAGGATACGAGCGCAAAGGGAGGTTAGGGTTCAGTAAAAACAAAAGAGGGAAAATAAAAATGAGGATGAGAACTGAATACCGAGAGGGAAATCATAAAAAAATGTGAGGGAAAAAAATTTAATTTGGGGAGGTTTTTAACCTCTTTAAAATGGATTAAAAACCACCATCATTATGATGATTTTAGGCGGTACGAGCAAACACCACAATTTATATCAATTTGAGGGGGTTTCTTACGACCTCCGCAAAATAACCTCCGTTAAATAGCTTTTTTTTTTGTAGTGCGACTTTAACAATTTTTTCATCATAAATTTAGGCATTAAATTTACTGCTGCACTTGAATCCGCAAGTACTTTGCCTATACTTATGTCATTAATCAAGGCCCTTATGAAGAGTGGCTTCATATGTAACTGCATTTCCTCGGTAGGCCTGTCGAACACAGCTGAGTCATTTTGGCAGATTTGTTTCTCAGCATAGGAGTAACATATTGGTTCATCCCCAATATCATCTTCCTCATAATCATCATCCTCTCACCCCTTTTCAAGTTCCTCTACATATTCTGCAGGTAAGACTGAAACTACTCCACAAATATCTTCCAGACTAGCTACAAAGCCTTTTTCAAAGTTTTCAGTCACCAAATCATCATCATCTTCTTCTTCAAAACCTCCTTTTACTTGGAAAGATGGTTTGTTCTTCAATACTTGGGCTTACGAAGGATGACTTGAATTCCCCTGCACTTGAATGACTTGTGCATTTTTGGATTGAACTTGTTTGGGTTGTGGACTTTTGTTTTCAACCATTTTGTTTAACCTTTCTTGTTCCTCGAAAGCTGCCTTTCTCATTCTTTGTGCCCTTCTCCATTGTGTCTTTATCATAGGTTGCCTGTTTCCATAATAGGGCTTTTGCTAAAACCCTTGATGATTGTATTGAGCTTTTTGATACCCAAGACGAATCCACTTCTTGGGAGGCATAGTAGAAGGCAACACAAAGGTTCGAGGTTTCCCAGTCACCTGGAAATTAGGACGCAAAACTTGCTTCCCTTTATTAACTATATTCACTCATTGAGGTGGTCTTTCCTCTGAAATCGAACTTGATTTTGAAATCCAACCCCCAGGAGCAAGTCCAACCATAACTGGTTTATTATCAGTATTATAACCTTTCATAGTCACTGACTGATAATGTCTTTTCATCTCAGAATCTCGAAACATCTTAGCAGCAGACTTGTTAAACATTGCATGACATCCTGGACAGAGCTCAATCGAAGCATCCTCCAACTTTTTCCTATTCAGAAACTCAATAAGTGACTCCCCACCCTTAGGGTAGACATCTCGAATCTCTTGAACTTCATCTATAGCCATTTCAGTGGCTTCCTTCACAAAATTTGAATCTTGAACTTCAACCATGTTTACACTTGCAGGTTCAACATAGTTAGCATTCACATGAAGTGGGTCTGAGTCAATTTTCATAGCCATGGGAATCTTTTCTTCAAATTTCAGTCGCCCCTGCTTAATGGCTTCCTGAATAATATCCCTGAAACGAACACAGCTATTAGTCCAATGACCATATGTGTGATGATACTTACAGTATTTTTCGACCTCTTATCTGTTCTTGAGAAGGGATTTTATGATCATCACTTAGAATAATTTGTTTATCCTTTACTAATATATCGAAAATCTGATCTGCTTTCGAAATATCAAAGCCATAAGTCTTCTTAGCAAATTTATCTTTATTATTATTATTATTACTATTTGTCCTTAAAGATGAACAAACATAAGGAGGTCCTGGCTTGAGTTCTGCCACATGAACATAATTATCCTCTATATCATCTTCGACATCACTATCATCAGAAACTTCTAAATATGCTATTTTGTCTTTCCTTAACATTTTTTCAGGTTTCCTGAATCTTTCTTTTTCTTTCTTAAGATGTTCTATTTGTATTACTTTATTAGCCAACTGGGCCATATCCCTAAGTCGTTGATTAACCAACTTCTTACGAATCGAATAATCTAAACCTCCTGCAGCCATTTGAACCAATTTGTATTCCGGAATCTGAGTGAAACATCTAGCTTTCATTTGCCTGAACCTATTCAAATAATCATCTATTGATTCATTTGATGATCTTTTGATATTAACTAGGTCCATAAGAGTAACCTTAGTTTCGCCTCTGAAGAACTGTTCATGAAAACCTCTTTTTAATTGATTCCAAGTATGAATCGAATATGGGGGCAAGGTCGTAAACCAAGTAAAAGCGTTTTTTGTTAATGAACTAGGAAAATACTTCATTTTCAAATTTTCATTATTAACCAAGTCTCCTGCTTCAATTTGATATCGAGCAATATGTTCAACAGTTGATTCTCCTACTTCTCCAACAAACTTAGTAAATTTAGGGACTTTCTATCCCCTAGGTAATTCAGTTTACAGAACTATTTGAGTGAAATGAGATACCACATATGGGTGGTTCGCAAATCACACATTAAATCCATGCATATTCAGAACTTGTTCGACAATTCCAACAACATTTTGTTGTCCCCTAAGTTATTTACCCTTATCCTTTCTAAGATTTCATCATCATTCCTGTTCCTATTGAGAATAACTCTAGAAGCATTTTCATCCCTATTTTCGATTGGTACTATTGGATTTGGGATTTGGCTATTTTGATCCTCTTGATTTACTGGAGCATTTACATTGTTATCGGCCACTTGTTGAATAATAGGATCTGCAGGAGCCCCAAACACATCTGCAATCCTTGCCATTTGCCTAGCCAAAACATTGTAATTAGTATTGGTTGTCTGTACCAATGGATTAAACACTGTGGCCATCTATTGTGTCAACATATTTACCATCTCATGGTTACTTTCACCCATTTGTTGTCTCAATGATTGTAATGTGGAATTCGTAATGGATGAAGAACTTCCTAAAACATGATTAAAATTTGGTCCTCTACTTGTGAAAGGCGTCGCTGTTGGACCAATCGTTGACATCGTTGGTGAAGCCGTTCCAGTATTTGAAACGAAACCATAAGGTAATCCATAAATTGGATTCCCATTTTGCGTCATAGAAACACTGGTAGGAACAGGAATGTTAGAAACAACTTGACTTATTACTGGGTTTTCTGGTAAAGTTGTAGAGACAATTTGATCCCTATTAACACTACTATTTCCGTTTCCCCCAATATTGTCATTTTTGTTCACTAATTCATTTGCCTGGGGTTCTGGACTCCCAATATTTGTATTTGCATTCCTATTGTTGTTTCCATTTCCATTTCCTACTGGTCTTGCGTTACTAGCCATCTGAACAGATATTGTTCTACCACTTCTCAAACGCATACAAGATCAGTGTCTAGAAAAGAATAACACACTACTTTTGACAATATAGTCCCACTAGGCATGCCAATTTGTTTGTGGTGATAAAAGTGAAACTCGAAAGAGTTACTTTTAAACACTTTGATTCTAAGAACAATCTGGGACTATAATCTGGTCCTCTAACGGGATTCTTTTTAAAAGTAGGTTTATAGTGATTTCACCTTTGAGAATTCTAAAGGACTCAACTTTGAGATTTCAAAATAAATTTATTCAAAGTTCTAACCAAGTAAAACTTTGAATTTGAAGTATTGAGGATTATAAAGAAAGAAGTTGTAGTAAAGTGAAAACGGAAAAGAGAAAGAAAGAAAGAAAAAATATACAGGAAACTTAAATGCAGGAATAGAGTAAAAATAAAGAACAAAGAACAAAGAAAAGCAATGCAAAGGAGTTTTCATTAATGAAAAAGTGGGTGGAATCACATACTTCATCTCCTTGTAACCTATTAGTCGCTGATCGAATGGACGTTAGGTGTTTCAGAGTTTCAGTATAAATGATTTTCCAACCCTTATTACATGAAAAGTTCACCTATTTATAGGTTTTCATCCTGACGACTAACTAATGCCAACAAGACACATCAACACCTATATTTGTGTTGGCGTAATACAAGAATGACACGTATTCTAACGGACAGAAATCACTTTAACTTCCTAAAAACTTCCTATAACTGCCCTACTGTAATCTTGACACTTGTCTTGAATATCAAACTTCCAATAACTGCTCCTAACTGTCTTTCAGAAATTCATTTTCGAATATGCCTTCTTAAACCTTCAAATTTCTTCTAAGTGTTTCTGAGGTTGTGCTTCTCTTTCGATTTTCAGAGTCTCTTTTGACTTCGATTTTACAGAGTCCCTTCTGGCTTCGATTTTCCAGACTCCTTATGACTTCAATTTTCCAGAGTCTCTATTGACTTCGATTTTTTAGAAACCTTATGACTTCGATTTTCCAGAATATCTTTTGACTTCGATTTTCCAAAGTTCCTTCTTCTAAAAATCAAACCATAAGAATCTCATTTAGAGAAATATTTCAATCTCAATTCTTCTGATTGAAGGATTATAAAAAATCGAAAAGTATTCTTGATAAGCATTATATCTATTTTGATTTTTAGAACACTTTGGCATCTCCAACACTTAGTGAAAATTTAACTTGCTATACCAACAATTCCATAGAGGGAGAAATAAGAGGAACCGACCCCTAACTACTTTTGATATTGATTTCACAATCTTTATCTTTTCCCTTGCATTCTAAACATCTTTATTTAAAGTTCCTAGTTTTATTTTCTGCATTATATTCTTGTTACATTGGTATATTTTGTTGAGTCTCAAGACCTTAAAAGTCTAAGACTTCCCCAACACGTAGTTTTGATGATTATAAACTTAATTAAACTTAGAACTTTATGCTTAATCAATATTTTCAAAGTTCTATTATTTCAGAGACTATCCGAAGAAAATCTGTCCAAAGTTTGCTAAGATCTGAAGTTGGTCAAAGTTCTTAAGACTCAAGTTCTGAAGATCGAGGAACTGTCTGAAGTAAGAATGGTTCAGACGATGGTTTCTCAACTGAAGATGAAGTCTGTCTGAAGTAGAAGGGCATCTGACGTGGAAAGTCAAAGCCAGTACCAGAACCACACGCAACCTTAGTACACCATAAAAGTAAGACAAAAGGCAACTTTTTAGCTGAGATTCAAAATAGAAGCACAAAAGGAGAAATGGTGCGTTACAGCAGTCGCAGAAGTCAGAACAACGCTGCAACCTAGTACGGTGACAATGGCTTTGTCTCAACGGGATGAAACGCATTTAATGTTATCTCACAAAGGACTACTCAATGATTTTCTTCATGCTAAGTGAAGTCTATAAATACCAATCTTCTCGAGAAGCGAAGAAGAGAGTTACGGATTTTACAAGCCCAAGCTTCACAAAACGCTTAGAAAATTCTTCTTGGATTTAGTTGTTATAAAAACTCTTGTACAATTAATCAACTTTCATATCCAGAGTTAGAGTTATTTTATTTCTTGTACACCCAGAACGAAGAACTTGTGTTCTAAGTTCAAATTTTCTCTGTAAACAGTTATTTGTTGTTAGAGCTAGGAGTGACTTGGTAGGACAAAGAATACTTCTTGTTAGAGCCAGGAGTGACTTGGTAGGACTAAGAATACTTGTTGTGTAGAGCTTGAAGAGGCTTGGTGAACAAAAGAATACTTGTAATCTGTTGAGATTAAGAGAAAATCCAGTAGCTTGTTGGCACTGGGACTAGAGGTAGTTCACGAGTGGTGTGAGTGAACCAAGATAAATTGGTTGTGTGCTCTTCTATCTCTTTACTTTTTATTTTCTGTTTATTCTAACAAGAAGAGGGAATTTGAACTAAGTTTTTATAATCAATCTTGTGAAAAACTTCTTACGAAAAGCTTTCTGAAAAAATTTTGTCTGAAATCTTCAGACAAAGGCTCAAGCTTTAGACGTTGCAACGTCTGAATCACTGTCTATATATCCTTGGTATTAATTTGATGTTAAGACTACTTGAAATCCAAGCTAAGCTATAATCGGAATATATATATATATATATATATATCTGTGTGTGTGTGTGTGAGGGTCCAAATTACATCAATGTAAGTTACACCAAGTCTTACACCGTTGATAATTCTAGATTGAATGTGATTTTTATTAATCCAACTGTTATATTATATTTACTCATCATCTTAATTATTTGTGTAAAATTTCATATAATTTGAACACTAATAAACTGATAATCAAATGGTTTCTTTTTTCACATATTTCAAATGTATATATGACGTTAATTTTGAGACATCTCAATGACATATCAAATAATTTTGGATTAATGTAAAATTTTATATATGTGATCTATATGATAGTAACTTTCAATCCACCGGTAGATTAATATAATGATTTATTAAAGTTATTTAATGTTTTAATAATTGGTGTAACTTACACTAGTGTAAGTTGAACCCTCTTCTATATTTAAAATTTAAAGTTTAATGTTAACATAAATATAGATTATAAGTTATAAAAAATACTGCCTCCGGTCTTTTATAGAGACCCTCCTGAAAAAATTCATGAATTAAGAAACTTAATTAATGTAGTTCTTAGATTAGTATTATTTTTTTCATAATTACTTTTATAATTATTGAGATTCATCATTTTTTCTTTATATCGAATTTTTCACCCCCTCAGGTCCTATTTATAGGACAATTCAAACTCAGTCACACATATTAAGAAAACATGTTATAAGTAATTAATGTATTGATTTATAAAAAAAGTACTCTACAATATTTCAAATTTAACCATATTTAAAATTAAACTTCACTACCAAGGTAATTGTGTCAATTTAATACTTTAATGGTCAACAAGGGTAAAGATGTGAAAAAAATATTAAATACTTCAAAATTTGTGTGCTTTATATTATAAATAGAACCATAAAAATTTCAAACATTGTCTTATGAATAGGACCAGAAAGGGTAATGTATTTCCACTCATGTCTTTCTCTTTCTACATCTATTATTTGTTGACTACAAAAAAACTATTGAATAAATAAGGGTATTTTTTGTAAAAAAACATTATGTGAAAAATCTATTAATGCAGTGGACAATTTGAATGAGATCTTATAAAAAAGACCAAGACAAAGTTCTTAAAAGCTCTAATAAAAATGACTAAACATAGTAATATTTAAACAAATAATGTTGTCTCCAATTGAATAAATTTACTGAACATATTCTTAAAGAGTATAACAACTCATATGTTATTAAACTTAATAGTTAAATGATGTGATAACTAATGGCGTAAAACTTTTTTTACGCACTAACAATATATACCTATTAAACTTTTTATGAAAAATTCAACTACAAGTAATTGAAAACGAATTTAATTAATATACATTGATAATGTAAAAATGTTTTACACGATCATCCAATAATGTGTTGACATATAATTTAATGAGTATATATATATATTTACACTAATAATATATCCATTAAATCCATTGAAAATATAAATATTTTTCAACTATTATACATACACACACACATATATATGTATGTATGTATATGTATGTATTAAAAACTTTGGGGGAGTCATGGCTTCCCTAGTCATAAGGAAATCCGCCCCTGTGTGTTGGGATGTGGTCAGGATTTTATTATTGGGCCCAGGAATAAAACACTCTTTTAATTTCAATCTTTTTATAGGACTCTTTTGATAATTTTATTTAGTCATTTTTCTAAGATTTTTTATAAAATTTTAAAAGTATTTATTGTAATTTTTCATATATACCCTCATAATTATTAAATTTTTATAATTTTTAGGTTAATTAACGTAGGGAATTATTTAAATACAATTTAACTTAATTATAGGTAAACTTAGAATTTGTAGGAATTATAAAAATGAGTATATAATTAAAACATCTGTCCTTAATTTATTTAGAACTTAAGAGAGTGTTAAAAATTATAATAAAAATATTAGATTATTTTAAATAAGAAAAATAAATTTTGTTTAAATATAACTCTTCGTTCTTTCATAGTAGTAAGTTTTTCTATTACTGTATCAACACATTGAACTACTTTTCAATAAATTCTTTTTAAATAACTGATATTATTTTTCAATATGTATAAACCAACAAATCAATATCAAATATTTGTAGCACTTGAAAAGAGAATATTATATTATAATAATTTAAATGAAATTAAGATAAGGATTCTTCTTTTATCACATAATCCTAAAGGATAATTTTAAATTAAATAAAAGAATTTGTTTAGATCATCTTTTTCTCATTGCATATTTGCATTCCTTGTATAAAAAAGTCTTTTTCCCCTAATCACATAAATACATAATACTTAATAAAGTTGAAATAAAAATAAAGAAATTATTTTTTGATTTTTTTAAATTTTATTACCTAATCCAAAAGGTCAAATTTAAATCAAATCAAATAATTTTTTTTATTCTTTTAAGACTTTTTTATCATGTAGATCTAAAAATCACATTCAAATCAAACAAAATCTTCTTTAATTTTGAATGTCACCTTATCATCTATAAATAAATAAATAAATAAATAAATAAATAAAATTACAAATATAAATATATAGCGAAAGAGTCATAGAAGTAATGCTATAAATTTTATAAAATATTTAGATATAGCTAATAAAATATTTTATGTAAGATTCATTTATATAATTAATAAAAAAATTAAAATAAATTGGGGAGACCATGACCCCTATCAACCTTGCCTAATCCCCTAAAAGTAAGGTAGTTTGAGTCTAAAGGCATGGGTGTGATATATATGGCAAAAAAACACTACAATAGACTGAGTAGTAAAGAATATAAGGGAATATGAGAAAGTTGCATTCCACATAAGGATTCTCTCTAGTTCTCTCCAGTAACATATTTATCTATGCATTAGCTACAAATCATAGTTATCTAGTGATTCCTTAGCTATTCTCTAACTAATTTTTGCTAGAGAGGTAGAAGAGGATTTGGATCCACATTCTACCCGGATGTAGAGCCTTTATAGGTATTGAGTGAGGGGGGGCATTGGACCACTACAAGAAAAAGTAAATTTAACAACGTTTGTTTAGCCACGGTTGGCACAACTCCTCTTAACACATTTGGCTAGCCACGGTTGATATAACCTCTGCTAAAAAAATTAGACTACCAGGGGTTTCTAAAGACACCCCTGCTAATTGTTAAAAAGAAAACGATAATATTAGCAATCGCGTGACTTAACCATAACACAACTTAGAATTTCTCTGACTCTTCACTCTTCTCTTCTCTCGTCAGTGTCTAAACCTAAACCCACAAATCTCCAAATCGCTACCAACCACTCAAGATGTGAGCCTCGTTGTCACTATGCCAATCGTCGGAATCTCTACTCCCCGGAATCTCCTCCATACCAGTTGTCGGTCATCGCCCAAGCTCTTATGTCACGCTGGTGCTATCAAGAATTGCCGCCGAAGTTCCAATCATGTTGCTCCATTGCCTAATGCTCTGTTTCACCATGTGCAGCGTTTCTCATCAAGAAACTCCAACCACGTTGTTGCCTAGTCATTAAATCGGCTCACCTCTGCCACATTACCATGGAGTTCACCGCCTCGAACCCAAATCACAGTATAACACTTAGCTTGCTTTTGTCTTTGGCTAACTCTATTTTCTCTCTCTGGTCTGTGTTGCATTCTAAGTTCATTACTAGTTTCAGATCTGCTAGGGTTTCTTGAATCTACTACTTCTCATTCTCATTCATAGTTTGAGGGAGGAAAATTACTACGAAATTTTATATCTCTCTAATCCTTTATTTTATTTGCTACACAAGTTTCAGATCCTGTATCTTATCCTTCTCCTAAAAATGCGAGGAGATTGAGAGTGAGATATCGAATTCGGCTTTGTCAAATACGAAGGGATCAAAAGCACGTTGGCACTAAGGTAGCCGATTTGATCAAGAGAAATGGCATTTTGCAGTTTGACACTATTGGTTACGTCACTGTACTTCATCGGTTAGAAAATTTGTTTAGCAAGTTCACCATTATTCTATAATTCTGCATTATTTCATATATCCTTATGATTAGAATGCTACAATAGCAATTTCTACCATCATAGAATTTCAAAATGACTTTTGGACTGCAGAAAATAATTGTGTATCTTTAGTTTTTTCAAATATATATAAAATGCATCTTAGTTCTATCCTCACGGGTTATCAATATGAAAAAACAATTGAATAGTCTTCAAGATATGATTAAATTGAATAGATTTCTTTTGAAAATATAAATTTTGTTATCCTCCTAATTTTATGTTTGGTTTTGCTTTGGTTATTGTATAAGTTCAAATGTTGAATTGACGACAACATCTTAATTGCACCTGTCCTGTTGATAAAAGGATAGAAAGGATAAGCTTGTGTTTTTGCTATGCTTTTGTAATTTTGTTTGTGATGGTTTACATATTGACTTGAATGTGAATATCTATTTCGCTTTTATTATATGTCAAGTCATCCTACATTAGATTAACCACAGAACTGTCTGACATTTGTACATTCATGAAACTAACATTCTAATGCTATGTTGACATTAAAATTCGTTATCCTTGTTCTTGTGCAATAGATTATATGCAGCCAAAATTGCTTTTCCCTTTGCAGTTCTGATCAAAGGCATATACCCCTGCAGTAAGATAATGTACGTTTTTTTAATAATCATCTATATTTTTAGCTTATTCTCTTTGGCTTCTTGGTATGATAAGAAGTGGAGTATTAATTTCAATTGCCAGTGGGCTGGTGATCTTGTAGGTACATGCTTTCATTTGGAAAATTATTAGTTATATTTTATTCCAAAAGTCACTGGTTTTGTATAAAGATCTATCTGAATCATGATAGATATTTAAATCACCCTATGTTATGTCAGGTTTTGATCAGATTAGTTTGCTGATATATGTATTGGATATATATGACACACTCTCCTTAGCTGGACAGTGGATACCCCATAAAAGTAGACCTCTCAGAATGAATGAGAAAGGAAAGTTTACTGCACTCACTTCCCTTTCTACTTATCAACCTCTTTCTTACGGCAAAACTACCCATTTTTATTTTTTTGTTCTAGTTCAGCTCCATTTTTTATTCAAGGCCTTCTTGTGTATATGTTAAAAAGATATTTCTTTACTGGCTTTTTAGCTAGTGAAGTTGTAAGTAATATGATATACATATATAAATGTCCTTGTGAACAGGTTTGAATATAATTTAGTCAGTATTTTTGTACTTTTTACATGAATTTCATACATATAATTTTTAATAATAGGTTTGTCTATTATATATGTATTTACAGGAAGAGCTTGACTTTTCCCTTTTCAGAAATAACATCAAGCGAAATCTCTTTCTTGACAAGGTATGTAGATCTAATTGTGTTGTTGTGTTTTTTTAATGAATATATTATTCCTCTTTCATCATAGTAGATTATATTCCCAAAATTACTTCAATATAGTTATGAAATCACAAGTCTCCAGGTTTACAAGCCTTGTGTATAATAGCTAAATTATATTTCATATAACTGCTAAAATTTCTTGTCTGATTCATCATATAAAGTTGCTAATTGCTAAATTTTTGTTTATAGAAAAAATATTTTCACATATAATATGCAAAAAGCTATAAACCCAATATAACACTTATCATACTAGCCATAAATCCATGTGCAGCAAAAGGAGAAAGGCTCTCCGAAAACAATGGTACTCATGTAAACAATTTAAACCTTGGCCCTCAGTCTAACAAGCAAGAAACTTTTCACTTGCTTCTTGTAGTATGAACATTCTATAACTAAAGGTTTTATACTAAAATTCATTGCCCTTGCAGTAGAGATTTACACATAAGTGAGGCACTGCAGATTGCAGATAGAGGTGCAGAGAAGACTAAATGAACAACTTGAGGTGTGTGATACCAACTTACCATGAATGCAATTTTTCATCCTCCCATCAATCAAACCACTAATACAAATGATTGACATAAAACTTTTAGCTTCTTTTACTCCAAATATCTTCCTTTCTGACACCTCTAAAAGTTCTCTTACCCCATCTAGCTGCAAAGACTCTTGCAGCTCTGGATAGAGGCCCAAGGAAAATACCTGCAGTCTGTCCTAGAGAAAGCTCATGAAACGCTTGGTAGACAGAATTTAGGAATGGTAGGACTTGAATCTGCTAAAGTTCAACTTTCAGAACTTGTGTCCAAAGTATCCACTCAGTGCCTGATGTAAATAATCAACAAAACTAATCAAGCAGTTTACTTTTCTTTAGTGAATGGTTTATCCTATTGCTACTAATGTGCAGTTGTGTTGTTTTAATGCTAACTCTGCTGATCATGGTCACCTATTTCTGAGACATGAACTGGGGCATCTAGAACTATTACATCAAGAAATATATTATATAGGGGAAAGGTATGGATATTTAACTCAAGAAGTTAGTTCTAGAACATTTTAGCATTATCATATTTGTAGCTTTAATTAGTTGTGTTGCCATTTTTCAATTGACATACATGTATATTTATGTCCGTATTTTTGTGCTTCCTTTGATTATTTTTATTTAATTTTTATTCTTGTTAGTTCCTTTGGAATATATGCAAAACTAGTTTATGTAACACCAATTTTTTGATTTTTCAGAAGTTGCGAAGTGCTAATGTATTAAGTTAAAACTGATTGATGTCACTTCCTTATGCTACCACTCTGCTTTATATTTAGATTTATATTAGGACACCTGTAGATATATATATATATATATATATATATATAATTGATAGGATTTACCTTTGTAATATTTGAGAAAATATCTATCATATAATTGTATTTGGAGCAAATATTATAATGCATGGGTTGAAAAGCTCCCCAAACTAATAAAAGAGCTACCAAAAAAAAAGAAGACATTACCTACGGTTTTAACCCCATGTAAGTACCTTCTTTTTTTTGCTGGGTCACTGTTGTATTTACAGGAGGTTTAAACCCCCGTTAAATTTTGTGATCTTACCCGCGGTTTACTAACCCCCGGTAAATATCACATTCTCCGACGTTTGCTTCTAACCGCGGGTAACACGTTTGTGACGCTCGTTTTACCCGCAGTATTGGCAACCCCTGGTAAAACACTTAGCGGGTGTTTAAACCCCCGGTAAATTCAAAACTAACCCCCGTTAAAATCATTTTTTCTTCTAGTGGACATATGAAATTTATTAGTAGTTTTGTTCATCAACAATAAATTAACACATTAATTAGTGTGAGTATAAGGGTGCCCGACCCAAATATACAAAATGTAATTAGGACATATATATATATATATATATATATATATATATATATATATATGAACATATCCACACATAGGAATCAAGACAATGCAATGTATGAGTATTAATCCTTTGTGATTTTGATTCTCCTTGACACTCTTTTGTTCAAATTCCATTATATTGATGTGCATGTTGTGGGTTAAGGGCAGATAGCACTCAATTCTATCGTGTTCATCCATCATCATTGAATTTTGCAACTTTCGGGACATCACCTCTATGAAGTCTTCATCCTCTCAAAGGATATTACAACTTCATTAGTCAAGTCTTATTCAACACTCTTCCTTTCAGACCAATAATTTTCAACTTCAAGTTAAGCTTTAGGAATCTCACCAACTCCATTGCCTTAGGTTGCAAGTTACTCCTCCAACATTCATATAATTCCTCAAATAGCTATGCTCATCAAAAGATTATTCTTTTGTTATTTCAATAGACGGTTAAGTCATCTCATCAACCATTGCCACATATGGTTGAGCCATCTCTTACTTTTACCTCTAATAGACGGTATATAAGATGCGACCATCACCTTCGTAGTTGACAAAGGCTTTAAAGCATTCATTACTTTCACTGCCAAACTCTTATGTTGATGTTGGGCCTTAGAGTATGGGGTTGGGTCATCTAATTGCAATATACTTATGAAAGAACTTATTTCCTTCTTTATCATATAAGATAATAGGTGTTGTGTCCGTACATCTTTTGCTTCTTCAACTTTCTTCTCTTCTTCAACATTATTCTTATAGCGCCATCCATGTATTTTAATTTCTTGGTGCTAGCTAACATTCTTGAAAAGTTACATTATAATTTTTCTCTCTAATTGTTTCATCCACACTTATACAATAATTCTAGCTTACAATTATGGAAGATCTAAAAAAACAGTTGTAAGGAATGCTTCTCGCACCTTCTTATCTATCAAGTATATCTCTCTCTATATACAATTTTAAGAAATTAAAGGTTGATTACGGAGAAATAATATATCAACAATAAAATTCAAAATTTAATAAAAAAAATATCCAAAATATTTATTGCATGTTTGGTCTAACTTTATTGTGGGTTTATAACCTACTTAAAGCAAGAATTAGGCAAAAAAAAATATTTTGTAAAAGCTCTTTAAACAAAAAAGCTTCTTATTTATAATTAAAGGAAAAAAGCTTTTGAAAAATCTATTGTGGGAAGCTTTTTATAAAGCTACATTGACATGATATCAAAGCCTCTATGACTAAGTGATCAATAGTTCGATCCTTGTCGTCTCCATTATTCAAATAATTTTTTTTTAATTTCACCATAAAGTATGTGGGTTTATGCATTGTCCACGCTTTAAGCCTCGTAAGCTCTTGCATGATAGGGCGTACCCAACAACTTAAGCTTTTGGACTAGTTGGTTATCAACACACGCTTCCACTCTATAATAGCTAAAAGTATATAATACATTCAAACCAATATGAATATTTGAGAGTGAATGAGAGATTGAGGGTGTCAAAATTTGCTAATATTATTATCAAATAAGGAAATTGAATTAAATAACATCATTTATTCATTTTATTTTTGACACTCGAGTCAAATTTAATTGCCATAACACGTATTAAGATCACAACACAATAATTGGACTCCTAACACTATGGGTGCCATCTGACCATATAAGTGACGAGGAAAACACGGTTTCTTTTGGTTTTGCTCCTCCAACAACAGTGACAAAAAAGATTGTTTCTCATTCAATGACTTGAAGGACAAAAGCTCAGGCTCCACTGTGAAGTTGAGTTTTGAATTTGGGAAGACAGTAGCCTTGTAGCATGAGGTGGGAAACCCAACATTTGTCACAGTTCTATTAACCTTAACAATGAAAGGCTTGAGGGGCTCAACTGGAATCTCCAATGCAGGATAGTTGATATCTTTTACCAATGATCTTTGGGAAGCTCCATGGCAAGTTGAATTTCCTCCAGGAATCAGTTTAATTTTTTCAGCATCATAACCATAGTTGCAAAGCATTTGTACATAATCAGTTTAATGGCTGCTGATGGTGACCAATCAGGGTGAAATGATTTTACATATGCAGATATTCCACATCTGTTCTAGTAAATGCTTCACATAAAACAATTTTTCCTTTCACCAATTCGCTGTCTACACAATCACAGTTTTCTGGAGTCACCCCTGTACAACGTTTTTTATCATCAGAATTACGCACAACTATAGGTACTTTTGTGCCATTCGACACAATGGTATTCACTGACCTTCCCCACAAGGTTTTTCCATTACCAAGAGTCACCTTGTCAATGAATTGGCGATCAATGGTAGTTGCTGCAACAGATAGTAACCAGGGTGCTACACTAGAAACAGAATTGGGATCAGGACCTTTATTGCCTGCAGAGTGCACAGTGAGTACCCCTTTCTCCATAGCATGAAAAGAACCAATAGCAATAGAATCTCTCACGAAGTCACTCACTGATCCACTCCCAAGTGAGATGGTGATGATGTCAACTCCATCTGCAATGGCATCATCAAAAGCAGATAACACATCAGCACCGTTACACCCTGAATTTGGTTGACAAACTTTGTATGCAGCAATCCTCGAAGATGGGACACCCCCTCTTGCAGTACCCTCTGCAAGCCCATAAAAGAAAGCTCACACCTCATTTCCAGCAGCTGTTGAGGCAGTGTGAGTTCCATGACCTTCACGGTCTCTGGCAGTGCCATCTCCAACATGCCTGCTATCATAGTTTCGCGCCCCAATGATTTTCCTGTTGCAAGTTACCACCACCTTCACAAGTGCCCCTCCACTTCGTTGGAATAGGCCCAAAACCTGACAAAGATAAAGAGAAAAAATTATAATTTTTGTGTGACCCAAGTAAAATACAATTAGATATAATAATTATTAAATAATTCAATTATGATATTCTACTTGCAAAAAAAAATACATATTTTTATATTAACCACGTGTATTCTTATTATCAGGGATAATTAGAGGTGGTAAAATGGGCTATCCCGGCCCAATTCAGACCCATCTGATACAGGCTGCGGGAAAAAATAAGTCGTGCCAAAAAAGTTCGTATTTAATTAGGACTCAAAATTGGTGCTCAAGCCCTGTTAAATTTGGGCTAAGCTCCATTTTGATGAAATGGCTAAGCTTAAAATACCCAATATTAATTCAGACTCAATTTTAAAAAACCAAACCCTACAATTTAATGAGTGGATTCGGCCTAGTCTGATGGGCTTGACCTGTTTTACCAACTCTAGAGACACGGTTTTATTTAGGGATTAGTCACAAATAAGATTTTACATTTCTCCTTAAGAATGTGTTTAGTGAGTATCGAAACCTTCAACACATTCTTTGATTACCTGTAAGTAAATACTAAAATCAAGCTAAAAGCTTTTGGATTATGACTAAATAAAATAATAATATATACTAAATACCTGCATCACTGAAACTTTCAGATTCTGGCCAAATTCCAGTGTCTATGACTCCAATCACCACATCACTCTCAGCTTTTTGTTGTCTTTTAAATGATTCACATAGCCCCACAAAATCCCATGACCTTGTGGTTTGAAGGTAAAGTGTTTTGCTGGGGAAAACAGAGACAACACCTTCCATGTTGGCAAGCTTTTCTCTCTGTTGATAGTTGAGTTTAGCAACAAAACCATTAAAGCTCCTCTTGTAACTTCGAACAAAGTGGCTTGCTATGTCACCGATGTCCATAACTTGTTGCAACAGACTTAGATGGTGAGAGGTTGGGGAATATTCTCCCCTAGGAAGTGAACCCATGTATACGATGTGAAGTTTACTGTTCGCACTTTCACCAGCATTACACACTAATTAACCTTGTGTTTGTGTTTGGATGGAGAATTTTAGAATTCTCAAAATTATAATAGACAATGTTGAGTGAATTGTTAAAATGAGAGGAATTGATAATGACAATCTAAAAAGTTTGAACATAAAAGATAAATGTTAAAATTCTCTTTTAATATTTATCATTTGAAATTCTCCTATTTATCATAAAAAAATCCCCCTATTTATCATTTGAATTTTTTCTTCTACTATTTTAACACATGAATTTTAGTAATTTTAAATTTCTCTATCCAAACACAAGGTAAAGGAATTGTGGATAAAAGAATGAAAGGTAAAAAGAAAATGAGAAGAAAATTATGTTTGGCCATTGGTTAAGTTTGTATGATGGTGATATCAAATGGTGTATTATTTATATACGCACACAAGAAATAAGTTGATATCATGATATAATATGTGTGTATGCAATAAATTATAAAATAAAAACATTAACTCTTGATTTTTTAATTATAATTTCTAACCATATCCTTCAAAACATATTTTTTCACTATTAAAAAGGTTAAAACCGTTTAATACTAAATAATTTAAAATTATCTTTAAACAATTTTCTATAATCCTCTAAATTATTAAATAAGTAAAATTAATTAAATGTCCATTAAATTTTCAAAATATTAAAGCATTTATTTTTTTCATTCAATGCCTTCTATATATATTTTTTGTTACATCTTCTATATATACATATAAAGTCAAATTGATTTAAATTTTACATTAATGATAACATGAATTAATTAATTATTACTTTTTTGTTACAAATAATTAAAGTAATAATAATTAATTATTACTTTAATGACACTTTATATTATTAATGGTAAAATTGTATTCTTTCTGATTCTATTTATAAGACAACGTTTGAAGATTTTTTATGGTCCTATTTATAAGATGAGGTACACAAATCTAGAAGTATCTATTGTTTTTTTCTCATATTTAGCCTTGATAACCATTAAAGGTTTTAAAGTGACACAATTAACACAGTAGTGAAGTTTAATATTAAATAGGGATAAACTTGTAATCTTATAGATTAATTTCTTGAAAATCAATGCATTTATTACTCTTCTTAATATGTGTATTTTTGTCTGAATTGTCTTTTAAATAGGAACAAAGAGAGTATAAAAGTAAAATTGAAAATGTATTTAATGACACCTTATATATATTATTAAAAGTTTAATTACAATACATTGTTAGTGTAATTGTATATTAAAAGTTTAATTGTATATTAAACATATATTTAAAATGTTGAATATTAAAATTATTTGGTGACAATTAATTAAATTTAAATTAATAAAAAATACTTGAAAAATAATTAAATTATGCTATAAATATTAAATATATTGTATATTAGATATAAATTAAAATTGAATTAAGTTTTGTAATAATGATAATATTAATTACTTATTAAGTATAAAACTTCTTATACATATATTTAAAACATTAAATATTAAATATATTTTATGAAAATAATAATTATTAATCATGCATTAACAAAAAGTACTTAAAAATAATTAAGTTATGCTATAAGTATTAAATATAACCAGTAGGTTGACCCGTCCGTTGCACGAGGCATTTGATTTCGATAGGTGAGAATAAAAATATAAATAATAAAATAAATTACCATGAAAAAATAATAAAATAACATATTCAAAATATGTCATAAATATTTAAAGTATTTTACATAATGTGTAAGTAAAAAAATACACAAAAATACTTGTTTACATATCTGAAAAGAATAAAAAAAATATGATTATCATAAAACATAATAAAAATGAGTATAAAATATAATAAGAATTAGTGTAAAAGATGTACAAGAGTGTATAAATAGAAAATATAAAATAAATTTCAATAGAAAATAATATACTATTAACATGTACAAAAAATGTCATAAATATTTACAATATTGATTATACAATAATTAAATAAATAATACACTAAAAGTTGAAACTATTCATCTAAAATTGCTTCTTGATTAGTGTACCTATATATTAAATTAATAATTAAATATTAATAAATTTAATTTAAAAACTTATTCCCTTGTAATTTATAAAAATTATTATAAAAAAATTAAAAAGGAAATTGCTATCGATAAAAAGACAAATCAATTTTAAAAACTCATTCACTTTTATTATTTTTTTAATATTTTTACAACTAAAAATAACAAAACAAAGTAAATTTTTTGCTGGTCAGATTATTTAGAAATTATTCAATTAATTTCTAATGCTCAAGTGAATATCCATTAATGTGGTTTTGCTATTAGGACAATTCAAGAAATTTTCTCTAATGACTCGAGTATTGTTTTTAAAATCACACTCTTTGGGAAGGGAATTTTTGTGTTGATGTTTTAGCCAAACAAGGGATTGCTTCTTTTATATAAGCTTTGTATTCTTAGATATCCTATTCATGTTCTAAGCAGTTGGCTTATAGCTGATAGAACAAATATTTCTTTATCAAGGTGTAGCCACTACAAGAAAAAATGGTTTTAACGGGGTTAATTTTGACTTTACCGATTAAGTGTTTTACCCAGGGTTACTGGAACCACAGGTAAATTGGGCGTGGTAAACGTGTTAGCTGCGGTTTAAGACAATCGCTTTACCTAAGGTTTAAAAATCGCTATAAAGAAATTAAAGATGAAATTATAGATAATAAAGAAAGACAAGTTTTTAGTCCCTAATACAATCAAGATTTGATTTTCGTAATTTGTGGCTTTGGTCTTTCAAAAATAAAATATACCAATTTTATCTTTAATTAATACATAGTTTTATTACAGATTTTACTACAGATTAAGTATAAATTTTTATCAATAATGATTAAAAAAAATATTTTCACTTTTTAAAAGACTAAATCCATCTTACATAACTAAAATTAATTCTCAATGATATTTCAAAAACTAAAATCATATTTAACGAAAATATTAATATCAATATGAATACAGTGCAAGCTTAAGTACGCGCACTTTTTTTTTTTTTTTTTGGTCGAGTACGTACGCGCACTTTGTCTCAAGAAACCAAGTTTATGGTAGTACATTCATGACCTTGGGAAACATTATCTACTTTAAAGTAACGTGACATAACGGTCGTCAATTGATTCAAGTTTCAAGTTCAAATCTGAAGCATGTTAAAAATATATTAATAGAAAAATAATATAATAAAATAAAAAAAGTTATAAGGACAAACAAACCAATTAGCAACCTTTTTTGTATTTTGAAATCAAAAAGCATTTCAGCACGTGACACAAACTCTCCACATGGAGAATTGAGAATGTTCCCGAACCACCATAAATCAATGCCAACAATTATATTATAATACAAATGCTTTTCGTCAATGATCATTATCTAATTCTAATGTAACTTTTATATAAACCAATCCAACATATAGAAACAAATACTCACAGAGGAGGAAATTAAGAAAGAGAATCACAACCTACGAAAGCAACGAAACATTGATACGTACGGGATGATGGACACTCACGCTGGAAACACCAATGTGAATGCCGTTGATCACTTTGAAACCGTCGCAACGTCGTCGTTTCAGGACGCTCCAGCTCCAGCAGCGTTCTCTCGGAGTTCGAGCTTCCGGAGCATTTTCTTGGCAGAGAATTGGGCGGAGCTGCCATTGAAGGAGGACGACGCCGATGACATGGTCATCTATGGCGCCTTGCGCGAGGCTGCCACCATAGGGTGGTTCCCTGCTAACAACAATGGTGTGATCAACAGTGTTGACACAACGGTTAAAGTGGAAAATGAGGGTGAAAACAATAGCACTGTGGTGGCACGTGAGGTACACGCGCCGGCAAGAAAGGGGTTGGGGTACCGTGGTGTGCGGAGGAGGCCCTGGGGGAAGTATGCAGCTGAAATAAGGGACCCTAAGAGAAATGGCGCTAGGGTGTGGCTTGGGACATATGAAACGGCTGAAGATGCAGCTTTGGCTTACGATCGAGCCGCGTTTGAGATGCGCGGCTCGAAAGCCAAGCTAAATTTCCCTCACTTAATCGGCTCGGAATACACCCGGCCGATTAGACACACTCGCGGTACATCTTTGCCGAGATCACTCTAGTCAATGGTCGATGAGAAGCCGAGTGAAAGTAGGTAGCTCTATGGCGGCTTTGGAGCTGAAAGACTCAAATATATGTGAAGTAGTATTCTTTCCACGCTTGGGATTGCATAAGTGTGATTTAATTTGTAAGTTGTAACCCCCCTATGAATAGTTATTTCCCTTCACAATGGTAATAATGAAAAAGAGGACAAATTGACGGAGGAATGGGGTAATTTGACTCACATTCTTATAAAGTTAAGAGATCTGTGTAATTAGATAATTAAATGCATGTGATTCCAGTTTTCCAAATTACTAGTACTTTTCATTATGCGAGCATAAAATATTTATTTGGAGCACGGTGTAGTAAGGAATTTTTCTTTTGGATGTTAGAATAAAATACTTCCTATAATTCTTTTTACTTGATTTCTTTTATAATTTTTTTAAAGTTTTTTAATAATTAAAATTTTATAATATTTTTTTCATTTTTAACCCTTATAATTATTGAATAAATTAAGACGGAGGATTTAAATAGAATTTGATTTACAATAAAATTATCGATAAAAAAGGACTTACAATAAAAAATAATATTATAATATTTATAAAATATTTTAAAAAAGATAAATTAATAATTAATAAAATATTTTATGTGAGATATATATAATTAATAAAAAGACTAAAAAATTTGGGTTGCGGTGACTCCTATCACCTCCGTTGGCTTTGTCTGTGGCGCCCTCTTCTTCCTTATGTGATCAGTGGGTCTGCGGATGTACTCGGTATTTTTTTATCGATCGATGAGAAATAATTGTAAAACTATAAAATTAATTAAAATCACACATATTGAAAGAAACATCTATATTATATATAGCTTGCTTTAAACTTAATGATCTTTCCATAATTATATTCATAAATTAAGCGTGCAGATCACTGCAAATGCTTTTGGAAGGGGAGCTCTCTGAAAATGATAATTAGAAAACTCACTGGATTGGACTATATATATCTTATTATATCATTACGCTAACAAGCTGTGGCATTCATGAGATGGGTTGTACAGGTTATGATTATACCCCACCTAATCATATATATTTTGGTTTAATTTGGCCTATTTTTTATATCCTGTTCTTACAAAGCCTGAATCCTACTCAGGTAGTATAGTTAGGCTAAGTGAAGAAGCTAGTGTGTCCTTTGATGCTGCCTATGTCCCTCCTTTTATAGGTGTTGTGGGTATTCTCTATATATGGCATGATCGACTTGATTGAAGCGTATCTTGCACTGATTTGGCTGTCAAATCAATTCTTTTCTTATATGTCTGATCTCCTCCTCATGTTAGGCCAAGGATCTGGTTATTTGCATGCTGAATCGTCTCGTATGTGTCCTCTTCGACCCGAGGTTCTATCCGGTCCGAACTTGTCTTATACGTATCATAAGCCTCCCAAGCTACAAAGTGTTGACTCAGTGAAGTAGCTTGTTTGCTCTGGTTCTCTTCTACCCGAACGGTGCCTGTATTTGGGTCTGCTCGGTCCTAACTTGTCTTGTACGTATCATAAGCCTCCCAAGCTACGAAGTGTTGACTCAGTGAAGTAGCTTGTTTGCTCTGGTTCTCTTATACCCGAACGGTGCCTGTATTTGGGTTTGCTCGGTCCTAACTCACACATTTTGTCAGCCGTTGCAGTTGAATACTGAGCGTTGGATTGGTTTGATCTTTACCGTTCGTTGTTACAACAGTCGTGCCTTTTGGTTTACCTGACTCTTCAATTTCGTGCCTTTTGGGTTTCTTAACGTTTCGCGCCTATATTAGGCTTTGATGAATCCTTCCTTGTCACGAAATCTTACTTCTTTCTGCTTTTCCTTGCTTCGCTCTTTCTGTGCTTTCGCGTCGTTCGTGCTTCCTGTTTCTGTGTTTCCTGCTTATCTTCCTGCTCTCGGGTACACGCCTTTCTTCTCCGTTACCTTCTCTTCATTTTTAGCCATGTCTGTTTCTAGAGCAACTTCTGAGTTTTCTGGTGAGGGTTCCGATGGTAAGAGTTACCATAGTAGGGCACCATCTATTTCTGCTTTAAGTTCCACTGATAGCACCGGGACTGATTCCTCTAGTGAGGGTTTGGGTGAGGATAATGTTGAATCTTCTTACTGTGCCCTTATCCTAGTTGATGTTTCCCATGAGGGAGGGGAGGATTCTGGTGTATCTAAAGGAAAGAAAAAGAAGAAGGTTTTAAAGTATTCTGGGGAGGGTGAATTTGAAGGTTACATCCTTAAGGTTGATGAGGAAGAAAAGGAAGAGTCTGAGTATGACTTTGAGGGTTATTCCTGGGTAGAAGAGTTGATCCGGGATTCTTCGTCGGTGTATACCGATGAACCTTCTCTTAGGAAATTTGTTGGCCGAGTAAATTTTACCCGACTGAGTACCAAGGGTTCCATAAAGTGTAGCTGGTGTAACCCAGGAGATAGAATTTGTCATCGACGTACTCCTAACTTGGTTCATGATGTCGTCTATGTGTTTGATAAATTGTTTAGTCAGTTTAATGCCCGAGTTCCTTTCACTGACTTCGAGTGTTCTCTTCTCCGTCTTCTTAACGTTGCTCCTACTCAGCTTCATCCTAACTCTTGGGGCTTTATAAAAGGCTTCCAGATCCTTTGTGACTTTTTTAGCATAATTCCGACCTGTCCCAAATTTTTCTATTTTTTTCAAGTTAAAGTAACTCGTCCTTTGGGTTTAATCCCGATCAATAGTCGGTCTAATAGGAGAATAATGGGTCCTTATACCTCTTCCCTTAAACAGTTTAAAGATCATTTTTTCTGCCTTTTTAGCAAAGTAGGGGATAAGTTTTTTCTTGATGACAACCAAAATTTCACCTTCCCTATATATTGGTCTCCCCGTCCTCGTGCTGTTCTATCCTTTGAGGCCGACTTCCTCTCACCTGAGGAATTTATTGAGGTGAACTTTCTGAAGGATGTCGCTGGGCTGAAGTGTGGTAACCTGATTAAGTTAGAGAACAGACCTGTTGACCTAAAGAGATATATTGGTATGATTTGATCTTGTTTATTCATTTTGTTGGACTTTTCTTAGTATGATCAACTTTTCATATTCCTATTTGATTATAGAAACCATGGCCGGTGCTTTAGACAAGAGGGTGTTGGCTCGTCGTCTTGTGGCTCAACGGGCCGAGAAGGCTAAGGCCGGAACTAGTCAGACCGAGAAGACTTTGGGTGGAGCTACTTCTGGAGCCAAAGTACCAAACCCTCAGGTGACACCTTCGGATAAGTCCCCATCTAAAGAGACTTCTAGGAAGCGTCCTCGAAATTCTCCTTTTCGCCTGGATGTTAAAAAAGATGTTGGTCCCGAGTTGCCTGCCGAGGGTGCAGGTGTGCAAGTGTTTCAGGATTTTACCGGGTCGGGTTCCACTATATCTTCTCTATCGGACAACCGCTTTGATGTTCATCAGGTCATAGACAACAATCTCCTTCTGAATAATGATGTTAAGTACTTGGACAAATGGGGTCCTCGGTCCGCTCAACTCATGCTTCAGCATATAGGCGTTAGGACTGCAGCCCTTGCTCGATATTTGGAGCGGCATGACTCTTCCAGTTCTTCTCGGGAATCCGAGTTGACTAAATCTGTTGACGATTTACAGAAGTAGCTGGTTGGGTATGAGGAGATGAAGACTAAGGTGGCGGGGCTAGAGGGTCGAATTGTTCTTTTGACCAAAGAAAATGAAGGTTTGAAAAAAGATAAGGACTCCCTGACCGAGCAAGTTAATACCGAGAAGACTTCCAGGAGTAAGGCCGAGAAGTTATTAACTGAAGCGCTTGTGGGAAAGAAGAAGGCTGAGGAAGAAAAGGATAAGATTGAGGCTGGTGCAGCGCATACTTATGATCAAGGGTTCTCTCAGGCTCTGGAGCAGGTTAAGGCCTTATACCCTTCTCTTGATGTTTCCAGCTGTGATGTTTTGAAGGAAGTCGTGGACGGGGTTTTGATGGAGATGGTTCTGGAGGATGAAGGAGGTGGTTCGAAAGATAATGTGGAGGGAACTATTGGCGAAGATGGTGAAGTTAATGTTGAGAATCCTTCCTCGGGCCGCACTGATGACAATGGTGGTGACGCTGAGAAGACTTTTGCTGACCAACCCTAAATGTCTGATTATTTTCTTTTCGCTTTGTTGTTGTAATTAATCTTTTGATGAATGTACTCTTAAACCTTTTGAATGTTTATGCGCACGTTTTTTGATTTTTCCTCACCGTCCATGACTTTACCTTCTTTCAAAATGTGGGATTAAGTAATATCGTCGTTTTTTGTGCCGCATTTATTGCATTCCGTTAACTCCTAAGGTTCTCGTGGCACTATAAAAGGGGGTAGTGCCTTTTACTTTCTTCATTCGTTCTTCATACGTGGTTATCATGACCGAGCTGATTGGGAAGACAAAGGACTTTCTGATATCAGTTAATCTGTTTGATCCGATTCTTAACAGGAAACGGATCAACAGATTAATTGATGTTGGAGAACTCTTTTGATGAACTATTCGGATCAAGCAGATTAACTGAAGATGGGAGTGAAGACGTCGGGTTCTGTTCAAAGGAGTCTGAGGTTCACTCCTTATGCCAAAGATGGGGGGCCATGTTTGTGAGGAAACCCAGAATCGCACTTGGCTCTTCGGCCTTTGGGTGCACCGAGGAGATTTCTTCTCGTGACCGAGTGGCTTCGAGGGGGTGGAGGTGGCGGAAGAGTTTCAAGAAATTGATCCCCGTCGTAGTCTTGTGACACCCTACCCTTTAGAATAGGTTATGTAGGATAGTCTTCTGGTGTAGCCTGATGGTCTTCTTTGGTAGTATCAGCTCCAACCTTTTTCCTTCTAGAGGAAAAAGGGGTTTTGTAATATTTTTTGTATTCTAAGTCTTGTGTGTGGTTGGTAGTCTTCTGGTGTAAAACTTATGAATTCTAAATGCAAGTTGTCTTTCCTCTTTATTTTCATTTGGATCTCGTACTCTTGGCATCATATCATTAATTTACTAGGTTCTTAATTGAATTCCAAAGGTTAAACTAAGTAAGTATTGATCCTAAGCAAAGTGCGAATTCTGTGCGAGGGTGTGAAAAGATAATTTCGTAAAATTACTGAAATGTTGAACCTGGTTCTTGTAGTAAAACTGAGGTGGTGTGTCAAACACCCTCTTAGTACGAGGAGTTGATCCTTGTGACAATATTCAAGTGTTGAACTTGGATTATGGGAGGATCCACTAGGTGCAATGAGTTTAATCTTGAAAAATTAACCTGTTCGGTACGAGTACTTCTAGGTACGAGTAGTTGATCTCTGTGACAATATTCAAGTTTGAACTTGAATTAGGGGAGGATCCACTAGGTGTGATAAGTTTAATCTTGAAGAATTAACTTGCTCGGTACACATACTGCTAGGTACGAGTAGTTGATCTTCTAGAACTTGTGCATCACGTCTTTCGGGGAGTAAAATTTGACTCGTTACCCTGAGATGAAACTCAATTTTTAGAGTATAAGCTCGTTACCCTGAGATTAGACTCAGTTTTTAGAGTGTAGATTTGGCGAATCACGTCTTCCCTTTGGAGAATTTAACTCGTTACCTTGAGATGAGACTCAGTTTTTAGAGTGTAAGCTCGTTACCCTGAGATACGACTCAGTTTTTAGAGCATAGATTTGGCGAATCACGTCTTCCCTTTGGAGAATTTAACTCATTACCCTGAGATGAGACTCAGATTTTAGAGTGTAAGCTCGTTACCCTGAGATGAGACTCAGTTTTTAGAGTGTAAGCTCATTACTCTGAGATGAGACTCAGTTTTTAGAGCATAGATATGGCGAATCACGTCTTCCCTTTGGAGAATTTAACTCGTTACCCTGATATGAGACTCAGTTTTTAGAGTATAGATTTGGCGAATCACGTCTTCCCTTTGGAGATTTTAACTCTTTACCCTAAGATGAGACTCAGTTTTTAGAGTGTAAGATCGTTACCCTGAGATGAGACTCAGTTTTTAGAGCATAGATTTGGCGAATCACGTCTTCCCTTTGAAGAATTTAACTCGTTACCCTGAGATGAGACTCAGTTTTTAAAGCGTAGATTTGGCGAATCACGTCTTCCCTTTGGAGAACAAAATTTAATGGAGATAACAATATAAGACAAATATAATTATTTATTGGTTTAAAGTCAAAATTAAGCCTCGTTAAAACCTTTCTCGGTAAAAACACTCCTTAGGGATAAAAAACCAAGATAGGAAAACGAGTACCTAACCTGACTGTCATCATACAATCTGTAGTTAACTGAAATAAAATCTTAGATGTTTGGCGTTCCATGTCCTAGGTATGGGTCTTCCTGTTAGTTTTTCCAACTCGTATGCCCTGAGGCCAACTTCTTTCTTGATTCTGAATGGGCCTTCCCAGTTCGGGGCGAGCTTCCCATGTCTTGGGTCTTTTCTTGCTTGTTCGATTTTTCGTAAGACCAAGTCTCCCTTTATGAATTTCCTAGGTTGAACTTTTGAGTTGTATCTTCTGGCTGATCTATCTTTACAAACTTGTTCTGTGAGGCGTGCCACTTCTCGTTCTTTTGTTAATAAATCCAGTTCGGTTCTCAGATTATTTTCATTTTCTCCAGCATTAAACTCTTGAACCTGAGGGCTCATGTAGGATATCTCTACAGGGATCATCGCATCGCTTCCATAGGTTAACCAGTACGGTGTTTCTCTTGTTGCCGTCTGAGGTGTGGTGTGATATGACCACAAAACCATTGGTAGTTCTTCGGTCCATCTTCCCTTTGCTTCTCCAAGTCTTTTCTTCAATCCATTGAGTATTATTTTGTTGGCCGCTTCAGCTTGTCCATTTGTCTATGGGTGCTCAACTGAAGCCTTGATGTGTTTTATGTTATATTCTCTGCATAGGTCGGTAAATTCCCTGCAATCGAATTGCTTTCCATTGTCTGATATTATTGTGTTTGGGATACCATGCCGGCATATTATCTGTCTCCAGACAAATTTACTTATTTTTCCTGAAGTTATTGATGATAAGGGCTCTGCTTCGATCCATTTGGTGAAGTAGTCGATGGCGACAACTAGGTACTTGACCTGCCCAGGAACTAGTGGGAATGGGCCGAGGAGATCTATCCCCCACATTGCGAAGGGCCACGAGGACGTAATACTGTGTAGTTCCTCTGGACTCATGTAGCTGAACTTTGCGAATTTTTGACAAGCATCACATTTTTTCACGAACTCTTTAGCGTCAGCCCTTAATGTTGGCCAATAAAATCCAGCTCTCAGAATCTTGGCTGCTAATGATCTTGCTCCCCCATGGCTTGCACATACTCCTTCATGTACTTCCTTCAAGATGTAGCTTTGTTGATTATTTATGATGCATCTTAGCAGGGGGATGAATACCCTCTTCGGTAGAGTTGTCCGTTTATGATTACGTAGAAGCTGAAGTGGTACATGATTTTCCGAGCTTCGATCGGATCGGAAGGTAACCTGTTGTTCTGAAGATATTGAAAAAAAGGGGTGATCCAAGAATCTGAAGTGGTGATGTTTATTACCTCTAAATCTTTCTCGATACTTGGTTTTTGTAGGGTTTCCTGTATAACCGTCTTGTTGCATCCCGATTTTTTCGTACTTGCGAGCTTGGATAACAGGTCGGCTCTTAGGTTTTGCTCTCTAGTTATGTGCTGAATTTTGATACCTGCAAAGTTAGTTACTAAGCTCTTCACCTTATTCAAATACCTGGAGAGTTGAGGATCTCTTGTTTGATATTCTCCTCCAACTTGGCCTGTGACCAACTGTGAGTCACTGAAGACGGTTATACAGCTCGCTCCTACTTCCTTGGCTAGGAGCAGTCCTACAATGAGCGCTTCATATTCTGCCTGATTATTGCTTACTTTAAATTCAAAACAAAGGGATTGTTCGAGAACCAAATTATTTGGTCCTTCTAGGATGACTCCGGCTCCGCTACCTTTTATATTTGATGCTCCATCGACATAAAGGGTCCAAAGTTGCTCTTTTTGTTCATCAGCTGGGGTGAGTTCTACCAGAAAATCTGCTAAAATCTGTGATTTGATAGGTCCTCTTGGTTGGTACTGTATTTCGAACTCTGACAGTTCAACCAACCATTTGATCATTCTCCCGGCCAATTCGGGTTTGTGTAAGATCTGTTTTATCAGTTGGTCGGTCTTTATTATAATCTGGTGGATTTGAAAATAGGGCCTAAGTCTCCGAGCGGCTGTTATGACTGCTAGGATAACCTTTTCTATTTTTTGGTATCTCAACTCAGGTCCTTGTAGTGCTCTACTAACGAAATAGATCGGTTGTTGTCCTTCTGGGTAGTCTTGTACCAACACTGCGCTGATTGCTTGCTCGCTTACTGCCAGGTACACAAGAATCTCCTTTTCTGGAAAAGGTTTCTTTAGAATAGGAGGTTGAGAAAAATAAGTTTTGATTTGTTGGAAAGCCTGCTCACACTCTTCGTTCCATTGGAATTTACTTCCCTGTTTAATGGATTGGAAGAGTGGTCGCAATCGTTCTCCAGACTTAGATAAAAATCTGGAAAGAGCCACTACTCTTCTTGCTAGTCTCTGCACTTCTTTCATATTTGATGGGCTCTTCATTGCTAATATGGCTTGGCATTTTTCTGGATTGGCTTATATTCCTCGATCTGTTAACATGAAACTGAGGAATTTTCCGGAATGAACGACAAAAGAGCATTTTTCTGGGTTAAGTCTCATATTGAACCTCCCGAGTTGCCCAAAGATTTCTCCAAGGTCATCTGTATGCTTCCTATCTGAAGGGGTTTTGACTACCATATCATCAATGTAAACTTCAATGTTACGTCCGATCTGATCTGCAAATACTTTGTCCATCAACCTCTGATATGTGGCCCCAGTGTTCTTTAGCCCAAATGGCATGACTCGGTAACAGTAGTTGGCCATATCAATTATGAAGGTCGTTTTATCCTCGTCTGTTGGGTTCATTCGGATCTGGTTGTGCCCCGAGTAAGCGTCCATGATACCGAGGTATTTATACCCTGATGCTCCATCTACTAAATGATCAACGTTGGGAAGAGGATAGGCATCCTTAGGGCATGCTTTATTTAGATCGGTAAAGTCGATGCACATCCTCCACTTCCCATTTGATTTTTTCACCATTACAACATTTGAGAGCCATGTTGAATATTCTATTTCCCTTATGAAACCTGCGGCTAACAACTTTTTTGACTCTGCTAAGGCTTCATTTCTTCTTTCATCTCCCAGTCTTCTCTTTTTTTGAGAGATGGGTTTGGCCTTCGGATCGATCATCAGCTTATGACTCATAAAATCTTGATCTACTCCGGGCATATCTGCAAGTGTCCAGGCAAATAAATCTGAATTATCCCGTAGAATTTGTATAATTTGACGTTCCTCTTCTGGCTGGAGACTCATTCTGTTTCTGGTCGTTTTGCTTGGGCTGTCTCCTATTTGAACGACCTTCAACTCTTCAGAGGGTTGAGGTCTTCTGTCCGAGAAATCCATCCCTGGGTCCAATTCGGTTGAAAGGATTCCGAGCTTTGTGTTGGCAGTCTTGTTAGGGGGTTTTCTTGTTTCCAAGCTCTTCACGTAACATCGTCGGGCTTCGCTTTGTTCAGATCTCATTATTCCTATCTTTTCATTATCAACTGGAAACTTCATTGTTAAATGAGGAGTCGAGACGACTGCCCCTAATGCATTTAGGGTGGGTCTCCCGATGTTGATGTTGTAAGATGTGATAGCATTAACGAGTAAGTATTTAACATTCACAGTTTTATAAATCCCATCAGACCCGAAGGTCGTTCTAAGATTTACAAAACCTCTTACCTCGACTTGTTCGCCTGCAAAACCTACCAAGTTTCCTTCAAAAGGGTGAACGACGTCGGTTGGCAATGAGAGGTCTTCATATGTTTTCCAAAACAAAACATCGGCTGAACTGCCTTAGTCGATCAACACTCTTCTGACAGAGCAACCTTCAATGTTCACTCGGATGACCATTGGATCATCTTGATTTATATCCTGTAATCCTGCAAAATCTCTGTCAGAAAAGGAAATAACGGGGTGGGATCTACCTTTTTGATAATTATCTGATTTATTAACTGAGCAGATTGTCCTAAGGTGTCTCTTTCTGGAGGAGGATGTTGATCCTCCTCCTGCAATGCCTCCAGAGATGGTGTGTATGGATCCCGCTCTTCGTCGTGGAGTACTTGGTCCGGGGTTTCGATCGGGTGATTCCTCTCGGCCCCTTCTTCTGTCATAGTCTACTCGAGGTGACCGAGTCTAATTAGTTGTTTGATCTGGTTTTTGAGGGTCCAACAGTCGTCTGTGTTATGACCAAAGGCGCGATGAAAATCGCATCTCTTTGTTCGGTCGATGCCTTCGGGTGTCTCCTTTGGGGGTGGAGGAAGTTCAATAATCCTTGAGTTATAAACTTCCCGCAAAATTTGACTTCTCCTGGCGTTCAAAGGAGTGAACTGATCGAAGATTGGGGTGGGCCGGGGTGGTTTAATTGGTCTTCCTTTCTTTCCTATTTTATTTTGAAAAGAAAAGGATCCCCGTTCCCTTTGCTGGTTTTGCAACATATCATCGGTTCCTCCTTTTTCTAGGGGTTTAGTCAACATTGCTATGAGGTGTCTTTTTGCTACTGCAGCTTCTTCCGCTTCTATTTGTCTTGAGGCCCTTTCTCCTAAAGTCGGCTATATCTGTTGGTTTGGACTTAGCGAGTTCATCAGCGAACTGCCCTTCCTTTAGTCCGTTGATGATAGCTCTCAGATGGATTTTTGGATCCAGCTCTTTGACCTGCATGACTTCTTTGTTGAAGCGGTTGATGTAGTCCTTGAGTGGCTCGTTGTCCCCTTGTAATATGCTAAATAGAGTGTCCTCCGTCTTTTTGAAGGGGTAGCTTGATGAAAATTGATTTTTGAAAGCCGTGCTGAACTCATCAAGCCCTTCAATTGAGCCGGGGATAAGAGTGGAATACCACTGTAGTGCAGGACCTGTTAGAGTTCCTGGGAAAATTTTACATAAAATAGGGTCAGTAGCACCTATCATAAGCATTACAGTATGAAATCGGGCAAGATGAGAATTTGGGTCAGTAGTTCCATCATATATAGGTAAGTCAGGAAATTTAAAATATTTTGGTAAAGGAACAGACATAATATAATCAGAAAAGGGGTGAAATCGTGTATCTGTTTGATTATTTAAATTGACTTGAGGTTCAGAGCGTTCTGGGAGGGTTGCAGTTCCTGAAGAGTGAGTGTCGTCCTCCTCTTCTTCCTCATGAGTCCTGTTCAGCTGTTCTCGAATGACTCTGTTTTCCTCCAAAACTCTCTGATTTTCTTGCCTGAGTTGCTCGAGCTATTGAGCAAGCTCTTGTAATGTTGGACCATTGTCGTCGTCGACATTCGTCCTTGTTTTCACCATTATTGAGGTACTTGTGGTGCTCTGGGAAAGTTTTACCAGAGCCCCATGGTGGGCGCCAAATGTTCTTACAAAGCCTGAATCCTACTCAGGTAGTATAGTTAGGCTAAGTGAAGAAGCTAGTGTGTCCTCTAATGCTGCCTATGTCCCTCCTTTTATATGTGTTGTGGGTATTCTCTATATATGGCATGATCGGCTTGATTGAAGCGTATCTTGCGCTGATTTGGCTGTCAGATCAATTCTTTCCTTATATGTCTGATCTCCTCCTCATGTTAGGCCAAGGATCTGGTTATTTGCATGCTGAATCGTCTCGTATGTGTCCTCTTCAACCTGAGGTTCTATCCGATCCAAACTTGTATTATACGTATCATAAGCCTCCCAAGCTACGAAGTGTTGACTCAGTGAAATAGCTTGTTTGCTCAGGTTCTCTTCTACCCGAACGGTGCCTGTATTTGGGTCTGCTCGGTCCTAACTTGTCTTGTACGTTTCATATCCAAACACATAAACCCAAAGAAATATTATATAATGCATATACGAATTTAATTAAAATCAAGTGTAAGTAGATCAAAATCGGATTGACTTGAGGTATAATTTTTTTTTTGGTGTAAGGGAAAATAAAGAAAGACCAAAATAAAACAATTACAGAGCAGCATCCTCTAGCAACAGATTGAAAATCTGAGTTGGAGGAGATTCCCAAAGCGTAAACTCTAGAGCACTAGATTTTCCTAGCTTAGCTAAGGCATCAGCTACGCAGTTAGCTTCCCGAAAAAATGAACTTCACTTGAACATCCCATCTCCTCTGTAGCAAGTTTCTAATCTCTACCAATTTGTCCCTGCAAGGAACCGAACCGGGGAGGGTGGGCAGCAAAATGAGACGCACCAAGGTTGGAGGATCGATTTAAATTAAACAAAATCATAGAATAACAATAATAATAATTCATATAAAATAATTAAATATACCAGATACATTAGAATTTCCTTCAATAGATTAATTAATAGATTAATTAGATGTAGTGTTTTTTTACTCCTTTTAATTTTAGGATATTAATTACTAAGAGTAGAATAAATATATATCATTTTATGTGTATAGAATAAATGCGTTCTCAAATAAATAAAAGGATTAAATATGCTTCTAGTCCCTACATTTTAAAAGGTGACGTGGCAAAGTCAGTGCTAACTAAGCTAACACAGTGTTACGTCATGATAGAGTGTCATGAAAGAGGTTTTTCCGGTGCCCTAATTGGAAGGTTTGTGTTTTTTAAAAATTTGTAGAGCATTTATTTCAACAACTCATGCTAAAAATGGAATTGAGATTTGCAAACTATCATAACGTGGCACTGTGTTAGCTAAGTTGGCACTGACCTTGCCACGTCAACTTTTAACTTTGTTGTCCAAAGTAAGCAAAGTTAACAGAAAAACTTAACGGTAAAGACCTATTTCATAAATAAAAAATTAAGTAGGTATTGAAAGCATAAAAAAAAGTGGGCATGGACTAAAATAAAAAATGAGTAAATCCTTAATTTGGCCATCGAAAGATTTGAGGTCAGTCACATTAGTCCCTGAAAGATAAAATTACATTTTCGTCCCTAAAAGATGAAAAAGTCATTCAATTTAGTTCTTTTTAGGGATTAAATTGACATTTTAAAAAATCTTTCAAGGACTAAAGGGAACAATTTTTTATTTTTCAGGGACTAAATTGAATAACTTTTCATCTTTTATGGACGAAAAATGTAATTCCATTCTTTCAATGACTAATATGACCAATACCAAATCTTTCAGGGATAAAAATGAGAGTTTACAATAAAAAACTCACTAAAATGTAGGGACCAGAAATATATTTAAGTCTAAATAAAATTATGAAATGGTTCAAAAATTTTAAATGGAGTGAGTGGAAAATTATTTCCTTATTGTCTTATTAGTTCCTAAAAAGGATTAACGTGTCCAACAAAAGCATATGTAAGTGGAGAATTAACTTGAGCAATGGAAGCATAAGTTAAAGACTACTTATTATTGTTTTTTTAGTTTAAAAACTAATATGACTATTTTGTGTAAATTTTGGGGACGAAAATAAGGATTTATTCATTTTTTTAATTATAATCAAATCAAAAATATTTTTGTTTACATACATAATGAGTTCATTTATTTAAGTTTAAGACAGTAATCCCAAGGTTACACAACAAGGTGATAATGCATTTTTTTAAAAAAAGATTTATACAAAACATAAGTTATTTCACCTATACTTATTATTATGTAAAGTATATTTCTTTTCTTTTAACATTCTCTATTCACTATTCTATATTTCTATTATAAGAACTTTTTTCAAAAGATACTCAAAGTAATTTTTAAAAATAATTAGAAATTTATTTTCTTATATTATTATAACTTTTTTTTATATAAAACTTACTCAAAGAGTCTAAAAATTGTAAAAGTGATTTTTAAAAACTTACTCAAAGACTCTAAAAATTGTAAAAGTAATTGTATATATAAGGCTGAGGCCCCGTTTAGAAATACAACTTATTTAAGTACGTATAACATAAGCTCTTATTTAATAAGCACTTAATAAATAAGCTCTTAAAAAGATTGATGAAAATTGAAGAGGGTACAGTGTACTTAAATTCTCTATAAGCTATTCTATAAATTATTCTCAGGAGCTTATTGAAATAAGTTGAAAACAGCTTATGAGCATGTCATAAGCTCTTTTCAGAAGTTTACCCAAACAATTACATACGTGTTTATGTCATAAAATAAGTTCAAATAAACTTTTTCAAACAGCATCTTACTCAAAGACTCTAAAAACTGTAAAACTTAGTCAGTGTCTCTAAAAAAAGTTAAAACAATTAAAATATCTAAAAGATAAAGTACATTTTTATATAGTTTTAAAATGACTATATTTTTTTTAAAAAAATAAAATAATGACGAGAAATTACTTTTCTATTCAAATTAAACACGTATTGTAAAACTTTAATTTAAAATTAAATTAACAACGCAGTCATTTCGTTCATATGCATCTTGGTGGAGATGAAACATGCATGTTTCAAGTCATTAATAAATTATATATTCTACGCATTCGTGCAATAATTAATGGATTTAATTGGTCACATGCGGTGAAGATAATTCAATAAAACCTTAAGGGAATCTATGACCGTACACAAAGTCACAAAATTTCCTTTTGTCATCAAAGATCAAACTATGTACGTTGACTCTTTTAATTCTTTTACTTTGAAAAATTAGGCCATGTTTGACGACTACTGTATTACCAGACACAGTTTTCATAAGAAAATGACTTGGATTAATACTTTTTTCTAGATGTTTTATATTCCGTTTCCTGCTTTAATTTTGAATATGTACTTGTGGACAAACAAGTGAAAGACCTTCCTCACCGCTCTTATTTTTCTTCCTTTGTTGTAAATTATATATTTTTTTCTTGAGACATATTATCATATAAAAATCATACAAAAACCAATGTTGTAAGTTATCTTTATTTCATATTTAAAAGAAATATTAATAAAGATAAAGTTTTTGGCTAAAACTCTAGCAATATAAAAAGAAAATATATACCAGCTTTTGATTTGGTTTTTTTTGTAATTAATTAAGTAAAAACAAGCGATAAGTGTTTTTTTTAAACACTATCATGTAACTATTCTATAATTGTTTTGCTTATTTTTAACCAAAAAAACTGCTACATATATGGAATTTGGAACAATATATATTATTTTTTAGATGTATATTTTAATGCCTAAAAAAATAAATTAAAGGTAATCTTTTCTTAGTTAAAGTTGCTATATGGTTGAGATTATATTAGAATTGGATGCACCTGAAGTATTACATAGAATTGTGTTTATTTTATTTTAACATCTCCGCGTTAAATAATAATTAATAAGTCATGTAAACCTATAAGAAAAATAGATGTTTCAATGTAAAATAAAATTTTTATATTGTATTTGATGTGAAAATTTTCAAAGTCATCTGTGTATCACACGTATATTGCTTTCCGTGATGGATGGATCACATTCAAAAGCAAATGATATGAGATTCCATACACATGGAAGAATTTTTTGCACATAAGAAAGACAAGGAAGATTATTTTTATGCGCCAATATTAAATTCTTTTGAGTTGCTATCAGATATTAACATTGACTCATTTTGATCTTACTTTGAAATTAAATTGGTTAATTAATAGTCCATGCATGCTTAACGAGCACTGTTTTACGAAAACATATATACACTAAAAAAGAACTTTGATTTTTCTATTATTCGGTTGGGTTGTTGTGCTTTTCTAAATATTTATTTGATTGAATAGATCACTTTGTGAAAGTTCCGTACACCTGCTAAACACTAGTACTTTTTCTCTGCTTCTACTTCCAATAATGTTTCAATTAAGGTAGCCCTATGAATGATTTGAGAGTGGAGACTTTGTGATCTAATTGTGAAAACTGAAAAGTTCACACTACCAAGTGCTTTTGACGTATTATGTATAATTGAATATGACTTTGAATTAATGATTAGGCCACATGTTTAACGAGTAATGTTTTACCAAAACTTGCTTAATTCCTACGAACAGGACTTCGATTCCTTTTGGTATTCCGTTTCTCTATTTATTTTGTTTTCTTCCTTCTTTTCTTAATAATTATTAATCATTGTAAGAAACCTTGAAGTTCTCACGTTTTTTTTTTAATCTTGTGTCGAATTTATTGATGCTTGAACAATTTTTTTTTTCTTTAAAACCAAATCAAATCAAAATCAACCGCAATTCCCTAACTAAACACTCTTATTCCTCATTGTCCGCGTAGTTAACCCTGAAAGTTGATAGTAACCTTCCTTTCATGTTGTATCCATTCGGGCTTCTTTAATTGAATTCCTATTTTATAACTAGGTTGGGTCGATGAGGGGACTTGCTTTCCGCACCCCCTTTTACTTTCCACAATTCCTAGACAATGATTTTTCAAAAATGCCCTCTATCTTTTTCGAGAAACTAATTTTCTGAAACTAAATGATAAAAATGATTTCTAGATATTAATTTCCAGATAAGAATGGTTTTCAAAAATGAATTTCTAGAAATGTATTTTTTTTTTTTATAAATTTTAGTTTTTAGAGATAGAAAAACAATTTATCTCTAAACTTTCTGTCTCTAAAGCATAAACATAATTATTTCGTTTTTAACGAGTTTAGATACCAAACTTTTCATAAATTAATATCCAAACGTGTTTTTTTTTCAAAAATTAAATTTTGGAAAGAGAAAAGAAAAGAAAAAAGTGAGTGAAGTGGTGGTGGAGTGTCAGGAGGTGGAGGTGAGTTGGGGGAGGTAGAAGTGACGATGGAGTGAGAGAGTGGGGGTAATTCTTCTATGAGCACATAACTAACACTTCAATTTTAGACACAACCAATTAAACTCATTTAAATAAATAAAAAAGAGATAAAATAAGAATATGTCACTTGTTCTCATATTTCACAAAGTTATATTTCCATTTTACCCCCCATTTCGCTTTCAATTTTCCAACCTCTACCACTTAACAAAACCCTCGATTCAACCCAACCATACTTCAATAGTTCAACTCCAATCTGCTCCTAATAAAAAAGTGAAGACTCCATTTTTCTAGCAGAGACCATCAATGGTGAATGTCATTCATTGCTATGAATTCCCATAGTCTCACATTATGTCTTCAACCATCAATTTGACTGAGGACGTATCCTTTCACTACTAAAAATTTGGTGATTAGAGAGGGAAGAAATCCCTCACTAAAGAAGGAAAAATCCCTCGTGAAAAATTTAGTGACAGATTTTGCGATGGATAGTAAATTCGTCGCTAAAAGTGGCATCACTAAAATTTTGTAACAGATTTGAAAAATCTGTCACAAATAAATTTTCCCTCGCTAAGATATAAAATTCTGTCACAAACTAATTGGAGAAAGAAAACATAATTACGTCACTAATTGTAACGGAAGAAAATCCGCCACAAATAGCGAGGGAAAATTTCCTTCGCTAAGACATAAAATTCCGTTACAAACTAATTAGAGGAAGAAAACATAATTTTGTCACTAATTGTGACGGAATAAAATTCGTCACAAATAGAGAGGGAATATTTCCCTCGCTAAGAAGAAAAAATAATCACTACCCGTGACCGATTTTAAATGAAATTTGGAGATAAAATTTTCGGTCTCAAAATCGGTCGCTAATACCAAACGCAGACCTCATTTTAACAATGGATAATTTAATAGGAATGGGCCTTGATTCAGATTTTGGGCCATTTTGAAAATCTATTGTATTAATTACTGTATTTTTTATGGACATTAATTACTGTATTACTGTATTAGTTCAAACACCATTTTAAGTTTAAAGTATTAACTTAGACAAAAAAACTATTAACTAATAAATACTAAAATTAAGCCAAATTAAAATTAATATCGGGCAATTTCACCCCATAACACTGATACAATCAAGCAAACTCACATTTAGTCTTCTAGATACAGAAGAAAAATAATCCAGAAAAAATTACGTACACAACACCAATGAAAATAAGATACACTAGCTAATTACAAAAGAGAAAAAGAAAAACAAAATGATAACATATTTATGCTCCAATCTCTTAAGACTAAGACTCTAGTCTTGCCACTTTCACTTCCCTGCAAAAAAAAAAGTAATCACCATGAGAAGAAAATAGAAACAAAAATAGAGATGAAGAAGACTTTTTAAGAACAACTCAGAATTAAAAAAATGAAGAAATGAAAAATATGATCAGAGACACAATGAGAAAGAATGAAAAAGTAAACCACCTATATGTTCACCGCCGCACTAAACCGACAATCTTCCTCCACCGCAGCCTGGCACAGACGCTCCCCAATTACAGTGCTCCTCCACTGTTTTTTATTCTGGTAAACAAATCGCTTAATATGCTTAAAAAGAAACCGGAGAGCGACAACTAGCAAGGGAGAAGAGGGTGGAACCACCGATCCATCACGGCTTTGAACCGGTCGCGTTCTTTCACCACGACAACCATCTTAGCGCTCCTGCAGTCGCTGCTCTCATGAGCAGCACATCACCCGCGTCACATCGTATGCCGCCTGTCGCACCACCGTCCAGATCGTAACTGAATGCCATCTCGTCTCCTTTATAAAGGCCTGCATGATCTGTCTCTGCCACTGTCATCTTGAGAGCTCCAGATAATGAAGTGCGAGAACATGGTTATGATTTGAAGGCCTGCATGTTTTAATCAAAGGGTTTAGAGGGAAGGAAGGAGGCAGATCGAGAGAGAAAGGCGCTGATATCTGAGAAAAGGAAGTAGAATGAGAGTGAGGCAGAGAAAACAGATTAGGGAGTGGGAATATGAAATCCCTCGCTAAATAGAGGGTATAGATTATTGTTACTTTGTGAGGGAATTTAAATCCCTCGGTAATTAGAGAGGGAATTTGAAATCCCTCGCTAAATAGAGGGTTTAGATTACTGTTACTTTGTGAGACAATTAAAATCTCTCGCTAATTAGAGAGAGAATCTGAAATCCCTCGCTAAATAGAGGGTATAGATTATTGTTACTTTGTGAGGGAATTTAAATCGCTCGCTAATTAGAGAGGGAATCTGAAATCTCTCACTAATTGGTGAGGGAATCTGAAATCTCTCACTAAATAGAGTGTTTAGATTATTGTTACTTTGTGAGAGAATTAAAATCACTCGTTAAATTGTTCCTGATTTAGCGAGAAATTTTGTGACGGATTTATTAGAGAAGGAATAAATCTGTCACAAATTCCCTCTCTACTTGTTTAATGAAATTTTTGTGATGGATCTAGCGACGGAATTTAGCGAGGGATAATTTCCCTCTTTAAATCCGTCACAAAATTTCACTGGCATAAATTTCGTGAGGGAAAATTTGATCCGTCACAAAACCCCTTGCAAATAGAGGGGGATTAAAATCCCTCTCTAAATTTGATTTTTTTAGTAGTGTTTTAGGATAATAAAATAGATATCCCAACAAATTGAAATCATTTTTTATTACGTTTTTTTGGACGGCAAAATGTGAAGGCCATGAGTCCATGACCCATGATGATCAAATATGGTTCGATAATGTGCTCGAATTGAATTTTGATCATCATAGACTTCTATTATTCAAAATAGACCCAACCACTGCTTCAGCAAAAACACTATCAAAATGTTATAATAGCAACCAGGGTGATGGAACACATAAACAGAGAGGCCATGGTATCCCATTTATTTAAAAAAAAAAAAGAAAAAAAGAGAGAGAGGTTATAAGAGAGTGGTTACGTCATTTAAAAAATGAAAAAAAAATGAGTTGTAATGTTTTTATTGGATGTATCTAAGAATGAGTTGTTAGGTCTGTTTTCTCACAAGAATTACTCGAGGGGTGATGGGATGGGGGTAGTTTGCAAAAAAAATAAAAATAAAAATCTACAAGATGAGGAGGGGTGTGGATAGTAAAATGAAGGTGCTAAAAGCAACTTTCGCCGTTCTTCTTTGTTACCCGTCACTTGACAATGGGTTTATGAGGGTGGTTTTTTTTTTTTTGTCAGAATGAGGGTAGTTTAATTGGAGAAGGCATTTATCATCTCCTTAACCTTGGGCTTAAAATGCTTTTTATGGGAATTGTTAACCACAATACTCCTTTTGCTAAATGCACCACCCTCTTTTCTATGACTAAAATATTTTTCTATTATCGGAAATTAAATTTTAGAAAACAATTATGAATTGAATTTCCATAATACAATGGAAATTCAATTTCCTAAATATAAATATTCCGAATATAGAGATGAAAGTTTATTATTCATTAAATTTCATCTTTAAACTGTAATGGAAGAGCAATTTAGAGATGAATAAAATTGTCTCTAAATTTAAAATTTTTCTATTCTGAAAATTGAATTGTATTTTAAATTTTCAATTATTTGTTTCCAAAACTGTATTCTAAAAATTCAATTTTCAGAACACAAAGTGAAAATTGAATTTTTGGAATAAGAATTTTTATAGGAATAAAAGGTGACGTGGTTAGAAAAAAAAAGGGTGATGCTATTAGCAATTCCCTTATTCCATAGTTGCTTTCTCTCTGAATTGGATATTTTTTTTAAGGGTACTTAGCACTTTCATTTGTAAAATATTGTTATCATTATTCTCTATTACCATGAAGGATTTTGATCACTAATTAGTGAGACAGAGAAAAAAAAATGAATGAAGAATAGGTAGGTGTGAGAGGTTTTGAAAATGTGGGCCTAGTGTTCTAAGGGACCCTTCAAGATTTGGGCCAACCTGGGCCTATTGTGCTGGGGAGGTTCACCATTACCTTTGTGAACTATTTGTGACATGCTCTGACCAAAAAAAAAAAAAAACTATTTGTGACATGCTTTGATCAAGTTGGAATTGACCATCATACCATAATAGTGTCTACTGTATTCTGCATATCATTTTATCCTTTGGAGTTTTACATGGCCCCTCCCCTCTTCACATGAGAAGTAGCCTTAGGCATCTGTATAATTTTTTTTATTCCTTTCTCTTAATTAAAAGTGTTGAATCATCTCATTTAAGACATTAACAAGCCAGGTTCTTTATTTAGAGGATGTTTTATCCTCTTGCTTTATATATACTTTTCTTTTCTTTCTTAATAAATATCTTTCTCAATGAAAAAATTCCTCCCCTTTCCTATCCTATTCTTTATGTTATTTTTTCAATTTTATGAAATAATCTTGCAGTCTTAATTCTATTACTAAAATATACTCTCATGATGTTTGTGTTTTGTTGAGAGTATATCAGAGAGGTGTTGCAGGGGACATGCTGAGTATATAATGATTTTATGGATGATCAAGAAAGATGCAGGTGTTCTGTTTACTGTTCAATCAAACCTGGAAAGTTTGTATGCTAAATTTACAATAATTTTTCCATATTGGTTGACCTTATGATGCCAAGAGTTATTGATTGGCTAATATGTAGTTGATACACTAGGCTTATTCTCTTAAAATGAAATAATATCAGTTGGCTTATTCTCTTAAACCACCATAGATTATATTCATTAACAAATTGTTGTGTTGTTTCATGATGTAAGGAGAAGGGGGCCCAAAAGTAAAGGATCTGCATTAGGTATAAGGGTATATTCTCTCATATTTTCTTTACTAACAAAAGTTCAACATAATACATATCATATTTTCACCCCCAAAACCTTAAAATTGACATTGAATATATGGTTGTGTTCTATTATATTATTTTCATTTAACCTATTACTAATCTTCAAACTCACTTGAATTTCATTTATAATGAAGTGGGAGAAATGAAAATAAGGTGTGTAGACCGATTATAACCTGCCAGCTTTGGCAAAACTCCATTTAGTTTACCATATTCTAAGCTCTGAACAATATAGTAAATGACTAAAAAAGGAAATATGAATTAAATTTACCCTTAGAAAGGCACCAACAGTATGTGTATGAGCAGAAAAAGGTTTAGTATTGGTTCTGCTTATGTAAACAAATAAAAAAAGTATTGTGCAAATATATAGGAATTGGGGGAATCACCCAAATTTCTGAAGGGTGGGGAAGGTCCCCCATTTGCTTTGCTTGTGTGAACCCTGAGCATCTTATAATAGCTGCTTTCTTGATCCTTCCAATTTTTGGCTCCTCTTTTAGGAGAACATATTGCCTTATTTTATTCCCATGAAGATTTTAATCTTTACTAAGTGCTATGATAGAACTATTTTATTTCTATTGACTATTAGATACTAAAGTTTTCTTCATATTAAAGGACATATCACATATCCTTATCCCTTTCTTAATCAACATTTTTGTTCTTTTTTATCTACTTTATGATTGGTATTTGGTAGCCTCTTCCTTTTGCAAACTATATATGTCCAAAGATGTTAATTGATGAAATTTCATTGTTTAAAATTGAACAGTTGGAATTGATGGTGGGATAGTCATTGTTGTAGCATTAAGTAATTTCTATGGTAGTTTTGCCTGGAATGCAGTTGTTGGAATCAAAATAACTTTAGACATGATGACAAGGGGGGCTAACTTGAAGCAAAGGGAAAGGGGTGTGGGGGATAGGAATTTCTGAAGATATGATTCTAGCTAGACAGAAAGAAAAATGTGATATGATGGTGACAAGATGGGGTATATATATTTATTGCGTTTCCCCTCTTTGGTTTCTTTCATGATGATGCAGGGTCTATTTGTGGATTTTGTTTTTTGCTGCATGAGATACGCTCCCATATAGCATATATTATATTTTATTTATATTGCCATGTGTGACTGTGACTCTTTAAAATGGGAAGCACTCACTCACTATTAGGGGATGTTGTAAGGTGAAAATCTCAGTCTCAGCTACATTGTGTTGTGAGTTTCATTGCATCAGAATTCAGCCAAATGAATGATTACTTCTATGTATATACTATACTATAGACTCCTCTTTCATGTAATTTTGTTTGATACAAACAAAAAACAACAGATCCCAGAGGGCCATACCATACCCCTTTAATTTTGAGCTAGCTGTTTTGCAAAGAAATTAAACATGGTGGCTCCCACACAGCTCCAGCAGTTAAGTCATCCACTTGGCTTGTGTGGGGTATGCCCATGTGTATGAAATTGGAAAATAGTATATTCATAGTTTCTTGCTTTTCAATACAATATCTCTCTGCTATCAATGTTTGCCAACCCTTTTTGTGTCCTTTCTCTGTTGTATGAACAGAGTCATGGACACCATTGGGATGATTGTTTTTAGTCTTGAATGACTCTCTGTATATATAGTTATTTAATACTACAGTTTGATCATATTTTGATTTTTGACACATAATTAAAAAGAAATTGGACATTTTAGAAAGTTATTATTATAGCTAGGTAAACTTATTTAATTTAATGATATATAATGCGTGATTGAATATAAAAATTGCTTTTATAGTTAAGTGTATTCTTATGATTAGAAGTAATGTATGCTTGGTTTTCATTAAAATTACGTTTTAAATGTAGATCTAAGCCAAAGATATATAGTGAGTATTCATGTTTGAAACGTGAATTCAGGATAACTATAAACCAAACATGGGATTGATAGTCTATACAGATCATCAAGTAGATAAAAATGGAAATGTGGATTTTTCTCTTTTTCTGTGAATATGTTTCTTGACAAGAAAAAGAAAGCATGGATAAAAAAATGGAAAGGAGTGACACAAACGAAAACCGTTATTAGCATCAGACGACGAGGAAGTTCACAATGTTGTACTTGTTATTGCCTCTCAGATGATTCAATTCAATGAACAGTACTGTGACAATGTTGAAGTCAAGTGTGAATGTCATTGGAGTCTTCTCTATTATGTTACTTTCCCTTACTATCTATTACATGCATGTATTAATTGTACACAATAATAATTTTTGTACTATAGTGCTATAAGCCTGTAATGCACGGCCTCCATGATCACTTTTTCTTTATTGACTTTTTTCCTTCTTTCTTAATTAAGTTAAGATATGGTTAAATAAAAGAGAATACGAGTGAGTGAGTGAGTGAGTGAGTGAGTGAGTGAGTGAGTGGTACCAATAAAGTGGGGAGTAGGTTGATTGGATTTTCACATCTTGATATGCTCAAAACGTGTTTTTCTGTTTTTGTTGACTATTATTGCCCTTTGAACTTAGTATGTGTTTAAAAATTTTATGATAATTAACTGTTTTAATGTGTCTTTTGAAAGGTGAAAATCACAATTTATGAAAATTGAAGTTATAAAAAATATTATAAAGTCCACTACTCTTCTCATGTGATAAGCTTAAACAAATTGAACGTATACCTTGACAAAACCAAACACACCAATTGTTGATATTTTCAAGAAACGAGAACAATATTGTCAATTGCAATAGAAGATGAAAAATATAATGTTCCCAGCATGTATAAGGCAGAACCATGCATGTTTCTGAAGAATCCAAAGCAGAGAACACGCACAGTTGAGGCTGGCTTTTCCTTAACTATTGCACTCACTCATGAGCGTTTAGAGGAGATATTGCACTCACCTCCCTTAATTAAGGTTAGTCTAAATCTAAATGACACATACCTTTCCTCTAATTTTCCAAAAACACAAATCTATACTCTTTCAAAACTAATGGATATGAATAAACTGATAAGGTAGATTTGTGTTTTTCCAAAACTAAATGGGAATTTGTGTTGTTTAGACTGGGGAGGTGAGTGTAGTGAAAGTGGACTTTACCGGTGAGGTTAGGGATTAGAATTCTGAGTCTCACCTCGACTTAAGGGTTAAATTCATATTCATGTCAGTGAGGGATTACTGATAAAAACAATAAAAAAAAATTGTTAACAAGACCTAAAAAGTTTAAAAAATGAGACGAACTTCACCTAATCTATAAACATTGAAGTTGATAATTTTTTTTATGTGAATCACAGGTATATTTTCCATATTATATTAGGATAGTTCCGCTTATGGCTTAATGACAGGTATCTGAACTTCATAATTTGATTCAACTCTTTATAACAACTTGTTTACTACTATTTTAGATCCTTTTCCACACGGCTCGAAGTTTATTAAAAACTCCCTTTCAAGAATACAAAATCAGGAAGCTAAATTAATTTTACCTCGTCATGTGTGTAAGTTTCTGTATGTGATAACTTATAACAGAAATTTAAAACAAAAGGTTAATTCCTACGCGTGTTTCAAGTTTGGTTTGGCTTAATCTAATCACACTTTCCGAGCTTAATTACTCATCACTACAAGTAATTTGAAAATCATTTTTCATTTCAGGCAAACACAACTCAGTAGTCATGCGATTCTTTTTCTCTCATTAATGCATTAAATATCTATGCTTTTTAATGAAATAAATTTCTTTTTTAAATGTTTTATCTTTTATCATAAATTTTTTTGTTGAAAACCTAAAGAATACATTTTTCAAAACTCTGAACTTGTAGAACATTTATGTTATAACTTTATAATAAATACTTAAAATAAAAAGATTCAAATTAAGAAATAGGTAAAATTGAAAAAATAGCATTTATTATTGTCTTGGTACCTGACAACGACGCTTATTATAAATAAATTTGAGACACTAAAACGACAGATAAAAACAAACGGAGGGAGTAATGTACTAGTATTAAATATACTATCCATGAGTTCAAATTAAGAGTTTAATAAATATACACTATTTGTGTAAAGAAATTTTACATAGACATCTATGGAGTGGGGGTGTTCGCGGATTAGAGTGGATCGATTTTGAGAGAAAAATCATCCAATCCAATAATTTCGATTTTCTCATTTAATCATCCAATCGGTTTTGATTTTTTTTTTCCAAATCCAATCCAATTTTAATCGGTTTCGATTGAATTGGATTTCGGTTTTTCAAATAAAGTAAAAAATGAAGTTGTGAAATCAAAATTATGATAAAAAAACATGCAATTATCTTATCTTATCTTATAATATATAAATTACTTGATGACTTATCATCCCATTATTGAATGTTATTCGTTAAATATAGTTGCACAATAATAATTTTTTTACATCATCATAGAAAAATAATATCAATAATGATAATATATCAAAATGTTCAGAAAACTTTGGATCGGTTTGGATTGGATTGGTTCTCATAGGCAGATCCAAAATCCAATCCAATCCAATTAAAAATTTCAGTTTTTTGCGGTTTGCAGTTATTTCGGTTTGCGGTTTTTTGGATCGGTTGTTACAGTTCCAATTCGATTGGATTTGAACACCCCTACTAAGAAGGTGTTGCTTCATCATTTATTGAATTTAATAACACATGAGAGGTGTCATATTCATTAAATGATGTGGCAGCATATCATTGAATGTCTCTGTAAAACTTCTTTACACTGATAGTGTATATCAATTAAATCCTGAAATCAATGTTAGTTATTAATGTATGTCATGATTTCATTTGGATAAATTTGAAGGAGAATAGAGTTTGCCATTTTTTAAAAAAACAGGATAACAATAATGATGTTTATGCACTTCATTACATCCATCGGTCATATTTATACGATAATGTTAGAAATCTTTTGTTGGTCCTATTTATAAGATAAAGTATAAAAATTTAGAAGCATTTAATATTTTTTTTCCATATTTATCCTTACTGATCATTAAAGGCTTCGAAATGACACGATTATCATGGAAGTAACGTTTAAATTTAAATAGGGGTGATTTTGGAATGGTGTAGAGTTTTTTTTAAAAAAAAGTCAATATATTAATTGCTTGTAGAGTGCTTTCTTTTTTCTTTTTTTATGAAACTTATAACATGTTTTTTTAATATGTATGAGTTCATCTAAATTGTCTTATAAATATAATCGAATAAAATATATATTTGACACCTACTTCTACACTTTTTTTATCTTTTTTTTTTTTACTTTCTCATTATATTACTCATGTCATTTTGTTTTCCTCTTTTCTCATCCTTTTTATCTTTTATCATTTCCCTTTTCGAAATTCCAATCATTCCATGTTTTCTACAGCCTCGTGGATATCTATGTTAGTAGTAATTAATGGTGCCATAAATTTAATTTTTTTTCCAGAAATACTCTTAGTATTAAATGATTGGATGAGGTTGTACTTCATTAACCATTCACAACAAATTAATGATATATAATGTAGTTAGCAATTAATGCAACTAAAAATGGCACTCCCTCCATTTTATTTTATTAGTCGTTTAAGTTTTTTTTCACATAGATTAAGAACAACAATAAATAACTTAGAGTGTGTTTGGTAAAACTAACCGAAAAGCTAGCTGAAAGCTTAAAGCTAGTTGAAAGCTGAAAAGCTCGATGAAAGCTTAAAGCTAGCTGAAAGCTGAAAATGTATTGAATGTGTTTGGTAAAACTAGTTGAAAATGGTAAAATGACATTTAAGAACAACATTAATTATTAAATAATGATAAGAGAGTGGTTGAGGGTTAAACTTGTAATTAATTTTTAGCTAGTAGCTGAAAATTGGAGCTTTTTTAAAAAAGCTACTCCAAGTAGCTTTTTAAGAAAAGTTTGTAGCTACCAAAAAAGTTATCTTCTCAAACACTGCTGAAATGGATTCAACTACTATTTTCAACTTTCAGCTAGCTGAAATGGCAAGCCAGACACACTCTTAGAAGATATAATAATCTTACTAAATATCCTATTCGAGCCGGGAACATCCACATCATGGTGGGGCTAGCTCTCCCAGCGGGGATTTTTTCCATCCACAAGACTCGAACCCGAGACATTGCTTAAGGGGAATCAAACATGTACCACTTAAACCAACCCCCGTTGGTAATTACCCTTATCAATTTACTACATTCTCTTTCTCATTATACATAAATACATTAATGAGTAGTTAGTACTCCCTCTGGTCCTATTTATAAGACAATTAAGACAAAATACACATATTAAGAAAAGTAATTAATGCATTGATTTTCAAGAAGTTATTCTACGAGATTATAAGTTTACCCCTATTTAAAATTAAACTTCACTACCATGGTAATTGTGTCACCTTCAAACCTTTAATGGTTAACAAGGCAAATATGAGAAAAAAAAATAAATGTTTTTAGATTTGTGTACTTTGTCTTATAAATAGGATTATGAAAATGTTTCAAAAGTTGTCTTATAAATAGCACCAGAGGAAGTATTAGTATGGTGCACAATTTTCCAAACTTCTTTCCCCATAAAAGTGGGGGAATGGAAAACTGACATTAATGCTCACCTAGAAACAAGAGAATGACTCATATTATGAAAAGAATTTTTTTTATCTAAAGCTACTAGTAAAATGAAGGGTTCGGCTAAGAATCCATAAGGAGAAGGTTTTATTGAAAATCACAGTATTGATTGTATATGTAACATTACATATCACACACTCCAATAAAAACTTTTCACTTTTGGTTATTTAACAAGTACCCTTAAAGCACCTTTAACAGTGCTTTTGCTCAATAAGCATGGTGCTTTACGGGAATTTTGATATTTGACTGACAGCGGCTCGAATCCTCAAAGCACTGGTGCTCTGATATTTTTTTAAGGCATTCCCGGGGGTTTGAAACCCCCGTTAAATATTTTTTTTAACGTTCCCGGGGTTTTAAACCCCCATTAATTTTTTTTTACCCGTTAAGTTTTTTTTTAAATTTTTTCCGTTCCCAGGGTTTAAAACCCCCTTTAATATTTTTTTAATATTATTTTCGTTTTCTATTAATTAGTATATTTGGGATTAATAAAAATAAAAATTGGGTGATGTGTATTAGTGAGACCCATTAAGATATGTGAATAGTAAAAAAAGTGAGGTGTTGGGTTAGAGAGAAGGGGTGCTTAATAAGAACCTGCTAATGTGTATTGATGGGACCCATTTAAGATCCGTGAATAGTAAAGTGGGGTGCTGCAATAAAGATGGCCTAAGCACACTCGTTAACATTTTCCTAAAATTTAATGGAGGATGTATTATGTTTCTTTAATATATGACACAAAAATTTTATCTATTTGTTTGTTATATTTAGTGCGGAAGGTAGTACTAGTAATAAATTAGGGAAACGTTAACAAGTGCTTTTAAGGTACTTGTTAAGGAACCAAACGTAGAAATTTTTTATTACAGTGCGTAAAATTTAATGTTACAGACATAATCAATATTGTTATTTCCAATAAAAACCTTTAAAATATATATATATATATATATATATATAAATCATTAATCAGTGTTCTTACCTGACCTAATAAATTAAAGCATATATAGTGTATTTGTGGGGTGAACCAATGGTTGATGGAGTGTGGTTTAAATGCAGAAGTTATGGGTCCAGCTGTATCTTCAACTGGTCTTTTTCTGTTTGGTTCAGCACATATATAGCTGTCCACCAGGTTACCCAAAAAATATCTTCAATCAAGTGAATGCATTGGATCCATCCGGAAGAAAAATTTATGCTTGGAGATTTTAATAATCCTACTCAAAATTAATCTTGGCCTGTTTAACGGTGGCGTATACGGTGGGTTAACAAAGGAGTGCATCACCGGTGATACACACACTAAAGACCGTTGGATATATTAATATAATATTGGACGGTTTAGATGTTTGACCGGTTACCTGGATATATTTTATGAATGCAGCTATTTTGAAATAACAAGTATCATTCTTAAAATTTTGGGATATATGGATGAATTTTGTATATAATACAATATTGTTATCTTGTAATTTTGTAATTATAAGAACAGTGGGAGTTAGAGACTTCTTAAATCTTTTATTGTATCCTCAATAATAGTCAAGGGTCTTGTGCACTTTTGTTTCCGCTTCCGCTAAAGAGTGCTTTGCTATTATTATTCAAATTGTAACACTTTGAGTCATGGGAGTGAGTTGTTGAATTTTTCTATGATCTCATTTTGAAATATGTTGGAGATTATAATCTCACTCATATGTTGGCAATTTTTTTTTTATATTTTGTATAATTGTGAGCTCGCCTATCGTGGGTACAATTGTGCAAAATTTTATGGAAATTACTTATTTTAAATTATATTTATATTGCACTAATAATAATTATACCCTATCGGTGTATTATTATTAATGTGATTTGGTTTTATGCAATATATATTGGTGTTTCACTTATGTCAAAATTTTTATTTTAATATCCTATCGATATTATAATTTTATTTTGGGACATGAGAATTGTATATTGTATAATTTATTATTTCTTATTTATTGTGATTCGGGATCCTTAAGCAGGATTCTTATAAATAAGAAATTTTGGTTAATTGGCACTTTATTATTTTGGCTAGACACACAAATTCATTTAATTTTGTATTAGCATAAGATATTATGCATATTAAATGTTTCTTTGTTATTTTGGTGTTAGCTCATTTCTATTAATATTTTGAATACGACCTAATTTTTAGAAAATTATTTTATTGAGATAAGTTGAATTGAATTGTGTAGGTGATGGACATACCCTATCGGTATGACATTGCTTGACATGATCATTGTGTGATAGAGAAAATAATTTTAAATACCAGGAAGAGACATGGTATGTCAAACTATAGACTTATTAAAGCTATTTTGAAATAACAAGTATCATTCTTAAAATTTTGGGATATATGGATGAATTTTGTATATAATACAATATTGTTATCTTGTAATTTTGTAATTATAAGAACAGTGGGAGTTAGAGACTTCTTAAATCTTTTATTGTATCCTCAATAATAGTCAAGGGTCTTGTGCACTTTTGTTTCCGCTTCCGCTAAAGAGTGCTTTGCTATTATTATTCAAATTGTAACACTTTGAGTCATGGGAGTGAGTTGTTGAATTTTTCTATGATCTCATTTTGAAATATGTTGGAGATTATAATCTCACTCATATGTTGGCAATTTTTTCATAAAATTTTGCACAATTGTACCCACGATAGGCGAGCTCACAATTATACAAAATATAAAAAAAAAAGCCATTTTTTTTATATGATTTTCATATTATATGATTTATTTAATTACTTTTCTCTATCAAGTGGGAGAAATCTATATATTAAGTTATGATTTTGTCAAGCAAAATTGTAGTATTTCTTCTCTCTTTAAAAAATTACATGTTACCCTTTATTGTCAAGACTTTATATTGAGGATATTGTTTGTTAAGTCTCCTTGAGAACATTATAGTTAAACTCCATGCTATTGTCTTATATTATGGGTACCAAACAATATGTTGATATCCCAAATTAACTTGTTATTGTTTGAAGAGATTAATTTCTCTATTGCATACCATTAACCTTTCTTATAATCGATGGTATGTCAAACTATAGACTTATTAAAGCTATTTTGAAATAACAAGTATCATTCTTAAAATTTTGGGATATATGGATGAATTTTGTATATAATACAATATTGTTATCTTGTAATTTTGTAATTATAAGAACAGTGGGAGTTAGAGACTTCTTAAATCTTTTATTGTATCCTCAATAATAGTCAAGGGTCTTGTGCACTTTTGTTTCCGCTTCCGCTAAAGAGTGCTTTGCTATTATTATTCAAATTGTAACACTTTGAGTCATGGGAGTGAGTTGTTGAATTTTTCTATGATCTTATTTTGAAATATGTTGGAGATTATAATCTCACTCATATGTTGGCAATTTTTTTTTTCAAATAGCCATCATGTTTTATAAAATTGTGTGTTACAATAATTTTTTAAGGAGATTTTCTATTTTGTAATGTCAAGTGGACATTTATAATTTCCTTCATTTTGTAAGCAAAGTATATGGTTAACTATGAAACTCCTTTGCAAAACCATTATTATGGTTTTATGTTGAGTTTCATATTCTGTTATATAACCATTTCTGTTGACTTTGCTTCAATATGTTTCTCTCTAATATCAAATTTTGAAGAGAGAAAAATTGTGAGTTTTAGACTCATAATGAGTACCTTAGCAAAAATTATAATCCCACTATTAGTTATTATAACATTAGAGTATTTTAATATTATTTGACTCTAATGAAAATCCTAGTAATATTATATTATTATGGATTAGTGGGAGTACACACAATTGGTTGTCTTGAGACAATAGCATTGCTATATGTTTTTGTGTGCACTTTTGTATTAAAATAATATTGTTGAGTTTTTTTTTTGTTGTCATATGTACGTTATTATGCGTGTTTAATCATATGACATGCTCTTAGAGATTTTGGGAAGAAATCTCATTTCGTATGACTGAGATGTATTCTTGTGCACAAATTGTTGGTATATATATTTTTATGTGCAATTTTATTGAATCTCAGTAAGGCACACTAAGTGTACGCTAAGGTTATTTTGTTGGTATTGCACATTTGACTTGCAATTTTATTGTGCTTCTCTCTTGACCAACGTTCCACATTTTATAAGGTCACAGATTTGCGAGTATCTTATATGAAATTAATACTCCTATCGAGTATGATTTCTTGGATCAATAAGGTGCTTGTAAATCTTATTATTTGGACCAGTAAAGTGCTTACTCATTGATGCCATTTTGTATGCCCATTTTGTAATTACTTTGGTTATTGGGTTATGCCCATATGTAATTACTTTAGTTATTTGTTATTGGGCTATTATAGGCACTTGAGTTTATGTGGACTATGTTATTATTATTATTTTGGCCATTGTGTTACGAAGGACACTTTGATTATTTTAGTATGCAACTTTGTTGTAATTTTCTTAAACCGATATTCCACGTTTTTCATAAAGTTAAGATGTATGAGTATCTTGCATGTATGATATCAATACTCCTATCGAGTATGATTTTCTGCATTATTGAGGTACTTGTATTCTTTTGTTTGAACCAATTGCTATAAGTGCTTGCTCATTGTTAACATTTTTTGTCTATATTAATCTTGAGTTTTATTTTGTTTAAATTAAGTGTCTATGTTGTTCAAGTGGGAGATTTGTTTAAATTTATTTATTCTATTTGAACATGCATAGTCACTTATATAGTAAAACTCAGATTAATTAAATGTCAACTGTTCTCGAGCATTCTTGATTTAGCCCAAGTGTAATTACTTTTGTTATTGGGTCTTCCCCTTATGTAATTACTCTTGATACTGAGCTATTGTGTGCACTTATACTCATGTGGATAGTGTCGGGTTTGTGGCCTATTGTGATGGTGAAAGGAGCTGTTTTGAACTAGTGTCGAAAAGACATTAACAGCAACTATCACGTGTGTTGAGCATTTTAGTAAATCCACTAACCAAAGACTTGATTATTGGAGTTTTTCATAACTCATGTGTATTTGTATAAGTCTTTTGGTATTTTGGATTAGTGGGAGTTTGTTTTGTATTTGCTCAATATTATGAGATATGTGTTAGTTTACTTTTATTATCATATCTCTTATAGCATCTAAGATGCTAGGACTATTTTTGGATAGCATATTGTTTCATTGAATTATGCTTTCCATTATCCATCATTTTATGAAATATAAGCATATGGTATGTATCCATATCGGATGTTATCTTCTATATTGTTAATGCTCTTATTTCTTGAAATTATTAAAGTTATGTGCATTAGCTATAATTGATACTTTGGTTTTAATAATTCCTAGTAATTCTGATAATTGACTAATGTTATCCAAGTGGGAGAATGTTAGATTATTCCCAATTTGTATTTTATGGATTAACATTAATCAATTATTTAGAATTATATTTATTGAATTATTAATATCAATTATAGATTAATTATTTAATTATAGCACATAATGTAAAGATGGATTATATATATTGGGCTTTTATTGTGAATAGCCCGTGATGGGTTAGGCTGTTCAGTTCAGTAGCCCGTTGAGAGGTCCTTGCTCTCTTTTCGACACTAGTTCAAAACAGCTCCTTTCACCATCACAATAGGCCACAAACCCGACACTATCCACATGAGTATAAGTGCACACAATAGCCCAGTATCAAGAGTAATTACATAAGGGGAAGACCCAATAACAAAAGTAATTACACTTGGGCTAAATCAAGAATGCTCGAGAACAGTTGACATTTAATTAATCTGAGTTTTACTATATAAGTGACTATGCATGTTCAAATAGAATAAATAAATTTAAACATGCACCACCGGTGAAACATACACTCATGATCCCAAATGTTAATTTTATTTTCTTTTTAGTCCTCTCTGATGCAAGAAATTGCAGTATTTATCAGACAGTGAAGACAGAGCAGTCGGTTAATGGCATTGCGGTGATGGTGAAGTGCTGTTACGGTGGCTTGAAGGCGTTGCGGTGGGTGTAGAAGATAATGAGGGCACCGTTTTCTATCTTCGATGCAACAGTTGTATTTTTTAGGCTGATAGTAGATTGAAGAAGGCGTTGTGCCCTAGCCCGTGTTACGTTAATGGGTTGTTACTGTTCACTCACAATTTTAGTTAAGTTGATAGTGTAATCAATTTTTTTATTATTAAAAGTGTTGAGGTTAGCATTGATTTTTTCTGAATGTGGTACATGTAGGAAGATAGTATATTGGAATGGATGGGTGCATTATTTTCAAGTTTTTTGGATTGTTTTATTAAATATTGAATCGGCATTAACAAAAATCCTGACTTGTTCAGGCATTTCATATATCTGTATGTCAAAATTTTAAACAAAAGTTTATTTAAAAAATATATATAAATAGAAGTTTAGTAGATTTATTGTTTCAAATTAGGATTTGTAGGAGCAGGAGTGGCTGTCCAAAAAATTAAATAAATAAAGTAATGAATTACATATTATTAAGAAAACAATCCCTGAAGGACCTCATGATATGATCAACTTAATTAAATTTACCGTGTTTCATATATATATATATATTGTATTTTATAGTTATTGTTTAATTGAAGTGAAAAAAAAAATCCCCAGTAGTACCTTTATTTCAAATAGAAATTTGATAAGCAGATAAAAAAAATCCCCAGCAGTACCTTTATTTCAAACATAAATTTAATGGGTATTATTGATGAGAAATTACTTGGGCACAGAATGTCTTAATGTAGCCCCAAATTCCCTCACCTTATAATCTAATACGCACCAAACACGTCTTCACTCGCAGAACACAACTTCGATAGTGGTGGATCTGAACTTCAATCACCCAAAAATATGCTCAAGCATTCAATAACTACAAGAGGATTCGATAATCAAACCCCTTTTGCTAGCGATAACAACATTCAACAGCTACAACAGCTCAAGCATTCAACAACTTCAGTGAAAGCTCCACCCACTACTTCACTTACAAATCGGCTAGCGACTTCAGCTATCCTCCAAAGGACAGATCAGTCACCTTCAATGGATCTATTGTAGCTTCACACTGAGCACGCACCAGAGAAAATGGTTAAGAACTTCGAAGACTACCCGGGGGAGGGGGTTGAGAGATAAGGACGTTGAAGACTTAGGGGTCAGAAATATCTTTAGGTATTGGGACACTTAAGTGCAATTTTCAAAAACTTATTTCTAATCTTATTTTATTATTTTTTTAAAAAAATTACCGGATGAAAACTCACTGTCACTGGTAAAACTTATGCACCGCCGGTGGTGCACAGATTGTGTAACCCACCTAAGCAGTTGCATCATTTCCTTTGGATTGTTGTCCCACCACAAACATAATTAACTTTGATATATATATATATATATCAGCTTTTTAGGCACTGCACGGTGACACCCCAAATTAAGGAAAATTAATTGTTTACTATACTGCAGCTTTTAAGAAATTCTTGGGAGCTTCGTTAGTTTATTTGCAGACAGACCTATACTCCGCATCTCCTGAGATTATCAATTTTGCTGTTTTGCCCTATTAAAAAACGACGGACTCTAGTAGTTTAACTGTTTAAGTTGCATTGTTTCCTGTTTTTAAGATGGGCAGTGTAAGGTTTATGATTTGGCAGACGGCAGTCACAAATGAGGAAAAAAAAAATGTTAAAATAAGGCATTGCTACTTCTTATAAGTTAGAAATATATTGATGTCCTGTATCTGATAGATTAAGTTTTTGGTGTCAGAATGTTTATGACCAAAATTCTAATAAAAAAATATTTAATTTGAGTATAAGTTAAATGGGCATGTGCATTATCCACGCTTCAAGCCCAAATGACACTTTTGTGAGGAGACGTATTAGAAATATAAATCATCCACCTAGGGATGAAAATAAGTCGAGGCAAGTTAGGTTTTGTAGGGCCCAAGTCTGACCTGCATTATATTTTTGTGGCTCAAGTTTGGCTTATTACTTGTCATGGGCTATCTTTTTAGGCCTGGTTTGGCTTATTTCAAAGTCAGGTTTGGCCTATTAGCCTGTTTAAAAGCATCTTTCATATCATGACCTTTAAATAGGCCAATAAATCTATCTCTAAATAGGCTAGTGCATTTACAAACTAATAGGCCTACTTTTTTATAATGTAAATATGTCACTAACATATACCTTTAAATGGGCCAATAAGCTCATCTCTAAATAGGCCAACAGGAGAAATTAAAAGATTATATATTATTATACTATTTATTATATATAATATATTTATATTTTTTAAAAAACAATATTATTTATAATCAGACTAGCCTGCCAAACCTAATAGTTTTTTTAAAATATATAGCCTAAGTCTGACCTATTTAATTAAAAAGATTTTTCAAAAGCCTAGGTATGGTCTTTTTATTAAACGAGTCAAGCCAAACTAAGTCTTAACTAGGCTGGGTCGTAGGCTCCCAATGAACGGTTTGACCTATTTCCACCCCTACGCTCTAAAATATGGCTTTTGTTATTGTCATCATCATTCTGTTATTGTTATTATAATTCTGTTATTGTTATCTCAATCTTATCTCTCATTTAAAATTCAAATAGTTATTGTATTCTGTTGAGAGATTGTGCAGAATTCTGTTCTGCATTCTTGTATGTGTGTGTGTATTCATCATTGTATCATTCTAAAGCAAGGAAATACAATAGATCCTTCTATTTCTATATGGTAATCAGAGCTATCTAGCTTCACAACAACTTTTTTTTTTATCCATTCAACATGAGCTCTCCCAATGGTGACAATAATTCAACCCCTTCCTCCCCACAAGTTACTCCATCTACCCCTGTGGTTGTGACAACTCCACAACATGATCCATATGGACCTCCTGGTTCATCCACCATCATTGCTCTGAACGCAGGTTCACAGATTTCTATCAAGCTTTCAGCTGACTCTACTAACTATCCAACTTGGCGAGTTCAATTCAATGCCTTGTTAGTAGGCTATGGTCTTAAAGGATATATTGATGGCATCAAACCATGTCCTGCTAAATACTGTGATGACGCCTGCATCACTATTGATCCCAATTAAGAATGTTGGGTGCGCCATGACCAGTTGATTGTTCATGCAATTATAAGCTTAGTGGAACCTACCCTCACCGCTATGCTTGGTGGTGTGAAGACCTCCAAAGATGCCTAGGATATTATTTCAACCATGCATGCCAACAAATGACGCAGTCAGATACTCTCACTAAAAGAGAAACTCTCTCAACTCACTAAGGGTGATCTCTCTATTACTGCATATTTGCAAAAAATTAAGACTATTTCTGATGAGTTGTCCATCATACACCAACCTCTGGATAATACTAACCTTGTCTACACATTGAATGGTCTTGGATTTGACTTCCGTGAAGTTACAACAATTATTCGTGCCCGTGAGAGTGACATTACCTTTGAAGAATTACGTGACAAACTTGTAGATTTTGAGATATATCTCAAACGCACTGAACCTATACAGACTGCTCCTATTCCAACAGCACATGTTGCACAACGCTACAAGCCCCCATATTCAAATCCAAAGCCATCACAAATGATTTCTGCCAACAAGCATCGTTCTGGGTCACCAAGTCAGGGGAAGAAAGTATTTTGCCAATACTGTGACAAACCAGGTCACACTGCTAAGGTTTGTTACAGACTACATGGTTTTCCCCCTCGTACATCTAATGTTGCCGCACACTATGCTCGTCCTGTCACCCCATCTCAACCCAACACATGGATCATGGACTCTGGGGCTACTCACCATGTGACCAATGACCTTCAAAATATATCTGTCAACTCTCCTTACACTGGTACTGATCAACTGATGGTGGGTGATGGCTCGGGTTTGTCTATCAGTCACACTGGTAATTTCATAATTCCAACACCTTCCCATTCCCTTCATTTATTTGATATCTTATGTGTTCCTCACATTCACCAAAATTTAATTTCTGTCTCAAAACTCTGCAAAACTAATCAAGTTTCTGTTGAATTTTTCCCATCTGAATTTGTTGTGAAGGACTTGAAGACAGGGGTGGACCTAATGCGCGGACCTCACCATAATGAACTCTACCATTTCTCTCTATCACCCTCATCACCACCTTCTGCTCATCACACTAGATTCTCCTCCACTAATCCTTTACATCACATCCTTGGTCTTCTCCTCAAGTCATGCAATATCTGAATGCCAGACATCACCTTCAAATAAAATCCACAGAACAGGATGCTTGCATATCATGTAAATGTGCAAAGAGTCACAAACTTCCATTTTCCAACTATCACTTGCAGAGTTCTAGTCCACTTTAACTAGTTTTTTCTGATGTCTGGGGTCCTGCCCCAATCAAATATTTTGATGTTTTTTTCCTATTATGTCATATTTGTTGATCATTTCACGAAGTATGTCTAGTTGTATCCCATGAAAAATAAATCATATGTTTATTCTATTTTTGTTCAATTTAAGAATGTTGTGGAAATTTTTTTCAATCTCCCATTAATTGCTCTTTATTCTAAACTCAATGGCACATCTGAAAGACGTCACAGACATATTGTTGAAACTAGTCGCACCCTTCTTAATCGTGCTAATTTACCATATAAGTTTTAGACCTCGACATTCAAAACAACTGTTCACTTAATAAATCGTTTTCCCACACCTCTTCTCCAAATGAAAACACCCTTTAAACTACTGTTCAAGCAAAAGCCAAATTATAAACATCTTCACTCCTATGGTTGCCTGTGTTTTCCATGGTTAAAACCATACACCACAAACAAGCTACAACCCACATCTCAACCTTATGTCTTTATTGGTTACTCGGATTCAAAATATGCTTATACTTGTTTTGAACCGGTGTCCAATAAAATATTTACCTCTAGACATGTCACCTTCTTTGAACATAAATTCCCTTACCCACAACTAACACCACCGACTCCTCCAAATCAACCTTCTTCACATTCCTCGACCCCACCCCACTATATTCTCCCTATCTTTCCTCCAAACTCTCGAAATTCAAATTCTCAACCAACCACCACATCTAATCCTATCTCTATGCCTCTTCCCCAACCATCCCAATCCACTCAACCTCCCTCAAGGCCAAGCACAAATCATCATGATACATGTCACAATTCCTCCCCATGCTCGGGTTCCACTCCTGTGCCTCAATCTTCTTCAGGTATTCACTTCAACTTAAGGCTTCTTCACCCCCCTCACCACCTCCTTTGCCTCCCCTCCACAAGAACACATACCATGGTCACTAGATCTCAAAACAACATTTTCAAACCAATAAAACTTTTTTCTATTACTAAGCACCCTTTGCAAGGAAACCTTGAGCCATCCAATGTGACTGAAGCAATGAGATATCCCCACTGGCGTAAAGCCATGTCAGAAGAGTTTGATGCGCTCATGTGTAATGGTACATGGCATCTAGTTCCAACGCTGAAGGATCATAATGTTGTGCAATGCAAATGGCTCTTTCGAATTAAGTGAAATCCTGAAGGATCTATATCTCGCTACAAGGCTCGGCTCGTTGCCAAGTGGTTCACCCAAACATCGGGAATTGACTTCAAGGAGACGTTTTCTCCAGTTATTAAACCACAAACAATCAAGGTGGTTCTCACTTTGGCATTGTCAGATTCTTGGCAACTTCACCAACTAGATGTGAATAATGCATTCCTCCAAGGTGACTTAATTGAAACGGTGTATACAAGCCAGCCCTGTGGTTTTGTGGATCCACAAAATCCAAACTAAGTCTGCAAACTTAGGAAAGCTATTTATGGTCTTCGGCAAACTCCTCGTGCTTGGCATGATGCTTTGAAACACTATGTGCTGTCATATGGGTTTAGAATGAGTCATAGTGATGCCTCACTGTTCATTTACTCATGTAACTCAGTTCAAGCCTTCTTCTTGGTTTACGTTAATGACATCTTGCTAACGGGAAATTCAAGTGCATTTATGGAACAATTCATTCATGACTTGTCTAAACGGTTCTCTCTAAAAAATCTTTGTACCCCACATTACTTCCTTGGCATTGAAATAATTCCCAACTCTACTGGTTTGCTTCTATCCCAACACAAATATATTCGAGATTTGTTGGAGAGACACAATATGACAGGAGCGAAAGCATGTGCTACTCTTCTCTGCACCACCTTAGCTCTCAAACTTCATGATGGCTCCGCAGCTGCCGATGCCTCTTAGTTTAGGAGTATCTTTGGTGCTCTTCAATACATAACTCACATAAGGCCGGATGTGTCCTTTGTAATCAACAAATTGTCTCAGTTCATGCATAAGCCCACTTAAACTCATGCAGCAGCTCAAATGAATTTTACGCTATCTTAAGGGGACTATCAACTCCGGTCTTCAATTGCACAAGGCTTCTACCTTATCTCTAGAGGGTTTTAGTGATGCGGATTGGGCAGGGAATGCCGATGACTATGTTTCCACATCAGCCTACATCGTTTTTCTAGGTAACAATCCGTTGTCTTGGTCATCTAAACGGCAACGCAGTGTCTCTCGCTCATCAATAGAGGCTGAATACAGAAGTGTTGCCAATACTGCTATGGAACTCACTTGGCTAACTTCACTCCTGTCAGAAATTGGTCATCCTCCTCACTCTGTACCTAGAATTCATTGTGATAATATTGGGACCACATACTTATGTTACAATCCTATTTTTCATTCAAGGATGAAACACTTGGCTATTGATTTTCACTTTGTCATGGAGTTAGTGCAACAAGGGAAATTAATAGTCTTACACATCTTAAGTAGAGTCGGCAAAACGGGCCGACCCGCCCGAACCCGCAATTTTATAGGGCTTGGGCACCAAAATTTAAAGCCAGAATTTTTGTCGGTTTTTTTAGCCTGAAATAAATGAGCCCGTTATAATTCCGGGTTCGGCCCGGATAGCCCGACGGGATTTCAGGTTACCCACATATAATTAAAAACATTTTAAAAAATAAAAAGGCTACTGGAAGGGTATTGCATTTGCACCATTCACGCGTACAGAGACTTAGTTTTTTTTCAAATTCTTTCTATGTTGTTACGTGAAAAAGTGAAGTGAATTGGTGCTAATACAATGAAGTTCTTTCATTTTGTACTTATATTTTTTAATGATTTCCCCAATAATATTCACTCACATTAAATAAAGTGCGATGTATATATGCATGGCGTGGAGCAGATTGGGGGTCCAAATCTGTTTGAAATTTGTACGGGGTTGCATGTTATTTTAGTGTTCCGGTTCAAAATCAATCACTTAATTAAAACTTTAATAATTCTTTGATAGATTAATTACTATTATATTTTGGAATGTGTTGGAAAAATAGAATGCGTTTTATTAGTGTATATGAACTCCTTTATTAAATATTTTTTATAATTATATTGGTATGTTTTTAGTTTTGTAGAAGTGTAATTATTTGTAACTTTCAATGAGATTTTTTGAAAAAATTAAGTTTTAACTGGGCTGCCCGCACAATCCCGCTACCCCGCACAGGGCCGGACTCAGGCTTTAATTTTACAGGACCAAATTTAAGTCGGGTTTTTTAGCCCGGCCCGCAAAAACCCATTACCCACTCCAAGCCGGGTCGGGTAGCCCATTTTGCCATCTCTAATCTCAAGCAAAGACCAACCAGCTGATGCCTTAACCAAGCCTCTGTCTTCTGTCAAATTCTGCATGTTCAGGACCAAGATGCATGTCACTGATGGTGACATGATCTTGAGGGGGCGTAAAAGATAGCTTCTGTTATTGTTATTATAATTCTGTTCTTGTTATCTCAATCTTATCTCTCGTTTAAAATTCAAATAATTGTTGTATTTTGTTGAGAGATTGTGTAGATTTCTGTTCTGCCTTCTTGTATATATATTCATCTTTGTATCATTCTAAAGCAAGGAAATACAATAGATCCTTATGTTTCTATATGCTCCACCCAACAACTTAACTATCACACGAAAAGTGAATTTCAGAGAGAAATTAACGAACACAAGGTTTTAAATTGCTTTCGCAAAAAAAAAAATGTGACTGGTCCTCGCAATGACATATATATTTGGTACGGGCTTAATGAGAAATTGTTCTTTTGGTTCAACTCCTCCACAAACGTGCTAGGATCCTCTCCAGCTGTCCAGCTCTCTCTTGCAGATTTAGCTACGGAATAACTACGGAATAACTACGGATTTTGATTTCCTAGTTATTCCGTAGCTAAATTGGCTGGAGAGAGATGGTCCGCTGGAGAGGATCTGGATCCTCCACAAACAGGTTAGGGCACCAACTCTAGGATTTCATAGTGTTGGGTCATGCATAAAGGTAGATGAGTACTTTTAGATATGTGGGGTCCTCTTTTTCATAGGCTTATGAGAGAGGAAGTGTAGTACTGCTTTTGTCCACGACCATATGATGATAAGTAGGGTACAATTTTCTCAAGGCTGAAAAGGATGAGTTTACACAATAAATATGTATGGAGAGCTATAACCAAATTTTTAGGGCATGACATCGGGGCAGTTTGGATAAAACTTCTGCATAAGTACTTCTAGATGAAAAAAAATAAAATGAATTAAAGAGGTCATTTGCATTTAACTTTTCCATAAGTTGAAATTAGTCTTTGTAGCCCACCTAATTCAAAAACTCTTCTGTTTAACTTTTCCATAAGTAACTAATTTCAACTTATAGAAAAGTAAAATTCATATAACCTCTTTAATTCATTTTATTTTTATCCTCTAAAATTTCTTCTATGAAACATATCTAAACTAGGCCTTCATGTTATTTGGAAGGTGTAAGTATTTCCTCCACTCATTGGACACAAGATCACTTGCAAAGAATACTGTATATATTTGGCATCAAATACGACGGGCTAGCTAGAAATTTCACTTCTTCGAAGAATAAAAATCTCACATGAGATATTGGACCAAAAACAATTAATACCTAATGGCTACTATTGTAGCCAATATTGGACTATAATTGCATGAAAAGTTCTTGAGTTTATTATATAAAATAAAATTTTAAAAGCATTTATATATGTCTTAAAGTATTAATTACAAGATATCATCATATGAAAATCTTGATAATTATAACAACCGAGAATTTAAAATATTAAATAGTTGTTAATTATTATGCAATTGATGATTGTGGAAGATTTAAATAAGAGAAATATTTGTAAGGGTATTTGAATTTCGTGTATATTTAATAATTTATTATATTAATGATAAAAATATTATTTTAATATTAATTAGTTTATAAAAGATATAAATTAGTGACATGGTAAGAAAGTATAATAGATACATATGATTTATCATTTGAATTGATTTACTTAATTAGTGTAGTGATAATTATATAAATTCCACTTTCCTAACATTTTTTGTGTATACTTAATAATTTATTATATTAACGATGAAGAGAAGATTTTAATATTAATTAGTTTATGAAAGATCGAAATAAGTGATACGATTAGAAAGTAGAATAATTTCATAGATGATTTGTCCTTTAGAGGATTTTTTTAATAAATTATTTTTTATTTATTAAATAAGATAAATATTTGTAAGCGTATTTGATTTTTGTGTAATTTAATAATCAATTATAGTAATGATGAAAATAAGATTTTAATACTAATTAATGATATGGTTAGGAAGTAGAATAAATTCATAGATAATTTATCCTTTGAATTGATTTACTTAATTAGTGTACGTAGTGATAATTTTATAAATTTCAATTTTTAAACTTTTTATATATTTAATAATTTATTATATTAATGATGAAAATAAAATTTTAATACTAATTAGTTTACAAAAAATAGAAATAAGTGATGTGATTAGAAAGTAGAATAATTTTCATAGATTTCCTTTGAAGGATTTTACAAGATGCATTTCTGTTTTTTCATACATAAAGGTAGAGAGAAAGTATTAATTACACGATATCATGCATATGAAAATCTTGATAATTTTTGTATTTTCAAAATGGAAAACTATACTTCCACACAGGATCGGATTCAAGCGGGGCAAGCATGAGTCTTGCCTCCCATACTATATATTATACTATATATTACATACAAAAAAGTAAAATATCATCAATATATGTAATAAATGAAAAAAAAGGTTAAATAAAATAAGTGTGATATATTTAATTTTTATAATATAAATTTTATTTTATTATTTATTATATATTGAAATTTAGCCTCTTTAATTAATTGATTTCTATCAAAAAATTTATTTGATACAGATATTATTATTGATAAATTTTATAACATAAATGTATTATATATATAACTTAAATAAAAGATATAATGAATTTGAATAATATTTAATATTTATATTAAAAAAGATTTCGTGTTTTTGGCCCTCCTTCATATGAATCGTGAATCTGTTTCTGTTTCCACAATAAAATTTAGGTGTGAGTGTGAGAAGCATGTAAGAGAGAAAGAAATTAAAGTGAATTGAGATAAAAATGAGATATATGATAATTAATGTGATGAAAAAAAATAAAAAAGTGGGCGTGAAAGAAGTGTAATATAATTACCTGGATGTGAAAAAATCAAAGTTGTATTTTTATAATCTAAACTATATACATCTCTAAAATCGAGTGAACGACACTACACGTGTGGAAAGAATCAGATACGTACTCCAAGAGTGAGTGACCATACATGGTTATGGGGGGTTTCAATTGGAAAGTCCATGGCAAGGAAAAAAAAAAACAGTTGCTTTCACAACGTTAACACATTAACTGATTAAAGGCACAAGTCCAAAGTTAACATTTTTATTTTAATTAAATATTTTGAGACTATTAAAATATGAAGAAAAGGTATGCATGTGTTTGGGAACAGAAAGATTGTAAGGAGGAAAGATGGGGATAGGTTTATAAGATCCCTCTTTCACTGGTTTTGAATTTTTGTTGGCCTTTCACCCCCTCCATCTTTCTTTTGACCTTCGCTTTTCTTCAAAGTTCCACTTAGTGGGGGGATTTTCATGCATGTAGCAAATAACACTTCACTCCCTTGCTTTGATGCGCATGTACATATATCATCTCATGATAAATTAGAAGATTTAGTGCTTGTTTGTTTTAAATTATGGTAGAACAAAACCATGGTTTTGAAAAGTGATTTTAAATCACTTCCGTCCAACATACTTCGTAAAGCGTGCATAATCCATCTCAACCATTCATTTCTAGAATCAATTCTACTCAACTGTAAACCAAACGGACCATTAATGTGCGTTTGGTTTGGTTTATAGTTAAGTAGAATTGATTTTAGAATCAATGATTAAAAATGAGTGATACACACTTTACGAAACACATTAGATGAAAGTAATTTAAAAATAATTCTGTGATGGAAGCTTGTTGCAACCATTACCTTCAAACCCTCCCTATTTAGCATGGGAGAGATGCAACACCATGGTTCTCCCATGGCTCCATCATTCCATCTCGGAACCCATTGTAAAGTCAATTTTGTGGATCCATCAAGCCTCGGAGGTTTGTAAGGACTTTCACGATAAATTTTCTCAAGGTGATGTCTTTGTGTGGCTGAGCTACAGGAAGAGTTCTATAAGCTAAAACAAGGTAGCCTCACTCAGGGATGGAAATGAGCAGGATTTGGGTAGGGTACTTTAGTACCCGTCCTCATACCCGAGTGGGTAGCAATTCTAATACTCTTACTCATACCCGTTGGTTACGTAAGTACCCGCACTCATTACCCGCACTTTTATTAACTATAAAAATAATAAATCAATTAGAAAATAAAAATTAATTAAAATAGAACTCTAGTACAAATGAAAAGTAATACATAAATTATCCAAATTCAATCATAAAACATATTTCTTCAATAAATTAAAGTACAACACAATAAAATTCATAAACAGAATGCATAATGTAATGTTTAAACAATAGATAAATATTACAATAAACTTTCACAACTACAAATTCACAAGTTTTTTTACTTTAGTGTTTAGGGTTACAGAATTATAACATTTTCATAATTATAACGTTTAAGTTAATTAAATTAGTAATATATATGAATTTTTTGTGACTGTAATATATATTAATATTAATTGAATTTTGGAAAAAATATTAATTAATTAATATATTAATTAATAATATAAAACATATATATAAATTAAGTTAATTATACATATGAATTAAATTAATTATATATATTATATAATAAGTGCGAGTATGAGTAGGGTAGGATATTATAGTACCCGCACCCGCACCCATATCCATTAAAAAATACGTGTAATTACCCAGACCATGACCTATGCCCATTTTGTGGGTAACCCTACCCATTGTGGGAATTTTTACAGATACTCATTGGGTTGGGGTGTAGTTGTCATTCCTAGCCTCACTGTTTATGAATTTTTCACCCAGTAAAAGACATTATGGGATGAGCTTGAGAATTTCAGATCTCTTACACCATGTAAGTGTGCTATCTTGTGCTCTTATGGTGTTGTTGACGCAATGCTTAAATATAAGGACCAAGATTATGTTATCAAATTTTTGAAGGCGTTGAATGAGCAGTATTCACATCTGATGTCTCAAATAATGCTTATAGACCCCATTCCTAACATCAACAAAGCTTTTTCAATGGTCATACAACAAGAAAGATAGATGCAGATGTCTGTAATACTTGATTTACCTACTGAACCATATGCCCTTGCTGTAAATTCTGATCATTTTCTCCAAGAAAATAACAGCTTAAGGGGTGGATACCAATATAGAGGTAGATGTCACGACAATGGCGGAAGGGGGCAAGGCAATACTAAGGTATGCACTCATTGTGGTAAAAAGAACCACACCATATAAACTTACTATTTCAAGCATGGTTTTCCCTTGGCTATCAATCTAGAAATGTGAGAACTGCTAATGATATCAATGAAAATGTCTTTTCTTTGGAAAATAATTCTATCTCAAGGTCAGGATGGGAGGTCACCAAACCAGGGACTGTTTTTACTCAAGAACAATATGAAGGTCTGCTTAGTACGTCTTCTGCAACAGTCCAAACAGCCTAGTGTTCCCATATCTCATAGTGCTAATTCTGTTTGCACCATAAATACCATTACACCCTCATCGATCCCAAGGTAAAATCCCAAACCAATGACTATTAGATATAGGTGCAACAGACCACATTACCTTTCATTTCAATAATTACATTAATCATCACAATATCAAACCTGTTTGTATCACTTTACCCAATGGTTTTCAGGTCACTTCCTTAATAGCAGGAACTGTTAACCTCTTTAACTCCCTTCTACAACATGATGTTCTCTATGCTCCAAATTTCCATGTTAATTTGATTTTAGTTACTAGACTGTTGTTTTTTTTATAACTTGCAATCTCACATTCACTAATAGTTCCCGCTTCATTAAACATAATGGTACAGAGAAGATGATTGGTACATCTTACTTGCAGGGAGGCTTGTTTGTGCTTACAACCACTAATACAGGTAACTAGGTCTCATATACTTTTGCTTGTAGTCTCACTTCCAATATCCCAGCCGATGCTGCTCTTCGGTACTTAATACTTGGACACATTTCAAATTCCAACCTGAAACTTATTTTAACACAATTTCCTTTTTATTCCCTCTCATGTTCACTCCCCTTGTGATGTATGTCATTTGGCAAAACAACACAGATTACCATATTGTAATAGCAATACAAAATCTAGTAAAATCTTTGAATTGCTACATGCAGATGTTTGGGGTCCATATTCCACTCCATCAATATATTTCTTAACATTGGTTGATGACTTAAGTAGATTCACCTGGGTTATTTGTTGAAAACTAAGGATGAAACCAAACAACATATAATTACATAATTTTACACCAAGCTAAAAAGTGTAAGAACTGACAATGGGACAAAATTTTATATGGATGACTTCTTTCTTTCCAAAGGAATTTCCTATCAAAGAACTTGTGTAGAGATACCACAACAGAATGGTGTTGTTGAAAGAAAACACCAACACATTCTGAATGTGGCTCGAACACTGTTCTATCAAGGACACTTGCCTAAAAATTTCTGGAATTTTTCAATTCAGCATGATGTACACATCATAAATAGATTACCTACACCGTTGTTAAAAGGCAAGTGTTCCTATGAGCTTCTTTATAATCAGCCACCAAGCTTATTTCATTTAACGGTCTTTGGTTGTCTTAGCTATATTAGTACTTTGGAGGCTAAGAAGGGTGTCTTTTTGGGTTACAAAGATTGAACAAAAGGCTATGTTGTTTATGATTTGCACTCACATCAATCTATGGTTTCGAGGAATGTTATTTTTATGAAAACATACTTTTTTTTTCAATCAAATAACTCAGATGCAAAAAGAACAACCACTCATGTTCCACAAGTGACCTTGTCCAATAGTGATGATATCACTACTCATATAACTGATGCATTCATTCCATCACCATCCCTTTCTCCTCACCTTGAAACAGACATGTCTACTACCACTGTTTCCTCTTCGGGGCTTGATCATGTACCTGATGCACCTATTGAAGCTGTAAATCATCCACCCATTAGGCAATCAAGTAGAATATATAAGACAGAGACCAAGTTACCTTCAAGCAGTGTTATTGAAATCGGACTGGACCGGTAACCGACCGGTCCAATCGGAAACTTGGCCCATGACCGATCCGGTCACGGTTTTGGATCGTTTGTGCTAAACCGGCCTTGAACCGGTCAACTCGGTTAGAACCGACTCTGAACCGGTCTGGACGGGTTAGACAACTGCACGTATGTGATGTGATGGCTCCTTATTAAAAAATTTAATAGGCAAGAGATGCAAGCTGCAGGAATCAAACTTGCATCCTCACCCAACAAAGGTAAGCATTGCACCACTACACCACTTGTGACTTTCAATATTATTGTGCCAATTTATATTTATATATATGAATGTTACGAAACAATGATTTTTTTTTGTAAAAAACAAATGATTCTAACTTGTATTTTTTTTACAATTAATATTTTATAACATCATATATCATCATATTACTCCATTATTACAAATATATTTAACTTTATTAATATGTTTATTTATTAATTAATTAATATATTATTATTATTATTTTAATGCATTTCTACTATTATTTTTAATAAATCTCATAATTTTGAATAAAAAATTTATATAGTTTAATATATAGCGGTTCAACTAGTGACTCACTTGTTCGACCATTGACCCAGTGGTCCAGTACCTCGACCGATTCAATGATCGGTCCGATTTTTATAACATTGCCTTCAGGACTCGACATAAGAATGACGTCTGCATCATGCACATATACTCCTCCGAATATTAACACTTTGTTTGGTTGTGTGAAGGTTGAGAAGAAATAGAGCAGTAGCAAAGAGATAACATCACTTACCTCATTTGATGACATATTGAAATGGGAGAGATATGTGAAAGTGCCGTGTGACCCAAAACAATTTCTACACAAGCAACGCGAGAAATGGAGTGGAGATACTTATGAAAAACGAGAAAAATATTTTAATGGTTCTTTCTCATGTCAAAATGCTTTCTTCCATCATTGTGATAGTAAAAAATCTATTATGCACGACTCATAATCATTTTTTTTCCAAATTCAATAAAAATGGTAATTGTGTATCACTTCTCTTCATTCAAACAAGAACAACTACTCCCTACTATTTTATTTTCCATTTCTTTTTTATTTCTTTCATACAAAATAATCTATACATGAATCATCTTAGTCTCACGATTTTTTCTCTTTTTCCCATTTGTATTATTGTACCAAACATAATGTAAATGAAGGACTTGAATAATTCTAAAAATTAATAAAATAAAAACACATTTCTAAAAGGAGAATCAACTAACTAACTAGCTCAAGAACCAAATTAGAAACATATAAAACGAAAACTTCCATGTACAAAAAGCAAAATCAACGATACAGCAATGTGATTACTTCAAGATGTCGGACAAAGATATACTAGAAAACCATCAATTAAATAAAGCAAAATTTTTCAATCCAATGCTGCATAGACAAAAGGGCAAAAAAGTATGCATACAAACAGTACACTTTTTCCTTACTGGCCCTATATTCAACACGAAAACACACCAAATTGGCCCACAAAATTGGCTTATAGCCCTAGCCTCATCTCTGCCCCTACCCATCTCTGATTTTTAATTTTAATTCCCAAGTCCCATGTCTCCTATACCCTATCCCACAAGGCACATAGGAATCCCTACCCCCCAAAAAAAACAAAAACCACCCTTAATATCACTAATTTGAAAATCTTAATCATGATTTAAAATGAAAATCATCTAATCATCACATAAACGAAATCTTCTGTTCACTTTTACAGTTCCAAACCAAACCCTACAAAACATCAAAAACAGTGTTCTTAATTACTACTTGCTCCTAATAAAACCCTTTGGATACAAACAAAACCACTATAACACAAGAAGAAAATGAAGTAGCAAAAAAGAAAAAGTGAGAGAGTTGGCATTTGCACTTGCAGCTCTTCTTTCACTTCAGATGCCCTTCAAAGCTCAAACCATGCACCACCACTAAGCACCACCAATCTCCGATTCAGAAATGCAACTATAACAACACCACACACGTGCGTTCACATACATGTTTATGTACACGTAGCAATACGAGTATAGTATACGATATACGAAATGGGTTGCACGGCGTCGAAACTGGACAACGAAGAAACGGTGCGGCGGTGCAAGGAGCGGCGCCGCCTAATGAGGGACGCCGTTTACGCGCGCCACCACCTCGCGGCGGCGCACTCAGACTACGTCCGCTCCCTCCGCCTCACTGGCTCCGCACTCTGCACGTTCGCCGCCGGCGAGCCTCTCGCCGTCTCCGACGACAGCCCCGCCGTCATCCTCAACCCCTCCACCACCAATAAAAACAACCACTCGCCGCCACATCCTCCTCCTCGTCCTCCTTCCGCCAACGTAACAACCGCTAAACTCCCTCAAGTCCTGTCTTCCTCCGCTGCCGGAACCCGCCTCCGCCGCAAACCGCTGCCGAAGCTTCCTCACATACTCTCTGAATCGAGCCTTTGCTCCTCGCCGAGAAGCCAAACATCGAACTCGTTCTTCCCAACCGCATATCAAGCTCAGTCCACAGCTTCCGAAACTTCTTCTGTTTGGAATTGGGAAAATTTCCAACCTCCTCCATCTCCTCCCGGCTCCGAATATTTCCGGCCGCGTTCTCAGCCGCCGGAAACACCAAATTCCGAATCCGATTTAGAATCCGAGTACAACTTGTTCCATTCCAAACCTCATCGTGAGAATCGCAAAATTGAAAATGCAAGCGTTGATTCTCGACAACAGCGCCATTTGGATCCTGAGGAGTTCGAAAGCGAGAGATCCGAATACGATTTCTTCGGCAAAACCGAACCCGTTAAGGTCGAGACGGAGCGGGAGGAGGTTCACTGCAGCGAGTGGGGAGACTGTTACAGCTCCACGAGCTCCTCGGAGAGGGACGAAGGGATTGCCGGCTTTGGATCGTCGATGAAAGCGGAGTCAGTCGCCGGCGGCGATGCTCCGCCGGCGAAGGAAGAGAAGGTCGATGAGGAGGTGATAAAGGTGAAGATGGTGTTGAGACACAAGGATTTGAAGGAGATTGTTGAAGCGATTATGGAGAACTTTGAGAAGGCTGCGGTTGCTGGAGATCAGTTATCGGAGATGCTCGAGATTGGCAGGGCTCAACTTGATCGGAGTTTCAAGCAATTGAAGAGTAAGCTTTTAGTTTGGCAGTGTTTGGTTACTCAGAAAGTGCGGGAAAATTTTAAATCAATTAGTTTAATCCAATTTAAACAAACTCAGACTCTTTTTTTTTTTTTTTTTCCTCAATTTGATGATTTTGAATGCAGAAACTGTGTACCACTCAAGTAGTTTATTGAGCAGCCTGAGCTCGACTTGGACTTCAAAACCGCCATTGGCGGTAAAGTACAGGCTCGACGCCGGTTCTCTTGAAGGACCGGGCGGTCCGAAGAGTCTGTGCTTCACTTTGGACCGGCTTTTGGCTTGGGAGAAGAAGCTCTACCAGGAAGTGAAGGTAATTTTTTGGGGGTATTTTTGTTATATCACAAATATATTTTATTTTTTTATAAAAGTTTAATGTTATTTTTCGGGACCATAAAAAGGTGGAGGAAAAATGGTGCACCCCTATTTGACTGTTTAGTCTGGGTGAAATGACCACAATAGCCTCGTATGTGGTGTGGTGTAGTGGGACCATATGGATAATAATAATGAACTAATATCTTCACTTTCGGTGTATTTGACTAAGAATGCATTGTTTACTGTGTCTGTGTTAAATGACTAAAGGGCCCCCACCTCATTTTGCCCTATGTTATGCCAAAACCAAATAAAGGAGGCAAATTGTTTTCACCAAGAGGGAAAAATCCAAAAGGAAAATTATACTACATGTATACCTGTGGTTTAAACGCCATAGAGATATCTTATAAATGTAATACAGAAGATGTGATGTGATAAAATGAGGCAGATTAAAGAGAAATTGTACAATACTTCTATTCTATAATAGTACCAAAATTTATTTCACCAAATTTGAAAACAAATGTCCTATCAGTTTCTAATGATATTTTGTCCTACATGTGATTCATTGTTCACGTTCAGTTGTGACTTGTGAATGAAGGACAGAGATTTTCTGGATTATATTAATATAAATCGCTTGCCAAAAATGGAGAGAATAAGTAATAGAATGTGGATATGTATGCTTGGAATTTCCATTAATGTAGCGTCCAGCATAGCCTGTCTTTTTACCAAACCGTAGTTAGGTGGTTATGTTGCATATATTTTTAGCTAAAACCATACAGTTCTCGAACCGCATTTGCTGATGCATGTTACAAATTTTCCTTTCCTTGCATATTTAGGCTAGAGAAGGTGTGAAGATTGAGCATGAAAAGAAATTGTCAGCTCTGCAGAGTCAGGAATACAAGGGCGGTGATGAAGCAAAGGTGGACAAAATAAAGACTTCCATAACAAAGTTACAGTCGCTAATTGTTGTCACATCTCAGGCAGTGTCTACTACCTCAGCAGCCATTAATGGCCTTAGGGACTCTGATCTTGTTCCTCAGCTTGTTGAGCTCTGTCATGGGTATGTCTATTCATTCTGAAGTTATATAACTGTTTTCATTTGCTCATAGTGTGATCACAATTTAATAATCAAGTTCTAGGAACATAAGAATAGACCATTAATCAACAAGGAGTAGGAGCTAAGGGCCTGTTTGGTTTGCATTTTCATTTCCTGTTTCCATTTTTTGTTTTCTGAAATTTTATAAAGGAAAAACTGGAAATGCTGGAAACAAAAGCATTTCCAGTTTTTTCTTTGTAAAATTTCAGAAAACAAGAAACAGAATGAAAACAGAAAATGAAAACAGAAAACGTTTCCTCAAACCAAACAGGCTCAAACCAAACAGGCCATAAGGTGTTCGACATTCAATTAAGGCATACGGAAGCACATTGAATTGCCATTCGTACTGCTATAAATGAATAACTTTAATAACTTCATCGGTCCCTCAATTTTCAAATATATGAGAAAATAAGAAATAGGGAGTCTTTACTCTTTTGTCAACTTAGACCCAGTGTTAGTTTTCTTATGTACCACTTTATGGCTTAAATGAGACATTTGAGACTTCTTGATCTGGTAAAACATACTAGTTTTGGATCACAGATAATCTAGAAGGGTGTGGTAGTTGAAAGCATTATGGCTTACTGCTCTGGTACGCCACTTGCTCCATCTGCTCTGAGTAAGTGCATGTGCCTCTTGTAAATGCATGGCCCGCTATTGCACCTGTCAAAATCTTGTGTCATTTTAAATTTTAGGCCCCATTTGAGCAAATATCACTCACTGACTGAGTTAGTATGCTCAAGTAATAATGGTGTTATGGTATAACCCTTATAATAGAGCTGTAGTAGTTAACTGTTACTGAACATAGAGTTGTAGTTGTTAACTGTTACTGAACTATGGGACTGGTTCTGATTGCGACTTGCAAGGTGCTATACGTTGAGTCAAAAAATAATCATTGCTGTTACTCATTGTTACTGTCCATCCATTTTTACTTAACTGTTTCCAAATCATTAGTAAGGGCTAATTTGGCACTAAAATGAAAAATTGGAGGATTGTAAGTAAACATGGTAGCAGGATTCTTGGTTATGCATCTTGGTTGCAGTTAATCATGCAGTTACAATTCAAATTTCAATATAAACTTGATAACCAAGTTGTTTAGGTCTTCTTAAAGGCTGATGTGGCTACAATTTTTTATCCTGCTCATCCTGCGCATGTTTTAACACAATTAAAAATATTTTCTTCTTTAAGTCTTTAACTGCTGAGTACTCAGCTAAAGTTTTGTTCTGAATTGAAAATGGGGTTTCCTGTTCACAGATTGTTCTCTTATATATGTTTGTGATATGCTAAATTAATGTAGAATCATGTACATGTGGAAATCAATGCACCAGTATCATGAAATTCAAAGCAACATTGTGCAGCAAGTCCGTGGCCTTGTGAACCAATCATCCAAAGGCCACTCAACATCTGAAACACACAAACAGGCAACTCGGGATCTTGAATCAGCTGTGTCAGCTTGGCACTCTAGTTTTTGCCGCCTTATAAAATTTCAAAGAGACTTCATCCTATCTCTACATGGCTGGTTTAAGCTGAACCTTATTCCTGTCAATAATGACAACATCAACGACATCATGGAACCATCTGATGTGTTTTTCTTCTGTGATGAATGGAAACTTGCTCTTGACCGTGTGCCAGACACAGTTGCTTCTGAAGCCATCAAAAGTTTTATCAATGTTGTCCATGTAATATCTGTCAAGCAATCAGAAGAGCTCAAGATTAGAAAGAGAACTGAGAATGCTTCCAAGGAACTTGAGAAAAAATCTTCATCCCTGAGAAATATAGAAAAGAAGTTTTACAACTCATATTCTATGGTAGGTATTGGCTTGCCTGACTCTGTGCCTGATAATGGACAAGGCTTAGATGCACGAGACCCACTTGCTGATAAAAAATTGGAACTAGCAGCATGCCAAAGGCGTGTTGAAGATGAAATGGTGAGGCACTCAAAGGCTATAGAGGTGACAAGAGCTATGACACTCAACAATCTACAGACAGGTTTGCCTGGAGTGTTTCAGGCATTGACAAGTTTTTCTTCCTTATTCACTGAGGCTCTTGAGTCAGTGTGTGCTCGTTCATATGCCATCAAGTAGGTAAATTTATTTGTTCTGCTTGGGATGTGAGTTCAACATGTATGAGGGCTGGGTTTTTCTGTCGCAGGCTCTTATTGCTGTTACTGTTTAGTTGGTTTTTAGATGTAAATATGAATTTTGTTCTTCTGTCCATTTTTTATTGAAAAAGGGGATTGTCTCTTTTTGTACAGGCAAATTTCTTGAATTATTGTATCAGGGGATGGCAAATTTCAGTATATGAATAAATTTAGGTAGATTCTAAAAATAAGGATTGCTATCCAATCATGACGTGTTTTTTGCATGTAAACATTTAAATTTTTATTCTCAGTTTAAATCCGAATTTTTTTTATTTTTAAAAATAAGTCCCCAATTTTATTTTTTTTCTATTAACTCTCCCCCCCTAATTTTTTAATTCAAGATCAATCCACGAAAATTTCCGAAAAAGTGAAAGGGTTTTCTGGGCAAGTTACGTTTTTCGGACATCGTGTTCTTTATATCGAAATCCTTCCTTCGTAACGTTTTCTCTTTCTAATTGTCATTTGATATTTCATTTTGGTGCGTCATTGTGGTGGTGCATAGCAAAGAAAAAGGCGCTCTCAAATGAACTAATGATTGTATTGATGGTGGCTGAGTTATGTCATGTGTGTCGTGCAACTAAGGGACGATGAGGATAAGAGAATGGCACCATCAAGGTGGTGCAGAGACTCGTAGTGACTATGGTGGTTCTATTCAGGCTGAGGCTGAAACTTGACTTGGTGGTTGCGGGTGGAAACCGGTTCCAGAAATAATTAGAGATGAGAGGAGTATTCATGGCGGCCACTTCACGGTCTTCATCTGCGAGAGCGCTTTATGGGATGAAATGGGGAGAAGATAAATGAGAGGGAAGGTTGTGAGTGAAGTTGGTGATGGTGTATATTTCAATGGAGAAGCTTAGGTGAGTTGATGAGAGGATCAAAATGGTATTAGTATTAGGGACTACATTGTGTCTTCTAGGTTGATGAAGGTAAAGTAGTGAAGGATGAAAATAAGAGGAAGAAAATGGGGGAATGGAGATGAAAACAGATAGAAGAAGAAAAAATGAAATTGACCCTTAATAGTCTGTGTGTGTTTTTACAATATATTTTTGGCTCAGGATCAAGAGTGTTAGATGAAAATGTTTCTAAGATTAAAAAAAAAAAGAAATAAAGTAGGCTCAAAATCTCCAAAACAAAAAGGATTTGTATACGTTTCTTCTTTGAGCGTGTGTGTGGATTCCAAAAACGTGTCCCTTGCTTTCTCTCTCCATTCTGTTAAAAATTGTGTTCATTGTGTCTCTATGTGCAAATTTTAAAAACATTAAACGTGGCAACGAAATCCACCCAAGAAACATGAGGCACACCCCCTGTTTATATATATATATATATATGGGAACACACCCTTCGTAATTTTGATGTTCACGTTGGAATTCATGCTTAATAATTAACTAGTAAGTTCTTGAATGATGTTCACGACTTAAGATTACTACATCATGAATTAGTTTTGAAAAAATGTTTGCTAATCGTGTTGTTAAGAAATATTTATGTATTTGCAAGTTTATGTAATGCTACTATAGGTTATTAGCCGATGAACTTGATATTGATCATGTGTGTATTCATTACATATTATTTTTAGGTAAAATGATTTTTTAATGTGCATAACAATGCATATTAATTATTGATAACATGCATTTGTTTTTTTTAAATAATATGTAATAAACACACGTATCAATATTAATTTTATTGGAACTAAGGTTTTAACCGTACTTAATTAATCTAAGGATGAATTTGGTTCCATATAATCATAGTACTCCTGTAAAGTTTTAACAAAAACAATTTACAATATGGATTTGTTTTATAATGAATAAAGTCAAGAAAGGAACTTAAGTTTCTTCTTTTAAATTATTCTTTTTGTTACTTTGAATGAAGTAAAATTTTCACATTCCAATCTATATTTATTTATCTTATTGATTTAATCTGCCATGCTACTTAAAATTGATTTTACGTTAGGTATCCTTTTTAACTTATACTTATTTTGTCACTTCAATGTTATTAATGAGTGTATATATAATATCTTTATTTTTATCTTTATATATATATAAGTAAGGTAGTAAAATCATCCTATGAAACATAAAAGAAGGATAAAAGGGTAAATTTCTTTCAAAAAAATTTCTAAAAATAGTAAGTCACTTTCCCATTTTAAATTATTAACATTAGTAATCATCAATAATTAGTTATAATAATTATGTTAGTGAATATCACTACAATTATTAACTTATAATAATAATAATTTATCCTATTATTTACTTGAAAAGACTACAACTTTTGCTAATTTTTATCTTATAAAAATAAAACAATTTAATTTGTTTGAGAAATTGTAAATATTAATAAAAAAAAATAAACATTTAGCTTTTAAAAATAAATAAATATTTTTATTCATTTATTATAAAAACATTTTACTATATTTTATGAAATATATAAGAAGAATAAAAATATAAAATTTGAAATTTAAAAATTCTAAAGCACTTATTAAAAATAAACCCTTTACAATTGCAATAATAGTAATTATTTAATTTTGGTTATTATATCATAATTAAAGCCTTTTTATATTTTCAATATTAAATTTATCTAAAAGAGTTTGTAAATTTTGCTAAATTATTGTAAACAAAATCCTTTTTCTAAATTATAGTCAAATGAAAAAAATCCTTATTTGACGTTGATTAATTGTTTCAAATTATTCTTTTCATTTTTCATTGACAATAAAATAAAAATACGGGTCAAATATTTAAGTTACAGGTTAAAAATTACAAGAAAATTCTTCATGACACTTAATTTATAGAGTAAAACCAAATCAAACGAGAATGCAACTTTACAAGAAAACTTACTAATAATTTAGTTATAGGGTGAAAATAAATCACACATGATTAAAATTTTAAATAATAATAAATTAATATTTAATTTACTCAAAGAATGGTATTAAAATAAAGTATAAATATTAAAATTTGTGTTGATCATATATTATATGAAAACTTATTATTATTTAAATGATAATGTAAGAAAATATCATACAAAAATGAGTATGTTATATGAAAGCTCATAAATATCAAAATTAAAAATACATTTTTTTGGTATGCGAAAAAAGAAATTAACAATACACTTTAATTAAACTTTTTAATATAATTTTTACTTGATTATAAATGTTACTTTTATTTTGATGTTTTTTAGTTGTAAAAATATATTAAAAAATAATTCATAAAAATTATTGAATTTTAAAATTGAATTGTGTATTTATCCATAGAATTTTTTTATCTTTTTTAAAATATTTTTTTTTAAATACCACATGGGAATAGATCTTTATAATAAGTTTATTAATATTTATATATTAATTCAGTATATAGATTACAAGAGCTAGATATAATTTGCTTGATGATGAAAAATTTTCACAAACTAAATATTTTAATATTTAATTTTAAATTATAGGGGTAATAGACTTATAGCACATAGAAATAGTTTTTTTTAAAGAAAAACACATTAATATCTAAATCATAATAGTACATTTGTATTGAGGCATAATAATTTAAGAGTACAAGTATAACATACGGGAATGGTCATTCTATATGAAAATAATGGTATTCAACTTATAATAATTCGGATATAAATACCTATGTTTTTGGAGCAAGATCTTATCATGAAACAATGTTAGAGAAAAAAAATTTATCCTAAGAATATTAAACTTTGTCTTGATTATATTTACTTGAAATTTTATTACCATTTTAATTATAAATTAAAAAATATTACCTAGGATTAAACATTATACATAAAAGGTAATTAATATTTAGTATAAATTTTTATCAATTGTAGATATTTTATTTATACTTTGTTGTGTTTAGTAATTAATAAAAATGAATAGTATTTTAACATTGAATTGTGTTTATATCCATATAATTTTCCATTTAAATTTTTATACATCATAAGGGAATAGATATTTAAATTTTAAGTTTATTCGTATTTATTTGTTATATTAACATATAGATTACAATAAGTAAATATAGTTCACCTTAATTAAGAAACAATGTTAAAAAAATTACTTTTTGTGTATAATTTATTTAATCAATATGTAATCAATATTGTAAGTAGTTATGACATATTTCACACGCGTTATTACAATATTTTTTTAGCGTGATTTATTTTATATTTTCTATTTTCACACTATTTCTTATCATATTTCATGCTCATTTCTTTTTTATGTTTTGTTTTACAATCATGCTAATCATATTTTTTATTCTTTCCAGGTCTTTCAATAAATATACTTTTTGTGCATTATAAGCATTATAATTTATTTACACATTATGTAATTAATATTATAAATAATTATGACATATATTTTGCATATGTTATTATATTATTTTTTAAATTATTATTTTATTATTTATATTTTACCCCTAAAAATTAAATGTCCCGTGCAAGACACGGGTCAACACACTAGTTATGTGTAATACAAAATTGTGCACATTCTAGCCTACTTAAAAGTTTTGTTTAGGAATTCAAATCTTTCTAACCATTTTATGAAAAAACAATATCACGTATTCATTTATAATGATCTCAATTTTTCCATCATCTTTTTTCATGTGAAAATTCTACAATACAAATCTGCTATTGACCACGATGATTTCTATAAAGTGATCTATATTTTAGTAAGTTTAATTTCAATTTTAAAATAATAGCCTGAGTAATATTCCAGTAATGATTATTTATCTTTGAGTAAAATATGCGTCGTGCATCACACGGTTAGATTAATAATATCCTAATATACTATTATTAACAAATGTTTATAATAATATTATTAAAAATATCCTAATAATACTATTATAATATACTATTATGAATATTATTAATAATATTCGTTATCCTAATATACTATTAATAATATTTCATTAATAATACCTTAATTAAGTATATTAATAAATATTATTAAATTCAATTTAGTAATATTATTAATAATATCCTAATATACTTATTATTAACAAATGTTATTAATAATATTAATAAATGTTATAATAAATATAATTAATATATATCATTAATGAATATTATTAATAAATGTTATCCTAATATACTATTATAACATTTCATTAATATAACATTTCAAAAATAGTACTATTAAAATTTTACGTCAAACAAAAGTACTATTATTTGTTAATAATATTACTAATAATATCCAAATATACTATTATTAACAAATGTTATTAATAATATTAATAAATGTCATAATAATTAATAAATGTCATAATAAATATTATTAATATATATCATTAATGAATATTATTAATAAATGTTATCCTAATATACTATTATAGCATTTCAAAAATAGTAATATTAAAATTAATTTTACGTCATAATGAAAAAAAAAAATTATGTCAAATAAAAGTACTACTATTTGTTAATAATATTATTAATAATATCCTAATATACTATTAATAACAAATGTTATTAATAATATTAATAAATGTTATAATAATTATTATTAATATATATCATTAATGAATATTATTAATAAATGTTATCCTATATATTATAACATTTCATTAATATAACATTTCAAAATTAGTACTATTAAAATTTTACGTCAATAAAAGTACTATTATTTGTTAATAATATTACTAATAATATCCTAATATACTATTATTAACAAATGTTATTAATAATATTAATAAATGTTATAATAAATATTATTAATATATATCATTAATGAATATTATTAATAAATGTTATCCTAATATACTATTATAACATTTCATATATAACATTTCAAAAATAGTACTATTAAAATTTTACGTGAAATAAAAGTACTATTATTTGTTAATAATATTACTAATAATATCCTAATATACTATTATTAACAAATGTTATTAATAATATTAATAAATTTCATAATAATTAATAAATGTCATAATAAATATTATTAATATATATCATTAATGAATATTATTAATAAATGTTATCCTAATATACTATTATAGCATTTCAAAAATAGTACTATTAAAATTAATTTTACGTCATAATGAAAAAATAATAATTTTACGTCAAATAAAAGTACTACTATTTGTTAATAATATTATTAATAATATGCTAATATACTATTATTAACAAATGTTATTAATAATATTAATAAATGTTATAATAAATATTATTAATATATATCATTAATGAATATTATTAATAAATGTTATCCTAATATACTATTATAACATTTCATTAATATAACATTTCAAAAATAGTACTATTAAAATTTTACGTCAAATATAAGTTAAGAATTTTCATCCTATTTGATTCTTTGAATATGATTAATGTAATTAATATAAAAAGTAAACTTTTAGGAATTCATGCTTCTGTCTTCTATAATTAATGATGGAGGTAATAAACTTAAACCATGTATTTAAATAGGGTTACTACTTGGATTTTTTAAAACCATGTCATTCTCATTCAATCACTGAAAACCCACATCAAACATCATGTGCACCTTCCCTGACAACTCAAACTCCAATTTCAACATGGACAATGTTTCATTCCAAACCATAGATGATTTTTCTCTTCAACTCTACCAGTGACAACGAGGATGATGACTACTACGTGGAAAGATATGGAAGCAATGCAGAACTTGTGAAAGAAGAATCGAAGCTGGAAAGAGAGGTAATCAACATCATCATCGGCGGAAATGGAGACTCCCTTAGGCCAAATTCTGGCAAGGCTGTCACCATTTGCAATCACAATATTTGTGTCGGGTTTGAAGATGAAGAGAATGAAAAGTGTCGGGTGTGGGAGTAGCATAGTCATATCATGGTTTATGATGGAGAACATGGTTCCTCACTTGAGTATATATATGGAACTTACTTCCAAAGGTTTATACCTAATCCTCCTCTTGCTACTAAAGTGGATTGATACCAAGGATTTATTCAACAATCAATCCCTGTCATCATCCTAGTATTGAATTTCATTTTATACTTTTGAAATTTAAGTTTGATGTAATATCAATAAATAATTATATATTATCATCTAATTTTCTGCTGGCATTTTTTTAATGAGTTTGGCTAATTAGTTAATCATTATATGTGATCTCTTGAGTATCACATGAATTTTCTTGGGTAGCTTTATTGCAATTTTTGGAGATTTTAGACATTTGCAATTAATAAAATATTTATGACTTTTGTTATAGGTGATCTCAAATAATGATATGTTTTAAATTATTATTAAATAAAAACAAATCAATGCATATGGTGACAAATTAAGGCCACGACTAGAATATTAGGGAATAAAGAATATATATATATATATATATATATAGTGAAGGAGAGGGAAAGTAAGTAGGACTCACTTTTAATTAGTTTTGGATAACATTGGCATATGAGAGAGAAGGATAGGTGATAGGGAGGGAGGGAGAGAGAGGTGGACCTAGTGAAGCTATCTCTTATTACTATTTATTACCATACAATAAGTTTTAGTGAGGAGAAATAAATGAGGGTTTGCTTACCAACGGGGTTGGTTCAAGTGGTACATGCTTGTTTCTCCTTAAGCTAGGTCTCGGGTTCGAGTCTTGTGGATGGAAAAAATCCCTGCTGGGAGAGCTAGCCCCACCATGATGTGGATGTTCCCGACTCGAACGGGATTATCTCCAATGGAGGATACCTGTGGTTAAACCAAAAAATGAGGGTTTGCTTTCCTTTTTAATTCCTTTTCACAAAATCTAAGGTGAGTATAGCTTTTTTTTCAAAAAAAAAAAAAAACTACACGTGTTTTTGGGGAATAATGAAATTATGAAAGATATAAGTTTTAAATATATTTTTAGGGTTGAAAAAGGTTAAAAAGAAATAAAGAATACTAGAGTTTTTTTAGAATTTTTAATAATATTGCTCGATTTTTTTTTGTGAAAGACCAATTTTGCTTTTGGCTAAAATTCAAATTTACAAAATTGTCACCGTCTTCATTTCATCCTTTCACTTGTATGGTTTGTTTGGTTTAAAGAGAGAAATAGGGAAGAGAGAAATAGAAAAGAGATAGATAAGGAAGAGAGAAATAGTAGAGAAATTTAGTAGAAAAAGAGGTTGTTTGGTATGAGAGAAATATGAGAGAGATAAGAGAGAGATTAATTATGATAGTTGTTTGGTTGTGGAGAAATGAGAGAGAGAGGTTTGTAAAAAATTTGGAAATACTAAACTACCCTTGAATGACAAGCAACGGATAGGCAATGACAATATAAACAAGGGTAGTATAGTAAATTAATAATCCATAAGCAAACTCTCCCTAATTCTCCTCTGAACAGCAAAGAAAAAAAACACATGGGACCCACAATAAAAGTCACTTCTATCTCTCTCTCTCTCTCTCTGGTAACCAAACCAGGTGGATTAGTAATCTCACCTGCATTTCACTCTCCTCTAACTCTCTCTGATGTGCTTCTGCTTAAACAAACAGAGGGGTAGGGAGGTTTCCTAAACTTAAATTCCCCTACGAAATTTGAATTCAGACACAAAAGAAATAAAGAAAAAGCTTGTCTCCTAATGCCATTGAAAGGTCACTATCATGGACTACTTTTTCTTTCACTTTTTTACCAACATAAAAACTAGGAAAATAATGATTTATTTCATTTCCTCTTTCCCCCAAATTTCGACCAACCCTACCTCTCCTCTCCTTCCTCTCATCCCTTTCCTCTTCTTCATCTTCCATAGCCACCATATCAAGTTCAAAATAAAACCCTAGCCTCTAACCATCACTTTCACCATTTTCAAGTGCTAGATTCAAGGAACACCTCTTTGTACTCATCAAACTCATCAAAATCAAAGGTAATAGAGCTTTAAAGGGGATGTTTTGATTTGGTTTTCATGCTCCCCTAAGGATCCATAAGCCGTTCTTTCACCCCTCTTCCATTCCTACTCGTATTGTATTTAAACCCGTTTATTTTTTGTGTTAGGGTTTGCTTTCAAGTTTGGAAGCTCACCTCCTATTCTCCACGGTTTCACCACTCTAGGGTAAGAGGGATTATTGGATTTCATGAGCTTTGGAGGGCAAGGGTAGTCTAGGTTGATCTTTGGCCTTAGAACCCTTTAATTCTTTGATTAGGGGTTTGAAATGATTTTTGGAATTAGGGTTTATGAAACTAGAACCCCTTAATTTAGTTTGAAATACTTCCCTTGGTTTTTTATGATGAAAAATTATATTGATGGCTGGTTATGTAATATTTGAAGTTGCTTGATGGATTTGAATAGTTGAAAGTGTTGATTTTTAGATGAAATTGATGTATTGGATGGTGGTGCATGCACATGCATGACTGAGTGGCTAAATCTTTATGAAAAACGAATTTGTATGTTTTTTAAATCATAAATGAGATGATGCCTTACATGTATTAAATATGTTACACGCCTTAAAAAATTTAGAAATTGATGATTTGGTCTTGAAATGGGTGACTAGATATGGTATGGACAAAGTGGTATTGAATTTGACGTTATTGACTATTTTAAATTGATTCAATGATTTAATTTAATTAATATAAAATTAATTTAATAAAATGATAAATCTTTTATTAAATCTCATTTACCCTAATGTGGTTCCAAAGCTTATGAGTAGTGGCTTCCAAAAGCTTAATTGAACCTGACTAAGAAGTGGCGAGTTTTATGAAAATGACCACATTTCCCATTGGTTTGAAATTCGACCATTGTACCCATTTTAGACCCCAATTAGTAGGGGTGGAAAAATGGGTTAGGCCCGGCGGGCCAACCCGCCTGGCCCACCATTATAAGGTGGGGTGGCTCTGGAATGTTTTGTCGTCTATTCAAGAGTGTAATTGTTCTTAGATTTTAAGTTTTTTTATAATTGTAGAATTAAACTGCTTCATTTAGATTCTCAGTTATTAAAGCATATATGATGTGTATCTAGTAATTTTGGGGTGTACATTAAGTATAGAGATAAGGTCAAAATACTAGATGTCCAGATAGATATGTCTTGGGCTTGAACTTATTCTGGAAATTGTGCATGAATAAATTTTGAAAGAAAGCGCATAAATCACCTTTATCGCCAAGAGTTTTTTTTGCTTCCAAGAAGTAGATGGAGCATGGAAGAGAGAAAACTTTTACGACTGAATTAAAAGAAGACACGTTTTCTCTCTTTATTGAGGACAGGATCTTACGTTAAGTTAAGGTTAGATCCTTTGAGGATGGATAGGTCATGAAGTTCTTCAGATATTGCATTGAGTTTTAGTTACCTTGTACTATTGTTAACCTCCCATTATTTTAATTTCTTATAGTGCATTTCATACCGTTTTAGGAACGGAATTGTATAGAGGGAAGGTTTTCCCCAACTAAACTTAAAGGAAAATGTGTACTTGAACTAGGAGCTGGCTGTGGTGTTAATTTATGGGTTTGGCGAGTTTTCAAATTATTGTTAAAATTTTATTTGTTGAATTAATGAACTGTGCCTAAATATGCTCCTTGGTTGAAATTGATCTAGTTGTACCCCTTATACTGTTAAACTAAATTGCTCACTTGATATGTATTGTTGAAGGCTTTTTTGTATCTGTAGCTTGGCTAAATTGTTTGACTTGGGATATTTGTTTGATAGGTAGATAAATATCACAATTGCTTTATTATTCTTCAGTGGCTTATAATTTTTGCACATGTGAGTTGTTAATTTATTTAGTTAATTTCAAACAGAAATTCAATTTGTTTGGAATGGATTCATCTAGTACTACACCACCTCCCATTGATGAAATTGAGGAACACATTAACCTTGCTATTAAAGGAGAATCTTAAACTGTTAAACCTTCTAAGAAAAAGGTTAAATCATTAACTTCTGATTGTTGGAAATATTTCACTAAAATTGGAGTTGGTAATGATGGGAAGGAAAGGGAAAAATGCAATGCTTGTAAAATGTCATTGCTAAATTTGGATTTAGGGTTTGTGGACGAGTTCGGGTCTGAAAATTTGACCTGCTAAAAAATTAAGATCGGGTAAAGTACAGACAAAACTTGTCTCAACCCGTCCACGCTCACCGCTAGGCTAGATTAGTACATATTTAATTTATATTAAGAAAATGCAACATTTTAGTTTAATTTCTAGTGTTAGTAGTACATATTTGAATGTTTGAATAAATGTGATGTTTACATTGCATTTATGTTAATTAAATCATGTCACCGATATAAAGAGCATGAGAATGACTTTATTTAATTCTTTGAACTATGAGATTGAAGATTGAAAAAAGATATATCTTTTATAGATGTTTTTGTAGGTCAATTGAGGTTTTTTTCTTAGAAACAAAGACGAGGCTCTTGAGATGTTTTTTTTTTTTTTGTGATAGGTTTTTATTCACTGGGACAAATGTATCATATATGTGATGGGCAAGTCTTGCACAAGTGTTATTGTGTTAAGTTAGATATTTGTTTTGCTATATAACTAGTAAGTATCTCGTATATAGTATAAATATTTTTATGAAATACAAAAAAAATTAAAAAGATTGGTTTTATTAATAGAAACAAAGTTAATGATAATAAAAAAGATTGGGGCGTGAGCCTATGACAAATTCCAATGTTGTAGGCAAAGGATATAATGATGTTGAGGTACTTGGTGGCATCAATTAATAGGTGCCGAATTGGCAAATTATATAATGACAAATTATGCCACTGGCACGTGCGTGGTAAAGTAAGGGCATGTTTGGTTTACAATTTTATTTCCAGTTTTCATTTCCTATTTTCATTATGTTTCCTGTTTTTTTGAAATTTTATAAAGAAAAACTAGAAATGCTGGAAACAGCAAATTTTTGTTTCCAACATTTCCAGTTTTTCTTTTGTAAAATTTCAGAAAACGGGAAACAGAAAATGAAAACATGAAATGAAAATGCAAACCAAACAGGCCCTAATATTTCGGGATTGACAATTTTTTTTGGATGAACTTTCGGGATTGAGATTGATCTTAGGCCTAAGAGTGTTATAATTATTGGGCCACAAGGTTGGTCGGGGATTTATTAGGCCAAAAGTTTCTCAAACACATTACTTTTGGCACCCCCATTTTGCTTTGGAACCTTCTCCTGTTTTAAAAACTTAATTTTCCAAAATTACCCTTCTCTAACCTAAATCTCTCCCACAAGATCTTTTATTATAATAAACGGGGAAAACCCAAACCTATAAAATTAGTCTAGGAAATGCAATCCCATAGGCATTCTGAAAAAGAATTTACCTTAAAGAAACTAAAGGTGAATCAAGAAAGCTGCATTCATATCTTATTGAATGACCTGAGTTAGCCAGGAGGTTAATGCTCCTATTAGCCTCCCTGTATATATGATGGGCAGACACCTCTAATTTCGATTCTGCAAGCAGCCTTATGGTGTCTTGAACGAGGCTAGAGAGTGGATGAGCTTTACGAACACCCAAACTAGTCAAGTGGATGACCACTTGAGAATCCATTTCTGCCTCTAATTTCAAACAACTCATGTCCCTAGCCAAATGAAGGCCTAATAGTAAGGCCCAAACTTCAACTTTGATTGAAGAACCACACCCTAAATTGCACACAAATCCTTGGATAAATCTTCCATCATAATCTTGAAGCATGCCACCACAAGTTTCATTACCTTAAGTGCGATAGTAAGGCCCATCCAAATTAAACTTAAAACTTTGACAAAAAAAAAACATTCAACTTAAAACTACCCAAAGGGGAGGAACCCAAGCTATCAAGGACTCGTGCTTTCTTCCAGTACTAAGAGCGAGATCCCTATTGGAGTCTTCTTCTTCTAGCAAGCGTGAGTAGCTTAAATTTTTAAGACTAGACCAATAATGGAATCAACTTTCCCTTCAGAAACAAGGTTATTGCTATCGCGCCATACACTCCAAGTCGTGATTGCAAAGAAAATCTTATAGCCAATATCTTGTCTTATACCATATTTCTCTTCTAGATTGAAACTAATGCATTTCGTGAGGCCCAAACTGAAAAAAGAGCTCCAACAGATGGCTTTAACAAAATGTCTCCAAATTTGAGTAATTGTTTCACAATCTCGCAGACAGTGCATAATGGTTTCAGGGGCACATCTGCATTGGGTGCAAATTCTATCCATGGTCATTTTGCGAGCCACTCTTTCATCATTTGTGAGCAGTTTTTCATGGGCCATTTTCCATGAGAACATTCAAATCCAGTTGGGACCTCTCCTCTTCCACACATTCTTGTAGCTTCTCTCCCTGTGATTGATACTCGATGAGATGGATTCACAATTCTCCTCAAGGAGAAGACCATAAACTGATTTTAGCGAAAATTTGCCATTCGGGAGTCAAAGCTCAACTAGGAGAGTTTGAACCTACATGCCTTATGGGTGGATTTTACGCTGCAACAATAGGCCACATCTCCTATGGTACCACATCCTTAATGAGATCCCAATCCCACATACTTTTCTTAGCATATGTTGCTACAGGGTAGTCCGACTGTTATATAAACGTCATCACCAAGGAGCTCTCTAAGGTTACACTTTGACCAAGCCATGCATCCTTCTAAAATCTAGTCATTAGACCATATCCTTTCCTCCATAAAATACCCTTTTGGCCTTTTCTGCTTATCTCCGAGGTTGTTGAGTTCCACGCCAAGTGTTGGACACGTTAGAGGTAGATTCCGATTTAGGCACAGAATCCTCCACACAATGGTATTTGTGTCTCAGAACCTGAACCTAAAGTGCATCACGATCCTCCACAAGAAGCCACCCAAGCTTGATCATGATGGGCAGACATCTAAATCCAATACCACCTTTCTCTTTCAGCTAACACACTCTTTCCATCCAACCATATGGCATTTCCACTCTCCATTAGTACTTCCCCAAATAAAATTTTTGTAGAGTCTCTCCACCTCATCATTGACTGCTATCAAACAAGTTTGCATGGCATATGTTGGGATACTCATAATTGAAGCTTGGGCCAGGGTCGCTCTACCAGCAAAAGAGAGAATTTTGGCTTTCCGTCTTGAAAGTTTGCGTCTCACCGTAGTAGTAACCGAGGAGAAAAAAAAATCCTAAGAGGTCCTTGAGTGGATAGCTGACTGTAACACCCTAGCCTTGAACTATTCAGTTGGTAGTGGTTCTTAAGAATCTAAGACTAAGTCCCTAGGTCTTGGGAACCACGGAAGGTTTCCGGGAATAATCCACCTTAGGGGTGGATAAAGCTTAGTTAACACACTCAATGAATTCCTAGGTCCCAAAGTTAGGCCGCAAGTCAAGGTGTTACACTGACACTCTAAGATACTTACCAAGATTTGAGGTAACATCCCCATGTAGTTCACTACTGATATCCCAAGTTAGATCAGAGGAGACGTTATTGGAGAAAACTTTTAGATTTTTCTAGGCTTACACATTGTCACACGACAACACAAAATTTCTAAAGAATATATTATTTATAAGCTTGGCTTGCTCCAAAGATGCCTCTGTGATAAAAAATATATCATCAACGAACATGAGGTGAGAAATTGGAGGTCGTCGACGACCCATGCGAAATAGGTTACAAGAATTATCTTTTATGACATCCTGAATGGCATGGGCCAGTCGTTCAATACACATAACAAAGAGATAAGGAGACACCTACCTATGTATGGTTAGTTTTTACCATTTTAATTTTTTTTACCACAAATAGAGCAGGGAGTACTGAAATTTTACTCCTCTCCCACCCCTCTCCACCATCTCAACCCCTTTATCCTTCACCTCCCCATCGTACTTTTTTTTTATTGGTCGAGGTTGGATCCATGGTCTCAGTTGTTCATTGAAATGTTATGGCTGTCGTAGGGTGAATTAGAGGAGTGTTTTTTTTTTTGGAAATTTTCAAGTTGTAAATCTTGTTCATTGTGAAAGGAAGAAATGCTAGTTAATAAGGAGTTTAGTGGGTATAAAGGCGATGTGGTAGTTGACGACTTGCAAAGCAATGGCCATGAGGCGACTAGAATTTTCTATTTCTTGTAAATTTGAAGAAATTAAGATCTATTCAATAATATTAGTTTCTTTATCCTAATTGTACTTAATTATACCTACTATAGAAGGTTTTTTTTTCCACGGTTGCACACACTAGACATCACCTTCATTGAATACAGAATTTAAAAAATATTACACACAACCATGAACTAAATTAGTTGACCCAAAGTCCAAATTATGTATTAGGATCCTAACATGTCACAATTATGACTAAATAGGCCCTACCGATTAAGTAGGGTTATAGAGTTATATAATTATTTAGTTATTGATAATATCTTATGCACTAATGCGGTTAACTCAATTATTTAAATTAGTTAGAATTTTGATTTATTTATTATTTTTTATTTAGGGTTTGAATTTTCCTCTCCCTATACATGGTGATAGATTTTGAAAGGGAAAAGATAAAAATATTTCCACTAATCAAATGTATTGAATTTTCTGGGTTTTATTTCTACTAAACACACTATTAGGAGGTGGGGAGCTTTAATTATAACTAAGCCCTGAGCAGGACTGTCCCTGACAATAGGAGATGCCTATGATTAACACCAAAAAAATATAGAAATATTTCTTTTATTTGAGAATATTTTAATTAATATGAAAAAATAAATTAAAAGATTTTCATATAGTTTTTCAATATTTTTTACTTTTGTGTCATTTTTATAAAAAAAATAATATTATTCCTAATTTAATTAATAATAAAAAAGTTACCTTTTCTACATTCTATTCTCCTCCTAAAACTTGAATCCGACTATACCTAAGGCCAAACCCATGTCCGTGCAGTTGACATCCTATGGCTTAAGTTTATATATGTTTTACCAAAAAAAAGTTATATATATATATATATATATATATATATATATATATATATACACTTCTTTTTTTATTACAAGAAAATTATTCTAATGGTTATCATGTGAGGTTAATTTTTGACTGGAAAGAATCCTGATTCATCAGGAACTAGTGATGTTGCAGCTTTCTGAAATATTTATGTTCTCATGAAAGGACTATATATAGACAGAAATAATGGCAGATGAATAAATTGTGACAAGACTATAAAGACTACATTACATTGATAAGTCTTCGTTCTTCTCCATGCAAAAAATCTATCACACATGCAGAGCAAAGGTTGTGGAGGGGACCAAATAAAAAATCATGAAAAGTAGTGATTATATCATTAAAATGGAAAGCCTGCTTTGTGGATTGTGGTCCTCATTTTCCTTTTGTGGGTTGATCAAATCCTCACATTTGAACATTCATTCAATGATTTGATACTTTTATCATGAATTTGTTGTGTTCCATGAAAACTAAAATGAAAATATGGAGACACTAGAAAACCATTTTAGACTCAAAGGAAAAAAATTGCACGAAATCATTTATAGTTTTAAAATAATAATACTTTTTGGAAAAGATTAACTGAATTAACACGTTATCATATATATAATTTGTTAATTTGAGTAAATTAAAAGAGATAATCCCCTTTCTAAGGGATGGCAGATGGTTAGGTACGTTAATCACATCAAATTTCACAATGTTAAATCCCTGTTAATTAGCTTTTGTCTAAGTGTACTTTGGAGTTTGCACCGAACATGTTACCAAACACACTAGAAAGACTGAAGGAATAGCACACAACAAATGCCATCAACTGTAACATCAGAAAACTTGCCCAAAATAATTTTTCATGAGATGTATTAAAATTATGTATAGAAACACTACATTATGGATTATCAATAGGTATTCTGGATCAGACAAGGAGATCCAATCTAATCTAAACTTGAGGTATCATATTTCCAACTGAAATGGAGTTCTACTAAAAGGCAGGTAAGCTGAAATAACATGGTAATGCTGGGCAGCTTCCCTTGAAAATAACTGATAATGGCAAATAGCCAAATACAATAAAGCAGATTGAGGAGTTCAAATTAAAAGAACTCAAAGTCCAGATATTTACCCCCAGACTTCATGTCAGTACCACTACCTACAATCCTCTTACTAGTGCTGCCAACCCCAACAGTATTATCAACTGGTCCTACCTTCCCTGGTAGCTCATTTTCTACTGGTCTCGGCACTTCTGGTGGTGTGCTGCACCTAATCAATGCCCAGTTCACACCTTCAAAGAAGGGGTGCTGCTTGATCTCAGTTGCTCCCCTCTTAACCCCAAGACGATGCTGTGGTTCCTTCACCAGCAAGCCACGGATCAGATCCCGGCTAGCATAACTGGTTGCAGGTGATTCAGGAAACTTGAGCTGCTGACCTACCACATTGAAAAGTGTAGCACGGTTTCCTGATCCTTTGAAAGGGGTTTTACCATATAATAGTTCATGCAAGAAAATTCCAAATGTCCACCAATCAACTGCACTGCCATGGCCTTCCCCTTTAATAATTTCAGGGGCAAGGTATTCATGGGTGCCCACAAAGGACATAGATCGAGCTGAAGTAGGCTCAGCAACAAGCTCTGGAAGTGTGTTGGAAGGCAATCCAGGTTCAGCTCTTGGCTTCCGTGACTTTTTGTTTTTCTGAGGAAAGAACCTAGGAATAAAACATGCAGGTTGGATGCATACTGATGATGGCTCAATACATGCAGGTTGAACACAGAATGCACCACCAGCCCGTTTTGAAGGGCCACTATCGTAGGAAGTTCTAATAAGAGTTGGTGAAACTGCACACCGGAGGGAGAGATCAAAATCTGAGAGCATTATGTGACCATCATCTCGAACCAACACATTTTCAGGTTTAAGGTCTCTATACACAACTCCAAGCATGTGGAGATACTCAAGAGCAAGCAGGACCTCCGCGGCATAAAAGCTACATGTAAAGAAAATGACAATGTAAATCATTATGATAATTGTGTGCCAAATAATAATAATATCTTTAATAAGTGCAAAGGCCTGCTGTGGAAAGCAAGATGGTAATGCACCAGTTTTGTATCTCATATTTATAGATGCCATAATAGCTTAAAGTTGAGCTTTATAAAATATATATGACCATCAACCACATATCAGCTTAATATATAAAGCAAAGAAGTAAATACAATATCTTTGTTTATCCTGGACATAAAAGCATGAATATTTAAAAAATTACATTACATACAAAAAAGCTACACGTTAATAAATCGATTTAAATAAGAACAGGAAATGTTTATACATCTATATTGCAGATTTCAAAGAGATGTAAAATTCTTCTTGTTATTGAATGACCTGGTTTGCATGTAAAACTTCCTATATAAAAATTTTCATTACTTCCCACTAAATCTGAATAGGATATAACACATTCCTCAAATGTATAGCAGAAAACTTTCCCTTCAGGAGCAAATAGTTTATTATGCCACCTTCAATAGAAGAAATAAGGATCAGGGGCATTTATAAGCAATTAATCTTGAATCAATTTTCTCTTCATTGGTACCCATGAATACCTTGCCCCAGAAATTATCAAAGTTGAAGGTCACGGCAGTGCAGTAAAGAACAAGAAATAAAAAGCAAGTGTTTCAATAGTTCGTAAGAAAATAGTTCAAAATAGTGAAACTTCAGCATGCCTTTTTCATGTGTCATAGATTAAGAAAAAATAAATAAGAAGTCAAATAGCATATTAATTACAAATCCTTAATTCCCTCTTTCTTTTTTAAGTTAAGAAATTAATTTTCTCAAAACCTCCAAATGGAAAAGAATAAGGAACAGTACAAAAATTACCATATCACTAGTCTAGATAAAGCTTCATGAAAAGCAAAAGGTAATTACAACACTGATACTTGGATTTATGCACATAAACACACAAATCCATAGAAAAATACTCGCTAAAGTAAAAAGTGGATCTTCATGATGGTAAGCAATTAACAAAAGAGATTAGGTAGAGGAATGTAACTGTGTAGATATAAAGCATACCGTGCAGCATATTCAGAGAAATGTTTTCCTGGTTGCCTCTGCCTTAAGGTGTGTAGATCACCCCCAGGACAATATTCCATTACTAAACAGGAGAATCTGTCAGTCTCAAAATGTGTATACAAAGTTGGCAGAAATGGATGGTCCAGCAATTGCAGTATCTCCCTCTCTGTCTGTGCTCTAGTCAGCTTCTTTCTGCTTGCTAGGGATGCCTTATCCATAACTTTCATTGCAAAATAACACCGAGTTCCACTCAGCTCTGAGAGATATACACTTCCAATATCACCACATCCAAGTCGCTTGAGTAACCTAAAATGACTCATGCCCAAAATTCCATCCCGTAATCGGATGGCAAGGATAGCCTTCCACCTAGGATCATTTCCTTTGTGAGGCTTATTGGCACCACCAGTAATGTTGCTCCAGTTGCTATCATCACTAATGCCACTGCTATCACTTGCCCGACTAGCACTAGATTTTGCACTCTCTAGTGAATCCCCCCTTACACTCCCCTTAGTACTATCACAATTCCTGTCTAAACTAAGCATGCCATCACTAGTGATTGCATCACTCCGATATGTACTGGCACAACTATTAGCAATGCTCATTGCTGTGACAACACCAACACTATCAATACTACTAAGTGGACTGACATTGCCACTAGGAGGCAAAGATGCATCCCAAACACATTCCTTTTCCTCAGAATCTGGAGCAAGGGGAGAGTTCTCTGTGTTCTGTGATGCTCGAGGACCTGAAAATGGTGAGGATAAGTTCCCTATGTCATTTAGTTCCTCAACCAGACCTTCTTCAGGGGGAAAGAACAGCTGTACTTGGTTTCTTGGCAGGAACACGAATTGAGAGATCTTCCAGGAAAGGACCCTTCATGGAGGATACATTCTTAATTAAGCATGTAGCCTCAGATTTGTTTTGACCTATTGGTACATAACCGTTCTCATAAGATCTGTATCAATAGGTTCTGGGGGATGACTAGCACCAGCGAATAAACTTGGATCACCATCCTCAAATGAATCACTGCTGCCCTTCAACGTCTCAACATCAGTTATCAATTCTTCTGATTCTGCTAAGAGGCCTTTCCTTTCCATGTTCTAGAAGGCGCAAAGGAGAGAGAATCTTGAGAGCCTCTAGTATCAAACCCCATATCTTCTCTTACCAAATATATCCTAGCATTTGATAATTGAGCCACTTCTCTGATGGAGGCCAAACGTGAGATGGGTACCTCCCTTGCTTTTGACAATTGATTCATTTCTCTTGCTGAAATCCCCTCAGCACTTGAAACCCCCTGCCCCTTAAGTCTCTGACCTGTCTCTCTTGCCGCAGCAGAATGTGATGATACCTCAACTAGGATAGGCAAGGTTCGAGGAAGTACCTTCGGCTCTGCAACCCGCTCCATGTTCCAATATCACATCATCACACAAAGACTTCTAGTTAAGAAGACCCTGCAAAGAGAACAAAGAGTTCATTCAATAGGAGCTTTGAGTGAACATGACTGAGATGAGTCCTGAACTAGCCAACAAAGAATATTGAATGAAACTATAAAAGAATCAAGCAATCCCACTTCACTTCAAAAGCAAAACAAATCTCAAATTAAGTCAACATAGAAACGGAACATGTAGAAAGCCCATGGTAATTGCTTGAAGCCTCAGGCATCAACAACCATAAGCATCATCAACCACAGAATCTTGCCTAAAACCACTTTTCGGACTACAGAAACAGCTATTTTACAATCACTTTGAAATAGGAAAATTGAAGGAGAAAAAAAAAAAAACAAAAAGCTACTCAGAGCAAAAATGATGAAATGGTACTAGAATGTCATTGAGCTTGTTGATGCTTCAAAATGCCTAACCTTAACCCAAAAAAACGAAAGCTCAGCAGATCAAGCAACTGCATAGTTGAATCATCAGAACCGGAACCTCATTTGAAATCCAAACCGACTTAAAACAAATCGAAAGAAAACAAAACAAAATAGTATCTGTTCATAGAAACAAGAAGCAACAAAACGCAAAAACACCCTACATTTCCTTCTAATTTGCATTGGTTGACAATACGCAAGCATAAAGCCATGAATTCGAAGCCAATGTTAAAAAATCATAACAACAAAGAGAATCTAAATTGCAACAAGAGAATGAGGAGAGAGAAGGGAGAAAGAGAGATCGAGGCTCCAGAAAAGAAGAAGGAATAGATAAAGGTACAGGTAAGAGAGAAAAGGGATGTAGAATACAAACCGAGCATTGAAACGAAGAAGATAACGGGGTTTGCCTTTGTTCACACTAGTTACAAAGGCTAACTAACTAAGACCTTCTTCTTCCCAGTTCCTTCCTTCGTTCTTTCTATTCTACCACAAAGCAAAGCACGTATGATCAACTCTCTCTCTCTCTCTCTCTCTCACTAGAGTAGAAGTGAGTCTCAGGCAGGGGCGTTGTTGGCTTGGTGGTGTTGGTGGTAGTGTTATGGTTAGAGATTGCTTTTGCTTTTGTTATTATTATTTTATTTGTGATGTTGGCTGGCTGTTGCTTTGGAAGAGAAAGTGGGACCCATTCTGTTGGTTCTTTAAGGTGTACTATACACTTCTTTTCAAGGCAGAGAGAGGCAGGGTGGCATGAAATAGGACGCTACTCTCATCAGCACTCAAGCCGTTTTCATTGATCCACTTTTCTATTTCGCCACTGGCGCGTCATTTCCCACTCGTCTCCACCGCGCCTCTGCTTCCTTTTTCTTCTTTCTTCTGTTTTTTAGGAATACTGGTATATATGAAAGTGATAGTGAGGTTTAAAAATTAGATAAATTATTATGAGTGAATTGTGGATCTTATTATGGTTTGTATTCATGGTTTAAATGTGGTGTTTGATGAAATGAAATACACATTATATCTGTAATATTTTATAAGGATAGTGTATATACAATACAATAACTCTTACAATAAATAATTATGAGAGGGAAAAAATAATAAAGGTAAGAGGTGATGTAATAGAAAAATTGAGAAAAATATATTAAATGGATTGTTATGTGTATTAATTATTAACTGTATGAATAAGGATCATGGGAAGTCCGTGTCTATATCTAGAGTGAGAGAAAGATGAGAAAATGAACTAATAGATGTGATTGTTGGTATACTATAAACCGAGGAGAGCTAACAGAGACATACGGGGTGTTTAAATAGATGTTCTATATATTATTATTGTATAAATAATATATCCATTAAAATTATAAACTCATGTAATGTAATCCATAATAATTTTCCTATCTAAAATTCAGGGTATTTAGTTTTTTAAATCTTATATTGTAGTTATTTTTTTATATAAATTATGTATTTATAATTTTTTATTAGCTCGGTTTAGAATGTGTTTGGTAAGTCATTGTAACTAGATGAAAACTGAAAATAGTGGTTGAAACCATTTCATCAATGTTTGGTAAGGTAATTTTTTTAGGTAGTTACTAGTTTTTCTTAGCTACTTGGGGCAGCTTCTAAAAAAAAATACTCTCATTTTCAGCCACTAGCTGAAAATTTATTACAAATTCATTCCTCAACAACATCCATTCATCGTTATTTAATAATTAATAATGTCCTTAATGACATTTTATCATTTTTAGCTAGTTTTACCAAACACTTTCAATCAAATCGATTAGTTTTTCAACTTTCAACTAACTTTTCAGCTCTCATCTAACTTTTTAGCTAATTTTACAAAACACGTTCTTAGATTAATTTTAACTTATAAAGTTTTTTAAGAGAGACAAATAACTTATAAAAGGATCTTATAAGCCTAGATGAGAAAGTTTTGGAAAAATTATGTTGTAGAGATTGATTTCAAAGTTATGAAAAAACTTCAATTCATTACAAACACGGGTTGGTTCAAGTGATATATGTTTGATTCCCCCTTAAGTAAGGTATTGGGTTCGAATCTTATGGATGGAAAAAATCTCCGCTAGGAGAGTTAGCCCCACCATGATGTGAATGTTCACAGCTCAAACAGGTTTATCTCCCATAGAAAATACCTATGGTTTAAACAAAAAAAAAATCAATTAATTTTTATCTTTTTTATCCAGTTTTTTTTTCTCCTATAAATATTTATTGAGAAATTTACACCAACTAACTCATAAATGCTTGCCTTATCATCGTCATTATTAGTTTGTCTCAATAATAAATGCATATTAATATGTTATATTTATTATTTTGCTACATTTAAATGTTCATTTATTATTTGGTATATATTAAATGATTAGTTCATAATTGTCTGTATATATTTTTCTTTTTTTTTTCTTTCATTTCTTTTTTCTTTAAAGGTGTTTTTTCATAAATAATACCTTCTACGTTCCTATTTAACTGGCCATTTTCAAAGAAAAAATTTTGTTCCTATTAACTGTCCACTTACAAACCCAATGCACTAATAATTACACTTTTTCTCCATGTTACCCTTATGTTAATAAATGACCCACTATTGAAAACTAATGAGAACCAATAGTACTAAGAGGGATAAAAGGGTAAAATAGAAAGTTTAAAATTTATTTTCATGAAAACAAGAGGAATGATTGGATTTCTTAATATGTGTGTTTTTAGTCAAAATAAACAATTAAATAGGAACAGAGATAGTAAAAATTGTTCCAATAATTTATTTGTCATTGCTTACAAATTTATTACTTCCTTTTTTTATGAAATCTTCTTAGTTAATTTTTTAGTCTTCTTTTTTTAATGAAATACTCTTTTAATTTTTTTTATTATCAAAATAGGATGAGCATAATAGCATATCATTAAACATGTTAATTTGCATGCGGATTAAGTGTTTTTCCTCATTTTGTTATATATAAAAATACTACAACGGTTGTCCTTCAAAGTAAAACATCATTTCACACACACAAATTATTCCCAAATAGCCAAAACCCAATATAATTTTATGAGTAAAACTTCGGTTAAGTCCCTGGAAAGATACATACGTCACCAGTTAGGTCCCTCAAAGATATTTGTTACTAGTTAGGTCCCTCAAAGATTAAAATGGTCACCACGTTAGTCCCTTAGTTAGTCACAATTAGAAACGTTGTTAACAGAAGCTGATGTGTAGAACATTTTTTGTGTGACTTGACCTGTTAAGTGTCAAATAAGCATCCAATTCAACATATCCTACATGGAAAATGACTTAATATTAGGGTTTCTAGTAGGTTCTTAATCTTGGATGAGTCTTCTTCCACAATGTAAACCCCAAATATCAAACACTAAAGTTGCAATCCAGAAATTTGCAGCAATTAACCATCGTGAAGAAAAACTGCAAGTCGCGATTCACTGGTATTTCATCTCCAAGAAGACAATGTTTGTAAATGCATGTGGTTTTTTGTTCTTCATCTTCATCTAGACATCGCAAAAAGAGGAATAATGTTAGGGATGTGCTATTGTGGAAGGGAAGTCAAATTGTTTATTTCTCACACTGAAAAAAACCCTAACAAAAGATTTCTAAGATGCCCCCTACGAGCGAGGAAGAATTAGTCCCCCCTCACCTTAGATTGTAAAGAAGACCTACCCAAGATTAAGTATCTAATAAAAACCCTAATTTAGAACCATTTGCCATGTAGGATTGTTGAATTGGATTCTTATTTGGCACTTAACAGTACAAGACACACAAAAACGTTTTATGTCAACCTCTATTTACAACATTTCTAACTGTGACTAACTGAGGGACTAACGTGCATTGTGATCGTTTTAATCTTTGAGGAACCAAACTGGTGACAAACTTCTTTAAATTGTAGTTATTTTTTATATAAATTATTGTATTTATAATTTTTTACTAGCTCGGTTTAGAATGTGTTTGGTAAGTCATTTTAGCTAGATGAAAACTTAAAATAGTGGTTGAAACCATTTCATCAATGTTTGGTAAGGTAGCTTTTTTAGGTAGTTACTAGTTTTTCTTAGCTACTTGGGGTGGCTTTTAAAAAAAAGTACTCTTATTTTCAGCCACTAGCTGAAAATTTATTATAAATTCATCCCTCAACAACATTCATTCATCGTTATTTAATAATTAATAATGTCCTTAAATGACATTTTATCATTTTCAGTTAGTTTACCAAACACTTTCAATCAAATCAGTTAGTTTTTCAACTTTCAACTAACTTTCAGCTCTCATATAACTTTTTAGCTAGTTTTACCAAACACGTTCTTAGATTAATTTTAACTTATAAAAGTTTTTTAAGAGAGACAAATAACTTATAAAAGGATCTTATAAGCCTAGATGAGAAAAGTTTTGGAAAAATTATGTTGTAGAGATTGATTTCAAAGTTATGAAAAAACTTTAATTCATTACAAACACGGGTTTGTTCAAGTGATATATGTTTGATTCCCCTTAAGTAAGGTATCGGGTTCGAATCTTATGGATGGAAAAAATCTCCGCTAGGAGAGTTTAGCCCCACCATAATGTGGATGTTCCCAGCTCAAACAGGTTTGTCTCCCATAGAAGATACATATGGTTTAAACAAAAAAAATCAATTAATTTTTATCTTTTTTATCCAGTTTTTTTTTCTCCTATAAATATTTATTGAGAAATTTACACCAACTAACTCATAAATGCTTGCTTATCATCGTCATTATTAGTTTGTCTCAATAATAAATGCATATTAATATGTTATATTTATTATTTTGCTACATTTAAATGTTCATTTATTATTTGGTATATATTAAATGATTTAGTTCATAATTGTCAGTGTATATATTTTTCTTTTTTTTTCTTTCATTTCTTTTTTTCTTTAAAGGTGTTTTTTCATAAATAATACCTTCTACGTTCCTATTTAACTGGCCATTTTCAAAGAAAAAATTTGTTCCTATTTAACTGTCCACTTACAAACCCAATACACTAATAATTACACTTTTCTCCATGTTACCCTTATGTTAATAAATGACCCACTATTGAAAACTAATGAGAACCAATAGTACTAAGAGAGATAAAAGGGTAAAATAGAAAGTTTAAAATTTATTTTCATGAAAACAAGAGTAAATGATTGGATTCTTTAATATGTGTGTTTTTAGTCAAAATAGACAGTTAAATAGGAACAGAGATAGTAAAAGTTGTTCCAATAATTTATTTGTCATTGCTACAAATTTATTACTTCCTTTTTTTTATGAAATCTTCTAGTTAATTTTTTAGTCTTCTGTTTTTTAATGAAATACTCTTTTAATTTTTTTTATTATCAAAATTAGGATGAGCATTGTTACGGTCTAACCTAAGGCCCAATTGCCAAAATGGCCCACATTACAATATAATTATCATATTATAATTATATGACATTTAATGGCGATATCTATAATTATGACATATAATTATAATATCTCAGAATTACTTAATTGTATCTGTTATACTTACTCCTTTTATATTTATGTCCACTTACCCTATTTATACAGGACTAACCCTTATAAATAGAGAACACTCCACAGATCATAAGGTACGCAATCTTACTCAGTCAATCCCTGGACTGTTTTACTTCTCTGACTTGGGCGTCGGAAAGTCCCTTCGCCGGTACACTCCCCCTGGGTTCAACTCGGATTCAAGCCTCTGTGACCCGGATCCGGATCCGACTTCTCTCCTGCTGACTCAAATCCAAGTCCGAGTTTTACCCAGAACATTTGGCGCTAAAGGAGGGCCTCCCCCTCTCCAGCATGACGGTCACCACTCGTCGTCAGCAAACACGGCTCCGTCCTCAGCCGACACCCGAGGATGGGTGGAGGATCTCGGAGCCGGAGACAGTTTAACTGAACAAGAAGGGACTTCACAACCTCAGGTGGAAGTCGAAAGCGCGAAAGAGATCATCAGCATGATCCCCGAGACGAAGTTATTCAGCGCCTCGAGGCCCCAGGTCAGAGAACTTCAGGAGCAACGCCAACACAATCCCATGAATCACACCTAAGGGCAGCTGGAGAGCCACCCGTTCCGTAAACCACCTTGAGGAGCGCCTCAGACACTTGGAGCGCAGCATATAAACCCTCAACATCAACCTCAACCTCAACCCACTATCTAGTCTCGGCTGGGCATCAGACCGAGATCATCAAGAGGTCCAACAGCTAAGAACCACGGGTCCAGCCAACCCCTTTCAGGCATCCATTCTCCGAAAGGCTAGTCCGAGTCGATGGTACCCGAGCAATACAGAAGAGCACTTCCCATCGAATCCTTCAATGGCACAAACAGACCCGGTCAAACATCTGGACGCCTTCACCAATGAGATATTCTTTATTGGTGCCCCCGAGGCTGTCATATGACGCTCGTTCCCTAGGACACTGAAGGGAGAAGCCTTTAGCCTGGTTCAAAACCCTCCCCTTGGGTCCATAGATTCCTGGGAGATATGCAGCATACCTCCTGGGACGTTTACAATTTCCACTGAAATTCCCAGGGATCAATTTACACTGGCCAAGGGTCAAGCAGAATAAGGACGAACCACTTAGAACTTTTCTATCCCGGTTTTACAAAGAGTGTGAACTCATCTCGGACCTAGCCAAGAATGTTCAGCTTGTATGCGCCGTGCTCGGCCCTCTCACCAGGTTCACCCCTCGTAGTCTCCTTAACAAGAAGAGCCAGTTCGGTCCATTGAGCAGTTTAGACAACGTTCACACAAGTACGTGGGACGAGAAGCTCATTTGGCCGTAGCCGCCAAACATGATACCCACCAAAGACAAGACCGAGACTCATATCATGACCGACACAAAGGGAAGGATAGAGGACATCATCAGCAAGATCAACGTCGGCCCCCAAAGGTCGATACAATAATTATGCACCTCTTAACACCAACCCGGGGAAAAATCTTTGAAGAAAGTAATGCACACTGAGTTGGCTGACATACCCAAACCCCCAGCGCTCAAAGCTCAGCTCAAAAAGACAAGTCAAAATACTGCTCTTTTCACGAAGGTTAGGGCACAATACTGATGAATGTATACAACTGAGAGACCTCATCGAACAACTATCTGAGACGGCCGACTTAGTCGTTACGTAAAAAAGAACCGGTCACAGGGAGGATACCGAAAGTATGAAGAACGAAAGAGGTCCCCAACCCAGATGGAGGGGATGACAAGAAACGAAAGCGTTCTGCATCCCCCAAGAAATATGACAACAAGGAAGACAAAGTTGGCCCCAGTAATCACACATACTCAAACCACACCAAGGGTAAGAATCACAATGATTTCAGGGGGATTTGCTGGAGGAGGACCATCCAACAATTCCAGAAAGAGACACCTACGTGAAGTCTACAGTGTTGACCAGGCCGACATGAAGACAATGGTGAAAAGACCCCCAAGCCCGGCCATCACCTTCTCATACGAAGATTTTTTTTGATGACGTGATGGACCATGATGATCCCTTTGTGATACGTTCCCTGATAGGAGATGGCAATGTCAGACGCATTTTGTTGATTCGGGCAGTTCAGCCGACATCCTCTTCTACCGGACCTATACCCAACTACTGCTACCCCCAGAATCACTCTTACCCTACTCGGGAGATCTGGTGGGCTTCTCTGGAAAAAGAATTCAACCTAAGGGATACCTTCAGACTACACTCAGGGTCGGTTCTGAAACCGAGAACAAGGTCGTCTCTGCCAAGTTCTTAATAGTAGTAGATTGTCCCAGCCTGTACAACGCCATACTCGGACGACCGTCCTTGAATGCACCTAGGAGCAATCATCTCCACCAAACACTTGGTTATGAAGTTCCCTGGCCGAGATTGGAAAAGTGATCACGGTTCAAGGAGACCGGAAGAAGAAGCAGAAAGTGTTACAATGTTGCTCTGACCACCCTACCCACATCTCAACATGAAAAGACATCATCTAGAGGCCAAGTTCATATGATTGATCTCAACCCCCAGAGCTGAATCTGATCCCAAGGGACGAGAAAGGATTGAACCGGCTGCGACGACAAAACCTTATCAGATTGGGACCTCTGCTGAACAGAAGACTAAATCGGCTGCGACATGGACCCCACCATGGAAGAGAAAACTGAAGAAGTTGTTTTTCCAAGAACTCTAATATGTTTCGCATGGACTGCAGCCGACATGCCAGACATTGACCCCAATTTCTGGTGTCACAAACTATCCATTGACCCCCAATGCTAAGTCGGTCGCCCAGAGAAGAGGAAATATCGGCCTTGAAAGACAGCAGGCAGCAAATCAGCAAGTAGAAGAACTGCCTCAAAGCCAAGTTCATCAGAGAATGCAAATATGTCACTTGGTTATCCAACGTCGTCCTCGTCAAAAAATCAAATGGAAAATGGAGAATGTGCCTGGATTATACAGATCTGAATAAAGCCTGCCCCAAGATCATTTCCCACTTCCCAACATCGACCAGCTGGTCGACAATTCATCGGGATATTGTTGGTTGTCTTTCATGGACGCTTACTCAGGCTACAACCAAATCCCTATGGACTGAGACGATGAGGAGAAGACAACTTTCATCACCGATAAGGGTATTTACTGCTACACCATGATGCCCTTCGGTTTGAAGAATGTCGGCGCCACATACTAGAGAATGATGACCAAAGTCTTTGGAGATATGATGGGAAAAACTATTGAAGTCTACATAGACGACATTATAGCCAAAACTACGGAGGGAAACGACCATGTGGCCGAATTAGAGTCAGTCTTCGTCCGCCTCAGAAAACACAACATGAGACTCAACCCCCTCAAGTGCTCTTTCGACGTGCCATCAAGACACTTTCTGGGATTCCTCCTAACCAGCAGAGGAAGTGGAAGCAAATCCGAACAAGTGTAAGGCCGTATTGGATATGAAGAGTCCGACTTGTATCAGAGAAATACAACAGCTTAACGGGAGGAGATCACCGCTCTTAGCCGATTCATCCCCAAAGCGGCCTCAACGTCCCTTCCTTTTTTCCAACTCTTCGCAAGGAAAACCTTTCACTGGTCCAGTGAATGCGAAGCCGCCTTTCAGCAGCTCAAGCGACATTAGCAAACCCCCCAATCTTAGTCAAACCAGATCCAGAGGAACACCTCTACCTCTATATTTTCATAACCAACCAGGTCGGTATTCGGTTTTGATTAAGAAGAGGGGCGAAAACCAATTTCCCATCTACTTCATCAGCAAAGCACTCTAGGGAGCGAGTTGAAATACAAGAAGTTTGGGAAAAGGCTGCTTTGGCCGTCTTGACTACTGCCCACAGACTACGACACTACTTCCAGGGACACAAAGTCACAGTGCGAACTGACTTACCTCTCAAACTCGTCCTTCAACAAACCAGATCTCTCAGGGCGCATGATGGCTTGGGCTTTGGAGTTGTCCGAGTTTGATATTCACTTCGAGGGTCGTACTGCTCTCAAAAGTCAGATCCTAGCCGACTTTTGTTGCCAAAATGACCTCCCCTAAGAATACCCCCAGTTCTGAGGGACCATTTTCATAGACGGATCATCCAATAAAAAAGGTTCAGGAGTCGGGATAGTTTTGGACGGGCACCAACGGAGTTTGTATTGAGAAAACTCCCTGAAGTTTGAGGTCCACACTTCAAACAACCAAGCAGAATATGAAGCATGCATTGTCGGCCTATGATGGCAAAGGAAGTAGGTGGGCCCCAAAAAGTCCTAGTATTGCAGTGACTCCCTGCTGATGGTATCTTAGATCACAGGGGAATATCAAGCAAAGGAGCAATTGCTGCAGAGGTACTTGGAAATGGTGAAGTTTGAAGTTCAAGCGACGAGTTGAAGAAATTATCATTCCAACACGTCCCAGAGCCGAGAACACCAAAGCGATATATTCTATCCAGACTGGCACGTACCAAGAAGCTGGGGAATAACAAGTCAGTCCTCCAAGAAGTCGTCTCAACTCTAAGGATCTCAGAACCGTCCATCTGAAGATTGAAGAATCCAACTCATGGATGACCCTCATTAAGACTTACATCTTGATGGGCACACTCCTGAAGATAAGAAAGAAGCCAAGAAATTGAGAGGCTAGCATCTCGTTTCACGGTCGTCCAAGAAAAGTTGTACAAAAAGGGATTCTCAACCCCTCTACTCAAATGCGTTGATGCAAATGAAGCCAAGTATTTTGGTCGAGCTACATGAAGGCAGCTGTGGAAACCACCAAAGGGGAAGAACACTTGCGAGAAAAGTTTCTCAGAGCCGGGTATTACTGGCCGATGCTGGTTCAAGAACCATGGACTACGTTAAAAAGTGTGAAGTATGCCAGAAGAATGACCCCATCCACCACCTACCTTCATCTGAACTGACTACTATGTCGGTTCCCTTGGCCTTTCCACCAATGGGGGATTGACATACTCGGTCCCTTTCCACCTGCTCCAGGATAAGTCAAGTCCTGGTGGTAACATTGACTATTTCACCAAGTGGATCGAGGCAAGAACCCCTTGCTACAATCACTTCGGTTAAGGTTCAGAAATTCTTCTACAAGGAATATCATCTCAAGGTTTGGATACCTTACTCTGTAATCACCGACAATGGAACACAATTCACTGACAGAAGATTTCAGAGAGCTTCGATCAGGGCTGAAGATCAAGCACCATTTCACTTCAGTAGAGCACCCGCAACCAATGGCCAAGCCGAATCTGCAAACAAGGTGATCCTTAAAGCCCTTAAACGCATATTAGACAACACCAAAGGCAACTGGGTCGAGCAACTCGACCATGTGCTCTGGGCTATATCGAACCACTCCACAGTCCTCCACCAACGAAACCCCTTTCGACTCACTTATGGGACTGAAGCACTCATTCCCGGTTGAGATTGGAGAGCGAGTTGGAGGGTGGAAAGCTTCAACCAAGACTCCAACGATAAGCAATTCTTGAAGAACTAGACTTCTTGGATGAAACCCGGGCGGGTAGCACACATCCAGGATTCGACTCTGAAAGAACGCCTCACAACACGGCGCAATGCCAAGGTGATGGCCAGAAGCTTCCAACCCGGAGATCTTATCTTGCGTAGAGCCGACATTGGCAATAAGAATGCAGCCCAAGGAAAATTTGCAGCAACTGGGAAGGTCCCTATAGAATCACTGAAGAAGAAACCAGGAATGGAGCATACAAGATAGAGACACTTGAGGGAAAAGTCATACCAAGGCTTTGGAACGCAGACAAGCTCAAAACTTATTATTCTTAATTTAGTCACACTTAGATTTATTTTTTAAAAGGAAAGAAAGGATCAGATGCGAAGAGCATCTCCGTCTAATGCTAATAAAACCAAATGCGAAGAGCATCTTCCTCACTAAATCAGCCACTGCCTCCTCTGTCATCCCAACCACAGGATGTAACATCCTAAATTTTATTAGGATAAATATTAATTAAATTAAATAGATTAATTAAGGAAGAATTAATTAAATAGGAAATAAATAATAGGAGTATACTATTATTAGTTTTATTTCGTAAAGATAGTTTTAATTGAAAATTAGAATAAAATGGGGTGAGAGTGGGCCCAAGCCCAATTAGTTATTTCTGTAAGGAGGGTAATAGAGCACCCTAATCCTTATTCGTATCATTCGTCAGTAAGCGAAACGCTAAGGAGGGGAGAAACGGAGTCTCAAGAGAGCGCTGCTGTGGAGTAAACGCCAAGAATCCAAGAAAGGACTCCTTGCTGTGATCAAGGTTTCGCTTAAGGTACGGTGGGAGAGAGGGGTATTTGCCTATAGTATGCATGTAGGGATGTTTGGGTAGTAATCTAAGAGCATAATTTCGAATTGATGAATGTATGACCTAGAACAATGATATAATCTGTTGATTGATGATTGATGTATGTAAATTGAAGAGTATGGATGAGGTTAAACTGATATTGAGAATAATGGAAAAATGGGTGATTAGGGATTGAGAAATTGCGGATTTTTGATTGAATTGATGGTATAATCTGTAATTGATTGTTGATTTACGGAGTATTGGATTCTAATAATGATTATGTATGACGATTAGACGTAAAGATTGATTAGGGATGATTGGATGAGTTTAGAGAGGTTTTGAAATCGTGAACTCTGCGATCTGCGTCGCGGGTAATCGATTACCAAGAGTGGTAATCGATTACCAGTGTGTTCTGGGCAAACCCAGAAGTGTTGTTTGTTCGCTGGTAATCGATTAAAGGATTGTGGTAATCGATTTACCAGATGAGATTGCTAGCAGGTAATCGATTACAGGGATTGCTGTAATCGATACAAGAGTGTTTGGTTGCAGGTAATCGATTACAAGGTGGTTGTAATCGATTACCAGAGACCTTGTTTGCGGGTAATCGATTACTAGAGGTTGGTAATCGATATACCATGATGGTGTATATCACCTTTTGATGATGATGTTATCTAAGTTGTGTGGGCCCATAGAGGGGGTACAACTTAGGAGAGATGCCTTGAGCATATGTGATGAGACCTGAATTGGTGCGACCCATAGAGGGGGTACAATCGGGAGGTGAACTAAGTTGTGCGGGCCCATAGAGGGGTACAACTCAGGGGATCAAGATGGGGCGTTCGATGCACGGGCCATAGAGGGCGTGCAACCTAGGAGTGATTGTACGGCCCATAAGAGGGGGTACAACCTAGGGTCGATGTTGTTGTTGCCGGCCCATAGAGGGGGTAAAAACCTATCGGATAGTGTGTGGTAACACCGGTAGATTATCTTGGTACTAACTAGATTGATTGACGAGGTGCACCCATTGTGTGGAGTTCCAAGTCATGATCTTTCGGTAGACGATGAGAGGAGTATTTGTGTGTGATATTTCATGATGAAATGGTGTTTATTAAATGATGTTATGAATATTGATGATGATGAGTATTATGTGTGAGAATAGAATATATGATTAATTGGGTGATGGTGGTATGAGAACTATATGATGATATATGAATGAGGTTTATGATGATGATGAGCTTGATGAATGTATAAAGGATATTTTATGTGTTATGAATAGGAATGATGGTATGGCATATATGTTGATATAGATGATTAAATATATGTTGAGTTTAGATGAATGTTATTTATCGGTGATTAATGTATTGTTGGCATGATGTAATGATGTTGTGGGTGAGGATGGGTATTCTCTATGTGTATGTATAAGTAGTATTCCTTTTCCTCACCGTATTTGTGGATATATTTTACAGGTGTTGAGGAGGACACAACTGGTGTCGACTATGATTGAAAGGGTATGCTCTGATAGATGTGACATCAGGGTGTATTCGGATGTTTTAATATGTTTCTAGATTAGGAGTATTTTTGTGAACTTTTGGATGCCTTGTATGGCAGTAGGCTATTAGTAGTTTTTTTATGTATTGGAGATTCCGCTGCTTTATATTTGAATTATATTTGAAAGTTTAATTTCTTTTAATAAAGTCATTTTCGAACTATGAGATATTATAAGAGTGATTGTGAACCTTTTTACCTAACGTGGACTTTCCCTTTTCTAAACTGCAATTTCTTAAATATATAAGAGTATGGGGTAGAAGGGTGTCACATTAGTTGGTATCAGAGCAGGTCGGTTCACCGGCCTTGAGTTATGAGTTTACTATGCTTTTGATGTGCTAATCTAATTGATTGGTTGCTTGAGTGAATTGTCTGCTTGGTTGATTGTTGTTTGTTTGATTTCCTTGCTTTTCTGCTTTACTTAGTATGTGTGCTTACCCTTTCTTAAATACAGAAAGAGTAATGGCTGGGGGTAGAAACGATCGAGCAATGGCCGATGCCTTGATGGCCATGGCACAGGCTGTTGGCAACCTTAACCAACACCACGAGACGGACTGGCTTGCACGGTTCCAGAGGAACCATCCACCTACGTTCGAGGAGGTTATGACCCGATGGAGCGGCTGACTGGATTTACGAGATTGAGAAGATCTTCAGAGCAATGGACTGCCCTATGCTTCAGAAGGTGACCTTAGCAGCCTTCATGTTATCTGGAGATGCTGGTTTCTGGTGGCAGAGCACCTGCCAAAGGATGATTGATGAGGGCACCGCCTTGAGCTGGGACAACTTCAAAAGGTTATTCCTGGAGAAGTACTTTCCACATGACGTGCGCAACAAGAAACAGATAGAGTTCCTGGATCTAAAGCAAGGGGACGGCACCGTGGCAGACTACGCATCAAGGTTCGAAGCTCTAGCACGATTCTCCGACATATGAGGGAGCAGCCAATGAAGAAGCCAAGTGCGTCAAGTTTCTCAGGCCTTCGTCCCGAGATTAAACAAATGTTCAACTACCAAGGGATCACGCGCTTTCACGAGCTGGTGAACAAGTGTAGGATCTATGATGAAGAAGACAACCGGGCAAAGACAAACATTATAAGAGTGGAGGGCCTTTGAGGAGTCAGAACAAGTTCAAGCAACTAGTAAGGGCAAGCCATACTCTCGAGCAACAGGAAACCCCAAGGTTGGAGGTGGCAGCGAAGGCACAGTGCAAAAGAAGAGTTATGCTCCAGCAGCTGGTCGAGCGTCAAAGGGTGGGAGTGTTGGTTCTACCACTCCTATTACATGCTTCAAGTGTGGAAAGGAGGGTCACCGAGCAAACCAATGCGGAGACCGAGAGATCACCTGCTATACCTGTCAGGAGAAGGGGCACATCGCTCGTGATTGTCCTCAAAAGACGCAAGGAATGGTAGCGGCAAGCGGGGATGCCAATGGGAGCGCCAGTAAACCTAAGGCTACAGGAAGGGTCTTTGCCTTGAGTGGTACTGAAGCTGCTCAATCCGAGGACTTGATCCAAGGTATGGGTTTCATTGCTGGTAATCCTTTAGTGATTTTATTTGACTCCGGTGCGACTCATTCTTTCATATCACATGCTTGCGTGTCTAAACTTAAATTGCCTGTTTCTTCCTTGCCTTTTGTATTGAGTGTGGAAACGCCAGCTAGTGGGTCAGTTTCTACTTCTGATGTTTGCTTAAACTGTTCTATATCTGTTAATGATAGAAACTTCCTAGTTGATTTGATTTGTTTGCCTCTAAGTCAACTAGATGTCATCCTTGGTATGGACTGGTTATCGTCCAACCATGTCCTTCTAAACTGTGCTGATAAGTCTGTTGTTTTTGGTCACCCTGTCGAGTGTAAGAGTAAGGATTTTATGACTGCCAATCAGGTAAAGGCGTCTCTAAGGGAAGATGCCCAGGTTTACATGCTTTTAGCTTCTTTGAAATCTGATAGTAGCGCTGTGGTGAGTGAGATACCTGTAGTATGTGAGTACCCTGAAGTATTTGCTGATAATGTGTCTAGTTTACCACCTGAGAGAGAGATAGAGTTTCTATAGACTTAGTGCCAGGTACAGGACCGATTTCAGCTACACCTTATAGGATGTCACCCATAGAGCTAGCAGAACTTAAGAAGCAACTAGAAGATCTGTTAGAGAAACAGTTCATTAGGCCTAGTGTGTCACCCTGGGGAGCGCCTGTATTGTTGTTAAGAAGAAGGATGGTAGCATGAGGTTGTGTACTGATTACCGCCAGTTAAATAAGGTAACCATTAAGAATAGGTATCCTTTGCCTAGGATAGATGACTTGATGGATCAGTTAGTGGGGGCATGTGTGTTTAGTAAGATAGATCTTAGATCAGGCTATCATCAGATTAGATTAGAGTTAAGGAGGGGATATACCTAAGACCGCTTTTAGGACTAGGTATGGACATTATGAGTATCTGGTAATGCCTTTTTGGTGTGACGAATGCTCCTGCCATTTTTATGGATTATATGAACGGATTTTTCACCCTTATTTGGATAAATTCGTAGTTGTCTTTATAGATGATTACTAATTTATTCCAAAACTAAGGAGGAGCATGAGGAACATCTAAAGGTAGTGCTTCAGGTTCTTAAGGATAAACAACTTTATGCTAAAATGTCCAAGTGTGAGTTCTGGATAGAGCAAGTAAGCTTCTTAGGCATGTGATTTCTAAGGGAGGTATAGGTGTGGATCCTCTAAGGTAGAAGTGTGCTTAAGTGGGAGTCCCCTAAGTCAGTGAGTGAGATTAGGAGTTTCCTTGGGTTAGCTGGGTACTATAGGAGGTTCATAGAAGGGTTTTCTAAGTTAGCTTTGCCTTTGACCGAGTTGACTAGGAAGGGAGTTGCCTATGTGTGGAATAGTAAGTGCGAGACTAGCTTCCAAACCCTTAAGGAGAAGTTGACTAGTGCACCAGTGTTAGTGTTGCTGACCTTAGTAAACCTTTCGTAGTATACTGTGATGCTTCTAAGATGGGTTTAGGTGGGGTGTTGATGCAAGAGGGTAAAGTAGTAGCCATGCTTCTAGGCAATTGAAAATCCATGAGAGAAACTACCCTACCCATGACCTAGAGTTAGCAGCCGTAGTGTTTGTGTTGAAGATTTGGAGACATTACCTGTATGGTTCCCGATTTGAGGTTTTTAGTGACCATAAGAGCCTTAGGTATCTGTTTGACCAGAAAGAGCTGAACATGAGGCAGAGGAGGTGGTTAGAGTTTCTTAAGGATTATGATTTTGAGTTAAGTTACCATCGGTAAGGCCAATGTAGTGGCTGATGCCTTGAGTAGGAAGTCTATCCATGTTAGTTCCCTAATGATTAGAGAGATGGATCTTTTAACCCAGTTTAGAGATCTAAGTTTGGCTTGTGAAGTAACATCTTCAGTGTGAGGTTAGGGATGACTAGAGTAAGTAATGATTTGCTGAAGGATATTAGTAAGGCCCAGTTAGAGGATCCATTTTGGTTAGCAGGCGAGAGGCTATAGAAGGATGTAGTGGGGGGAGTTTGTAATTGGTACCGATGGGGTAGTGAGATTTGGAGATCGAGTGTGTGTGCCTAGTGAACCTAGCATTAAGAGATTAGTACTAGAAGAAGGGCATAGAAGTAAGCTTAGTTTCCACCCAGGATCCACTAAGATGTATAGGATTTGAAGAAAGTATTTTGGTGGCCTAGGATGAAGAGGGACATGAGGAGTTCGTGAGTGCTTGTTTAGTGTGCCAGAAGGCTAAGGTAGAGCATCAAAAACCTTCAGGATTGCTCCAACCCTTGAGTATACCTGAGTGGAAGTGGGATAGTATCTCATGGATTTCGTAGTTGCCTTGCCTAAGACCGCGAAGGACATGACTCAATCTGGGTCTTGTTGATAGGTTAACTAAGAGTGCCCATTTCCTTCCATCAATATTAAGTATTCTTTAGAGAAGTTGGCTCAGTTGTACATCAGTGAGATTGTGAGGTTGCATGGCATACCATCTAGTATAGTCTCCGATAGAGATCCCAGGTTTACCTCTAGATTTTGGGAGAGTTTACAGCAGGCCTTGGGGACCCAGCTTAGGCTTAGCTCAGCTTATCACCCTCAGACTGATGGTCAGACCGAGAGAACCATCCAATCCTTAGAGGATTTCTTAGAGCCTGTGTGTTAGACCAAGGGGGTAGTTGGGATAGCTTTTTACCTTTGATAGAGTTCACCTATAACAATAGCTTTCACTCTAGCATAGGTATGGCGCCTTATGAAGCATTGTATGGTAGGAGGTGTAGAACCCCTTTGTGTTGGTGTGAGCCGGGTGAAAGTCTTGCATTAGGACTGAGATAGTGCAGCAGACCACTGATAAGGTTAGGATAATCCAGGAGAGGATGAGGACAGCCCAGAGTAGGCAGAAGAGCTATGGATAAGAGAAGGAAGGAGTTAGAGTTCAAAGAAGGGGATCATATATTCCTGAAAGTCACTCCGTGGACTGGGGTTGGTAGGGCATTAAAGTCTAGAAAGCTTACACCTCGATTCATTGGTCCTTACCAAATCCTTAAAAGAGTCGGCAATGTTGCCTACCAAATCGCTTTGCCTCCACACTTGTCTAATCTTCATAACGTTTTCCACGTTTCTCAACTCCGGAAATACGTTCACGATCCTTGCATGTGATTGAGTCGGATCATCTTGAGGTTAAGGAAAACCAACAGTGGAAACCATGCCGTGAGAGTTGAGGATCGGAGGGTGAAACAACTTCGAGGTAAAGAGATTCCTTTAGTTAAGGTGATCTGGGGAAGGCCTACCCGAGAGTGCCACTTGGGAACTTGAAGAGAAGATGAAGGAGTCTTATCCAGAGTTATTCGCTTCAGGTAAAATTCGAGGACGAATTTTCTTTCTAGGAGGGGAGAGTTGTAACATCCTAAATTTTATTAGGAAATATATTAATTAAATTAAATAGATTAATTAAGGAAATAATTAATTAAATAGGAAATAAATAATAGGAGTATTGCTATTATAGTTTTATTTCGTAAAGATAGTTTTAATTGAAAATAGAATAAAGGGGGTGAGAGTGGGCCCAAGCCCAATTAGTTATTTCTGTAAGGAGAGGTAACAGAGCACCCTAATCCTTATTCGTATCATTCTTCAGTAAGTGAAACGCTAAGAATCCAAGAAAGGACTTCCTTGCTGTGATCAAGCTTCGCTTAAGGTACGGTGGGAGAGAGGGTATTGCCTGTATATGCATGTAGGGATGTTTAGGTAGTAATCTAAGAGCATAATTTCGAATTGATGAATGTATGACCCAGAACGATGATATAATCTGTTGATTGATGATTGATTGTATGTAAATTGAAGAGTATTGGATGAGATTAAACATGATATTGAGAATAATGGAAAAAAGGGGTGATTAGGGATTGAGAAATTGGAGATTTTGATGAATTGATGGTATAATCTGTAATTGATTGTTGATTTATGGAGTATTGGATGCTAATAATGATTATGTATGACGATTAGACGTAAAAGATTGATTAGGGATTGATTGGATGAGTTTAGAGAGGTTTGAAATCGTGAACCCTGCGATCTGCGTCGCGGGTAATCGATTACCAGGAGTGGTAATCGATTACCAGTGTGTTCTGGGCCACCCAGAAGTGTTGTTTGTTTGCTGGTAATCGATTACAGGATTGTGGTAATCGATTACCAGAGAGATTGCTTGCAGGTAATCGATTACAGGGATGCTGGAATCGATTACCAGAGTGTTTGGTTGCAGGTAATCGATTACAAGGTGGTTGTAATCGATTACTAGAGACCTGTTTGCGGGTAATCGATTACTAGAGGTTGGTAATTGATTACCAGAGTGGATTTTGAGATCCTAACTGTTTGATGATGATTGATGTTGTTTGAGAGTACTTTATAATGAGTATGGTGTTGATGATTAATGATGTTTGATGAGGATTGTGATTCTTATGATGATGAATAATGATGATATTTGATGATGAGTGTGATGATGTATTATGATGAATTGATGATGAGTGTGATGATGATAATGATGTCGGTGTATATCACCTTATTATGATGATGTTTAATGATGAGCATATTGATGTATGATGATGATGATAAGTGTATATCACTTTATAATGATGATTTTTTATGATGAGCATGTTAATGCATGATAATGATGATTTATGATGATGGTGTATATCACCTTTTGATGATGATGTTATCTAAGTTGTGCGGGCCCATAGAGGGGGTACAACTTAGGAGAGATGCCTTGACAATATGTGATGAGACCTGAATTGTGCGGGCCCATAGAGGGGGTACAATTTGGGAGGTGAACTGAGTTGTGCGAGCCCATAGAGGGGGTACAACCTAGGGTCGAATGTGTGTGGGCCTATAGAGGGGGTACAACCTATCGGATAGTGGTGGTAACACCGGTAGATTATCTTGGTACTAACTAGAGTGATTGACGAGGTGCACCCATTATTGTGGAGTTCCAAGTCATGATCTTTGGGTAGACGATGAGATGAGTATTGGGTGTGATATTTCATGATGAAATGGTGTATTAAATGATGTTATGAATATTGATGATGATGAGTATTATGTGTGAGAATAGAATATATGATTAATTGGGTGAATGATGGTATGAGAACTATATGATGATATAGAATGCGGTTATGATGATGATGAGCTTGATGAATGTATAAAGGATAATATTTATGTGTTATGAATAGAAATGATGGTATGGCATGTATATGTTGATATAGATGATTAAATATATGTTGAGTTTTTAGATGAATGTTATTTATCGGTGATTAATGTATTGTTGGCATGATGTAATGATGTTGTGGGTGAGGATGGGTATTCTCTATGTGTATGTATAAGTTAGTATTCATTTCCTCACCGTATCTGTGGATATATTTTACAAGTGTTGAGGAGGACACGACTGGTGTCAATTTATGATTGAAGGGTATGCTTTGATAGATGTGACATCAGGGTGTATTCGAGGATGTTTTAATATGTTTCTAGATTAGGAGTATTTTTGTGAACTTTTGGATGCCTTGTATGGCAGTATGCTATTAGTAGTTTTTTTTTATGTATTGGAGATTCCGCTGCTTTATATTTGAATTATATTTGAAAGTTTAATTTCTTTTAATAAAGTCGTTTTCGAACTATGAGATATTATAAGAGTGATTGAGAACCTTTTTACCTAACGTGGGACTTTCCCTTTTCTAAACTGCAATTTCTTAAATATATAAGAGTATGGGGTTAGAAGGGTGTCTCACAGGAGGATTCAATTGAAGCTTCTCCAAGTCGGCTTTCAATTGTAAAATTTGATTCTCTAAAGCCTTATTCTTCTCTTTAGCCGTCTTGAGACTCCCCCTTATACTTCACTTGAGACCCTTCTCTGCCTCCAGAGCCCCCCTGCGCGACTTTCAGATCAACCAACACCGTATCCCTTTCGGCTGTGCGAGCCTCGAGATCCGAGTTAGCCTTCTCGGACGTTGGTATCACGTCAAGTCGCAAATGCCTCATATACGCGACATGCTGAAGACACTGGCGCTCTATGTCCATTAAGCCTTATGTTTTTGGCACACTTTCATGGACCGACTTCATGAAAGGATTGTATAAAACATGATCAATCTCATGAGTGTCTAGATCCACCTCCGAGTCGTACAAATTCAACCCAGACTCTTAAGAAGACTCGTCCGTCCTAGACCTTTTTTGTCTTTTCTTCTGAGGCTTTTCTTCTTTTGGGCTTGAGTTGCCTGAGGCTCCTCTTTCCCACTACCTCTCCCAGTGGAGCCGGAGATCAACATTGACGACGGGTTGAGTGTCGTACCCTTTCCCACCATCAGTCCGGGTAAAGTCCATATTGACCTGGACATTGTTGTTGTTGGATTGGGCGTTTTGCAGGGCCCTCAACTGTCTCAAAGCTGCAGAAGCCATAGAAGCTGCAATAGAAAGTCAAACAGTTAACCGAGATTAAACATGGCAAAAAAAAAAACCCAAGACAAATACGAAGCCTCACCAATTCTAGAGCCGGTGTTACGTGTGGGGCCGTCTAATATTTTCTTAGACGAAAATAACCCACACTTCTCAACTGACTCCATCAACAACTTCCTCACGGCCAAATCTTGGGGGATAAAGCCGACTCAAGCACTTCATAGTCAGACGACACCTTGTCATAATGTCGGCTGGTCCAGTATATATGAAACCTGAGGTTATTAGACGACTCTTCCTCCCAAAAAGGCTTCACCCCTTTGTTGGCTTGGACTTGAAAAATTTCCTTGTTTAAAAGAAATACTCCCCCTTTTGGCCGACTCTGCGTAGGGATTTAATATCTTCCTATCACTAAACCCCCCTTAGTGACACCCAAACTCTTCAGAGTATCCCGACTTTTCTCCTTCGGATGTCTTCCTCAGAACTTGGAAAAAATGAAAAAATAACTTCACAGATGGTTCAAACCCAAACTCGGGTCACAAGCAATTCAAAACACCTGATGAAAGCCCAAGAATTGGGGTTGCAATTGCGAGGGAGCACAGGAAAGATAGTTCAACACTTGGATTTCAGAAGTTGAGAAAGGCAACATTAACTTCACTTTTGAATGGTAATAATCGTAGGTATAAAGAAACGATGTGTTAGTTTCTGAGAGGTGACACACCCGGCTCCCAGGAGGTGGAATGACGACATTGTAATTATCTCTCATCTTGGCTGTCTTGAAATGTCTAACTCATGCAGCTGCTCCTGGTAATGATCTGGACAGCCGGGTCTATAGATACTTGGCATCCCTAGAACTTCAGGGTCCACCCAGTTATATCTATCAGCCCACGTGGCATAAAGTAATCTACATCTCTCGACTCGGCCATGTCTAACAACACCTGCAGGAGGCCGTATAACAACTGCTATATATCGGATTCGGACGCTTAAGAATACTACTAGAATAACTGGAAGCAGACTTCTCGCGAATTTCACTCCTCACAAACCCTGGATCCTGCGACTGTCACTGTTATGTTACGCCTCCTCACTATTTCGTCCACCAACGGACCCAAATCATTACTATTATCCCCCAAGACGACCGACTCCGAGACACCCTGAGTCGGTTTCCCAGGCAAACTTGCAAAGATTCACTATCACCCATAATTAAAAAGGAAATGAAAAAGAATTACCCATGATAAGTCGGGGATTAGATTCGGGAAGGAAAACGCTTAACTCGTTCTGTATCCGAGTAAGTTTTTCTCTCAGTAGAAGCAGAAGCGCGATGGACTTTTGGAGACTAGGAGCGGAGTGACAAATGTCATTTTCAACCACCTATTATAGGACTGAAAAGCCCAAGGCCTATGAAGTCAAACCGCCGCGACCCTGTCAGGAAACGACACGTCACCTGGGAGGCGAAGCGTCACAAACACTTCAAAGAAACTGAAACGTCGCAGCGTTTCATCAACTGTCAAGAGACCCGGCTTGGCCCCCATCATCTATCCCGGATCTCAGCTTTCAGGGATGAAAGTCAACCAAAAACACGTCTCGAACTGCATTATTCGATGCATTCATGTCTTAAAACCAGTCTCGACCAAAGATCAGAAGATTGTTGAGGCCATCCAGAGTCATGCATGTCGTCTCGGACGTAACCAGAGAATTCATAAGCTCAAAGCCAACTCTATCAAGTTGACAAGAGCTGGGGGGGGCTTCTGTTACGGTCTTAACCAAAGGCCCAATTGCCAAAATGGCCCACATATAATATAATTATCATATCTATAATTATATGACATTTAATGACGATATCTATAATTATGACATATAATTATAATATCTCCGAATTACTTTATTGTATTGTTATACTTACTCCTTTTATATTTATGACCATTTACCCTATTTATACAGGACTAACCCCTATAAATAGAGAACACTCACAGATCATAAGGTACGCAATCTTACTCAATCAATCCTTGGACTGTTTTACTTATCTGACTGGGCGTCGGAGTCCCTTCGCAGGTACACCCCCTGGGGTTCAACTCAGATTCAAGCCTCTGCGACCCGGATCCGGATCCGACTTCTCTCCTGCTGACTCAGACCCAAGTCCCGAGTTCTACCCCAGAACAAGCATAATAGCATATCATTAAACATGTTTAATTTGCATGCGGATTAAGTGTTTTTCCTCATTTTGTTATATAAAAAATACTACAACGGTTCTCCTTCAAAGTAAAACATCTTTTCACACACACAAAATTATTCCCAAAATAGCCAAACCCAATATAATTTTATGAGTAAAATCTTTGGTTAGGTCCCTGAAAGATACATACGTCACCAATTAGGTCCCTCAAAGATTAAAATGGTCACCACATTAGTCCCCCAGTTAGTCACAATTAGAAACATTGTTAACAGAAGCTGATGTGTGGAATATTTTTGTGTGACTTGACCTGTTAAGTGTCAAATAAGCATCCAATTCAACAATCCTACATGGAAAATGACTTAATATTAGGGTTTCTATTAGGTTCTTAATCTCGATGAGTCTTCTTACACAATGTAAACCCCAAATATCAAACACTAAAGTTGCAATCCAGAAATTTGCAGCAATTAACCATCGTGAAGAAAAAACTGCAAGTCGCGATTCACTGGTATTTCATCTCCAAGAAGACAATGTTTGTAAATTCATGTGGTTTTTGTTTTTGTTCTTCATCTTCATCTAGACATCGCAAAAAGAGGAATAATGTTAGGGATGTGCTATTGTGGAAGGGAAGCCAAATTGTTTATTTCTCACACTGAAAAAAACCCTAACAAAAGATTTCTAAGATGCCCCGTACGAGCGAGGAAGAATTAGTCCCCCCTCACCTTAGATTGTAAAGAAGACCTACCCAAGATTAAGTATCTAATAAAAACCCTAATTTAGAACCATTTGCCATGTAGGATTGTTGAATTGGATTCTTATTTGGCACTTAACAGTACAAGACACACATAATCGTTTTATGTCAACCTCTATTTACAACATTTCTAACTCTGACTAACTGAGGGACTAACGTGCATTGTGATCGTTTTAATCTTTGAGGAACCAAACTGGTGACAAACTTCTTTAAAAGACCTAATTGACGACGTGTGTATATTTCAGGGACCTAATTGGGGGTTTACTATTTTTTATTATTACCAAGGAATTGTTTCTTATACACTTACATTGTTCCTTATGAATGAAATCAAGGTTCAATAATCATTAGTGTCGATTTAATTATGGGGATTTAGATAATTTACATTCTATACATTAAAATCTCAATATTTTCATGAAAGAAAAAAAAGAAAAAAAAATCAAAGGTTCAATCTCGCAACCCTACACCAATTGTCGTCATTATACGAAGTGTTTTCCTTGACTACTTTGGGGATTGTTGGAATATTGGCTTCTATTCTTACTTCTAGATTGACTTTTTCAATTTGCTCCTTCATGAAAGCATAGCGTTTTTTTATCAAAGAAAGAAAGGAAGGAAGGTAATTATAGGGTGGACCCTTTGAGTTTGGGTCCACCATAGACCACTAACTTTTTTTACTATAAAAACTAATTTTAATTTTATAATATTTAGTAATAATTTTTTTAATATTAAATTTATACTATTTATGGTAAAGGTCTATGGTGGACCCAAACTCAAAGGGTCCACCCTATAATTACCCATGAAAGAAAGCATAGTGTCACTTTGCTGAAAGGTGTTTGTTTGGTCATGGCTGATCCGGGGGACTCTAAAGCTATTGCTTTAGGTTTCCCCATTATAAGGCCTCAAATTTTCTATTGTTATATATCTTACATATTAAAATTCTTACAATTTTTATATCAGATACATAAAAAATTAATAATTTTTATTTGTTAAAAATATTTTTTATTTTTTTAAACTAGATATGTTATATGAGGTATCTTATCTCTTATGAATAAGTCTCCAATTTATAATTTGCTTTAGGCCTATAGTAGTATTGAATTGGCCCTGTGTTTGGTCCGGCCATCGCGGAGTCAATTCTAGTGGTGGCATCTTGGCATGGAGCATAAAATTACCATGGGATTGGAGAAGAAAAGATTATAAAAATGACAATGAAAAAATCAATACATTATAGGCCAACTCATCTGAATAAGTTATATATGATTCATGATTGTTAAAATTATAGAGAAAAAGTAAATGCGAATTCTTTTGCGAAATGAGACAAAAGATATATATTACGTCCTTTATTTGGCTAAAAATCCTTATCGATCGTGGACTCATATTGTAACAATTTTTTCAAGAATGTTTTAGAAAATAACTCATTTTTTAAAAATTGCAATATAAAATAAGTTGAGACTAAAATTAAATTAGAATACACGAGAAAAAAAAGTAACAAAATAATAAATAATATAATAAAATGGTATGTTATCATACAAATAGCTAATAGGGTGAAATTGCATTCCTCCTATATATTATTAGGTTCTATTTGTATTTTTAAATTCTTTTTTTTTAATATTATTTAATCTTTATGCTTTTATTAATTATTGTATTCTATGTTCATCTTATTTACTTAATATATATGAATGTATATTGCTATATAAAGGGCGTGAATTGTTGGAGAAAATTTCATTGGCAACTCAGAAATGGTATCTAGATTAGCATATATTAATTTGATGATTCTTAATTGCCCCCTCCATGTCCTTTCTATGCCATGCACGTTCCAAGAGAGCTACTCCTACCTTGATTCTTGAAGTAGAATTTAGGGTATCAGCTTATGAAGTTACTATGAAAATGTGTGTCAATCATCCTAATACAAAGTAGTGAAAGTGTCTTCATAAAGTAAGAAAAGTACATACAACAGCCAACAATTGGTATATTAAAAAGGTGTGAAGCCGTCTAGAGTCACAAAGACTATAAAACTTCTGGCAGATTCATAATTGATGAAATTAGTGTTAAGATTACTGTTGTACCGAATACCAAGCACTTGCAACGTGTTTTGAATAATATTCTCTTAACTTGTATTCTATATTTAATTTCCCTTCTCCTAATTATGTAATTTTTAATTTATAAGTTAAATATGTTTTTAGTCTATAAAGTTAATTGACTTGAATTTAGTTTTAATCTCTAAACTTTAAAATCGTTAGTTTAAATCTCTTATGTTCTGAAATCACGTAATTTTAGTCTCTCCCCCTTAACATCATTAACTTTGACGCTGATGTAACAAATGAATTTTTGTGTCATCTTATCCAGTTAGTTTTAAACTTTTAATGAACATGATGTGATAGTTAATTGAATAACACATAATCAGCTCGTCCAGTCTAATACATCTACCAAAAAGGTAATACCTATGATATGTTTTGCAAGAAAAAACAATTTAGATCTGACCCGATGAATTCACGTGTTATTCAATTGCTACATCATGTTCATTAGAATTACTGGACTAGTTGACACAGATATATGTTTGTCATGTTAGCGTCAAAGTTAATGGTGTCAAGTAGAGACTAAAGTTACATGATTTCAAAACATGAATGACTCAAACCAACAATTCTAAAGTTTATATGAACTAAAATCAAATTCGGGTCAAATTTCAGGGACTAAAAACATATACTTAACCTATATGAAATTACATAATTAGGAGAAAGGAAATTAAATATAGAACACAGGCAGTTTAATGATTTAAGAGAATATTAATTATTCACACTACGTTGCAAGGGATTGGTATCCGGTACAACAGTAATCTTAACACTAAAAACATATTTAACCCTTTCATTATCCATGTAGAAGCATAAGCAAATTTCTTTGTCGATACTCAAAGTTATTTCCTTCCACTAGCAAATTATATTATGGAGTTTGTCTTCTAAAGCATGTTTGGTGATTTCTCTAACTCCTGATTTTGATATTAATTTGAGATATTCCAACGTTTTGTATGCTTACATTAATTAAAATTTAGTTTATTTAACTCATTTATTTTATTCTCACATTTTCAGTTTATTTAATTATTTATTAAATTTGATTTCTTTAAATTAAGGAATGCATTTTAGTGAGAAAAGTAGGTAGTTATAAATATTATTTTGAAAATGTGTGAGTGAAATTGTAATAAAATACTTGTGAGTATATATATTACAAACTACAAAATTATTAATATCCAAATCCTTGATTATTGATTAAATGATCTGCATTCTTTTTCTTTAAAATACACCCCTGAAGGTAGAGGAATAAAATTCAAAATAATATTGAAGACATCACATATTCAATACATTCAAGAAGAAACACAATTGATGTTAAAGAAGTGGGACCCAAAAAGTGAGGGTAATAATCTTTGTCGGAAAGACAAATTATCAGAGGCTTAATTTGGTAGTGAAAAAAGAACAAATGCGGCACTTTAAAGACAGGATGGTCAACTTAGAATAAATCTATGGCGTATATATATAGTCTTAGTAATTCTTGAATGAGCATAAATAAAACATGTCATTTTTTATGGTAATAGGGTATATGAGTAGTGTATCATAATACTTATTTTCATATTTACGTTTTAAAAAAAATATTTGGACTCATATTTATGTGGGTAGCAATTTAATTGTCTATCCTTACCTCTTGAGTATTAAGTACTTGTACTCATGCCATTATCTGTACACTTATTAATTATAAAAAATAATAAATCAATTAAAAAATCCTAGTACAAATAAAAAATCATTCATAAATCATCCAAATTTAATCATAAAATATAACTGTTTCACTAAATTAAAGTAAAACATAATAGATCAGTTCTTAAACACAATACATAATGCAATGTTTAAACATTTGATGCATATTATAATAAATTTTCACAACAACTAATTAACACACTTGCAATTTATATATATGTTGGCATTGTCGAAAGAGTGAAACTACATTTGTAATTGTTAGCCTTTTGGGTTAATAGGGAAAGAATCCAAAAATTGCAATATTTTAATTAATAATACATATAAATATAAATATAAATATATAAATATATATATATTAGTTATGTATATTATATATGTGTGGGTACAAGGTGGGGTGGAGTTACCATGCTATTCGTACTCGCACATGTACTAATAAAAAAATCACGTGGAAATCCATTTAGCCAATAATTACTCTACTCATTACACGTAATTTTAATTTGACGGGTGACCATGGCCATTGAACCTGGATGTAATTTTCAAATTAAAATCATTTGTCTCATTTGAATGTCCCCATCATTGTCCCACCAATAAAAAGTCAATACTTCATTAAAATTTTCAAACAATATTTCTATAAATTTTTACACTTCTTAACGTCGTTAATTAACAGATTGATCCCATATCCTCTCTCCATTGTAGATGAAACCCTTCTTTCTCATTGACTCTTGTTTTCTCTCCACTGGTCATCTTAACAATTACTAAATCCCAGACTCCTCCCTCAAGCCACCTCGCCTTCTTGGTTGATGGAAGCTTTTTTAGAGGACATGTGATTCCTTCTATAAGCTTTTTGTTGCAATGGAGAGCCAATGATATATAAACATTGAAAGACTTGGTCACGATAAAACAGTAAGAAGAATTGTCTAAATTCTCATTCAATTAATTAATTGTCTTTCCTCATCCATCAATGATCGTTGGTTCTTCATCAGTGGTTCAATCATGTAGAATTGTGACCGTACCCGTGCCATTGTTTCAAGAGTCCCAATCATTATGAAGGAGATGACTAACGACATTAACACCAATTGTTGATTAGTGACCGATTTAGTGACGGAAACCATCATTAGGATGTGATAGTAGTGACCAAATTATTTTCGGTCACTAATTCGGTCGGTAAACATTAGTGGACGAAAATTCGGTCACTAAATTTATTTTTTGTGACTGAATTAGGAATTGAATTTTAGAGGAAATTAAAATTTAATTTTGTGACTGATTTAGCGACCGATTTTGGTGGAAAACTAAATCGATCACTAAAATTTAATTTTGTGACTAATTTCGTGACTGATTCTGTAGGAAACTAGTGACCGATTTTTCAGCCACTAATTAAATTTTGTGACCGAACTAGAGACTGAATCTTAAGGGAATTTAGTGACCTATTTTTCAGTCACTAAATTAAATTTTGTGACTGATTTAGAGAATAAATCCTTGGGGAAATTAGTGACCGATTTAACGGTCACAAAATTTATTTTTTTATCTGAGAGGAAATTAGTGACCGACTTTTCAGTCACTAAATTGAGTTTTGCGACCAATTTAAAGCCCAAATCCTAAGGGAATTTAGTGATTGTTTAAATTAAGTTTTGTGACTGATTTAGAGGCTGATTTTTCAGCCACTGAATATGTTTTTATAAAAATTCCTCTCGTAAGTAATCAAACAATAATTAAGTTTCTTTTTAAAAAATACTCTAAATTAAGGAAAAATATTTTTAGGTTATAATATTATTTTCAAAAAAAATTTATTTTTAATTAGGATTTCATAATTGATTTTACTTATATTCTTTGAAATTATAATTTTTCCCACAAAGGAGCTGACTATATAATATATTTAAATTTCTACAAAAATTATGCATATTAATGAAAAATCATATTTTAGTTGAAAAAATTACAAGTTATAGTTATTCTGATTTTTTATCATATTTTAAAATGAAATAGATATTTTAATTATTTAAGAAATAAAAACAATTCCAATTTTAAGAAATAATAAAATCCCCCTTCTTTCTCTCACATCATTTGTTGTCCTAATGGTTTCCATTTGCACCATTATGAGTTGTCTGTAACTCAAGCTCTTCCCCATTCTCTTCCCATTAGAGGATCTCATATCTCTTAATTGCATTCTCTTATGAAGTAAAAGTTAATTTTTCACTTAAATCCTTAATCTATACTAATTACCTCTTAATATTTATATATTAAATTTTAATTATATCCATAATTTAAATTAATTATACTATAATGTTAACATATTAAATTTATCAACACTCTATATATTAATTTTGAGACATTATTTCGGAGAGTGAAACACTTATTTAATTTTCTCTTCTCCATCTAGAAAATCATGTCATATTATATACTTTCTCACTATTTTTCTTTGACTATAACTTTCAGATACCTCTCTTGTGATTTTTTTTTATCATTTTCTTAAATCTATCTCAATATCTTGAAAGACTAATATTTTTAAATCTAAAAATTTATGATTCTAATTCTTAACTTATTCTTTTCTATTTTAAATTTTTATATTAATTTGAAATTAATTTTTATCATTAATATTTAATAATATAGAATCCATATTAGTGTGAGGAAGTGTATGGGATTCCCAAAAATCAAGTTTGGATTTATTTTTCTTATACGTAATGTAATTATTAAGTGAAAAAGTAATGAGAATTCTAGGAAAATAAAATTTAGAATTAATTTTTCACTTAATTAAATTTATCTATTTTTAATTGTAATGATTAATCATATTTATTGTATAAATAATTTAGATGAATATTTTGAAATCATTTTACATTTGATTTCCAAATAAAGGTAATTATAAAAAAATTGAAACAATTTTTAATTGAATATTTAAAATTTATTTGTGCTTAAATTTTAAATTAAACCAAATTAAATTAAAGAAATATATCCTTAAATCTCTCTCAATATCTTTAAAGACTGATGTTTCAAAATTAAACATTTATGATTCTAATTCTTAACTTATTTTTTCTATTTTAAATCTTTTTATTAATTTTAAATTAATTTTTTATCATTAATATTTAATAATATAGAATCCATAGTAGTGTGAGGAAGTGTATGCGATTCCCAAAAATCAAGTTTGTATTTTTTCCTCATATATAATGTAATTATTAAGTGAAAAAGTAATGAAAATTCTAGGAAAATAAAATTTAGAGTTAACTTTTCACTTACTTAAATTTATCTAATTTTTAATTGTAATGATTAATCATATTTATTGTATAAGTAATTTAGATAAATATTTTGTAATAATTTTACATTTGATTTCCAAATAAAGGTAATTATAGAAATATTGAAACAATTTTTAATTGAATATTTAAAATTTATTTGTGCTTGAATTTTAAATTAAACCAAATTAAAGAAATATATCCTTAAATCTCTCTCAATATCTTGAAAGACTAATATTTTTAAATCTAAACATTTACGATTCTAATTCTTAACTTTTTTTTCTGTTTTAAATCTTTTTATTAATTTGAAATTAATTTTTTATCATTAATATTTAATAATATTAAATCCGTAGTAGTGTGAGGAAGTGTATGGAATTCCCAAAAATAAAGTTTGGATTTTTTTCCTGATATGTAATGTAATTATTAAGTGAAAAAGTAATGAAAATTGTAGGAAAATAAAATTTAGAATTAATTTTTCACTTACTTAAATTTATCTAATTTTTTTATCTAATTTTTAATTGTAATAATTAATCATATTTATTGTATAAATAATTTAGATAAATATTCTGTAATCATTTTACATTTATTGTATAAATAGTTTAGATAAATAATTTGTAATCATTCTATGGAAATATGATTTGAATATTTTAAATGACATGTCATTTTTTTTACTGGAGGGACAATGATGGAGATAAAGAAATTGGACAGAAGATTTTTATCCCTAATTGTCATCCATAATCTTTAGGGTTTAGGTTGTACATAACTTTCTTTTTCATTTCCCCCCCCCCCCCCCCCCCCTCTTTGGAAATTTGTTCCCTCCTCGTCCTTTTCATTATTGCCTAACTTGGCTCCATCCTATCATCGCCTCCATCGTTGTTGTTACCTTCAGCGTCCTACACTTCTATGGTGCACACTTTAGGGTTTTTCACAAACCATTGTTATAATGTCACACAATATAAGGAAAAAAACATATTTAAAGTATGGATTATATATCGACAATTTGGCTTTTGACATGGTGGTGGATGATGGAGGCTTATGGACATGGCAATGATGGTAACTTGCTTATGCGACGTCCATGCTCCGACACCGAATTTAATGGAGATGCGAAATTCAATTGGCTAGTTCAAGGGGATGGAAAGAATACTTTGTTTTGGTTAGATAAGTGGGTTGGGTCAGATACTTTAGCAAAAAGATTTTATAGGCTATACCAAGTAGTTGAGAATAAAAAAATATCAATAGCAGAAATGGTAGTTTGGAGGGAGGGTGTGGCGGTTTGGCAATGGAGGTGAAGAAGAGGCTTATTTTCTTGGGAAGAGGAGCTCTTTAGTTCTGTTTTGGATGAAATTAGCTTTCTTAATTTAAATGAAGATGTTAGTGACAAATGGAGATGGGGGATTGATCTAGAAGGTTTTTACACTGTTAAGGCAGCCTATGTAACGTCCTAATTCCCGAAACCCAAAAATTATGCCCGTTGGAATCATAAGTCTCGAATTAGGGAATTATTTTTCGCGACATTAACGATATCTATAACAAAATACAGACTTGCTTAACTAAATCCAACGTTTTAAGTAAACATGATATGTGAATTAATACATACAACCATAACATGGATATTACAATACATGTGTCCTATCAGAGCGGAAGCATAAAGAGACACACGTGTAGTAAATATCCATCCAAAAGAACATACATCCAAAACATTAGTGAAATACAATAAAAAAGGGTGGCTCCATAGCCAGATGAACTTTATGCTCATTCTGCACCAAGGCCCTCAACGACCTGCCTGGGAATCTAAAATATAAACCCACGACGGGGTGAAACTAATGCCTGAATGAGCAAAGCTTAAGCATGCATGTGTACGGTCCAAGCAAATGAGATGCAACAATTTAACCATGCTCTAAACTATAAACGTGTGCATATAAACATAAAACAATGATATTTAAAACATAACTTGACATGAACTGCTAATCCAGCAGCATGGGTCTTATCACTTTCCTGAAGCTAGACCTGAGCTTAGACTACAAGGGATATCTCCCTTGGGAACATATAGTCGCAGCCATTACTTGAAGGCCGAAGCCACGTTTTAAAACATTTAATATGATGGTCCTAGACCCGTGATGGCCGAAGCCTAACATGATTTTTTTTTCACTTGAGTTACTTGATAACATGAATACATGAGTAGTTTTCACTTGATTTGAACATGATTCATGAGAATATTTTTACTTAACAATGATCATGAACATGAACATGATTTATTTGAACAATAAGCCATAACCTAAGTTTCCAATCTTACAATGAAACCTAAACAGAGGACAATCTCACTTGAATCACATATAGATCATAGAAATACAATCTCTTAACGATAACATATGGGCATGAGCCATTATAGCAAATCCCCTAACCTAGGGTTCCTTCCCCAAATGGGGCCTAATCAAGAGCAATCCCTAAGAATACAACCATCCACAAGTAACATTCCTACAATCAACATAAACACAAGTAAATAGAAAGGGGAATACAGATTAGGGTACATAAAAGAATTTCACACAAGGGGGTTGTGAAGTGTGTAAGCTCTACTCACCTCTATGGAACTCAAAAGTGAAAGGGGGAAGGAGTGGAGGAGGTTGGGGTGAGCGATCCATGGCTTCTTCTTCCTTCTCTAAGCTCCCAAGGACTCATTTCTCTCTCTAGGGTTCTCTCCCTCTCTCTAGAAGTATAAGGATGGAAGAAAATAGGAAAAATGATCCCTAACATTATTTTTATAAAGCTGGATCAGTGCTCTCTCGCTCAAGCGAGGATTTCTCGCTTGAGCGAGAAAACCAGAACAAATTCCCCTGATTCTGCTAATATACTCGCCCAAGCGAGAGCTTTCTCGCTTGAGCAAGAATAAGCCTGTTTGGAGGTTCAAACGAGATCAGAATACTATTGTATTGCATATCAAACTGAAATCCCAGACCTTAGCTTTCTAATGCAAGTGGAATCAACTCAATTGGACATCTATAACTCTAGATATTTTCGAATTAGTGCACCAAGGTCATTAGGCTTAAAACCTAAAATTAAGCAACAACCTTGGTTGAAGCCCAACGGGGCACACTTCACGTAAACCATGATGTAACTCATCAATTCACTTCAATAAAGCTAAGGTTAAAGGTTCCATGTGTCCATGGACTATGCTCCTCTATTCCACTGTTCCTTTCCATAAAATCACCTTCCTACCCTGGTTCCTTGAGTTTACGCCTCTCCTCTTCCTTCCTGCCAATTCGTTTAAACTTAGTTTCTTCCGTCTCAATCTAATTCTCTAGTTCCAATGTCTCTATTTCCTTCCTCACCTCTTCACCATGCTACCCTTTCCATCACCGGGCGTGACTCCTCCTAAGTTAACTTTGCGGTCATGTTTGGCTTAATACTTGGTTTTTCCCTTCTCAATTCCCTTACAACTCACAACTCTTAACCGATTCCCTAACTCTTGTCTTATTTTCACCTCAAATCCCTAAGTCCTCATCTTACTTCTAACTTCCTTTTTGCAGTGGGATTCACAACCTAAGACTTCCGTTGTGTTCTCTAGGTCCTGATTTTTTGGATGTTACAGTCTACAAAGTAATCCGGAATGATAGGATTTTTGTATTAAGTAGTGGATTTAAATGGGTCTGGTCAAAGACTGCCCCAACCAAAATTTAAGCCTTGGCTTGGAGGGTCATGCTGAACAGAATAGCTACTAAACAGAACTTGATTAGAAAAGGTGCAATGCAGATGTCTCAGGTGGAGTGTTCTCAATGTAGGGTCAGTACAAATAGTTAATGGCAAAAGAAAGAATTGAAAATGAATAAAAATGAATAGTTGCACGGGAAAAGCGAAAAAGAGCCTTGCATATTGTCTAATTTCCCCATCAACATAAAGAAAATTAATGCATTTCGAATCACATTTTAATCACATGTATTTTTTAGGGGGAGATAATTCTCTTTAATTTGGGAATATCATATTTCATACATAAGATTTGAGCTCAATACCTTATAAAGGGTAAGAGACATGCACCTACTAATTTAATTAACATAATTCCAAAATTTTTTGAGTTAATTATCCAACTCAATTCATTATTGTAATTGTGTATATAATTTATTTTCAAAAAATATCTAAAAATTATTTAAAAAAAATAAAAAAACAAACTAATGAACATACAAAAAATATATATGATATTTTTTTGTGATTTAAAATACCTTTATATTATTAAACAAGTGATTAATTTTTTAAAATATCATCAAGTATCAAAGACAAATTCTCACTCAACAATACTTTTTCATACATAAAAGTTCAAATATCAAATTCTATGTTTAAAACTACCCCATACTTTCTCTCTCCAATATGGTAAAAACTCATGTTAATGTTTAATCTCACCTCACTTTCAATTTTTTAGTATAGTGTTTTTTTTAATTTAGTGGGGTTCGGTTCGGATAACGGGTTCAGTGTCTTTAACATGTTACATGAACCAATTATTGACTAGTTTGATTGGTTCGGTTCGGGTCAACCCCAATTAAGCTAAAAATTCCAATCCAGTTATTTGATTCGGTTCGGATCCTCGGGTTCATCGGCCGATTGAACCAAACCAATGAACACCCCTAGCGGAGGGTTAAGAAGTTGGAACAGACCAAAGCCATAATGAAAAACGTAATTGGATAGTCGGTTCGCAACTCTGTTAGCTTCACTATAGGTGTGTGTAAGGGTGGGAACAGGCCAGACCACTCGTCAGGGGCCTACTACCCGGCCTATATCAGACCCAGGCCAGACTAGGCCAATTTATTAAATAGAGCAAGCCAAGGCTTTTTCAAAAGCCTATATAGCAAAATAGTTCAGGCTTCAGGCCATCGAAAAAGTCTTTTGAGCCTATTAGGCCTGTTTATTTAACTAAATATAAATAAAATACTAATATTTTTATATTGCTATTATTATTATTATAAAGATTTGTTATTACTTTTCCTTATAATTATATACTTATTAACTTGTATAAACATTTAAGTATGTTAAAAACTTGAATCTATAAGTCTATTCATATATATGCTTATGATATATTCAAGTACCTTACTATAAAACAGATTTTTAAACAGGCTTTCAGGTCTTATCAGACTTTAAATAGGCCAGACTCAGACCATAAAATAAAGCCTATGTCATGTAACAAGGCCAGGCTCAGGCCATGGAATTAAGGTGCATGTCAGGCCTTGAAAAGCTTAGCTCGGCCCGGCCTGTTCCCATCACCATGTGTGTGTAATAGACATTTTGGAGAAAAAAGTTAAGGAGACTATCGAATGATAGAAACAATGGGTTTCCAAGGATGATATCAATCAATGTTGAATCAGACTCAATCCACAAATTTTGCAACTGTATGTCCTCTGTCATGTAAAGGGTTAAATAAATCGCCTAAAGCTCACCCAAGTTCATAGACGTTGAACCTAAAGTCTTGAAAAAACCTAAAATCCATTACCCAGAGCTATCACGAAAATCACCTCCACAAGTTGCATGACGACCCTATTATTGAATTGAGGCATCCACATTACATTTAATGTAATCATCCAAAGGAAAAGCATACCCTATAAGATTATTGGTGTGAAAAATAGAAGATGGGTATCCATAATCTTGGGGAGATAACATATGAGAAAATTCATGAGCTTTAATACATGTTGTGTGGTAAATGAACAGATCATAATCAATTGGGTAGTTTGTAGAAAAAAGAAATTCATTTCTAGCATTCCATGGGATCCAAATACATGCATACTATAAAACCCCTGTTCCAAAGGGTCCCATTTTGGCATATTTCATATGAAGTTAGATTTTTAATAAACCACAAAGACAGATCTTGCAGTTACACTTATCCACTTTAAGGATATTCCAAATTCTGGTAGCTCGAAGCAATCTCTAAGGGCATGAAGCATCAATCCGGTATAGGAATTACGCATAGGAAAAGTATCTCAAGTCAAAATTCTTCTACTATTAAGAAGCACATTCATTTTGAAGCCACCTTTAAGAACCATCCGCATAAAAACTTTTCAAAACTTAGGACCTTTCTGGGACCAAATAATCTTCCACTTTGGCTGTTGAATTGTGTAGCTATTATTTGCAGGAAAGTGGTATGCAAAATTAGTGGATAATTGACCATTATTAGTAAAAACCCACACTAGATTATCTTAGCCAAGGTATTCTAGTGAATTAGGAAAAGTTCCTTAAATTTCTTGTAAAACCCAAGAAGGGGGAGATGACGAAACAAGTGCTTCAGCCAGTTACCTCTATCATATGACATTTACTTCATAAAATTATATAATTGATCATGGGAAATTGGAGCAATGGCAACTGCTTGAAGCATATACTCGATCTTAACCAAGGATCAACCAAAAAATGAACAAAATAATCATTACCCAAAATCCATATCTAGCCATTTTGAACTAAGTTCCATACATGACAAATTCCCCGCCAAATAGAGGAGTCAATAGACTTCCTTCTTATAAGCGGAATCAACCTTTCTCCAATCTTGTATTTACCCTTCAAAACCTTGACCTATAAATCATTAGGCTTATTTACTAATCACCACCCCAACTTCATGAATAAGTTTTTTTTTTAAAGCATGGAGAATTCTAAAACTCATTCCTCTTCTAGATTTGGGGAAACAAAATTGACCCCAAGCCACATAGTGGTCATCATTATTTGAGTCCCAATCTAAGTTCATAGCCAACCTTTAATTTCTAAGTTATTACAAATTGACTTAGGCAACATAGTTATCTACATGTTATAAGTAGACAGTGTTGCAATCACAATCTATGTCAGGGTAATTCTCCTTGCCGTTGATAAAGAATTTGAATGCTAGCTAACTAAACATTATTTTGTTTTCTCACTTAGACAGTTTATATTTAGCCATGGACTTTATTCCATGAATAATATGCACTTTGACATATTTCCTTATGTCTGAAGTCAACTTGAATCCGAAACTGAACCGAACTTAGCAATTCTAGTATGACATACATTTTTAAACTAGCTGGATGGATTTATATGGGTTATTTTTTTTACCAGAAGCTCCACAAAACACTATAAGCAATCAAGGAGAATATCCATATGATTAAGAGAAGCTAATTCAGCAAAAAAATAAAAGGTCATCAACAAAGAACAAATGTGATATAAGAGGGCCCTTACTAAGAGTAATAGGCTTCCAATACCTTATCTACCTTTTGCTCTATAAGGTGAGCAATCTCTCAATGTAATAAAACAATATAAGCGAAAAGGGGTTTCCTTGTTTAATGTCCCTAGAAGGACAAAAACTTTAGGTACAACCTCCATTAAACAACACTTGCATGGTTGGAGTAGAAATACACATCATGATGAGTCTATAGAATTGGACACATAAGTTAGAGCTAGCAATCCGGGCTACCTGACTCGGGCCAGCCCGATGTGGGCAGCGGACTTTTATTGGGCCAGGCTAAAAAATCGGGAGTTACTCGAGCTTCTAAAATAAGTGTATGAGCCTCGCATTTTACGGATAGTCTGGATTTTTTTTTGCGAATTTTTTGAGTTACCCGACCTTTTGTGGGTTTTTACGGATAGCAGACTTTGTTGAGCTAGACTAAAAAGCCCACTAGTTATTTGTGCTTACAAAATAAATACCCGAGCCCTATATTTTTAGGGGTCAGTCTGATTGGGCTATCCATTTTACCACCTCTAACCTAAGCCTATGTATTTGAGAATGCCTGACACAAACTCCTAGCTAAGCCTATCATACATAGATTTTCTCCAAATTAACTTTAATGGTCATATACCCAGTGATACCATTCTTTAATCTCATAGAATAAAAATTTTCTCGAGTAATTATAATGTTATTTACAGTTTTCCTTCCAAGCATAGAACTAAATTGGTTGAGATGAATCAGGGAGTCATATGCTTTTTTAGCCTGTTAGTTATTTCCTTAGGACATAAATATAAACAAAAATAACTAAATTCACACTTATTAAGAAAGTTAGCTAAACTCATTTAATTTTCTTGATATCATCTAAATAGTAATCACATTGCCTAAATTACCATACATTCAATTTTATTGAAACTTATTTCAAGTTAACATACTCTCTTTATATTGGCACATGATTCAGTAATAGAGTAGTTAGAAAATGAAATATGAATTAAATAAAGGGTAATTTGAGATAATGTCATTAAATAGAGTGAAATTAATTAAGTTTTACTTTTGTTTTAGTCCACCACATATAGCTATTTTTTTTGTTTATATTTGAGTCGAAAGAGTATTAGCTTAATAACCATCTTATATATTATGTTACAAAGGCTTATTGAAAAGAGGAAAGTTGGGTTACCGGTTATAAGAGAGAGAGAGAAGAATTTACCATTTTTTTAATTTAATTGTAAAGAAAAATATTGAGGAACGAAAAATATGTGTTTATGTAAGTTTTCTATTCTTAAACAAGGGAAAAAAACTCAAATTAAAAAAAAAATTGTCTTGTTATTTTATTGAAGAGCAAATTATATTATATATAAATCACTCATTTTTCTCACTTTTTTATTCAATCATATAATTTGATAAAAAAATTGAATCTTTTATATTTTTTACTACTTTTATTTTTCTTTGTATTTAAATAATCTAAAAATATTTCCATTTTCTATTTATTTTCTCTCATTTTTTTGTCAACCTCTCATTTTCATTTTTTTCTTATATTTCACATTGATAAATGAAATTCATACAACCTCAACAATACAACCATATGATAGATAAAAAAAAAAAAAACGTGAAATATAACAAGTGATGAGATGAAGAATAGATTGTTGTATATTTTGGTGGAATGAATTTATTATCTTTTATTATATTTTCACTCTTTTCCCCCACACTTCTTCAAAACTTAACGCCGACGCGCGACAGGACGGGTGACAGCGCGTGGCAGCCTGGCAGGAACTAGGAAGTTGGAACAGCAGTGGGTGTTTTTTCTTCGAAATGTCGGAAACGCCCCCTGGAATGGACAAATAGTGGCCGTACGATGACGTGGGAGACATGAAGCAGTAAGGAAGTCATGCGCGTGCATGATGGCCATGGTATGCTGCCAATGCACCAGATATGCAGTCAATAATTGACAAAACCAAAACTAAAACTAAAACTAAAACAAAATAAATAGGGACCAACCACAACCAGAGACTGAGGCCTTCTCTTACAGTGTAGCAAACATTGGTCCCATTAGGGTGAGCGCGGGACGGGTTTTGTCCATCTCATACTCGATCCTAATTTTTTTATTAAACCAAATTTTTAGACCCGAACTCGTTCATAAACCCGAAGAAATTCGACAATGTATAAGACTACTTAAAACCCGAACCTGTCCATAACTCGAAGAAACCCGTCCACAAACTCTAAATCCTAATATTTTATTTTCTTATGAACTTTCAAATATTGTTAAGAGAAAAATATCACTATATTATTATATAACTTTATGTATGAAATGTGTTTTCAAAGTAGATAGAGCCTCTATCATAGGGAAAAGTTAAATTAAAAAATTTCTAGAAAGTTAAAATGATGTTAAGCCTTTAAGTAATTTAAAATTATAAATGTTATATATTATATATATACATATATGAGACAGGTTGGGTAACCCGAAAATTAACCAGAACCCGTCCTCAATCCGATATCGGGTTATTAAATGAGACCCCATTAAATCCTAACCTTTCATGTGGGACATGATTTAACCCGACCCAAATAATTTGGGTTAAAACGGATTCGTGGGACGGGTCAGGTTTTGCTCACCGCGAGGTCCCATGCAGTGTTGCCGCTTTAGGACAATCTTCATTTGTTAATTTCCTCCTACCCTTCTTCTATGTACATATAGAAAATATTTATTTGGATAGAGTTACCCCATAAATATCTACTGTTTATTTAGGTTAATGAGACAAGGAGGAATTTCCTTCTTCAAAAAATGAAATGACATCAAATAAAATATTTATATTAGTTTAAAGTAATATTATTTACATGATATGTAATATAAATTTGAAATTTTTTCTTAAATCTTGAAAATTAAATAGTTATGTCACGAAATAAAATATTTAATTAGTTATAAGTGATCATATTTTATACGATAGTTAATGCAAATAAAAAAATCTCAATTGAGTTAAAATTTAAATGATTATATAACTATTAATATAATATAAAGTTGAGTTGATTTTTTATTTTAAATACTAAAATAATGAACTTATTGTTATTTAAAGAGGTAAGATTTAGCAACGGGGTTGATTCAAGTGGTACATGTTTAATTCTCCTTAAGTATGGTCTCATATCTGAGTGGATGAGAATATATTATCTATAACTAATTTGATCTTAATATAAATTTTAAAAATTAGAATGTATAAAACAAAACTATTTTAGTTGACAAATTTATCAAGGAATATTAATTTGTATAAAAAAATTATGTATGACTGATGCCTGACATTAACTTCACCTGCACATGTTGTGTTTTAATCATGGCTTAGTAAAAATAGTTGATAAGTTATTTCAACTTAATTTAAACTTTTAAATTATTGAAATAGATTTAATTAATTGATGACACAATTTTATTAATGAAAGAAATAATTTATTAATGAAAGAAATAATTCATAGAAAAGAGAACTTGTACGTGATTGATGCGTGGCATTAACTTCGATCGTTTGATTGTATGAATGTATATAAATTTATGTGACGTTTGAACCAGTTTATTTTTATCTTAATTATGACATAATCACTTATAATAATGTTTTGATAAACTTATGAAATTAAAAGAGCTCATCATAAAAGTTATTTTCAGTTTCTTTCAATAAGTCACACACAAAGTAGCTTATTAAACTTATAAATATCTTATCTCCCCTCTGGTTCTCACCCATAACTTCCTTAAGGCAACTCCAATGGAGTTGCTATGTTGAGATGTGTCCGAGAAAGACACACTAGTACGCGGATGTCTTTGTTGGAGCGGTGTCTTTAGGGAGAAATGGTAGGTCTCTACACACACTGTGTCTTTGAAAAGTAAGTGGGACCATGTGATTATTTTAATATTTTCATATTAGTTTATTTACTTTTCTTGATGTATTTTTACTAATTATTTAATGAAAAATTTTCATATATATATACTTTTAAAATTTAAATTTTGAAATGCAAATATTATTTAATTAAAAGTAAGTATATATTTATTTAAATGTTACAAATTTGATATACTAATTTTTAAATCTGTGATGAATAATAAATTAATATAAAGTGGGGTAGATTGTGGGGTCCATTTAAAAAACTTTAATAGAGTTACTGAATTAGAGGAAAAAGTTAGTTGAGTTGCTTAAAATTATAAAGATGAAATGATATTATGGAAATGCGTGAAAAATTATATTTTATTCAATGTAGCAACTGATGTGAGTTGCTCTATTGGAGATGACCTTAAGTGCTTGTGACATAAGCTATCATGTAATAAACATTCATTAAATAATAAGCACTTAATTAAGTTATTTTTTCAAATGTACCCTTAATTTATAATGTTTTAAATTAATTCACACTTATTTTCATTAATGTTGTACTGTTATGAAAAGTTTTAACTAAAGAAATACAAATTTTTGAAAAAAATCAAATTTGGTAATATGTGAAGGTAAAACTTTTTAAGCTATCAATAATTATATCTTTAATCATGATTTTTCGAATCTCAATTTTATACTCATTTTTTTTATTTTTCTCTTTAATTTCTTTTTCATACATCAATTATTACATTTTTTATTTTTTTATTTTTTTATTTCTTTCTTTTCTACACTTCCCACACTCGATTCTTTTAGCGTGGAAGTAACATTTTCCTTATATCTTTAGATTAAAAGAAGTTTTCCTTGACAATATTTTGAATTGTTTTGTTTGATATTTTAAAAAAAAAAATTGAGAAATCCATAGGTAGATAGTATGAAAGGAGTTACTGCCCCTTTAGTTACTGTGGGGTCCAGGTACACACATACATATGAGTCACTCTCTCCTATTACATTTTCTGGATATCCATTTGTGTGAAACACAATCTTTAGACAATTTGTAGCAAGATGACGCAAATTGAAACTCGGGTTTGATAGTTTCATGTGTAGGTCCCAGTCCACTGAGAAAAGGTTTTGAGAATGTAACTTTTTATATACCTATTGGTTTTTTAGATGAATATATACCTATTGGTTTAATGCATATAAATTATGTATGTGCATGTGTGTAAATATGTGTATAAGCATGCATGCTTGTTTCGTTTATACCATTTATAAATAATAACTCGTTCTTATTAATTATTAGAGACCAAAATGAGAAATAAAAATTTTTATAGGGCATGTTTGATTTTCAATTGGAAACCAACAGAATTAATTCTGTGACTTTCATTCAATGTGTTTGATAAATCATGTATTATTTATATATGTCATTAATTTTATAAATATATGGATTCTAAATTGATATTATATATAAATTACGTGGCTATTAACTACATATATACACGCATTCCCTACCTTCACATCTCCTCACCATAAATTTTATGTCAGGAAAAAAACTACATAATGCACATAAAATTCAACTGTCCCGTGTCTTTTCCTACAGGCTTGAAACTATTAATTAAGAACAATTTTTTTGTGGCTATGAAATCTAGATCAAAACAAATTAATTGAATCAGACCAAAAACCAGTCATTGTCGATCATGTTGTATGTATAGAAGCATATTACTGCCTCCGATTTTGATGCGTAACAGTGACTTCTCATGCATGCCGTTGTCTGAGAATGGCATTGGGTACGGTGGTTATCCATAAAACATTAGAAAGCAACTTATATATGAATAAGAATGATGTAAAGATTACTCAACATATGTTTAATCCATGTCTGTTAATAAATTTAATTTGCATGATGCGGATTTTTTTTTTTTTTTGAAACATGATGCGGATTATTGTAGTTTTGCAAACATTTGCAATGATATATACTGGAGAGTTTTTCAATGCCATGATTGAAAGCTTGATAGTTTATGCAGATTATAAATGTGGAGAAATGTATGATTTTTTTTTTACCTTTTCTTCTTGTGGTACTTGCTGGTGAAATTTGGAATGAAAGTAATCTAATCCAGATTCCTGACGATGATGCATGGGTATTATTATTTAAATAAATTATTTATATTGAATATTATAATATATTTAATTTAATTAACATAAATATGTATAATTTAAAAAATATAATGATTAGTGATTTTTTTATATTAAAATTTATACTTATTTATATAAAAAGAATTAAAAAAATTAAAACATAGAAAATTTATTTGAAACAACAAATTTCAAACATTAATAATATAAATGTAAAATATACCATATCATATCATTTATATTTTTTGAAATATCCCTTTATACACTATATTTTCATCAAATTATAACGTGTAAAGATATAATCACATATAAGAATCCTAAGTCATTGTCGAGACTTCACCGTAGATATATATAGCAACATATAATTGATCATGAGAGAAAACAGTTTTCATCAACTATTTGCCATTAATTTGTCAGTGTTTTTTCCCAGGGCATGGAGCTGAGTAGGGATGGCAATTGAGCACAAGCTTTATGGGTATCCGCAAAAATTACCCGCAATGGGCAGGGTAAAAACCCGCAAAGTGGGTATGGGCACGGGTACAGGCAATAGGCCGCATTTTTTCATGGGGATGGGCACGGGTACGGGCATTGTGATGCCCAACCCTCCCCATACCCGCACTCATATATATAATTATTTAATAAATAATACCATGAATAATTATATAGGGATATATTAATTTTATTAAAATATCAAATATATTTATACATATTTTTAAAATTGATATATATATATATAATTACAAATTAAATATATTTTAAAACTCTCTATTTTTTTACTTTATAATATATGATTAATTAGTGTTAATAATCATTCTTTTACAGATCTTGGAGAATTCTAACACATGATATTCAAGTTTATAAAATAGTGTGACGTAAAAGTATATTGTATTATTTAATAAAATTTTTAAACATTTGATCATGTATGTTTTAGAATATTAACATAATTGTGTTTTAATTTAATTAAATTGTTATGTCACTGATATTTAAAAATTATGTTTGGACGATCTTTGAGTATTTTTCAATTGAAATATAATTTTTTTAAATTATTATTCTTTTAATGAGTTGTTAGTTTTATACTTAATAAAAGTGTGGGTAACGGGGCGCGGGTACGGGCATATAGGTGCCTAGCAGGTATAGGAACGGACACTAAAATTGTTGCCAACGCGGGTACGGGCACATGTACGAACTTTTTTTAAAAACGCAGGTACGAGGACGGGCACTGTGGTACCCTGCCTAGAGGGTACCCAATGCCATCCCTAAAGCTGAGGGTACATTTATCTTTCGAAAAACATTGAAAGATAAAAGAATTAATATATAAAATATGTTAATATCATAAAATCAAATTAATTAATTAATTAAATAATTAATGTAAGACAAAAAAATTTGACCAGCTCATGTTCTCCAAATATTGGTTGTCGAATCCTGAATAAAGGTTATCTTCTCCAAATATTAAGCCCAATATGCTAAACATAAATGCCCAAAGCAGTGACAAAAAAATTTGACTTGAATGACCAGTACTCAAAAATATTCTACTATGTAATAGTATAGATTATCTAGCGAGGACTTCACTAGAAAGGAAGGAGAGATTGAGGAAGAAAGAGACAAAAGTTGTACCGTTCTCATTTAAAATAACCATTTCCTAATTTGATCATACCTTCCCGTCATATTTATAAGATAATATTTAAAACTTTTTAATGGTCCTATTTATAAAATAAAATATACAAATCTAGGAACATTTATTGTTTTTTTCTCATATTTGTCCTTGTTGACCATTAAAGATTTTAAAGTAACACATTTACCTCATGGAGTTTAATTTTAAATAAGAGTAAACTTATAAGAGTTATTGTATTTGTACAGCAAATATCTGTACAACAATATACAACATACACGCGGCAGACATTCATCCATTGTTGAACTATAATTTAAAAAAAAATGAAAGGCCCAATTAGTCACGTCTCACAACCTCCAGCACGTCAAAGGTCAAGATAAAGTTGTTTCTTAGTTAAAGAATAATAAATAAATAAAAAGAAAGTAAAAAAAATGAAAAAGTGGGAGAAATTTAAAATTAAATTTTCAATGTTTTGCAAACCGTCCACAACTTTTCGTCTTCTTCCCTCCATTACTTTATAAACAAGTAAAGGAGTGATTCATAAATTCCTCATGACATGTTTAGAAACAAGTGCAAAGTTTATAACCTATAAACATTATGTTTGTAACACATTCACATAAGATTTATAACTTATTAACAATCAGTTTATAACTCGTTTAAAAGGATATATAATTTCTGCACAGACAAAAACGCGGGTATTCTCTTTACACTGCATCTCTCACTCCCTTTTTTTTACATTTCAATTTTCTTTTTCTACTTTTTTTTTAGAAAAACAAATCCGTCGGGAAAAGTTTTGCTGCATTTCTTTTTTTATTAAAAAAACCTACTGTTTGTTTTGATGCATTTCTTTTAAAAAAAAACTATTGTTTATGTGATCAGGTGTTGCGGCTTTTTTAGGTGCTGATTGTTCATCGCATCTCTCCTCACCATTTACTGCCGCATGTATGTTGTATATTGTTGTACAGATATTTGCTGTACAAATATAATAACTCAACTTATAATTTTGTAGAGTAATTTCTTAAAAATCAATACATTAATTATTTTTCTTAATATGTATATTTTTGTCTAAATTGTCTTATAAATAGGACCGGAGTTTTAGAAAGAATTCCCACAGCTAGGCCATCAGCAATATATTATGTTGCATTCAATATAAATGAAATTAAGTTATTGTCAACTTATGGGCCGTTCGGGGTGGTTGCGAATTTTCAGCTTTTGTTTTTAAAAATTTTAAATCAAGTTTTTACAACTCAAAACCAACAATTGAAAGCTTGTTTTTGTGGTTTTCAAAACATGCATTTTGAAAACCACAAAAAGTGGTTTTCAGCTTTTTGTTTTGAGTTGTAAAAACTTTATTCAAAATTTTTAAAAACCAAAAACTAAAAATTCGCAACCACCCTGAACAGCCCCTTAATTGTTGGTAACATAAGGCCACAATAAATGCTTGTTAGTTGGTGTTCATATTTACTACCCTCCGGTTCTAACTATATACTCCCTCCGGTCCTATTTATAAGAACTTGTTTTAAGGTGAGTCTTGGTCCTTTTTATAAGAACTTTTTCAGATTGTCTCATGCATTAATTATTATTTGACAAAAATACCCCATTAGTGGAGGTAGATGAGTAATTAATTAGTAGAGAAAGTATGACACAATTGAGTAATTAAATAGAAAGAGAAAGATAATGAGTCTCAATAAATTTCAAGGTAGTTTAGTAAATATGATACACATTCATGACAAATTTATTGTAATCAACTAGATTAACCAACTTTCTTAATCCGTGTGAAGTAGTTAAAAGGTTCTTATAAATATGATCGGAGGGAGTATAAGACAACGTTAAAACTTTTTCATGATCCTATTTATAAGATAAAGTATACAAATCTAATAAAAGTATTTAATATTTTTTCTCATATATATTTTTCTTTGTTGACCATTAAAGTTTTTAAATTGATACAATTACCATGGTAGTGGAATTTAATTTTAAATAGGGGTAAACTTGTAATCTCGTAGATAATTTTTTTGAAAATCATTACATTAACTATTTTTCTTAAGGGTTAAATATGTTTTAGTCCCTGAAATATAGTCGAGATTTGGTTTTAGTCCCTTCAATTTAAAATCGATGGTTTTGGTCCTTTAAAAATTGAAAATATATCAGTTTAGTCCTTATTGCATACTTTTGCTATATATTTTGCTACAGATTAGCTATGAATTTTTATCGATAAGGACTAAATTGATATGTTTTAAATTTTTAAAGGACCAAAACCACTGATTTTTAATTGCAGGGACTAAAACCAAATATCGATTATATTTCAGGGACTAAAAATATGATTAAACATTTTGTTAATATATTTGATTTAATCTAAATTGTATTATAATTAGGAGTGGAGGTAACAGCTAGTCCATTAATATATATTGTGACCCTTGGTTGACAAGTAACGAGAAATTTACCATTAGCTGGTTAAATTATACATGTTTATTCCTTATTGAAAAGTCTTTTACTAAAGGATAATTAAAGGCTTGTTACAAGTAATGAAGTCAACAGTTAAGTGCCCATTTGGTTATCATTGTAAATAGTGATAATTAATTTCGTCAGAAATATTAATTTTAAGGGTGATAATTAATTTCGTCAGAAATATTAATTTTAAGGGTGTTTTTGATTCTTAGTCTTATTTTTTAATTTTTAAAAACAGTTTTATAAAATAACTTTTAAAAATTGATTTTTATAAATGAAATGATGTATTTGCACATTTTTCATTATAAAAAATTATAAAAACTAAAAAATAACTTTCCAAAATATTTTAGAATAGTTTGGGAATTTTAATTTTTAAAAACATGAAAAAATTACACTATTTAAAATTGTTTTAAGTGTCTGTCAAACATGTTTTCAATTTCTTGTTTTTAAAAACAGAAAATAAGTTTTAAAAACTATAAACAAATAGGCTCTAAATTACTCAAGTTCAACGTACTTCGTAAAATTAATTTTATCAAAATTATAAATCAAACAGACATAACTTTCTAGGTTAACATGCATTTAACTGAGATGATAGTTTTAGTACCTATCCATTGATTTCTTATAATGGTTTTTCTTTTTTTTAGTCAAATTATAACGGTTTTTTTTAACCCGTGCAACATTACATATGATAATAAATTAAAAATGGAAAGATTTTATTGAAAATTATAATATTTAATATTATCAATGCGTTGAATGTTGTGATAGTTGTAATTTTCAATAAAACTTTTTTACTTTTGATTTATTATTGGTGATTGCTCCGGTGCTGCACTAAATTTATGGGCACCGGTACCTTACCATCAATATATAATCTCCCACGAGCCTGCTATTAAATCATTTTATTTTTTTATTATTTGCTAAAATGCATTTCAACTCCACCTTTTTCCAATTATAATTATAATTACAAACCCCCTAAAATCCAACCACCCCTCTAGCCAATAAATTCCTAACGCCCCGTTGCAGCTTCCACTTTTCTCGACCATGGAACGATCGTCTTCAAAGTCTCCAGGCCAAATTCATCATGAGGAAAGTTACGGAACATCCACTCTAATTAAGTAACACCTTTGTTGGTATTTGTGATAGCTAGAGATCCAAGGAGCTTGACAACTTCATGCCAGATTAACTTTATGCAATGTCAAGGTTGGTGACTTGGTGTTTGGATATTTGAGGCCAAGTTTGACAACATGAATATTATTGATTGTTGTGTTCGTCCATAACATTCTTCAGAAATTAAAAGAAGGTTGATATACCGGTTTTCTGTTTTTAGCTGTTAGTTAGTTATCCTTGTGTTAGTTATAACTGTTAGTTAGGATTGCCTTCTGTTATGTAGTTTTGTAGTTATCTTCTCTGCCTATATAAGGCCTTTATATCACCTTATGTTTGTCAAGATCTTTTGATCACATTTTGAATACAAGTCATTTTTTTCTTTTCCGCTTTATGGTACCAGAGAGCATCTTCTCTTGCTCTGCTATGCGCCAACTCTGAACATATCCATGGCTGAAGTTCAATCTTCTCCCCTTACTGATGAATCCCAGAATCCAGTACAATCTTCTCCCCTTACTAATGAATCACAGAATCCAGCCAACCCCTTCTACTTACATCCAGGAAAAAACCCTGGAGCCATTCTTGTAGGTCCACCTCTTGAACGCAACAATTATCATTCCTGGAGTAGATATATGAAGAGAAGTCTGACATCTAAGAACAAATTCAAATTTTTTAATGGATCGATCAAAGAACCGAAGGAAGACAACCCTCTCCATGATTCTTGGGAAAGATGCAATAATATAGTTGTATCTTGGATAACAAAATCTGTCTCCCCTCAAGTGTGTCAATCACAAGTGTCAATTACAAGTGGTGTTCTCGGGTGGATGTTTATGAGCACATAATCAACCATGGGTTTCTAAAGGGATATACTAATTGGATTTTTCATGGTGAACAAGCTAGCTCTTCTAATTCTATGAGTACACAACAAGTAGAAAGGGAGTTTGATCATGACATGGACACATTAATTCATGATGCTTTTGCAATGCATACAACTAATGCGAATGATGATACATACTCAAATATGGAGGATGGGAATTCTGAAGCATTTGTAAATGAACATAATGTTCAACAGTCCGAAGAGGGAAATGATCCAGATAAGTTCTATCAGTTGTTAATGGAGGCAGAACAAAACCTATATCCTAGTTGTAAGAAATTTACAAAATTATCCTTCATTGTACACTTGTATCACTTAAAGTGTCTAAATGGTTGGAGTGACAAAAGCTTTTCAATGTTGTTAGAACTATTGAGAGATGCATTACCAGAAGGAAATACCTTACCCAAATCATTTTATGATACAAAGAAGATTATTTCAGGATTGGGTTTAGGATATGAAAAAATTCATGCTTGCCCTAATGATTGCATATTGTATTGGAGGGATTTGGTTGATGCTGAAATTTGCCCAGAATGTGGCCTCTCAAGATGGAAAATCAACTCTGCTGATGTTGAAGGTAGAAAAAAACATGGTTTTGAAAACCAGATCGGTCATTGAACCGGTCATGGCACTGGTTCAAGGTTCAATGGTCGAACTGGTAATAATTAAATAATATTTTTTAATAAAATTATATAATATATTAAACAATATATGAAAAATCATAAAATTCTTGATCAGTAGTGCACCTTCTAGAAAATTGTCAACGCTTGAGGACCTAGCTATATAGGTGAATTCAACAGCTTACATAATTCTAATTTTCAAAACCAAATGTTACATAATAAAACACTAAATTACACAATCCACATAATTCTAATCTTGCATGACATTCAACAGTGGCTTCAACCATTGCAGTGCAAACTGCAAACATAAGAGGGACAGGGGCGGGAGCTATTATTGTGCAAACAGAGGCTGGAGCCATTGCAGTGCAAACAGAGGAAGGACAAAAGGGTACCTTGGGGTGGCTAGGAAAGGGGTGCAGACATGGTGGGATACAGACCGGCGGCGCGAGCAGTGGACGACGGTGGTGGTGCGACGCCGCGCACAACGGAGGACGACAGTGCAGCAAAAGCTTTGAAGAAGATGACGCCGCCAGCGAGCACAGGGACGGGGGCTGAGCGAGCATAGGGGTAGCAACAAGAATGGTTGCTGACAGCAAGAATGAAGTGTGTTGAGGGTGCACCGTAGACCATAGTACCATACAGTTGGGTTTTTTTTAAACATGAAACAACGTTTTTTTTAATGAACCGGTCTAAACCGACGGACCACCGGTTTCTTACGGTTTGACCGGTTTTTTACCGGGACGGTTCAGTGGTTTAATTGGACCGGACCTATGGCTGGTTCACCGGTTTTCCATTCTGACCGGCCGATCCGGTCTGGTTTTTATAACTATGGAAAAAAGACACCTGCAAAGACTCTTCGATGGTTTCCTCTTAAACCTAGACTACAAAGACTTTTTTTGTCAGCAAAAACAGCTTCTTCTATGACATGGCATGAATATGGTCGAACTAAGTCTGGACTCATGAGACATCCTGTTGATTCTCTTTCTTGGAAGGATTTTGATCATCGATATCCTGCTTTTTCTTGTGACCCCTGTAATGTTAGACCGGGTTTGGCTTCTGATGGCTTTAATCCTTTCAAACCTATGAAAATTTCCCATAGCACTTGACCTGTTATATTGATTCCCTATAATCTTCCTCCATGGATGTGTATGAAGTAGCCTTGTCTTATACTCTCATTGCTTATCCCTGGTCCAAAAGGTTCAAGTAATAAACTTGATGTCTATATGCAGTCTCTTATGGAAGAATTAAAAGAATTATGGGAAATTGAGGTGAAAACTTTTGATGCATGTAAAAAAGAGTCATTCCAAATGCGTGCTGCAATCATATGTACTATTAATGATTTCCCTGCATATGCAAATTTGTCTGGTTAGAGTACCAAAGGTCATTATGCATGTCCATGTTGTGGTTTTGAAACAGCCTCTAAGTGGTTGCGTTGTAGTAGAAAGTTTTGTTATATGTCTCATCGTCGTTGGTTAGAGCCTAACCATAGATGGAGATACAATAAAGGAGATTTTGATGGAACTGAAGAGATATATTTTGACTTGAAATGGCTATATATGATTATAATATGATTATAATGGCTATATATAGTAATACAACATGCATTGAAATGTGTATGTTTTATTTTTAAAAGTTATTGGAAATATTATACCGGAGAATATTATCATGAGTTACTAGAGTAAAAATATTTTCAAGTAGTTTATATTTATCTTTTCTATATGTTGCTTGTCTTACTGTGATTGCAACCTATAGGGGTGTGATGGATCAGTCTACTGAACTTCATTGGCGAGAAGAGCACTCTCCCAAATATTGGTTCAATTAGAGGTTTGGAAGTGGTTGATGAAATTAGAGTTAATTCTGAGAGTAATTAGAGTCAATTGATATTCGTTTTTGTTGCTAGTTGAGGGTCTAAATTGATATGCAGATTTCTATTTATTTACCATTGTTTCTTCTTGACTATATTGGTGTGTAGCTTTTAAATTCTGATAAAGTATTAATTTTGTGTTTAAGTTCTTAGCTTTTTGGTTCTGGAGTCGATCACAACATCATCAACATCATGTCATGAAGTGTTGGTCAATTTCTTTATGATACATATTTGATTAGATTAGAGATACTAATAAATTTAGCATTTTTCAATTGTAAATGCATTGTTAGGCTGAATCTGAACACTATGCATATGTGGTTGTCTTTACATTTTTTACTTGTGGATATCAAGAATATAGAAGTGGAAACTTGTACGTGGACAAAAATATTTCTAGTATATGAATCTGAATTGTATAATTTCTTGTGGAAATTGTATTAAGCTTAATTGTTAACTATTTTGAAATAAGTTAGTATTTAGAAATATTTGGGAGGTCACTAAATACTTAAACTAATTCTTTCTTTATTTAAATTAAAAATGATTTTTTTTAGTATTTTCATTACTATTAATATTTTTTCAATGAATATCAAATTTTTATTAAGATAACAAATTTAGTGTGAAAATGCCATTTTAAGTTCTATCAATATATCATTAATAATTTATATTAACTAAATCTCAAAATAATAAAATTAATGGAAATTTAATTTCTAATAACATCTTGTAATGGTGATTGTGGGTAGAAGTTAAAAAATTACTACTACCCATTACCTATAGTTATTAGTGGTGGCTATAAAATAAAGATTTTACCCACAATCATCATAAGCTATGGCTATAAGATAAAGCTTTTACCCACAGGTCATCATAAGCCATGGCTAGAAACACGGAATAGCTTTTACCTACAACCATACCCAACTGTAGATAGAAGTATGTAAACTGTAGGTAAAGGTTCTAGTGACAGACAAAATTCCATTGTTTTTCGTCTTACATAATTGACGGGGCATATGTCCGTAGGTCAATGTATTTGTGACATTTACCTATGGATAATTGACATCTAGTGACAAATTTTGTCCGTCACTAGAAGTGAAATTTCTTGTAGTGAGGAAAAAGTTTCTTACTCTATTATTAAAAATAGGTATCATGTCAATTATAATATTGTTAAAGTATAAGAGTAAAATCATATTCCCTCATGAGGGTGGGAGTTTGGAGGAAAATGAAAGGGAATGGTTAGAGAGGAAGGAAGGGGAGAGGAACTATGAAGAAGGGAAGAAGATTTTGTAAACTTAGCGCATTCACAAACACAAATTAAGAGGAAAGAGATTCATGTATATTTTTCTCTTCCATTCCTTTCATTTCATTTTTTTAACTTGTAAACATACTTTAACACTTTGTTTGGTAGTGTGGAGAGAAATGAGGTAGAGAGAAATAAGAAAGAGAGAAATTGGGTGAAGAGAAATAGGTGAGAAATAGAGAAGAAATTGAGTTATTTGGTAGAAAAGAAATAGAGATGAAATAGGATGGAGAGAAATAATATTTTTGTTTGGTAGAAGAGAAATAGAAAGAAGGAAAATTAGATTATAATATTTAAAAACCAAAATGCCCCTATTTAAATATTGATAATTAAAATTTATAAAAAATTAAAATATTTAACTTTATATGTAATATGTAAGTAATTTATGTAAAATTAATAAAGTTATATTAAAAATTAATATATTTATAAGTTTTTAATTAAAAAAGTTATGAGTGATGAAATTTAATTAAATAGCTTAAACAATATTCATTTATATTCTGTTTATCTTAAATTCTAGTCAAACAAAATAATGGTTTTGAAAATTGATTTTAAATTACTTCCGTCCAACATACTTCGTAAAACATGTATCATCCATTCCAACCATTTATTTCTAGAATCAATTCTAGAGAATCTTACTCTATTTCAATTTGTGATTCAAATCCTTATAATTCTGTTAACTCTTCCTTTTTCCATATTGCGTAAATACTAATAAACTAATGAATTACTCTATAGCGTCATGAAAGCTATAATATAACTAATAAACTAATTTTCAAAAAAAAAAACTAATAAATTAATAAATTACTCTGTAGCATCTAATGCATTTGGAAAGCTATATACCGAAAGATAATGGGGGCGAGCCATATATAGGGAAAAGAATGGTAGAGTTGTCCTAAAAAATTCTGACACAAAATTCGTCTCTCCTCTCCCTATATAATTTCCCCGCAAAACAGCGGAAAAATATTAAGAGCTGTGACCCACACTATGTGTATTTTTTTTTTCCTCCTATTTTTCTCTCCACCAAGCACAATCCAATTTCTCTTCTCTCCACGTACTCTAATTTAGTGTTTAACCAAACTGTGCATAAAAGAGAAACTTAAATTACTCTCTCCTTCCTTTTTATTTTAAAACCTTTATCCTTCTCCACTCGCGTGTGTCACTTTAGTCTTTTTTTTTTTTTTTTAACGTAAACAAATCATTTAATGGTAGTGAATGACTTATGATCCATCCTTCTAGTGAAAAATTTCTTTACATACAACTTTAATTTCATTGTGTCTCACAACTAATTCTAAACACTCTATTATATATTTCAGGACTTAAAGAAACACGATGAAATTTTGAAAGTATTTATTGCAACTTCTAATGTCTCATAAGAAGTATGTTTAGATCAAAATAGGCTAAAATGTAATATGCATATATCTCTTAAGAGAGGGGCGCTAAAATAAGATGGAATTAATGCAATGTAATTCAAGATTCTCTTATAGAGGAGAATAATGTAATATACTCAAATATAAACCCCATATTAGTTGCTAGTTTTAATTAGTTTTAGATTTTCCAATCATATTTTCAAAATAAAACATATTCAGATAAAATGTTTGTAAGTTAGGTTTTCAATTATTTTCAAAACTATATATGTGTATGTATTATAATCTCAATATATATATAATTATTCATTATGCCTTTAAATTATCTTTGTTATTAATCATGCTTATATATTATAATTTGGTTTTTATCTAAAGGCAATGTTGGACTTTAGGTAATGTGAGACCTCTAACACACCCTCTCATGTCTTGGGCTAGACATTTGAAGCATGGACATTTACAGATATATTTGGAACCTAAACATCTATAGGTGATGACTCACTAATTAACAATAGATCATTTAGGATAAATTCTAATATCATATTAGATTTTGGACCGGTGTAATTCAACCCAAAAACTAGTGTAATACTTATTTCATCTTATCTCTAATTAATGTAATACTTATATGCTCTATAACATTTTGCCAGCAAAAAGCCCACTTAATCAAAGATTTAACTCAGCCTCCCCACTAAGAATTAATCATACGTAAGCAATTGAAGGATAACAATAACAAATACAAATTCGGGCTACCGTTTATTTATAATGCTTTAAACTGGTCCATCTTTTTCCAATGTTTTAAAAAATGGTCTATATATGCACACTTGCACTACCATTTGATCAAGAAACTAAATAACTAATAACACCAAGGCAGGTCATTGAATTCATTTACAGAAACTATCGCCACTAAAAATACATTTTGGTGTAGTGGAAACATTAATCTCTAAGCTAATCTATATTAGTATATGCACGCATGCACTTATAAAATGAAAAGCATGATTTTTACAGTCATGTCGTTGACCTATAAGTAACTCGGTTATTTAACTGAGTAGACTCAGTGTGAAAATGTCCGAGTCATCTATCTACTAATACCAAATGCACCGAAATTTCATCAAACTAATGGATCATCCACAATCACTGATTGTCCTTAAATAACTTTCCTTGCCATCATGCAGCTTAGATTCGTTTAAAAATAAGGCATATATAACTTTTTAATAAATTTAACATTTTTCTTGTTGAATCCCATTAGAATGATGAAGAATTCCATTTGAATCTCCAATTGCTAAGTTTAGTAAATTCAAATCCAATATTTCCCCATCTCCGATCTGTTTGAAACTATAAAAGACAGATTTGGAAAAAGACGAATCCAATGAATTATAATTATAGCCATGCTTAGTCAAAATCAAAATATTGGAAAAGAGACAATAAAACAAAAATTGGGTGAAGTGGATAAATATAGGTGAATGATGTTAACCATCATTAGGAAACTTTTGTGGTGTATATTATATGGCCAAAGTATGAATTGGATTATTTATTAAGAATGACAAAGTGGATGTTCAAACCGAGGGACTCCGATCCGATGAAGGCACTCACACATAGTGATGAAAATGATTAGCTTAATATTTTATCACTGAAACTATAAACACCATGGCCACATTTTCCAAAAAAGAAAGGACCTGTAATCTATTTTTTATTTGGGGTTTGCACTTTGTTGTTCCTTGCTTTTTAAAAAGTTGCCAAATTAGAGGTTTGAAAAGTAAGAGCTTGGGGTATTGAAATTAGGAAAAGTTGGAAGACATTCAAAGGTGGGTTCTTTCATGATTCCTTTCTTAGATGACATTTGGTCCACAAGGGAACTTTTCTCAGCGGCTGTGTTGTCAGTGATTTAACCTGTTAATCTTGCATTAAACTTGGAACATAGGTTAACTTCTTTTTCCTTTCTTTTTTTTCTTTTTTATTTTTGGGTTCTTTGGTCAAAGAGACGAAAAGAGGAGTCGGTCTGTTGAATGTTGATGATTAGATAAATTTCTTTTAACAAAATTTCTGGAAGGTTGGTAAGGCACCGAGACAAAAATAAATTGGAAAGATTTTCATTTTTTCCCTATAATTGAAAATTTTAATAATTATGTATATATTGACAATATAAAAAAATTTAATAATATACTATCATATTATTTATTAAATTTTATACTTATTAATGTAAATTAAATTTTTTTACATAACTATTAAACTCTAAGTTGAGGCCTAAAAAATAAAACAATTTAGCAATGGACTATATAATGTTTTCTTTTTTTTTTTTTGAAAGAGACTATATAATGTTTTCTTACCAAGTATAATATAAGAAAATTTCTATTTACCCCATATGCATGCGCAAGTGCTTAGAGTGGTAATGAGTAACAACTTTTTTTAAGTGCTTGAAAATATGCAAAATTACACTTTTTTTTTCACTTTTGCATATATAATTAGATTATCTTGGGGAGACATTGGACACGATTTTAATTTAACTATGTGTTTGTTTTAAGTTGGCAAGCACTTAATCGTCCAACATTCTGGATATAGCAACAATTTTTACCCTTAAATTGTTTGTGCTTTGTGTAAAATTACAACTTCCTTTATATAAAAGTTTTAAAATACAAATTCATTTATGTATAATGTTTCCTTCTTGGATCTATCATCTTAAATTTAACAAGAAAACATATTCTTCATGTATGCAAATTGTACTTTTCCCACATGAGCCACCGAAAAAAGCCATCTCTCATATAGAATAGAACTACAATACAAATCCTTCAGTTTGTTGCTAATTGGTGGGCCTGATTTCTTATTAGCCAAAGCCCGAAAAACCCAAAGTATCAGCTGAAAACCATTCGAACCAAACACAGAGGAATTAGCTTCCTTCTACCAAAAAAAAAAGAGGAAATAGCTTCCAGGCCCATTGGCTGAAATGGATTTCATTATTTAATCGGCTAGAGTTGCTTTTAGCACCTTTTTTTTCGTTATTTACACCCTATCCACGTTTTTGAAAATATCTTACCCATCCCACCTTCACGGCTCCACTTGACCACCTTCCCTTCTGGCTTCTTCTCTGGCATTTCTCTCTTCCTCCCTTACTCCTTTCGGTTTTGTCTTTCTACTCTTAGATTCTTTTTTTTATTTAATTATTTGAATTAGAGATGAAATATTTTTGTCTCTAATAAGTTTAGAGATTGAATTTTTTTGTCATTAAAAATTAAAAACTTTTATAGAAAATTTTTACACTCTTGAAACTAATTTTTTAGAGGTGTATTTTGTTAAACATAGTTCCGTAAATTAAATTTGAAAATATTTTTTATCATTCAATTTCTAAAAATTAATTTTCAAAATTATTTTTAACAATTACACTTTTAGAAATTAGTTTCCAAAAATGAGTGAATCATATTTTTGAAAAGAAATGAAAAAAAAAGTAAAGGGGGTGTGAAAACAAAATGGGGTGTGTGTCTATAATTTTCCTTCTCCACCTAACTTTCCTTCCTATTTCTCTTATATTCTCCTACACATCACCTATCACTTATTCTACTTTCTCTTTTATCCCTTTTAATTTTAGAGGTGGATCCATTTCTTATGTGTCTATATCTGACGTTTTAGTTTTTTTTTTTTTAAATCACATATATTTTCCACGGGAGACAATCCAGTCTGAGTCAAAAACATCCACATTATGGTGGGGTCAGGTTTCCCTATGGGGATTTTTTATCCACAAAACTCGAACTCAAGTCCTACATCCACATCATGGTGGGGTCAGGTTTCCCGCGAGGATTTTTTATCCACAAAACTCGAACCCGGGTCCTACATCCACATCATGGTGCATGGGACCAGGTCTCCCCGCGAGGATTTTTCTCATCCACAAGACTCGAACCTGACACAAGACTCGAACCCGAGTCCTACATCCACATCATGGTGGGGTCGGGTCTCCCTGCGGGGATTTTTTTCATCCACAAGACTCGAACTCGAGTCCTTACTTAAGAGGAATAAAACATGTACCACTTGAGTCAATTCCTGTTGGTGTATCTTTTGGTTTTTTTTAACTACTTACTAACATTACAATTTCATATTTCGTGAGTAAAAGATATAAAAAGTTGGATCCATTATGATTTGGGTAATCAAATTTGATCATGGTGTTTTTGTGTTACCTTAACATTCTCAAAGACATGCTTAAATTATTTTGCTATCTCCTTTAATTTTAAAAATTACACTTCATTATTTTAACTGATGAAATATGTTACGTGAACCTTTATGGTGGTAAGCGCATTATGAATGAGCTTTTTAAAAATATTTTCCTTTTTTTATAACTTTTAATATCATTAGTAGCTAAATTTTAAAATTTTATTATTAATTTTAGAACTTTAGAAGAAAATATAAAATTTTAAACAATTGTATAATTCACTTTGAAATTTTACAAAAAAAAAATGTTCCATTCTCTAATGACATACAATTTACAATATGAGTTTAAAATGGGATGTTGATAATGCTGAAAATTACATAGAGAAAAGTATTTATAAAAGGCTTGTTTTAATAAAATAATATGTAATAATATTTATTTATCAAGTATTTTTAAAATAAAAACTATTATTCAAGCTTCCTTAAAAAAATGTTATAATTTACTCTAACAATTAATACAAGACAAAAGCGGTGAACATTGAAAGAAGGAATATATTTGAATCCATGGACAAAAATGATGAAGATTAAGAGGTTGGGGTAGTGTTGAATTAAACATAATAAAATAGGACAAAATAAATAATGTCTTGGGTGTTGTATGTGTTGGTAACTATGAAATAAAATAAGATAATATATATTCAATTACATATATATTTTTATTTTATTTAAAGTGTGTTTAGTAAAACTAATTTTTATCCTAGTAGATAAGCTGGTTGAAAGTTGAAAATTGATAAATTAGTTGATTAAATTGAGAGTGTGTGATAAAATTAATTGATAACTGTAAAATAATAGATAATTTTATTATTAATTATTGAGCGAGAACTTAAAATTTGCTAATTATAAAAAATTTTGAGGATAAAATATAAAAATAAATATTTAGTATGAGCCAAAATTTTGAAACACTACATAGAATAGTGTTTTAAAAAACACTAAAAAAAACTACTTTACCAAATAGTGTTGAAAACCTGTTAAAACATTTCAGCTAGCTCAAATCACATGCCGAACTTTGGCAAACTAATAAGTTAGTTGAAAACTGAAAAATAAGTTAAGACTCGTTTAGAGGTTAGATTTTTAACCAATTCCAAAACTTTTTTCCGTCTTTTTCCAAAACCTAAAAAAAAATAATTTTTAGTTTTAAATTGTAAAACTTGACTTTTATTTTCTTAAAAAATAAAAATTAAAAGCTAACAACCACCCCCAAACAGAGTCTTAAATGATGAATTAAAAACGTTTAATATATCAAGTTTGGAATTGGGAGTGAGGGTCGCAATTGAAAATGCTAAATAGTAATGGTGATAATCATGGTGGTGGTGCTAGTTTTGAATGGAGGTAGTAGTGATAAAAGATGTGAAATATTCTTGTAGTACTAAATAAAAACTTTGTACTATCTAGTGCACTATTTGTGGTTATTTTTTTTATTTTAATTTAAAAAAATTAAAATGAAGAAACTAACCATATATAACATGTGTCAAAATTATTATGCAAGTAATACTTACTTCAAGAGTACATAAGAAAATTTACCTAATGGGGTGGTGATGATTGAGGGTGTGGGAACTTTTAAGAACGTGTTTGATAAAATTAGCTGAAAAGTTAGATGAAAAGTGTGTTTGATAAAGTTAACTGAAAACTGAAAAATTAGATGAAAGTTGAAAAGTTAACTGAAAACTAAAAAATTAACTAAGTTAATTGAGGGTGTTTGATAAAACTAGCTGAAAATGGTAAAATGACACCTAAAGACATTATTAATTATTAAATAATGATGAGTGAGAGTTGTTGATTGATAAACTTGTAATAAATTTTCAACTAATAGCTAAAAATGAGAGATTTTTTAAAAAAGCTACCTCAAGTAGTTCTTTTAAAAAAAAGCTAGTAACTACCAAAAAAACTACATTACTAAATACAACTGGAATGATTTTAGCTACTAATTTTAACGTTCAACTATTTGAAATGACCTGCCAAACACATCCTAACAAAAAAAAAAAAAACTCAACTCTTATCCTCTCGGGTCCTTCTTATAATTTGCGATAAACAAGTAGTTTAAAAATCCATAGATTATTAAGTAGATTAATCAAACTAGAAGATTTGGAATTTCTGTTCATTAACAACAAATCTAACAACCTAGATTTTAAACTAAGCTAAACGATTTTTCTACTTTTGGCAACATAGCAATTTACAACGATGGTTAGTTTACCATTATGCTGCGTAAGCTCTACGGTTCTGTCACGAATCAATTTAACGAGGAAAAGAAAAGCAAAAAAATAAATAAATAAAATAACATGACAAAAGCACAAGGCAAGAAAAGTCACGTGTAAGGTAGTCGCAATCGGCGGAGCGAAGAGGAGGACCCCGTTCTTTTCAGCAGCTGCATCAACCACCGACGTTTGTTGACTCTAAACTCAAACACTCGCATAAATGATAATAATATTCCAACTTTGCTTCTTTGGTTCCCTCTCCGTTACTTAAAACCGTAAAACCCCCAACCACCATTCCCTCTTTTCTCATTTCTCCCCAAATTCTCAGATCTACCTTTCTTCTCTCACTCTCACTCAGTCCCTCTCTCTCTCTTCTATGGCTTCTACGGCTGTTGCCACCGCCAGTAGGGCCGAACCGCCGCCGCGGCCGGCGGATCCTTCTCCTTCCTCCGTTGATCGGAACGACTCTTCCAATTCCTCGCCGAACCATTTCACGGATGCTGAAATTCAGGTAATTCGATTGCTCTCTTGGAGAAGTCGTCTTCTTCGCTTCGATGCTCGATGCTTGCAGCATTTCTGATTCTTCGACTCGGTTCAATCGGTGCTGTGAAGTGTTGTTTATTTATCACTTCATTGGAACTATTTGTTTTTGCCATAATTTGCTTGAGTATAAAATTGTTTGAAATCGTTCAATTTGTTACGGCTTCAGTAAAACTACGAATTGCACGAGCCATTATTGCAGCAGTTTTGTGGCTTTTGATGTTAGGATTTCTCTGCTGTCTTAATTAGCTCTGGAATATTCTGATTTTTAATCTATTTTACTGAAATCTGTATTTGGTCAAAGGATGTTGAAGTTCGACATATTAGTGATCAGGCTATATACTCTTTATAACTTTTTCCTCTTTTAGTTGCAGTCTCCGGACATACTGAAGAGTGAAGAGTATCGTCAGTTGTTTCGTCTTCCACAGGAGGAAGTGAGTGATTTTCAACCTTCAAGATAGATATTAAATTTTTTTATAGTTTGTTTATTAATTTAAATTTACTGATTATCATCATATAATTGAATAATTGTCAATCTCCGTCTGTTCACATTTGCATGCTTTACTGAACACGTGCATGTGCGGTCATGTTATCTTCTCTTCATCTTCATGATACAATGAGAGGATGTCATTTTTATATGCATTTGTGTTATCTGGAAGTCTAGAATGCTTTTTGGTCTAGCACTCACAACTTTTTCGGAAGGTTAAAGTGGTGTTTAACTCATGAAATGCCCTGTTTTAAAAAAACGTTTTCCTATAATATATTTTGGTAGAAAAGATTTTGGGTTTAATTACCAATTTATCCTTATTGGGTTGGCAAAAGGTTAGAAGATAGAATCATAGCTTTAGAGCTTATAGTGGAGCAGGAAAACTTTGAATGTGATCAATATTTATGCACCATAAGTTGGGTTAGAAGAGCACCACAGGGTAGTTTTGGGAGGATTTATAAGGTTTAGTTCAAGAAATACCATTAGGAGAATAGATTTTCCTAGTAAGTGATTTAAATGGTCATGTGGGGAGGGCATTTATAGCATGTTTGGTTTAGCGTTGGAACGTGCTAAACTCACGTTTCCAACGCTAGAAATAGTTGCGTTGAGAAATGCAAACTTGAGTTTGACAGTTTTCAATGCTAAACCAAACACACTATTAGAGGATACAAGGGTGTGCAAGGCATGGGGTGTATGGTACAGGGGAAGCAAATGCAAAGAGTAAAACTATTCTAGATTTTGCTTTAGCTTTTGATATTACAACAGCTAACACTTGTTTTAGGAAACTAGAGGAGCATCTTATCACATACAAAAGTAGGGTGACATGCTCTCATAGGCTTTGGGGAAGAAATGAGTTCGTATTGGCCTATATTCACGCTATCAAAGATATGCATAATAGGGTTACAACTAGTGTGGGAATACAAGGTGGGACCGTAGAAAACTTCCCTATAACTATAGGATTGCACTAACAGTCAATTTTGATTTTTGAGCTCCTATCCTTTTTTCTTGGTCTCTGATGTGGTTACTGAACATATCCAAGAGCGGGTGTCACCATGCATGCTTTTTGCAATTGATATAATCCTAGTAGGAGAGCTGACAATGGGAATAAATGAGAAGTTAGAGCTATGGAGACAAGCATTGGAAGTATGTGGCTTTCATTTAAGTAGAAGTAAAACCAAATATATGGAATGTAATATTAGTAGGAGGTGCACTGCGTCTAGCTCAGAGGAGAAAAGTGGAGAACATACAATACCACAAGTCTCATGGTTTAAGTATTTGGGGTAATTCATACAAAATGATGGAGAAATAGAGGGAGATGTAAACTGTAGGATTCGAGTAGGGTGGATGGAGGAATGTTTTAGGTGTAATTTGTGATAAAAAATGTGCCACAAACTTAAGGATGCATTTTACTACATAACTATATGACTTGCGATTTTGCATGCGATTGAATGTTGGGTGGTAAAGAGCAAACAAGAAAGCAAGTTCAATGTTGAAGAGATGAGAATATTATGATGGATGAGTGGATATACATGACAAAATTGGATTGGGAATGAAAGAATTAGAGAAAAGAGTTGTGGTAGCACCAATTGGGGAAAAGATAGTTAAGTTGCGCTTTAGTTTAATTGGGCATGTGTGGAGAAGATCCATAGAAACACTAGTAAGGAGTGTAGTTTAGATGAGGGATAGTCCAATAGTTAGAGTAGAGGGAGACGAAGGAAAACTATAGGTCTAACCATTAAGAAGGATTTGGATTTAATCATTTGTCATTGGATATGATCTATGATAGAACACTATGGCATCGTTTAATCCATCAATTAAATTGTCCGTTGTTAGACTTTATTTAGTAGGAAAAAGACTTTGGTTGTTGTTGTTGAGTTATATCTATTTATCCGAAATTCAATGAATCATATTTTATATTGGTAATTTTACCTTACACTATTTAAACTAATCTAATTCTTGCAATAATTTTAGATGAATCGCATTAACATTGTGAAAGTTGTTGTTAGAAATGTGCGTATTTATAGTTTTTGGAGTCACATGTGAACTCACAGCAATTTGATTCCCATTTTCTCTTTTCATACTTGAAGACATTTCTTATTTGCTCTTCTTTTCTTTAGGTCCTTATTGAAGATTTTAATTGTGCCCTCCAGGAAAACATACTTATTCAGGTAATAATCTGCTCATAATTTATTGTTGAGTTTAATAGTCTTAACTCTTGAGTACTGCACATTATGATTTCAATTTGAAGATCACTACTGTATTTTACCTTACATTGAGAAAAATAAGTTAAAATGCTCATTTGCTTTAATATCATTATCTAGCATTTTCATTTGTTTTTCCTAACGATATATTAATTATTTGTTATAGGGTCATATGTACCTCTTTGTCAACTTCATTTGTTTCTACTCAAACATATTTGGGTTTGAGACAAAGGTAAGCTACTTAACATAATAGTCTATGCATTTGGACTTATTCTTTTAAATTCTTTATGGCAAAAATTACATTAATAATTTACCTATAATATGTTGTCTATATTAGTAAGGTATATATCAAGAGTAAAAATAATTTTCATGATTAATCTATTATGTTGATCATCTGCTAGTCTACTATTTTGATATGTGGTATTTACTTCCTCAAATAATTGGGTTTGCGATGTTGATCTTTGTAATTATGTCTTCCTTTTTGTCATAGGAAGGATACATAAAAAACTTAACTACCTTGAATTTGTTATAGGTTTAGCCGTTTAGGTATGCCCATCTAAGTGGCCTCTGCTTTTAAACTGTGTGTGACAGAACTTGGTTTGCTTCTTTAAGTTATTCCCCAAATTTACCACTTTCTATCACCCATGCATGTATACCACAATACATAATCATTAATATTGAGGATAAAAAAGAAGAACTACTCTTTTTTGTGATAACACAAAACTATCTTTATAGTGATACGGTTGGTTATCTGAAGGGTCAGAATTTTGGTAGATGCCATTAAATATGGATTTTAATATGAAAAGTCTCATTTCTTGATTTCTGTAATAATGCTGGGATTTTTAGATAGTGGTTTTGGTTTTAATTTTCAATTTGTACTGCACCTTGGAAATGTCAATGATTTATGTTTCAGAGAATAATCCCATTCCCTGAAGTTACAAGTGTACGGAGGGCAAAGACAGCAGGGCTCTTTCCCAATGCCATTGAGATTCTTGCTGGAAGCAGGAAGGTGTGTGATACATCAAGTAACATTTATACTACATTGTATTTCAATATTTGAATATTATTTTTCACACGTATTCTTTCTTTTTAACTATGCTGCAATGTCTTAATCCACTAATTTTTTTGGCAGTACTTCTTTGCATCCTTCCTATCACGTGATGAAGCTTTCAAGATTATAACTGATGGATGGTTGCGACATGCTGAAGGTGCCAGAGCAATTACAGAACAGCAGGTGTTTTACATAGAACTCTATCTTGATACTAATTGTTTATTATTTTCTTTAGTCTTGGTAGTAAATAACATTATAAAGTTGTGCATTGGTAATGTGGTGGGTTTTAGGAAAGAGTGGTGGCTGTGGTGCTCCTCTACTATTGTAATCTGTTAATAGATAATGGATTAAAAAGCAGGTACTGATTTGAGAATTAGTGAGGAAGCCATGGAGAAGTCCAATCATTGAATTACATCAGCACTCTTGTATGACTCTTCTCAATATGGCTTTTGTGATGGATAAATAGAAAAGACATATTTAGGATGGGCTCCTGCAGTGCAAGCCTTCTGTAGATAAAATCCCTGGTTGATGAGATGGGGCTAAATTTGGAATTCATTCTTGGTTAGAGACATTGGAACTAACTCTGGAGTATGGTCTACCCGGGTTATGTTATTAGAGTTTGGAGCAGTTTCTTCTCATTGATGTGATTTTAAGGATTTATGGTAGTATGCTAAGCATGCTGCACCTCAGCATATTTGTTTTGAGAGAAATGCTCAACTTTCACGGAAGAATATTTATCCTTAGACTTGCTTTGAGATATAGATATTTTAAAGATCCCTTTGTGTTATTCAGCTGATTTTAGGCTAGGCCCAACTCAACCCTAAAAACTAACTCGAGATAAGGATTGCCAAGCCTTGTAGACTACTTTAGTCATATCTCTAGTCGATGTGATCTCAAACACCCCCTCATGCCCAGGATTGGCTGGACATCTAGAGAACTTTAAGGGTATGTTTGTATGGAGGATTTTTGGAGGGGAGGGAATGAAGGGTAAAATTTTGGTTTCTAAATAATATTATCTATTTTGATGATTTTTAAGTTAAAAAAATAAATGATAGATTAGTATAAACTTAATGTTCTAATCTTTTGTTTATTTTAATAAACATTATATAACTCTCTTAACTTAAAAATAAAAAATTTGCCCTCCCCTCCCGTTTCCTCCATAACCCTCAATACAAACACACCCTAAAGGCCCTAGACATCTGCGGGTGGCCCATTAACATATCTAGGATAAACCTTTAATACCATCTTAGGTTTTTAGCTAGGCTTAACTAAACCCTGAAAGTTAGTCCAAGGGGTGAGGATTTCCCAAGCCTTACAAGGACTACTTTAGCCATATTTTTAGTTGATGTGAGATCTCAATAGTTTTTTCAAGGGAACTTCCTTGACAAGTGTGCGGAGGGATTGAAAATATCTCGTGTTGACAACTTGACACGTCTTTTTTTTCCTGCCTGTTTGAATGAGAAAATTAAAGGAAGAGAAAGAAAAGTAGAGAGAAAATTTTCAGAGAATTGTAAGAGAAACTATTTCATTGATGAATGTAAAATCTGATTACAAAAGAGGTGAACCACACTATATATAGTGTGAGCTGAATCTGACTTACAGAGGAAGCTAATAGATCAGCTTGTAACTGATTGTAACTGACTTGAATCAGTTACAAGCTGTTACAACTGAATGCAACTACTACTTATCAGTTATATACAACTGAATACAACTACTAATCAGTTATCAATCGCATACTCTAATATGCTCCCTTCAAACTTAGGGTGGTTTGGGAAGAGCACATTTGTCAAATACTGTGAGTTTGTCTCTGAGTATTGTAAATCTGGTTGAGGACAAAGCCTTGGTGAGAATGTCTGCACACTGGTCCAATGAGGGAATGTGATAAACTTCTAGATTCTTGCCAATAACCTTTTCTTTGACAAAGAAAATGTCTAATTCCATGTGTTTAGTTCTAGAATGTAGAACTGGATTATGAGTCAGCATAACAGTGCTTAGGTTGTCACAGAAAACTTTAGGTGTAGTGAATGGGATCCTCAGCTCAGTTAGAAGAGATTGTATCCACAAAATTTCTGCTGTAGTATTAGCTAGGCTTCTATATTCAGCCTCTGTACTTGATCGTGCTACCAAGGTTTGCTTCTTAGACCACCAAGAAACTAGATTAGGACCAAGGAAAATACAAGAACCTGAAGTGGACTTGCGGTCATCAGGATCAGAGGCCCAGTCTGCATCACAGTATGCAGTAATAGAAATGGGTTGAGTGAGAGAAGTTTTCTGAATATATAGACCATAGGAAATTGTCCCTTTGAGATATCTCAATATCCTCTTAACTGCTGTCCAGTGCTCCTCAAGAGGCTGTGAAAGAAATTGACAAGCCTTATTCACTGCAAAACTTATTTCAGGCCTAGTTATAGTTGCATATTGCAATGCCCCAACAATGGATCTGTAATTGGAAGGATCCTGTAGGTAATCTGTACCAAATTTGGACAGTTTGATGTTGCTAACCATGGGTGTAGCAAGAGCTTTTGCTTCAAACATACCAGCCTTTACAAGCAGATCAATGATGTACTTGGTTTGGGACAGGTGTAAAGAGCCATCTGCATAATCCAAGGATCCTAGTTGCTTGAGAGCAAATTCTGAATTCAGATTATAAATAAGCTGCTGAATGAAAGACAAAGAATCACCCGTAATAATAATGTCATCAACATAAACTAGGATGTAAATGCAGTGAGTATCTTTGTGAAGAGTGAAGAGGGAAGGATCACACTTGCTTGATTTGAAACCAAACTGTAGGAGAGCTGAGGTTAGCCTCTCAAACTAGGCCCTTGGAGCCTGTTTTAATCCATACAATGCCTTATGTAATTTACAAACTAGAGTCCTATCTGTATGCTCAAAGCCAGGAGGTTGACACATGTAAACTTCCTTGTGAAAGTGGAGAATAGGATTGCTGAATTGCTTGAGGAGAAATACCTCAGCAGCTGAATATTTATATACATGATTTACACTCACTAATAAAGGAAACATAGGAAATATAGTCTGTACAAAATAAGGAAACATAGACCTATACAAAAATAAGGAAATACAGTTATACAAATCAACACCTAATGTAGTTTCCTAGTTTCCATAAATACATTTATTCTATTCTAATTTCCCTAAATAGGAGATATTCTCTAACACTCCCTCTCAAGCTGGAGCATACAAATCATATGCATCAAGCTTGCCACAAAGAAATTGTATTCGAGGATCTCGAAGGGACTTTGTCAGAATGTCTGCTAGTTGATCATTAGAGTTAACAAACTCAATGACAACTTCCTTGGAAAGAACCTTTTCCCTGATAAAGTGGCAGTCAATTTCCATATGCTTTGTTCTTTCATGAAAGACTGGGTTGGACGCAATGTGGAGTGCAGCCTGGTTATCACAATATAACTTCATCTCGTTAATGTTACCAAACTTCAATTCACTAAGCAACTGTTTTACCCAGATGAGTTCACAAGTAACCAATGACATAGCACGATATTCAGCCTCAGCACTTGATCGAGCAACTACTTGTTGTTTCTTACTCTTCCAAGATATGAGGTTTCCACCTACAAAGACACAATAACTTGAAGTGGAGCGTCTATCAATGGGAGAACCAGCCCAGTCTGCATCTGAATATCCGACAACATGAGTGTTTCCTTTGTCTTCATAAACCAATCCTTGACCAGGAGCATTTTTAATATATCTCAAAATTCGAGTCACTGCATTCCAGTGAGCAACACGAGGGGATTGCATGAACTGGCTTACTACACTGACTGCAAAAGAGAGATCTGGTCTGGTTATAGTAAGACAATTTAGTTTTCCAATTACCTTTCTATACCTGCCAGGATCTTGATAGAGCTCCCCCTGATCTGGTATTTGGATCCATGGAAGTGTCAACAGGCTTACAATTTATCATTCCTGTTTCCTCCAATATATCTAAAGCATACTTCCTTTGTGAAATTGTAATACCACTTCTAGACTGAGCAATCTCCAAACCAACCTTTCTATACCTGCCAGGATCTTGATAGAGCTCCCCCTGATCTGGTAACAACTTGCTATTTGGATCCATGGAAGTGTCAACAGGCTTACAATTTATCATTCCTGTTTCCTCCAATATATCTAAAGCATACTTCCTTTGTGAAATTGTAATACCACTTCTAGACTGAGCAATCTCCAAACCAAGAAAGTACTTTAGTTTACCCAAATCTTTGGTTTGAAAATGATCAAATAAATGTTTCTTTAACTGAGATATTCCTTCATGATCATCACCTGTAATGACTATATCATCCACATAAACCACTAGATAAATACACTGACCAACTGAATTATGTTGATAAAAAACTGAATGATCAACTTCACTGCGAGTCACACCAAACTTTTGTACCACTGTGCTAAACTTCCCGAACCAAGCTCGGGGAGACTGTTTCAAACCATAAAGAGATCTCTTCAACTTACACACCAGGCCAGACTCCCTCTGAGCAACAAACCCAGGTGGTTGCTCCATATAGATTTCTTCTGCAAGGTCTCCATGAAGGAATGCATTCTTGATGTCAAGTTGAAGTAATGGCCAATGACGAATGGCTGCCATGGCAAGAAGAAGTCGAACAGAAGCCATCTTAGCGACAGGAGAGAATGTGTCGCTATAATCAAGGCCATATGTCTGAGTGTATCCCTTAGCAACTAAGCGAGCTTTAAGACGATCAATACAACCATTTGAATCAACTTTCACAGCATATACCCATCTGCATCCTACAACTTTCTTTCCTGGAGGAAGGTGAACGAGATCCCATGTGCCACTATGCTCAAGAGCAGTCATTTCATCAATCATAGCTTGCCTCCATCCCGAATGAGAAAGCGCTTCACTGTCACTTTTAGGAATAGGAATAGAGGACAAAGAAGATACAAAGGCATAATATGATGGTGATAAACGATGAAAACTTAGAAAGTTGTAGATGGGATGAGGATTTCGAGTGGATCGAGTACCTTTCCGGAGAGCAATAGGAAGATTATCACTTGATTGTGATGACTTTGGCAAGTTCGTGATAGGAGAAACTATTGGAGTTGGGCATGAATCACTGGGACCTTCTATTATGTCTTCTGTTGATGGAAGAACTTGTTGTGTTCTTTGTTGATATATGATGAGAGGGTGCTGTGAAGGAACTGACTGAGTCTCTCCGGACTGGACAGGTGAAGAACCAGGTGACAAAACCTGCAAAGGAGACAGAGGTGGACCAAAATAGGGAATCGGTAATACATCAAAGATTGTATTAGGCTCAACAGAAGAGGTGAAGTATGGTGTTCCTTCAAAGAATGTTACATCTGCAGAAATATACCAACGACGGGAGGAAGGTCAATAACACCGATATCCTTTTTGTAGCCTGGAATAACCTACAAAGACACATATGATAGCATGAGGAGACAATTTATCTATACCAGGAGAGAGGTTATGAACAATACAAGTACAACCAAACACACGAGGAAGGACAATATATAGAGACTTTGTAGGAAACCATAATTTGTGAGGTACTTGGTTATTAATAACAGAAGAAGGCATACGATTAATGAGATAACAAGCTGTTAAAACAGCATCCCGCCAAAAATGTAGAGGCATATTTGTATGTAATAACAAAGTTCTGGCAGTCTCAATAAGATGACGATTTTTTCTTTTAGCCACACCATTTTGTTGAGGTGTGTGGGGACATATAGACTGGTGTAGAATACCATGAGATGACATGATCGATGAAAATTCATGAGAGAAATATTCTTTGGCATTGTCACTCCTTAAGATCTTAATTGATTTTTCAAATTGATTTTGTATTTCAATATAGAATGACTTGAAGATAGAAAATAATTCAGACCGTTCTTTCATAAAAAACAACCAAGTAAACCTAGAAAAGTCATCTATAAAGGTGACAAAATACCTGAATCCTAATGAATTAGAGACACGACTTGGACCCCATACATCAGAATGAATAACAGAAAAAGGTTCTATTTGATTCTGAACCTGAGTAGGAAAGGAAGAACGAGTATGCTTCCCGAGTTGACATGACTCACAATTTAGGGACTTCAATTTTGAGAGACATGGAACCATTAGTTGAAGTTTCTGCAGACTGGGATGACCTAGACGTTGATGAAGAAGGTGGGGAGATTCGGTAGTAGCACATACTGTTGGAGACGTGGTCTTCAAATAGTAGAGTCCTTGTGATTCGCGTCCTACACCAATCGTCTTCCCCGTTCCGCGATCCTGAATAATGAAAGAGTCAGAATAAAAGGTGACTGAGCAATTAAGTGAATGAGTGAGTTGACTCAAGGAAATCAAATTAAAGGGACATCCAGGCATAAATAGGACAAATTTTAATGAGATAGATTCAGTGGGAGAAACATGACCAATGCCTTGGACTGGTACTTTAGAACTGTTAGCAAGAGTAATAGAGCGAGAAATCTCAAGTAAAGGAGAAGAAAATAGTGACCGATTACCAGACACATGGTCGGAAGCACCAGAATCAATAACTCAAGATGTCGGATTATGATTGGTATGAGATATACAAACTGTAGGATTACCGGTATGAGCAATTGTAGTTGTGGCTGACTGATTTTGTTTGGCTGCCTTCCACTGCATATACTCCTGGATTTCAGCTTTGGACAAGAAAATAGGTTTCTTTCCTGTCACAACTTCAGAAAAGGATGTCACAACTTCAGAAAAGGATGTGGATGATGCCATTATAGCAATTGCAAAGAGGAAGACCGACGGACTGAGTTCTGAGGAAGACTGGCGGACTGTGACCGGCGGAATGAGTTCTGACTTTTAGGGTATTTGACCCCCAAAACGGACAGAGGAGGCTTGGACGAACCTGACGGGACCAGCGGCGAAGCAAACAGAGGTTTGGAAGGCGGCGCGTGGCTTACACGCGTCGACAGGGACAGCGGACGGTGGCGGCGCGTGCGGAAGCGGATGGCGGCGCTGTTTTCGGGGATCAATAGGTCGGCACCTTCTGTGTCTATTGCTGACGTTGCGGTGGCCGGACGGTGACTGCACGGTGGCCGGACGGTGACCGGACGGTTTCTGGGTGGTGGCTGGACAATGATTGGTGGCTGGACGTTAGGACTGTGGACAGCGGACTAGGATTCTGACTTTTATCAGGCCCACAGGAAGTGAGCTCTGATACCATGTGAAAGTGGAGAATAGGATTGCTGAATTGCTTGAGGAGAAATACCTCAACAGCTGAATATTTATATACGTGATTTACACTCACTAATAAAGGAAACATAGGAAATATAATCTGTATAAAATAAGGAAACATAGACCTATACAAAAATAAGGAAATACAGTTATACAAATCAACACCTAATGTAGTTTCCTAGTTTCCATAAATACATTTATTCTATTCTAATTTCCCTAAATAGGAGATATTCTCTAACATTCCTCTTCCAGCAGGCCATTAGGAAAGGCGTTATTCACATTCCTCTTCCTCTTCCATTCGAACTTGAGCTCATGATACCATGTTTGAATGAGAAAATAAAAGAAAGAGAAAGAAAAGTAGAGAGAAAATTTTCAGAGAATTGTAAGAGAAACTATTTTATTGATGAATGTAAAATCTGATTACAAAAGAGGTGAACCACACTATATATAGTGTGAGCTGAAGCTGACTTACAGAGGAAGCTAACAGATCAGCTTGTAACTGACTTGAATCAGTTACAAGCTGTTACAACTGAATGCAACTACTACTTATCAGTTATATACAACTGAATACAACTACTACTTATCAGTTATCAATTGCATACTCTAATACTGCCACATTCTATTTTGCTTGTTTCTAGGCGGATATCTTATGATTCCTTCTTCTTTATTACTTTTTATTTTTCAAACTTGTGAACTAGTGTATCCAACAATAGTCAATTTTGGATGATATGGATTTTACTATGGACATGTGGGATTGGAAGAAGAATGTCATGGTGTTGTCCTTTGCTTGATGTGGATTTCCATGGAATGGTTATGATATATGAAGTTTCTTGCAGCATTTTATATGTTGCATGTTAATTCTCCTGTCCTTTTTCATTTAAAGGATCCTTTTCAGGTCTTTTAGATTATTTACTTATTTTACTCTTGAGAACTTGCGATATCTGAGGCTGCATTCCCTTGCTATCACCATCACGTGTTATATGAGATTGTTCCAATTTTGCTATTATTTTCAGTATTTAGTTTTTTTTGTAAAATTGGATTACTTGTCTATAATAAGATCTTAAAATGCCAGTTAATTGAAAATTGCATTAGTTGCACCATTGCCCTGATATCTTTATTTTACTTCAGGAATCAATATCTGAGTCCAGCAGCCAAGAGAATGGATTTATAGCTGTTGAAAATGTCAAAAGTTCTGAGATACTTGATAATGAGTCAATTTCTACTGACCCGTATGTCCATTATCATAATAGTTGTTGCTTTCGAATATGACTATTTTATGTGTAACTCACTTAGGCTTTACTTATGTTTGTGAATCAGGATCAAAGATACTTCTATGTGCAGAGATGTGGGGCTCCCATCCATTACTGGAGATGACCTTGTAATGATGACAGTTCCAGAGAAGCAATCCAGTGTAGAACAGGTTGCTGAACCTGAATTGAACAATGATGCCCCAAACGTGAGCTGGAACTGGAATGAGGAGGATATTGATGCTCCAACAAGTGAGTTTGGGAATATACCTATACCTATATATATTTTGGATTCATGCTCATACCCAAATATTTGTTGTCATTTAGAAATTGATCTGAGGGAAAATGTCTCAAGTTTTTTGTTTTGAATTGTTAAACCGATGTCTCTTACAGTGGATTTAGGAAAGGCGTAGTCCTTATGAATTATAAATAAAAAGGACACTTTTGACTTTGCTGTTGCTTCAGGATTTTGGGGTAGAGCTATGATATATTGACCCAAAACCAGCTCTACTGAAATTTGTAACAAGTGGGTGGTTTTGATAAATGGAACAGAAATGGAATTTAGTCTGCTGTTGTCTTGCAGACATTTTGTCTTTTGGCTAGAATTGAAAACAATAACATATCATTTCCCTATTTAAGAAGATATGCAAGAGTTGAAGAACAAAAGGGGGAGTTAGTACAATATTTGTGTGCTAGGCTTTGTAATTTTTTAGAGTATTTCAAGTCTAGATTACTTGGAATGCGGTTTGAGCATGGGTACACAGTTTATATAGGTAAGCAATGTATCACCTTTTACATTGTTATCACAAGACTTTCTAAAACCTGGCGCATGGTCCAGTGAATTCAGTATTAATATGTGATACACAGGGTTGTTGAACAAACCTGTAACCATGATCTAGACATGCTGAGCCCTCAATATTCTGGCTGAAGATTGATAATATCGATGAAATGAAATTACTCTCTTTACTCTTTAGTTAGAAAATTCTTGTTTCTTTATGTCCTTCTGCCGATCTGTTTGTCTCACTTTATGGTTACACTAAACTGCATAGGATTTAATAATTTCCATGTTAAGATCTTCACTTTTCCAAAACACACCCTTAAATTTTTCATAAATAAACTATCCCAAAAGCTTACACAGTTGGGTGAAAGCATGTGAATGATTTTATATCTAACAAATTTCAATGGGTTGATGGTTCCTTTTATCTTCCAAGTCAGAAAAGCTTATTAACTTTACTCCTTTTCTTCTCGTACAAATATTGTAAATAATGATAAGCAGCTATTTATTATTGCATGGGTAGTAGAATGTGCATTGGGAATCATTTGCAATTTAATGATTTCTGGTTTTAGTGGTAATTTATACTTTTTTTATTGTCTTCTATTCAGAGGTTTAAGTGTTAATTGTTTCGAAGTTTATCTAAAGCAGGATGTCAGAACTCAATTAAAAAGTATCTGCCTCAAAACTTTTGCAATGGGATTATTTTTTTTGCCATCGTTATGGATTTTCTACTATTGAGATTTTGATTCTTTTTATGGATATTCTTAGAGATTATCTTGATTTACTTTATTGGTTTTTCTTTTTTCTTTTTTCCCCATGCTACCTTACAAACATATATTACTCTTCCCCTGCTTTTTTAGCAACATGGCTTTCATCTTTGATAACTGAAACCAGTTTCCACTAAAATTAGGGATGAAGATATATGCAAAACTTTTCAAAACTGTCCTTTTAAGATGGCTGATGGCTTGGATACTTGTTTGCAAGTCCTTGACTGAGTTCAAGCCTACTGAAGTTTTCCTTTAAGTATATCATATTTTTAAGGGTGTTCATTGGTTTGACTTGACCTCATGAACCCAATAATCCAAACCAAACCAATCAAATTAATTTGGTTAATCAGTTCATCTTATTTCTCACCCGAATCAAGCCAATTATAATCGGTTCAGTTCTTGGATTTTTCTTTTTCAACTTGAACTAATCCAATCACCCGATCAACTTTTTAAATTTTAAATTTATACATTTTAGACTTTAGTACTTAAAATTCTCTTCTAGTTCTGTCTTTTCTTCTTCCATTTATTTTGATCTTCTTATAATCCTATCTAGTGTTATCAAGGACCTCTGATTATATTTATTATTCAAGTTAATAATATTATTTTGGGTAAAGAAATTAATGAGGTATGTAAAGTTGTAATTGTAGAAAAGTTAAATATTAACTAAAAGTAAAATTGACGTTTGGAATTACTTTAATTATTATTTACAATCATTGAAGAATAAGGAATCTTTTAACCTTGTAGTAATATAAATTACAAAATTTTATATATAAAATAGAATATGTGAAGATTAAAAACTTGGAAAAAGTATACTAATTTATTTTTATCTTAGCCCAATAACCTGAACCAAACCAAACCGATCTTAATTGGATTGGTTTGGTTTAGATCTATTGAAGAAAATTTTAAAAAACAAACCGATTAAATATAATTTGTTATGATAATTTTACCCAAAACCCGAACCAAACCAACCCGTGAACATCCTTAGATATTTTTCTTTGAGTGAAGAATAGTCATTTTCATGCCATGTTTCCTAATATAGCTTAGTGTGGTACTTATTTTAGTAACGCATTTGCATGCATATTCTGACGTTATACTAAATCCAGCATTTTATAAATTATATGCTCATCAGTTCATGCATTACTACTTACTTTAACTGGTCATTGCTCAATGTTAAAATTTATCAACTTCTTTTTAATTGCTTCTGTGAGTTGGTGAGTGTATATGGAAACCAATCATTGTATTAGGAAACTTTGTGTGCATGTGAGAACGAGAAACACTTCATATGTAAATGTCCATTATGTTTATCTTGTATCACATTGCTATTAGTTCACCTCATGCATGCAAATATTCTGATGATTTGAGCTTTTTTTTTCATATGCAGCCCCCGAAGCTTATACATGTGTTGCAGAATCAAAGTTTCCGGTATTATCTTGTTTGAAAATTACTATATCTTTTTCTACTTTTTAAGTCATTTCTTGTTAATTAAATAAATATTAATTTTCAAAGTTTATGAGAGATTTTCTCAAAGTTTTGAATTTACAAACTGCAGATAAAGGTTGAAGACTTTTTTAGGTACTTTTTCTCAGATGATGCTGTAAATTTTCTTCAATCTTTTCATAAAAGATGCGGTGATAAAGGTAACCTGCACGAAACCTATGCATTTTCATTTGTCATTTTCATTTTTTTTTTTACTTTTGTTTACTTTCCTTATTATCATTTAATATGATTATAGGTAAGGAATAAAGATAACTAATGCTTTCTCCATGCCTAATTGTTTTGGTGAGGATGATTTTTTTAGTTTTTGTTTTTCTTTTGTTTTTTTTACTTTCAGACTTTAAGTGTGCTTCATGGCATCCTCAGGAGAAATATGGGTATGCTCGTGAACTGTCATTCCAACATCCAATCAAAATTTATCTTGGTATGTATGTTTCTGCTTCTTTTATTTCACATGTACACTGTATAATTTCTTGGTCTGACTTGAGCTTAGTTTTGTTATCCCATCATAATTTTACAGGTTCTTGATTATTGAATAGAAAATCTTGAACTAAAATTTTGAGGGAGCCCAAGTGAATACCTAATATGCAAACTAATTTATAATGAACAGTTCTTTTAACAGATTCGTGTGTTATGAATCAGTTTTTATAGAAATATGCTTAAGCATTACATATCTGAAGTTTGAACTTTGAAATAAGTTCTTAACATGAAATTAACTAAATAAAATAGATAATAGAACTATCAGAAGCAAAAACTCTACAAGTACACATACAAAAATGGGCCTGATAAAAGTGAATGGGATGCACATAGATCAGTGTTTGGTTGACTAGTTGAAGAAAATGAAGCTAAATGTGTTAAGGCTAGCAAGTCTATAAAGAATATCGGGCCATACTCCTACATTGTATTTGGGGCATTGATAACTTTTTCTGCTGATTCCAATGAATTTCAAAACTTTTGAGGAGCTGTCCCTGCCTGCCAGCGGATATGATTGTGTTTTCTTTTCAGGAGCAAAATTTGGTGGCTGCCATGAGGTCCAGAAATTTCGAGTTTATAGAAACAGGTTGTTACTTTGACCGTTGTTTATCAGTCTATTTATGTTCTACATAAGTTCATTTTCTGCTCTCCCAATGCAATTTTTCTGGCTAAAGGTTTTGGCTTTGGGAACCTTCCAATAGGGATTGATGTCCCTTGTAGTTAGGTGTGTTGTGCAGTGGGTTGGACAACATAATCATATAAGGGTGGCATTTTTTCCTGTTTTATTGGCTTCATAGCCTTGAAAGGGGTAGAAGCTGTGAAATTAAGGCAAATGATGTGTGATATGGTGAGATGTGTTGGAAGAAAATGTCTCTTGAGCTGTTTTGTGTAACTTAAAATAAAGATGTTGTGGTGTCACTATTTACTCTATGCGATTGGTAGAAATGGAATTGTATGGAATGCTTGATTTTCAAGAAATCTTAATAATTGGGAGGTGGGAGTAGTACTGGAGAGAAGGAATATTCTTAGTCAAATAAATATTGTCTCAAACTACACAGTGAGTTTGGAATGGTATCATTAACTTATAAGTTATAAGTAGAAGCTTGTTTGTGGTTTATGTAGTTTTGCTTCTTTTTTTTTTCTCTTTTCTGCTGAGTAATACTGGCTAAGATCGAGATTCGAGTATTGCTGTTTTTGAAAAGTAAACTCCGTTGCTTTTGCATCTGATATGCATGTCAATATGTTTCTTTCTTTATCTATTCTCATGCTCTTTTATGTTTATTATTTGTTCTATGAATAAAGTGACTGCATTTACTACATGAAATATATGGATTTCTTAGAATATTGTGTAATCTTGACATGCATTTGTTACTTCATACAGTCATTTGATCTTAGACACATCACAAGAAGTCAGTGATGTACCCTATGCAGATTATTTCCGTGTTGAGGTACAAATTTTCTTTAGACATCAAATCTTTATGCATAAAATATGAGCTTTTTCTGTTTTTAGGCTATCCTCCATATGATCAACTCTTCTTACTAGGGCTTTCATTGGTATTCTCCTCACATGTCCAAGCCATGGTGGGCAATATTCTGTGAACTTCATCAAATACACCAAATAATTTACTAAAGAGGCTTAATAGGTTATCCTTCTTTTTCTGTGAAATTAAGACTAATGATGTGTAAACTACATAGTGGAGCTGTATTATTTATACATGGAAGAATAAATACACAGATTTACAGTTACCCTAATTACCACTTTCAAATGATACTATACAGTTTATAATCATCCTATTTATATTCTTTCTAACACTGTATATTCCACTATCATCTCTTGCATTTTATTTTATATTTTGACTTTATACTCTGGACATCAAGATGTCTCAACATGCATTTTTTTTATTCCTACACCACTAGATGAAAAAAGCACTAAATGAATGGTTTATTTTGGTTTTCTATTGAAAATCACCTTACATTGTTAAAAGACTAGTATTTTATCTACCAAAGTTTGAAACAATCAGGTTGGAATTGTGATTTATTTTACTTTTGGAGCAAGCTTCAGTTCTGTCTTTGTTTTAGTAACTTAATCAATAATTCTCTTTTCCCAATGAGTTGTCAGCTTTTACTTATGCATGGTTCTTGTGATAATTGCCAGGGATTGTGGGATGTAGAGAGGGACAAGGATGAATCAAAAGAGTGCTGTATTTTACGGGTATATGTGAATGTGGCATTTTCTAAGAAAACTATTTGGAAAGGTTGGGTTTTTTTTTTTTTTTTAATGTATACTAAAAGAATTCCCCTGGTTTTCTCTTTTCACCTTAAATTTATATCTGTATTAATTTAGACTTGATGACTTTTTAATCATGGTAAATCACTCATTTGTATGCTTTATATGCATTTTTTTGTTATCTATGTTGGTTGTGTTATGTGTAGCTGCTTGTTGTCTTCACTTTATGCCATTTACTCCTCTAGTTGAAGAATTTATTTGTTAGGAACATTTTCCTGAAACCTAGAAGTATAGTATGATGTTTTAGTAAGCATATAAATACAAAATACAGTGTTTTTCATTTTTTTATTGCTCTTGATTTCTGATCTTGTATGGTTTAGGACTTTTAAATTTTCAATTTATCATCAAGTGGTTTAGTACTTAGATCTCTTTGATGAATCGATTAGTTGAGTATCTACTGTCTTCACTCTTAGGCTGTGAATAAGTGCATGGGCTCATAGGATAAAGGGAGCTTCAGCTTCTGGACTGTTTGTCACAAACAGCTTATAGGTTTAGATACTATTTTTAGAGTTTTATTTTCTTGGATTGCCCAATAATATTAGGATCCAATGGTATCTGAAGACCAAATACTCCTTTAGATTATATTTGGCTACTGAGCATTTAAAGTGAGGATAAAAGAATAAGTTGGCTGAAATGCATGATGTAGAGTTGTAGACACGTCAGCTGCATTACCCTGATGCAGTTGCATCTAGCAGCCAGAGAGGTCGTTTTCCATCCTGTCTTAGTACCTAGGCCAGCCAATTCAGCTGCTTTTAATGACACTGATTAACAGCAGTCACCCTAGCTTTTAGCAATCAATAATCCGTATTACTTCCCTATATTCTTAACAAAGTTAATTCCATCTGGAGTATATACCTCATCTTTAATTTCTGGTTTGCATGCAAAATTCTGACATATATAATTCAACTCAAGTTTTTCACTATTGGTAATACAAATCCTTAATTTTTCGTGAATATGTTATTTTGATAATCTAATCTATTCCTAATTGGAGACATCTGCATAATTGAATCTGAAGAGATTGTTTAATACAAATTCTCTGTTCCACACACACACACACACACAGTTTAAGTTGCACTGGGATTTTTTTTTAATTGTCATTGTCATTGTCATTGTCATTGTCATTGTCATGAACTTGAACTTTCTTTGATTCAAAGTGGGTGAACAATCACAGGCAAAATAGTACAGTCAACAATTGAAGAATGTCGGGAGGCTTATGCGACATGGATGAACATGGTATTCTTGTGTGTTGTATCATATATCTTTTATTTTGCTTTTTTTCCATGTTTTCTTTTATATGTCCGTTTAATGTATGGATATTTCTTTCAGGCACATGAGTTGTTGAAGCAGAAGAACGTTGAAAAACAAGGTTTGCCTTTTGCAATTTCTATATATTTTCTTAAAATTTGAAGTTCCTTTTGTTTGCATTCCATATAACACTTGTGTCTAGTGAAATGTCCTATTTTTGAAAATTTGTAATTTACTTTTAATGAGACAGAAAATGGTTCTATTCCTGCTGTTGTTCAAAATGACAAAATGAATTGTGATAGAGAAGCGAAGACTGGAGAATCTTCAGAACGGTCACAGGAGCAAATCAACCCTACAAGGAGACAAGCTACATCCATTGCCAATCATGATACCCACATTGTTAGTACTCAATTGCAAGGAAATTTCATTGATGCATCGTCTGTTCCATCTTTCTTCAGAGAGTTTATGACAAAGTTTAGGTCATCTTTGAAAAGTCAGAGCAATCTTTCACTGCTCCTTGTTACCATTTTCGCTCTGATTTTCTTCATGCAGGTGTGTACTTTAAACCAGAAGTTAAGATTTATGACATTAATTGCTTTGTGGATTAGTCATGGAATTCTGTCAAGCACTTCAGACTCGCAGTACTTGTGTATTTGGTACCAAAATAAATTTGTTTGTAAAAAAGTTGCTGGCACCCAGTTGCTTAGCATTCAGTCAGTTCTGTGGGACTGTTCAAGTTATAGTGCACACATTTTGGTTTCCTTTTTTAGAACGAATAAATTTAAATTTTTCAGCCCTATGTTTTTTTCACATGATAAAAGAAAAATTCAAGAATCTAAAATTGGCATTTCTGTTGTTTAATAATGATAATTGATAACTGAAGAGAATCACCTCCCCCTCTCGCCTCCAATTCCCTAGTTTTCTCTCTTTCAGCTTGACAGGTCTTGAGTTCTGATTTATTCTTGAATTTCAAAAATTGTAACATTTAGAACTTAAGCGAAATTCTTTAGTGATTGATTTTAAGTATTGTTGGAAGTCAACTACTTACATTTAAGTTACTGCTAACTCTTTATTTTATTGCAGCAGTTTAGCATACTTGTGCTATTGGCCAGACCTCAGCACATACATGTGAACACTCCTGTTGCTTATATGAATAGGATGGAAAATGGAATGACTAGAAGTTCTTCAGACATAGCGTGGCTGGAGAAAAGAATTCATCACCTTAAAGATGAGATGTACATGGTCGAGACCAGGCTTGAAAGGATGCGGTATGAGCATGCTCTCTTAAAAAAGCATCTAAAAGATCTAGAACATAAATAGCTACCGAAATTCATTGTCGAATCATATCTCTATATCATCTGTTTGTATATATATGTCAATGTCTGTGATGTGATATATATGGAGATAACAAATTTAGTGTCGCAAATTCATTCCTTCGCTTTGTAAATGTGGAATTTATGTTCTATCCAAAATAAAAGAAAGAGAGGATTTTTTTTTTTTATTTGAGAATTTTCATTAAAGTAGAAAATCATCCTTGAAGTTGTGCCTGGAGTTGCTTGAAGTTTTCCTCTTCAAACCTTTATCTCGAGCTTCAGTTTGACAAGGCTGTCGATGATATGCTTCAATTTTTTTGGTCAAGATGATATGCTTAAGTCAGACGTGGGAATGACTTCAGATTGTGTTTTCCAAGGACCGTCTTGATTTTTCCTTGAAAAATTTGTCTAGTATTGAGTGTTTGTCCTTTGTACATTTGTTTACACACTTGAACAAAATGTTTGAATTAAACTATCATTCAATCGTTATCTTATTTGTTTCTATCAAAACTCATGGGACCAAGTTAACGACTTGAGACTCAACAATTTATCCTCCTAATTTTATATCCTATCATAGTTTATTCCCTCTCACAGACATTACTACCTAGCTGTGTCTACCTGTCTAGAATGGAAGATGCAATTAAACATGATTGTTGGAGGAATACCATCTATGCTGAACTGATTACTCTAGAGAAAAATAGGACTTGGATTCTCACAACTTCCTCCTAGGATAAGAATCATTGGCTACAATTGTGTTTTAAAGTCAAGCACCTTGCTAATAGGACAGTTGAAAGATGCAAGGCAAGACCTAATGCTAAAAGGGTAAACACGAACAATTGTGATTGACTACTTGCAAACATTTAGTTCGGTTGTCAAGAGATGACCAAAGTTAGACTTAACTTCTTATGTCACTTGTCTTCACATACAGTTGCATCTTCATCGGTTGACATTTCTACCTGGAGACCTACATGAAGAAGTCTATGAGCCTGATTGGGTGGAACTTCTGCAGAAGTACTTCTAGGTGGAAAAAATAGCATAATTCAAAGAGGTCAAATGCATTTAACTTCTCCATAAGTTAAAATTAGTTACTTTTGGAGAAGTTAAATGGGAGAACTTTTGGAGTGGGTGGTCTACAAAGATTAATTTTTACTTATGGAGAAGTCAAATGCATTTGATCTCTTTCATTCATGCTATTTTTTTCACCTAGAAGTACTTCTACAGAAGTTCCACCCAAACAGGCTCTATATCAAGCTGTCACCAAGCCTTGAAATTTTAGACCCTTCATTAGTCCGCAATTTGCAAGTCTCTTTATGTTAGGAAGACATACATTTGTTTGTTTGTGTGTGTGGGTGTGGTGGTAGGGAGACCTTCCCCCTACGAGTTAGGAAATGCCAATAATTTACAAATTCTTTCTTTTCCCTTCATTTCTCTCCTAATTCTTCCCTTCTCCTTTCTCTTCCCCTTGCATCCTCATTCCCAAACATAAGCAATGCCATGATTAAGGGTTACAATTAAACTCCTCCCTTTCCCTTCCCTTCTCAATTCCCTTCCCTTTCCCTCCTCATTCCCTAAATCATGATTAAACATGACAATTAAACTCGAACCTGTGGGTAGTGGCTCACCTCCATTTTGACTTTGGTGGAGAAACATGCTTTGATTGGGTTTAAAGAAAACTTGATATTTATCTTGTCGTTGAATTCTTCTCGATATAATAATTAAATAATTTTAATGATTATAATTATAATAATAGTTAAATAAAAAATACATACATATTTTAAGATACAATTCTTAATGTATGTATTTTTTTAAATTCTCAATGTTTATTTTCATATATCATTTAAATTTGAATGTATTAGATATATATAACTTATCTAAAAATATGTTAGTTAATAAAATTAAAGAAAAAAAATAGAGTAAGGTGGGATTCCCATGAATTTCCTTAAACACGATGGTAATGGCGTTGTCATAGGTATTGTATAGATGATGTGGCCATCGATATAATTGAAATTTTTTTCAATAGTTTAGTAATGGGTAAAAAAAATTATTTGTTTTAAAAATTTATATTGTAGTTTATATATTTATTATAATTTTTGTTTTAATTAACTTTTCTATATTTATTAATTTTAATATTGTCTTAATTTAAACATAGTTTAATTTCAATAAAAAATAACAATAAGTGATCAATTAATAATAAAATAAATGTATTTGTTATTATACATAGCAAATTATAAAAAAATGTATATAAAAACAATTAAAACACATGCATAAAAAAACATAATTAAAAAAAATATAAATGCAGCGCTAGCTTTGTCTAGAGGAGGGTTGGCAGGTGTCCTAATTGTCCTTGGAGTTGGACTCATATCAAGGAGCAATGTAAATTGTGGTGATTGGGTGACTATAACTTTGTGGTCGATTTAGCTACAACAATAGGAGTGTACTACATTTTACACACCGCCTCATCCATGACGACAAATAGTGAGGCCAAGGTTGACACCTCCTGCTCCAGGGTGGCTCTGAAATATCTTTCCTCTTACAAGCTCTTTTGATACTCCTTGACCAGTAGGGCATTTGGTCGTTCTCGTCTCTCATTCTGTCAGTAACAGTGCAATAAATGCATCTTGTCCTTTGACTCCTACTTTGCATAGGACCTATGGGCACCATTAGATGGAGTGCTCACGATTTTTTTTTTTGTCAAAGAGGTGACATCGAGCCACATCGTGAGGACAGACAGATCCTTAATGTCATGGGAGTTACTTTTGGAACCCCTTTTTTGCTATTTGCACCCCATAATATATCCCCTTCTCAAAATACCCCTACCCCTACCCCCACTGCCAGCCACCCCCAACCTTCTCCCCCTCCCCTCCCTATTCCCTACTCCCTCATTCTCCTTCCTGTTCTGGTCCCTTCCCCCCTCCTCTTTATTTTTTTCAATGTTTTGTGTTTAGAGACGAAAATTTTCCGTCTCTAAACTCGTCTCGCTAAAAAAAAAATTCCGGAACTTTCCAGAAATTAATTTCCGGATATCAACTTTGTTAACGAAATTTTTGGAACCTTCCGGACATTAATTTCTGGAACCTTCCGGACATATTTTAGGAAGGGGATATATTATGGGGGTGTGAATAGCAAAAAGGGGATTCCAAAAGCAACTCCCTAATGTCATATGTGATAGTATGATATTGCGAAATTTATCTCCAACAAAGTTGACCCAAAGCTAGACTTTTCCTGAATGTCGTACATTCTCTATTTTATATTTTCTACTATATCAAATAAATGATAATTTAAAATTATTTTTTTTCCTAATTTCTATTTTTTATTTGATAGTTTCCATTATATGAAATAACTTATAATTTAAATTTATTATTTTTCCCAATTTCCATTTTTCTAGATCCTAGTTTTTATTTAAAATTTTTCATGTTTGTGTACATTTTTAAATTTTTATTTTCTACTATATAAAATAAATTCTGATTTAGATTTATTGTTTTTTCAAATTTCTATTTTCTAATTCATAATTTATTTTTGTTAATTTTTCAGTTTTCCTGACTCCTACTTTCTACACATTATAAGAAATTCTCTTTATTTACCTCAAGTTCTCAACGATGTTCACAAAAACTTGTACAAAGTGGGTGTATATAGCCCTCATAAAAATCCTCAAAGCTAAACCTTACATTAGAAACTAAGTAACAGTTTTAAAACCCAAAAAAATATAATTAATACTATTATATACAAATGAAAATAATTCAGTTGTTTCTTACTAGAAACTATAAGTAGATTGGCTCAATAGTGGAATTTAAAAGGATTTGAGAGTTTTTAAGGTTAAGAACGAAGCTTAAAGAAAATTTTCAGATTGTTTTGGGTTGTAAACACCCAAACCAATTACCCGAACAATTTTAATCGAGTGCATATCTTACTAAATTGAAATGATCCAATAATTCAATCTAATCCTAAAGCATTGGACTCACCACAAGAATTAATCATCTCTCAACACGTGAAAAAATAAAAAGAAAGGGGAGTTTGATGTTGAAAGACAAAATGCCCCTATTGAATGTGTATATAATAAAGTTTTTTTTAAATCAAAGTTGGTGTTATTTTTGTTCATTTATATAATTATAAACTTTTCTCTTTCCTATTTTTATCACATTTTTCTCAAAACAAATAACATAAAAATCTACTATTTTTCTCATAATTTTCTCTCTTTTTCTTTTTCTCTTTCCTAATTCTCTCTTTTTATTTTTCTTTTTAATCCAAACAAAGCATAAAGCAGGTCACACTGATATGGCTCTTGACCAATGTGCAACCCTTCATTTAGCTATGCAAAATGTATTGTTTACTGAGTATAATTTTTTTCCATATATAAAGTGTGTTTGATAAGACATTTCAGTTAGATAAAAATTAAAATTAGGAGCTGAAACTATTTTATTAGTGTTTAATAAGGCAATTTTTTTAGGTAGTTTTTTTTTAAAAAAAAATCTATTTTTTAGCTATTAGCTAAAATTTATTATAAGTTTATCCCTTAACAACTCTCACTCATCATTATTTAATAATCAATAATATTTTTATATGTCATTTTACTATTTTTAACTAATTTTATCAAATATTTTTAATTAAATCAGCTAACTTTTCAATTTTCAGTTAACTTTTCAGCTTTTAATTAGTTTTTTCAATTAATTTTACCAAAAGAAAATAATATATGAATATATTAAGAGTGTCATCGCTGTTGACCAAAAGAACCAAAAGAAAAAATGTGATGTCGCTGACGGTGACGTGTGCCACCATAAGTGGCTCTTCCTCTATGTGTCTCCAAGTGGGAGTATTGGCAATTTTATACTTTTTAATGCCTATATTTTAATAAGCATCCTCATTATTTATTTTTATTATTCACACATTTATTTATTTTTTCATCTCATTTTTTTATTTCATATTTTTCTATTACATCATTTATTGAAATTTCTGTTTTTTTTTATTTCTCTCACTTAAGAGGTGTAATCCATCTTTTAAATGCATGTATGAGGATAATTGTCCAAAATTGTTATATAAACTTGATATACGTAAGTTGAACGCATAATAAAATATAAACATTTTGTTCTTGTTCTGATACGAATTATCCTGTGAGGATTCAATTCAAGTTGCCGTTTTTAATTAATATATATATTTTGATTAGATTCTCCTCATTGCTCAATGATTATACTTTCTTAATGAGTTTACAATTAAAGTACGAATGAGTAGAGTGAAAAAGCTTGTGGAGTGAAATTAACACAATCCTCAGCTTTCTAACTTTGCAGTAAAGTGCATATATCTTGAGTTGCAAAAATCTAAATGATAGAACTACAATTTTCATGAAAAGATATGATGTAACTTTTATTCTGTTGTGATGGATTATTAATTTCATTCTCGTGTTATCGAAAAATCACCTTTTTATTCTATTCTATTCTTGTACTGTTAATAAATGCTTGGGATAAGTTGGATTGATCCCATATCTTTTATACAATTTTATGTATTAGGCGCGCGAATGATTAAGAGCAGCGACCAATCCGGGGGCATGGTGGACCTTATCTCTCCTCGTCCCATGTGATATTTTTTCATAGATATTTTTTGTTTTTTTATTAAAATTTAATCCCCTTATTTTATTTAAAGTCTCTATTATCATGAAGTTATAAGCTGAACAAAAAAAAAATAGTTCTCATATTTTTATTTACACCTAATAACCCACTTATTGTCATTTTGTGTGATAACTTTCACAAGTAATGAAACATGAATGGAGGGCCAATCCAATCCTAATATTAACAAAGCCCTCCCATTAGGTCCAAAAAATCCCTTATTTAAGTCTAAAAAAATTATTTAATATTAAGTATTTTTTTAAAAAAATAGTTAATAATTATTTATTAAATAATATTAAGTTATTAAAAATATTAAGTATTTTTTTAACAGCCCCATTTTATCATGACACACTATCTTCTCATACATAGTAATTATTAATAATATCAATTCTATATATTTTTAACATTAATTTGTCTCATTACCCATTTTATTTCTTTTTTATGATTTTTTATGTGTTATACTACTGTTATTGTCTATTCTCTCTTACTCTCTCTTTTTAAACGAGTGAATGAAACCAACATTTTTTATCTTTTATAAAATAGATATATATTTGATATTATGTAATTTTTGTTTAATATTTTTATTTAATTTGATCAATAATTTTTTAATTAATATCACATATAATCTTTACATTTTCGGCTTTTCTTTAAATGGTTTCTTGACCGTTGTAGAGATAAATATTATTAATATAAATAGTAGGATTTGAACTTGAAAATTACTAATATTATGACATAGAGATAAGTTTAATCCATCGAGAAGTAATGAAGTTCTAATGATTAATTAATGTATTTTGGTTTTCTTACAATATCATAGCTATCCTTATGTATGATAATCAAATCCGAACCCCATGGGTATCAACCTAGCTATTCCCATTTCAATCTTGATGGAAAAAAAATCCAGTTTGACCGGGTTAATTTAAGATAAACCTGACCTCGACCTAATTTTATCGACAGGGGCACGAGTGTGTTTGGGGGCATAAATACCCCCAACATAATAATTAAATAATTTTAATTATACTAACAATTAAATAGTGAAGGTAAACTTATGTATTTTTATTAAAATATGATATAATTTTTAAGTTTCTTATTTTTAAGATTGTTAATGTTTATTTTTATATATTATTTGAACTAGAATGTATTACATATGTATGACTTATTTAAAATATATATATTCAAATTTTTAAAAATAAAAAAATAATAAAAATAAGTAGAGTAAGATTCCTACAAGGGTTTTCCCGGACCCATTGGAGATCCCTATGGATGGGGTTGTGTTTCATAATTTTATACGCTCTTTTTGAACACGAACTTGAATTCTAAACCCTAACCATCCCAACTTTTGCGGGGAGGGGACGGTAACAAAACCCGCACCCAACCTACACCATTGTAATGTATATTAATTTTAAAGACAATCTTATTATTGGAGATAAATAGAACTATTATGACCATGAACAATAAAATTCTCATTTCGAATATTTAATGCAACTTAATACCAATATATGGGTTAATTAATTAAGTAGCTATGAAAATGATAGTTTTGATATTTTCACTTTGAGAGGTGATATATTGAATAAAATAATACTCTTTCTTTTGTAAATCTCTTAATATGTGTATATTTGGCTGCAAAATCTTTTTATGATATTAAGTGCCAAAATACTCTGACAGTGATCGAATAGAAGGATGCGCAAACAGTGGAATAAACACGATAAATGCCACTATATATATAACCTTTTTTGTGCAATAGTTAAAGTTGAACCACTTCGTTTTCAAGGGCACTGATTAATCGTTTACAATAAAGCATGTTCCTTCTGATTCTTGAATATGCAGCAATATTGTCCTTCCACGGTGCAACAATATTGCACCATTTGTCTTACAGTTCACTATACTCGTTTCAACCCATGCCAAAATGGAGTGGCATTTTTCATTCCTACTATTATTGGGGATGGGGCCACTTTAGATTTTGAAGTATATTCTTGGATCATATTCATTCCTTTTCAAGAAGAGCACTTTCAAATGAACCGTTATTGATTCTCATGACGACTTTCTTTAATAGGCATTTTCTCTTTTAAAAAAAATAAATAACAAAAATAATAGTTAAATATGTTTTAGTACATATAATATAGTTGAATTTTAGTTTTAATACTTATAATTCAAATACATTGGTTTTGGATCTTTAAATTTAAAAATACACCAATTATAGTTCTTATCATACAGTTCTTGATCTTCTGCTAATTTTGTTATGTATTTTTTGTAAATTTTTATTAATAACGATTAAAAAGAAGTATTTTTATTTTTTGAGAAATCAAATTCATCGTTTTGAATTATTAGAATTAAAATTAAATTTTAATTATATTATATGGACTGAAAATAAATATTAAATTATTCCAATGTTATGGGTGACATCACAATGATGTGATAACAATGACATCATAAAGACTTGAGAGTGCTCAAAGCGCAAATGCTTTGTTTAGCATTGAGAAAAACTAAGCAAGAAAATGGGTGGAAAAACTAATTAAAAATGAGTAAATTTTTATATTACATCGAGAAAAAAAAGTAAAATAAAATATAGAAGAAAGAAAATGAATAATATATGAAAATACAATTCCCAGGGATTTATTGGATTATCATAGTTTTTAATAGGTTAGATGTGATTAAAATATCATGAAAATAAGATATGGTTTAAACAAGTAATTATAATATAAAAGGAAACAATAATTATATAAGAATAATACTTCACCTTAAAATCAATCAAGCTTAATGAAAATGAAATCTTTACGTACTCATTTATGCGCGCCCATTGTGTGAACTTAATTCCTAAATCCGGTCTCGTTAAGCTTAGCAATTTGGTTTTTCTTAGGGATGTCAAAAAAAATCCGTACCCGTGGGTATACGTGGATATACCCGCAATGAGTATCCATATATTTATATAATGGGTGGGGACAGATATTATATTATCCGCCCCACGGGTACCCGCATATTCATTAAAACATATTTTTCTATTAAATATATTTGAATATTAGGATTTTTTATTATTTTATGATGAGATATAATTTATTTTATGATGATATTATTAATATATTAATTAACACGTAATGGTATTATATAATGATTATTTAATATATAGTATGATATTATAATATATTATATAACATTTCCTCTCTTTTTTTTTTATAAAATTTAAATTCTTAAACATAAATGGATACCCGTAAATACCCGTGGATACCTGTTACCCGCATGGGTACCCATTAATTTTAACGGGTATGTATACAGGTAGGCATTACCCACCCCGTCCCGCCCCGTTGACATCCCTAATTTTTCCTATTGTTTCTATGTTAACTATTTCCATTTATTTAATTGATTTCATACTTGATTAATTGGTTGCATTTATATAATTAAATTTGTAAGTATTTGGTAGTTACAAACATACAATGCATTTTCCGTTACAAAGTTGACTCTCTGCCCTTTTACAAAATCAACTAAACAAAAACAACCCTTAGAATATATTCAAATAAAATTCATAGTAAATTCAAACATTATGTTAAGTTAAAACACCCATAATCAAGATCTAACTGTTGGGAAACAACGGTACCTATTCCCTCCTCTGTGAACGCAAAATGGGCACTATGCGGAAGCGTAAAGATAAAAGAATAGAGAAGAAGATGACACCAGAATTTTTACGTGGAAAACCCTCTCGGGAAAAACCACGGGACCTAGTCCAGTAAAAGATCTACACTATAAAAGTAGGATTACAAAGTGTTTCTCTCAATCTCTGAGGATCTCTCTATGAATCCCACTCTCTCGAATGATATACAAAATTCTCTCTATGGAACTCTCTCTTTCTCTCAAAGAGGAATACAAAGAACTATCTAACTCTCTTAGGATTTCTTCACTTGGATGTGGATGATGCAAGTCTTCACAAGTTCTCCTATTTATAGGAGAAAAGTGTATCTTCTCCAAAGAGTGTTTAATGGAGGTTAATAAATTTTCACAATTCCAATGAGTTCTAGAAAACCCAAATACATTCTTCAAAGTTGAATGTGCATGTCTCAAGATCAAAGATTAATTCCATGACCTTGGAATGTTCATCCCCCTTTTTCCATGCATTGTGACTTGTGAACCACAATTAAGGAGGGAATTCCAACAAATCTCCCCCTTCCTGACTTAATTGGGAGGCATCACAACACCGGCACTTTGGCAACAATCTTCAACCTTCTTGATTGGCATTGACTTAGTCATCATGTCAGACCAATTCAAATCTGTATGAATTTTCTTCCTTTTGGTAATTCTACCAAATCATATGTCTGATTATCCATTAAGGATTGAATCTCTTCTTCCATGGCTTGCAACCATTTGTCTTTGTCTTCCATCTTAATGGCTTCTGCAAAGCTTTGAGGTTCACCTTCATCAGTAAGGTTGACATATTCATCAGAAAAATACCTTCTTGATGGTTGCCTCTCTCTTGTTGATCGTCTCAATTGCAGTTCCTGTTGAACATTATCAATTGCTTGATCTTCTGGCGCCATGTTAGGTTGATTTATTTGATCAGGTTCTTTAGCCACCTCATCAAGTTATAGCTCCTGATCTGGCTCTTTCTGAGGAGTCTCTCCCCCTGAGTTGTTCACCACAAGAGGACTTTGATCATTACTCACCTTGAGTGTTGGTTTCTCCATTTTCTTGATGTCTTGGATTGTCTGATCTTCAAAGAACACCACATCTCTGCTTCGAACAATCTTTTATTTGTAGGATCCCATAATCTGAAACCAAATTCATCTCTTGGTGAACCAAGGTATACGCATTCTTTTGCCTTAGCGTCAAGCTTTGCCCTTTCATCTTTTGGAATGTGAACAGATGCCTTACATCAAAAAATTCTCAGGTTGCGATATGAGGCCTTTTTACCAGTCCATACTTCTTCTGGTATCTTTCCATTTAATGGTCTTGAGGGTGATAAGTTAATCAAATCAGCTGCAATAACCACTACCTCCCCCCAGAATGACTTAGGAAGTTTTGCATGAGACAACATGCTTCTGACCTTCTCGGCAATCGTTCTATTGAATCTTTCAGCTACACCATTCATTTGAGGTGTCTTGGGAGGTACTTTCTCATGTCTGATCCCATTAGTCTTGCAATAGTGCTCGAATGGACCTCTATACTCTCCACCATTATCATTTCTCAAACATTTCAACTTTTTACCAGTTTCTCGTTCAACTGAGGCGTGAAACTCCTTGAAGGCTCGAAGAACTTCATCTTTTCTCTTTAATGGATACACCCACAACTTTCTAGAGTGGTCATTAATGAAGGAAACAAAATATTGAGCACCACCAAGGGACCTTTCAGATGTTGAACAAACATCTGAATGTACAAGATCCAAAATATGCTTTCTCCTTCTTCCACTATCAGATCTATGGAAGGATACTCTGCGCTGCTTACCAGCTAGGCAATCTTCACATAATTCAAGTGATTGTCCTTTTATGCTTTGGAGATGATCTTTCGCAAGGATCTCTAAACCCTTCTCGCTCATGTGACCCAATCTTTTATGCCACAACTCCTTACTTTCTTCTTGAGCAACATTTGTCTCCCCTTTGCATATCTGTCCTTGCATGATATATAGAGCCTTCCTTCTTGCCACGAGCAACAATCATGCTTCCTCGGCTAAGTTTCCATTTTCCATCACCAAACTGGTTGTTCATTCCAGCATCATCTAGCTTACCTATTGAGAGTAGGGGTGTTCGCGGATTGGATTGGATTGGTTTTGAGGGAAAAATTATCCAATCCAATAATTTCGGTTTTCTTATTTAATCATCCAATCAATTTTGATTTTTTTCCAAATCCAATCCAATCCAATCCAATTTTAATCGGTTTGGATTGGATTGGATTTCGGTTTCTCAAATAAACTAAAAAATGAAGTTATGAAAGTAAAATTATGATAAAAACATGCAATTATCTTAACTTATTCTATAACATACAAATTACTTAATAGCTTCCAATCCAATCATTGAATGTTATTTGTAAAATATAGTTGCACAATAATAAAAATTTTACATTATCACAGAAAAATAATATCAATAATGATAATATATCAATATGTTCATAAAACTTTGGATCGGTTTGGATTGGATTGGTTCTCATAGGCAGATCTGAAATCCAATCCAATCCAATTAAAAAGTTCGATTTTTTGCGGTTTGCGGTTATTTCGGTTTGCGGTTAATTCGGTTTGCGGTTTTTTGGATCGGTTGTTGCGGTTCCAATTGGAATGGATTGGATTTGAACACTCCTAATTGAGAGAAGATTTAGGCGCATCTTAGGTGCATGCCTTACCTCCTTTAGCACAAGTTTGTTTCCATTTTCTGTCATCAAAGTCACTTCTCCTATGCCCACAATCTTGCTTGTGACATGATTACCCATCTTCACTGTACCAAAATCTCCTTTTGGATAAGATGAGAAGAATCCTTCATGAGGAGTAACATGGAAAGATGCTCCGGTATCAACTATCCAAGTGCAATCATCAAAAGCAACATTTAGATAATTTACCTCACCAATAAGGAACATGTTCTCGTCGTCAGATACCACCGTTGTTGTGGTTTTCTCTTCTAACTTCTTTTTGGGATCTATCACGTCAGGATGGACTGACCCAGCCTTCTGATCTCTCTTCAAGAATCTACACTCTTGCTTCTTTTGGCCATATTTTCCACAATAGAAACATGTCAAACCTCTGGGGCGAGACTTGGATCTTCCTCGTGACTTTCCACGACTTCCTTTGCTTCTATCTCACTTCTTCCTCTATTCTCAACAACATTGGCTTCTGAGTGACTACTCATTCCTCTTTCTTTCCTTCTGGACTCTTCATTCAGCAGACTATCTGTAATAGTATCCAGACTAAGCTTTCCATCTGGTGTTGAGTTGCTGAGAGTGACAACCAATGTGTCTCAGCTCTCAAGTAGAGAACTAAGGAGTAGAAGAGTTTGTAACTCATCATCAATCTTCATATCTGCTTTCATTAATTGATTCACAATACCTTTGAAGGTGTTTAGATGCTCGATCATATTCTGGTCGTCAGAGTACTCCAATTTTACCAACCGTCTGACAAGATGAGCTTTGTTTCTAGGAGTTTTCTTTTGAATCATAGATTCAAGCTTCGTCCACAACTCATACGCATTGGTATAAGTCGACACATGCTCAAACAAGCTTTTGTCGATGTATTTTCGAATCATAGCCACAACTTTACGATTCAGAATCTCCCAATCTTTTTCAGTCTTCCCTTCTGGCATTTCCTTATTTGTGATTGACTCATACAAATCCTTGCAGTATAGATGGTCTTCCATCATTGGCTTCCAATAGGAATAATTATCTGCAGTTAGCTTGAACATGTCTCCATCATGAGCGAATGTTCCTTCCATCTTGAATTGCACAGGACTATGACTTTTCGAACCAATAGCTCTTATATCACTGTTGGGAAACAACGGTACCTATTCCCTCCTCTGTGAACGCAAAATGGGCACTATGCGGAAGCGTAAAGATAAAAGAATAGAGAAGAAGATAACACCGGAATTTTTACGTGGAAAACCCTCTCGGGAAAAACCACGGGACCTAGTCCAGTAAAATATCTCCACTATAAAAGTAGGATTACAAAGTGTTTCTCTCAATCTCTGAGGATCTCTCTATGAATCTCACTCTCTCGAATGATATACAAAATTCTCTCTATGGAACTCTCTCTTTCTCTCAAAGAGGAATACAAAGAACTATCTAACTCTCTTAGGATTTCTTCACTTGGATGTGGATGATGCAAGTCTTCACAAGTTCTCCTATTTATATGGAGGTTAATAAATTTTCACAATTCCAATGAGTTCTAGAAAACCCAAATACATTCTTCAAAGTTGAATGTGCATGTCTCAAGATCAAAGATTAATTCCATGACCTTGGAATGTTCATCCCTCTTTTTCCATGCATTGTGACTTGTGAACCACAATCAAGGAGGGAATTCCAACACTAACCTCAATTAATTCAACTATTTCCTTCACTTCCATGGTTTTTTTGAATGAAACACAACCCGACTTTAATCAACCAAATAGGTAAAACAACAATGTGCCAAAGTAATTCCCTACTTTCTAAGTTGCTACATAAAAGACCCACAATGTAGTGATCCTTGCTAGAGTTTTGCAAAGGTGCCATCCAACTAATTCATAAGCAATTTTTCATGTTTATAAATTCTCTTTAAATTTTTAAAAGTCTGGGTAATTAACATTTTTCTTTCCACCTATAATCTAATAAATTTATGTAGTATTGTGATTTTCCTTCTTTACACATGCAAATTTTGTTTGAAATTATTAGAATATTAGAGCAATATATTTAATATCTTATAATATATCTTAATAAGATTAGGTTTTATCTTATAATATTTTTTTATGATTAGTTTCCATATTAATTTCTAGGTAATTATGGTGATTTATTTCCTAATTAGAAATCTATTGATTAATATAAATAGGAGTTATTACATAGTCTTTTATGAAGTCTCAAGTTATCATTGTATATTTATTAATTATTTTTCTCTCGTTCTTCCATTTTTCTCCAAAATCCTATAAGTTAAATATATATATATATATAGATAGATAGTAAAATAACAATTGTACTACCAAAAATTAAGGAGAATAAAATATTTCATAAAGAAAAATTTTCCATATTTTTACCCTATATAATCTTCACATCCATATTTTTAAGTTGTTTTCTGTAGGGGTGTTCGCGGTTCGGTTTGGATCAATTTTGAGGTAAAAAATCATCCGATCCGATCATTGCGGTTTTATTATTTCATCATCCGATCGGTTTTGATATTTTTTCAAATCCGATCCAATCCGGTCCATTTTAAATTGGATTTGATTGGATCGATTTTTGGTTTTTTAAAGCAACAATAAATATTTAATAAAATTGACCAAATAATAAATTAATAGTAAACATCTTTTATTAGAACTTACATTTATTAAAATTAATATAAAATTATATAAAAAAATGACATGAGACATGAAAACTAAATTAAAACTAGTTTTATATTGATATATTTATAGAAATATTAACATGATATTAGATAATAAAATTATAAAAAGTATATTAGTATAAGTATTTTTATAAATATATATGTATATAAGTATAAATATATAATTATTTTATAAGTAATAATATATGTATATATAAGTTCGGTTTGGATTGGTTTTCAACATAGGATCCGAAAACCAATCAAATCCAATAAAAAATTAAATTTTTTTGGTTTGCAGTTTTTGGATTTCGGTTTGATTCGATTTTCGGTTTTTCGGTTCGATTTTTGCGGTTTGCATTGGATTTGATTGGATATGAACACCCCTAGTTTTCTGTACAACTATATCACATGAGTGTTTTTTAGCTAAATTGATTAATTAACCCAATCAACCCAAAATTAAAACTATACAAGTTTGAATTGAAAATCTATCAAACCTATATATAGTTCATCAATTATATTAGATGTCGTTTGGGGTGGTTGTGAGTTTTCAGTTTTTGGTTTTAAAAAAATTCCAACCAAGTTTTTACAACTTAAAATCGAAAACTAAAAATCATTTTTTGTGGTTTTCAAAGTGGACGTTTTGAAAATCACAAAAAAATGTTTTTTAATTTTCAGTTTTGAGTTGTAAAAACTTAGTTAAAATCCTTTGAAAACTAAAAACTGAAAACTCGCAACTACTCCGAACAGCCCCTTAGGTTTCAATCATACCACTCAACAAAACCACATCCAACCTAATCACCCAATGCTAATCAAGTAGCATTAATCACTTCTTTTTTAAAAAAAATCACTTATATGAAGGCTGCACATTTAAACCTCATTAGTGCACCTTTTTAAGCTAGCTTTTTCTTTTATAGGTTGGTTTTATGGGGCGCATTGCAATTAATTAACCACCCTGATATATTTTTCTGCACAATATCTTAATCCTAACTAATTATGGATTTAATCGCAAAATTCCTATTTCTTTCCTAATTTGGTTAGTTAGACTGCCTAGCTTTGAGATTTTAAAATTAATTCCTTAAATCTCTAATTCCTATAAAAAAATACTTGTTGATGATCTGACAAGCATACCAAAATCCCAGCAGTATAATAGTAAGTAAGAGTATCGTATCCACATGGAACGGTTCAATTTATAAAAATTAGTGGTCACAACTATCAAGTGAAAACGGATGATTGTTTGTTGAGAATTGCGAAAATAAATGAAAACTGAAATTAAATTGAGATAGAGATAGCAAAAATAAAACGGATGAACTTACCAAGACTGATCTTTAAAATAAAACCATACAATCAGATGGTTTTGGACGTATAAATGCTCAACAACCCCTTGTTTAAAATCATTTCTTAAAAGAATCACTTCTTTTTTTTAAAAAAAAATCACTTATATGAATTTTTAAGATGTTTGTCTAAACTTTTTTCAAGAAGCAGAATCAGAAAATAATTAATTTTCTGCTTTTTTTAAGAAGCAACTTAGAGTTGCTTCTTGAAAAAAGCAGTTAAAATAGAAGAGAGAGAGAACTGTTTAACAATGTGAATGCATTTATTAAACAATGTGAAAGCATTTATTATAGCAAATAAAGTGTTTTTTTATGATTGTAGCCAAACAAATATTTATTTCTGATTATACAAGAATCTCTAAAATAAAATCAATTTTTTAAGCAATTTAAAAAAGTATTTTTTAAGCACAAACAAACTGGCTCAATATTCCTTCTTATATTTAAAAAAAAAAGGAAAAAGTAAATATTTAAGTCCAAGCACGAGGTGAATGTGGTGATTTTTTTACCACAAAGGAGAATGAATCCTTTTATGTGGGATTTTTATAATATCTTATTATCATGTAAAAATTTTACATTTTTCATTATTTTCATATACATTAAATCAATAAGATTATATGAAATTAAATTTATAAATATTTACAGAGAGATAAATAAACACAAATTTTTTACATAGTGTTGAGATCTCACAACGGAAAATATGATTAAAATAATTCTTTCTTAAACTCTTAAACTAGCTTTTCGAGTTGAGTTAGATCTAATCTCAAATTCTATAATGATATTAGAGTTTATTCAATATTTATTATTAGACCACCTTTAAATGTGCAATATATAGTCCTAATAAGGGTTGAATAATCCCCACCTTTTTAAGCTAGCTTTTGGTTGAGTGATGTTTAGCTTAAATTCTAAACATAATAAAACAATATACAAATCTTACATAACAGGATCCATTCTATTAGAAGAACATGACGAGCTTACGAAACTTTTCACCAAATGAAGATAGGTCTTAAGGTCATGACATGTAGCAATATCTACCTTCTTGAGATATGGTGACTCCTTACTACTTAGCCTCAACTCTTGTCCAATGTCAGCATAGACCAACTGCGTGTCCTCCACGCGCCTCTGCAACCACGCTGACAAGATTCCAACGTGGATATCCCCACTGCTTGCCATGTCATCATTATTAACCACAAATCCGGGAACTTTGGTCACAACATCATCAGAGTTTACAATTCTCAATATCCTAATCCCACTTTGCTCTAATTGCTTCCTAAAACTCTCATTTCCTACACGAGGTCCTCCAAAGGAAACAACCGTCACCATTGGTGCATTCTTGAAAGTGGCAGTTATATCATACGCGCTTAGGATTGCGAGTGCGGCTCCAAGGCTGTGGCCCGTTAGGGTTAAACTAAGTGGCTCATTGGTGTATGTTTGAATTATTCTTCCAATTTCTTCTCTTATCATTTCTTGCAAACTTTGGTATATAGTGGTTTTGGACGTATAAAGGCTCAAAAACCCTTGTTCCACCATTGGACAAACACCGTCTTCTACCTCTACGTGACCAGGCAAGTACGTTAAGGTGGCGCGTAAGTTTTCTAACCACTCAAGGCAAGTAGTTGTTCCTCTAAATGCAATCACCACGTCTCGGCGACCAAGACGTGATATTTCCTTCTTGTGTTCACATACTGCCACGTATCCGATCCAACTAGATCGGATACATGTAAATTTAGACATATCATGTATCCACGCTGGCATGTGGATACCACACGTGGTGCGTAGATTTTTGGTTAATCGGTATCCATAAGTTGTCATCCCACAACGGTTTAAGAGGGAGTTCTTTGAGTAAAGACACGTGGCATAGGTAAGGGAAGAAGGGTCAAAGTCAAAGGAGCGATAGGCAGCATCAACAAAGTGGCCATATCTAAGGATTTCGGAGCGTAGGTTATCATCAAGAGGATCTAGCAAGCCTTCCCAGTTGTTGATTCCTTGGTATTGCTTCCACTTTTTACGGAATTTGAGGGAGTTGCATTTGGCTGAGAAAGGTTTGAATCGACTCCATGAGAATAAAAACTTGTTGAATGGTGAACTTGTGTTGTTGGATTCAGAGGGTGAAAAAGTAGGGTTATTAGGTTTGGAAATTGAGGATAGTGAACGTGGTTGGATTGTAGCTGCTCTAAGCCTCATTATAGTGATGATATTTGGAATTTGGCTTTGTTGGTATGATAGCCTCGTTGCAATTTGAGTATTTGCATGGAATTTATATGGGGCAATAGAAGAAAGTGGATGGTGGTGGGGGTACAAGAGAGGGCCTATTAAAACTATGAGTCATAACTTGCCTTTATTTATTTATATTTTTTATGAAAATTTTGTTAAATAATTTATCATAAACTAACCACATGTGTCATACTGTTTTTTGTTGATTTACTTTTAGGGAAATTCTAGAGTACCCTCTGGTGAGAGAGGGTTTTGGTACCTTCTTTGTTCATTTAGTGAATTTCTCTCAACTTTTTTAAATGATCTTAGTATTTTTATACTTATAGGACAATATTTAACTATTAGAATTTGTATTTTTAATTTTTGAAAAGACTTTTTGATCCCCTGTAACCATTATCATGTATTTTTTATTGTATTCCCTAATTTTTTTCGCATTCTCATTTGCAATACACATGTGTCTCATTTAAAATCTACTTTATGTCTTCGAAATAATTTAGGACGGAGTACATAACTTGTTTCTATGAAGTTTTGGCCTATTCAATAAAAAAAGTGACAAGAAGATACCAAAACCCTGTCTGACGGGAGGGTACCAAATTGCGACCCTTAATTTTAACAGCTCATAATGAGTAACTTAAAGATATTTGTTAATGAATTAAAAAATAAAAAATAATTAATAAATTAAGCTTTTAAAAAAATTATTATAGACGCATGCAATATTATGACAATTTTACGAACGTAGCACACAGGGGATTAGGATCTAAGTTACTCCATTTAATTAGTAGTTTTTTTAAATGTTGAATTTTATTAGTCTAACCGTTAAATTAATTAAAAGTTCTTATCATGTAAATCAAGTCTACAAAGTTTCATAAATTTTAAAAGATATTTGATATTTCATCAAATGACTTTAATTTAATGTATAATTTACTTTTTAAAATATAAATAAATATTGACTATAAAATTATATATAAATATCAAATTTATCTAAAATTTAGTATGCATGATCATCATATTAATATTCAATTTTTAGAATTGATAAAATTCAATGTTTATAAACAGTTACTGAGCGAGGTAACTTGATTCCCACTCCCCACATATGTGTGTGTGCATGTGTGTGCATGTTACAAACATATATTGGTAAGTTTATAAGTTACATTTAGTGGTGCATGGTTAATTTGGATTTAATTGATATACACTGTCAGTGTAAAGAAGTTTTATACAGACATCTAATGATGCGTTACCACATCATTTAATAAATGACACCTCATGTGTTATTAAATTCAATAAATGATATGATAACACATCATTGAATGTCTGTGTGATTTTTTTTACACTGAGAGTGTATATACGTTAAACTCATATAATTCTATAATAAATACTATTGTTTCCTTGTCATGATGAGTCCATTTATTCATTTAACCATGATCTAGGAAGCTTTCATTGAGCTTTCACATCATATAGCAACTTCTTCACTACAAAGATTTTAGATATAATTTATGGGTGATTATAGGATGAATTAATCCTTTTAAGTTTAGATCTATTAGTCTCTAAAATGTATTATTATAAAAATTAATATTTATTTTATAATATATTAATAAATTTTAGTTTAAAATATGTTTTTGGTTGCTATAAATGAATCGAGTTTTACCTTTAATCCTCGCGAATGATTTCTTTTTTTTTTCTTTTGCATTCCTTCAAATACAATTTTTTAAATTTATCCCTGTCGTTAATTCACCTATCATGTCTAATGTCTTCTCTTCCCCCTCCCCTCCTCCTTCATTAATTTCTTTCTCCACAACAAAATTAGAGCAGCTTATGGGTTGTGTGTGGCTTAAAGGCTGGTAATGCTAAAACAAAACACCAGACAAACAACCCAATAAAAGTTCCTGTTTAGTAATTCCAACTTTTTTTACTCTAGAAAAAAAAAATCACTTGTTACTTGCACCGGGGTAGAGGATTAAGATTACGAATCGACAACTTTCTTTCTTTTTCTCAAAGCCCTTACAAAATGTTAGAGTTAATAGGTGTATTAACAACAAAAATGAATTAAAAATTATATTTAATTATTGGGGTGTAAAAAAATCATTTTTGAGAACTAAAAATAAAAATTAGTCTATTCAAGGGATTAAAAACATATTTTACCCTAATTTTTAAATATTAAATTTATATTATTTATGTTCTTTTATAATCCATTCTAAAATTCCCCATGATTTCTACTATTAATAGTTTGTGTTTTGATGACCAAATAAACAAATGAAGAGAAATAAAATCTTCGCTAAACAAAAGATTTTGATTGGTGGGCTGAGATTAGGATATATTTTATTATTTTCCTTAATTATGGACGCAAAAAATATATGCAGAGTTGACTATATGATCGATCGAAATTGTTGGCCACTAAAGGTGTATTAATAGTGAGAAAATTTGATTAATTTTCATGAATTGATAGATTTAAATTCATCATTGTTATTTTCGCCAAATATATTCAGAATAATGATGGGCTTCACACCGCTTCCAGTGTGACACCGAGAAAAATAACAAGAAAAAAAGGAAAATAATAAATGTTGTGTGGTGTAATAAGATACTCCCTCCGTTTCTTTATCTATCATTTAAGGTTTTTGTATAAGAATTAAAGAATGCAATAACTATGTTTTTTAAGCTTTATTTTTTTTCAAAGATACACTTTCTCTATCTTTCATTAATGCAATATATTAATATTTCTCTTTTCTCAATAAGTATGCATAAACACCATGTTTTATATTTGTTTGGTTTACCTCTTACCATAAATTTTTTGTTGGAAACAAAAAATATATTTATTAAAACTTTGACATTTATAATATAGCTTTATAATAAAAATTTAAAATAAAAAAATCAGATTACAATAGGGATAAAATTGGAAAGATAACATTTATTATTACATTGGTATCTGAAAACGACGCATATTTAAAAACAAATTTGACACTTTAAAATGATAATTAAAAAGAAACCGACGGAGTAGAAGAGTGATGGTATAAAGTAAGTGGTGATAATGTTGCATGTGTTTATTATCATTAGCAGGCCGAAAGTTTTACATAATTAAGCTCATAAGCGACAAAGTGAGTACTAAAATTACAATGAGTTTAATATATATGCACTGTTAATATAAAAAAAATTTACACAAATATTTAATGATATGTTGTCTATCATTTATTGAATTTAATAATACATGAGGTGTCATGTTCATTAAATAATGTGACGGCATACCATTAAATGTTTATATAAAATTTCTTTACACTATATTAATTAAATTCAATTACAATAAGCTGGCAACTAGGAAAAAAATATTAAAGAGTCAATTACTTTAGACGCAATTTATTTGTTCTAAGACAATTACCTTATAAGTTGATTGCAAAGTTTGTGAATAAACCTTTGAATATATTTTTTATCCACTAAAGTAAACAAATTTTAACAAGAAATATTTTTGTTATATTTTTATTACAAATATTTACAGCAAGTAGTGAAAATATTACTCCGAATGAGGGAATTCTCATTTGTACATATGGTGTAACTTCAAATTAGGTATTGTTTGGTTGAAAGGTTTTACAGAAGAGGGATTTTAAAAGAATTATTATATTTGATTTAATATTTTAGGTGGAGGGATCAAAATCCCTCGTGATAGTATTTTACCTCCCCTCCTCCAAAAGTGAGAGATTTTTGGAGGGGAGGATATAGGGTTTAAAATAAATTAATTAAAATTATTTAAATATCCTTCCACTCATATTAATAAAGTTAAAAGTTATAAAATATATATAAAGGTATTAAAATAAATTGGTTTTATTTTCCCTTTCTCATTCCTTGTGAACCAAACAAAAAAAGGTTGTCTATTCCCCTCCTCTCCTTAAATCAAACAAGATAAATGATCATCTCAACTTCCCTTATTTGATATATACAAATAGATCCTTAATGGTCATAAAGGAATTAATAATACTTTCTTATCTTTTGAGATGTTTTGCTCGGTCGGTCACTCAAGTTTTTATTTATAAATAAATTTCTTAACATTTTAGGACTTTCAAGAAAACTTAATTAATAGAAAAAAAATAAATCCAACTTTTTTATTGCCACCAAGGAGTGTACGTACTAATTAAAAGAGATTATATACGAATAAAAAAACCCAAGAAGAAAAAAAAGCATGCTATTGTTTTCTGACCCAACAAAATTAACATAAATAGAAGAAAAAAAAAAGAGAAATACATTAAAAAACCCTTAAGGAGAAAAAGGAAGAATGAAAGGAAAGGGGGCAACTCAAAAGCAATATGTGGGGTTAGATTTTCTGAGTATTTTAGCATGAATTTTTTAAATGATTATTATTAATTCATCTTATATACATCTTTAACTTTTATTGTTTTATTTGTCACTCTGCCCTAGAATCGAACTATCCTTGGAATGAATCAAGTACATTTTCTCTTAAATTAAACTCAAATAATTATATAAAAACTATTTAATAAAAATAAAACTATTCATTAATTTTTTATAACGGATAAAATGTAGGTTGAAATAGATAAATTAAATTTTATTTGGTCCACCTTAACATGTCCTATTTTAAAAACTTGAAAAAATCACACCACCCTAAATATGCTCGTCTCATATATAATCACCATAAGGCCAAAGTATTTTTATCTATGCACAAACATAGATATGTTTGGTTTAAAAACAATGTAAATAAAATATTGAGGCGTAGCTAAAGGCATGACATGGGTGGGTTGGGACGGGTTTTGCCCTCGTCGTCTCCGTAAATGTTAAGGCGAGTTCAGGTTCAAGTTTAAAGAGAGCGTGTATGAAATTATGAAACACAACCGCGGGTTTGGGTTCGGAGAACCTGCGGGGATTTCACATTCTCTATTTTTTATAACTTAAATACATGTTTTTAAATAAGTCATATATATCTAATATATTCTAATTTAATAATATGTAAATATAGACCGTGATAATCCTAAAAAAATAAAAAACATAACTATATTATATTTTAAGGAAAATATATAAGTTTTTTACATTTATTATTTAACTATTAGGATAATTAAAATTATTTAATTAGTATATCGATGCAGGTTCTTGCACCCCAAATCCGCCCCCGCCCCCGTTAAAGGCGGGTTGGGTTCGGGTTTTACTTAAACCCGGTTAAAACGAGTTTTCTCCATCAAAGTCGGGGCAGGGCGGATCGATACCCGTGAGATCGGGTTTGAGTGTCATGTCTTTAGACTCTTAATATGGACTTGCATAGTAATCATGTATTTAATAAAATTTGGATTAAATTATAGTATTTCATTTGGATCATTATATTCATACATTTATTTTTTCTTACAACTTATTTTCCATTCATTTTTCTACTTTCTTTATATTCTTATCCTTTTCTTTTCTATATCTTATTGAAATCTTATCCTAAGGTTGACTTCTAACAAATTGTAACAAACCTTATCTTCAAATTCAAATTGTTGTATATATACAGTTATACTTGGATGTAACAAATTGAGATTTTAAAATTAATAAACCTCAATTATTTTATTCTTTATATCTCTCATCTCGCCTAAAATAAGGTGTACATTGATTATTATCCATTTCAAGTAACTCCTTACTACTTTTATTATTATTGATATATAAATATAAATCTTGTGGTATATTTTTCTTGATACATAATAATTAGTTTAACTGTGTATTATTATCACGAGGAGAGAACCTTTATTCTCATCCAATATATATTATAATTGCTCCGTTGAAATTATACAAGATTGTTGTACATATAAAAAATGTTAGTGATAATTGTTTATGAAGATTGATAATGGTTGTCCCATGCATCTTCATCTTAATTTACCCAATTCTTCAATACATTCTTCCACTTTATGGGTTTATTGGTCGGTAATAAAAAAAAAAACTTGTCCTTTGTGCTTGTAGCCGTCAAATTAGTAAACCAATTTTGGGGGAAACATATAAATTCGAGCACCTCATTTTTTATTATTCATATTTCTTAAATAGGTACTACCAGTACGTATTAATAAGTTCTTATTAAGTAACTCTCATCTATAACCAACATCTCATTTTTTTACTATTCACAAATCCTAAATGGGTCCCACTACTATACATCACCCACTTTTTTATTTTATTATTTAATTTTTTAATAAATAATAAAATAATACTCCCTCGGTTCTATTTATAAGACAATTTAGATAAAAACACACATATTAAGAAAAATAATTAATGCGTTGATTTTCAAGAAATTACTCTATGAGATTACACATTTACCCCTATTTAAAATTGAACTCCACTACCATGATAATTATGTCACCTTAAAACCTTTAATGATCAACAATGGTAAAAATGAGAAAAAAAACAATAAATGCTTCTAGATTAGTGCATTTTGTCTTATAAATAGGACCATGGAAATGTTTTAAACGTTGTCTTATAAATAGAACCGGAGGAACTAATACTCCCTCTGATTCTATTTATAAGACAACGTTTGAAATCTTTCCATGGTCCTATTTATAAGACAAAGTGTACTAATCTAGAAACATTTATTATTTTTTCTCATTTTTGCCCTTGTTAATCATTAAAGGTTTTAAGGTGACACAATTACCATAGTAGTGAAGTTCAATTTTAAATAGGGATAAACTTGTAATCTCATTAAGTAATTTCTTAAAAATTAACGCATTAATTATTTTTCTTAATATGTATGTTTTTGTCTGAATTATCTTATAAATATGATCGGAGGGAGTATTTTTTGCGGTTCGAAACCACCAAAAAGTATAGGAAAATTAAAAAAAAGAAATTCACTTTGTGACAGTTTTAAACCGCCACACTCCGCAGGGAAATAAAAAAATGTGTTATCTACGGTTTAAAACCACTAATAAATGCATCAAAAAAATTTGTTAACTATAAAAGCTTTTCTGACGTTCGTCGATTTTAAATCACTAGAATAAATAAATAAATAAATAAATAAATAAATAAAAAAAAATAAAGCATCCGTGCTCTACTAAGCACCAACACTAAATAACCCTCATCTATTTTTACTTTAGTGGCAATTTCCCATGGAATGTGATATTGGTGCTTATTAAGCTAGGGTGACGACCTTTTATATAGTTTCATTCTGTTGATACTCATTATTGCAATTGAAGCCTACCATCTTATCGGTTCATGATGGGAATCATGAATTGTTTTGTCATTTTCATGGTCCCTACCTATTTCCACACGTTTCCCATAAGCTACAGAACTACAGGAAATTGATGTAAAATTATATGCTCTGTGTCTCTCTGAGTGTTATCTTTGTGTGTCTCCACCATTGCATTTCTATACAACACTATTAATTAACCAGAAATGTAATTCATACAACCATACAACAATACAATTAGGAGAGATAAAAAGAGAAAAGAGAAAGAAGAGAGAGAAATATGAGATTTGATAAGTGATGTGATGGAGAAATATAGAGAAAAAAAAGTATGTTGTATGAATTGTTGTATCTTTTGATTGTATGAATTTATTATCTCTTAATTAATTGATCACCACCTCTAGAATATTCCCAAAGCTTCGCACATGGGAATGCAGGTTTTAACGGATTTAAGTACTACATATATATTTGCATATATCCTTCATCTAAGTTAATTATACTATCTCCATTAATTCTTATTTATTTGCCTATTTAATTTTTTATTTTATTTATTTGTTTCATTTATAAACTAAAGTGTGTATTAATTACATTTATTTACCCTTAAGAAGAGAGTATTATTACATTTTTATTTATTTATTTTTTCAATTTTTATCCTTAATTATAAGAGAAATAATAAATAAAAATTAATAATCAAAATAAAAAATAAATAATATATTTAAAAAATAAAATAAATTTAATATAAAATAGTACATTTATTATATAAAATACTCTCTTATGTCTTTTTTATAAAGCACTTTACAATTTCTATGCAACATTTATTACTCCACCGGTTTCTTTTTATGAGTCGTTTTAGAGTTTCAAACTTATTTTTAAATAAGTGTCATTTTCAGATACCAATGTAATAATAAATGTTATTTTTTCAATTTTACTCCTTCTTAATCTGATTTTTTATTTTAAATATTTATTATAAAGTTATATCATAAATGTTCTACAAATTCAAAGTCTTAATAAATGTATTCTTTATGTTTCTAACAAAAAATTTATGGTATAGAGGTAAAACAAGTTTGAAAAAGGAATTCTTTCATTGTGAAAAAAGAGATATTAAATGCATTAATAAGAGAAAGAGAAATGATATAATTAGAAAAAAATGGGCTAAAAAGACATAGTTATTGGTATGTTTAATTTGATTAAATGTGATTTATAAAAAGTAGCGTTGGAGTAATTAGTACTACATTTAACTGTGTTCAAAACAGTTAAAAATTGAAGGTATAACTGCTTGTGAGACATATAGAAGCTTCTCCTTCAGTAGATCAATTGGCTCCTTCCCATTCCCAATGGTCCCTTTTGTTGACTTATGTGGTGACTCGTTATGTTAGTGATATATGTATGTTTTAGTGGTGTCCAACCCCTGTTGTTTTTGGTTTGTGGTGTGATCACTGAGGTCCTTAATTAGTTTTTCCAGCTATATATCTACTGAAAAAAGTGGCCTTTGCTAGGAGTGCCCTTATGTGCTCTCTGTAGATCACATTCTCCTAACTTTTTGGCGAAAGATACTTTCCAATTAAAATTATGATTTTGTGTTAGCTTACATAGTGAATGTTTGATTTGGTGTTGAGAAATGACTGAATCAAATTTAGATCTTTTAACACAACTATTTATAGTGTTGGAAACATGAGTTAATCACGTTTTAACGCTAAATCAAACACACACATAAAAGATTTTTCCATTAGATGTATTTGTTTTAGTTACTTAGAAATATTTCCAGCAGGAAAGCTAACTTAATTAGAAATATAATCCATGTTTATGTTTGACCCATTAATAATTTGTATTTTATTAATTCTAGGAAAACAAATTTTTTTATAATTTTTCTTATTCTTATTTTCATGAGGATGGTGGATATTTTCTTATTCATATTCTCATTCCTACAACTTTTTCCTACTTTTTAAATTTTGAAAATTATTTCCATCAATGTTAAACGTTAAGCAGATAAGTTTTAGAATTTACCGTGAGTCCTCTGTTTTATGTTCCTAGCTAGTCCTAGCAATATTAGTCTAAATGATATAATTTTATTCTTTGAAACAATGACACCACCTTAAAGAATTTTATCGGTATATATATTACATTGTTAGGGATGAGAATAGGCGGATCGAGTCGAGCTAGGCTTTCTCATATTTGAACCTGACCTGCACCTTAAATCCATGCCTAAGTATGGTCTGTTTACCTAATATAAGCTTTATTTTATGGCCTGAGTCTGACCTATTTAAAGTCTCACTTGACCTGAAAGCCCACTTAAAAGCCTGTTTTATAGTAAGGTATTTAAATATATCATAAGCATGTATTTAAATAGACTTATAAGCTCAATCTTTTATGGAAGACAACATACTTATATATTTACACAAGTTAATAAGTATATAGTTATAAGACAATATAATAAAAATCTTTATAATAATAATAATAACAATATATAAAATATTAGTATTTAGTTAAATAGGTCGGTCTGATAGGCTCAAAAGGTTTTTTCGATGCCCTAAAGCCTGATTTGTTTTGTAGGCTTTTGAAAATTAAAGCCTTAACATGATCTATTTAATAAATTGACCTGGCCTGGCAGATTGTAGGCCCCTCACAAGCGGTCTGACCCATGGCCGGCCCAAGGGGGAGGCTACTAAAGCAATGGCTTTAGGCCTCACCCATTATAAGGCCTCAAAATTTCTATAGGTATATATTTTATATACTAAAATTAATAAAATTTTTATATCAAATACAAAAAATATTATTACTTTTCATTTGTTAAAAATATATTTATATATTTTAAAAAGTATATATATTATGTGAGGCCTCTTATCTCTTATGAATAGACCCTCATTTTATAATTTGCTTTAGGCCTACAAAAGTATTAGGCCGACCTGGTCTGACTTGTTTCCACCCCTATTAAAGAAGTTAATTCTTTTAAAAATTTAAAGATTTATAAGAGAAAGTAAAAGTGCTTTAAAGATGAAGATATTAAATAAGAAATGTTTATAACTGTATCATTTTTATATTTATTATTAATAAATTCTAAAACGAGAGAGCACAACTAATTTGTCATAATAAAAGTAATTTATATATAATCTTATATAGAGTTAACAGTAATAATCTTGTTGGGATTTTATGATTTTATCTAATGCATCACCTTAATACGAAAGGTTAATCTTATATATAGTTGCCGTTATAAAAAAATCTTATACCTGAAAAATGAAAGATATCATGCAAATTCTTTACAGATACGAAAGTGATGAGGATTTGGCAAGTGTACCAATATTCGTATCAAGTAGATAAGTGATGATTAAGTAGGATAGTCTCCATAGGGATGGAGAATTCAAGTACCAAAATACAGAGAATTTGGTTAGTTGAAATAAAGAATCACAAATATATCAATGTAACAAAATATAATGCAGAAAATAAAACTAGGAACTTTAAATCAAGATGTTTAGAATGCAAAAGAAAAGACAAAGATTGTGAAAAGCAATATAAAAAACGATTAGGGGTTGGTTCCTCTTAATTCTCCCTCTATGGAATTCAATAGCATATTCAATCCAGTGGTTATGATTCAATTCATGATCCAATTCACAAATATAGTTAAGTCCCAATTCCTTGGTGAATTAACCCTATATATATCATCAACCAAGAACCCTAATTACATAGGTAAACTCAATGGAGACATTCATTAATATCAAGAATTGATAAAGATCATACAAGAATCAATTCCTAACCCTAGGTAATTAACTTCTTATGTTGTTTGCTTCATATCCAAGTTTTTCCCCAATTTCCCAATTGTGAGAATCACTCTAAGTTCATGCAATTGAGTGGCCAAATCAATTGAAGCATTAAGGGTAGAAGAAAACAATGTAATTGGATCACAATACTTTGAATTAAAATAGAAAATATAATTCACATAGAGTTTGAACTAAGATTCCCCAATCCCTAACCTAAAGGATTTAGAAATCTATTACAATTGAAAAGTAAAGAGAGAAAAGAGAGACAAATTCTAAAGAAGAACTCATTCTAAAGAGATTTGAAACCCTAATCTCCAAAAGAGAAAACTTTATGTTTTCCGATCCTAATCTATGAGAAAGAATCCTAAAAGTCCCTTTTTAAAAGGATAAAAGAGCCTATTTATATATTGTCAGCGCGTGTGGTCACGAATTTACTTTCTTGTCCCCATAAGCTTATCTAAAGGCAATCTCCTCTCATCCTTTTGCTTCACTTAATCAAATACCTACAAAAACACAAAATTAATAACCAATTAAAGCATATTTAGTCAAATTTAATTACTACCACCTAAATAACACAAATAGGTATTCCTAAACATTTTTAATTGATTTTTCACCTACTTTAATAACCTAAATGACTAAAATTACCTAAAACTAACCTATAAATCCACTAATAATGTGGATTTATCATAACCCCAAGCTTAAAACTTTGCTTGTCCTCAAGCAAATCATTATGTTCAATCAAAATAATTACAAAGTCACACCAAGGGGTTGGAATCCAAAAATGACCTTTCACAATTTTCTTCCAAAATTAATCATTTCACTGTTAAGTTCATTCATCAAACAAATACTCACAAGTATTAGCTAAAATTACACAACCGCAATACTTTCCACAATAGTTCTTAGTTCAACTCTTGAAACATCACAAAATAATATGTGTTGTAGCTTCACAAAACAAAGAATGAATTGCATTCATCATCCTCACCGGTCTAGAGTTTCACTCACCACTCTTAAGTGTTTGAGGACAGTGTTTACTCTCATAGATTGCTACTCAACTTAAGAGCCACTACCATAGGCTTGACAATATTCTAAAATCTCTACTGCTTATGCAAATGCAACCACACATCAAGGGGACTTTTATTGGGTTGTAATGGGGCTAGGGACTAGGTAGATATGCATTAGGTTTTAAGGTTGAACCAAAAGAAAATCAAGGGATATAGGTGATGAGTAAAGAATTAATATGGAATTAGGTGTTGATCTCATTTCAATCCCTTTTTTATTTATTTTTCTTTTTTTTACCTTCCTTTTTTCCTTTTTCTGCACTTTTCTTCTTTCTTTCTTTTTTTTTCTCTTTTTTTGTATGCACTCAAAAATATTTACATTTGTGAACAAAAGCAAGTAGCTCTTGCTACTTAACCCCAAACTTAAAATATTTGCTTGACCTCAAGCAAAGAGAATATATAACCCCAAACTTAATTCAAAACTCATCTCTTAATGTAACCTACATCCCTTAATCCTCAATGGTTGGGAGATATATGTTTTTTCACTTAAAGTTTGTAATGAGTTTAAGAACAAAGGGAGGAAACAGGCACAAAAGGGCTAAGCAAAGGATAAAAATATAGGGTGGCTTATTTGGCTAACTGAGTAAACAGAAAGAAAAATGCATTAATCACACATGTGGCTGCATAAACACTTGCAATTTTGATCAAGAAACATGTCAAGTTCTGAAGTGAAATCCTATAAGTGAGAGTTGAACACTTAGAAGAAATAATGAAAGTGTATAGGCTCAAATCCTCTCAGTTTAAATTGTGAAAGCAATCCATGCAATGCAACCTTCCACCACTAACACAAAAATCAAGCAGAGTTCTAATTTCCCAAAATGGCCAGGACACAGTTAAGAAATTGAAGCACCCTTATGAAAATTATTTTCAGAAAGAACCAACAACAATATGATTAATCAGGATTAACAAGAAAATGTCAAATCTCACAACCAAAGGCAAAGAACCAAACACAACAACAACATGAAAGTGCCAATTTAGTAAATAAACAAAGCAAAGCATAGAAAGACACTCCCTGCGATGCTTGAGAGTGCAGTTGTCCTTGTGAGTATACAAATCATCTTGTGTGGCTGCTCGAGATGAAAAAATAAGGACTTTTTACATGAGGACATTCACACACCAGTAGCTTTTAGCCTTCAAATAGTCTCTTTTCTGCATTGAACAAAAATAAAAAGTTAACAAGAAAACTACTAAAGCAATGATTACTCATATATAAATTCCTACCAACCTAGATCTTAATTATAGTTAGTTGTTAGAAGAAATAACACTAAATGAGATGGGTCCTATAGAACATAACTAAACTAGAATAACTATAACTAAAGTAAATCAACATAAAAGAAAAAAAAAACTATGGGTTGCCTCCCATATAGCGCTTGTTTAACATCATTATCTTGACACAAAACTCCTTTTTCATGGTGGCTGAAGGCGTGAGGAAGATTTTACTCCATTTTTCTTCATAGCACTATATTTCAAATGTGAAGGAAGAAACTTCAACTCAAACTTTGGATTTTCTTGAACCATATCTTCTTTTTCTAACTTCTGTTTCTTTAAAAATGAATCCACTGCATCAACTCTCAAACATTGTTGCTTGTCATCAAACTGTTGTGTACCTTCAAAAACATTGAAGGTAACTTTCTCATCTTGTACCCTTACAATTAATTTTCCCTCCTGAACATCTATGAGAACTCTTCCAGTTGCTAAGAATGGTCTACCAAGTATAAGTGGCACATTAGAATCTTCTTCCATGTCAAGAACAACAAAATCAACAGGAAAAATAAATTTATCCACTTTTATAAGAACATTCTCCACAACTCCGTATGGATGCTTGATTGATTTATTAGCCATTTGAAGAGCTATCTTTGTATGCTTGACCTCTCCTACTCCCAACTTCTTCAAGATTGATAAAGGCATTAGATTTATACTTGCCCCTAAGTCATAAAGAGCTTTGTCAATAAAAACACTTCCAATAATGCATGGAATTAATTGTGAAGCTGCCAGGATCTTTGAGTTTAGGGGGAGCTTCCTTTGCAATATGGCACTGCACTCTTCTGTCAAGGCCACTGTTTCATCTTCCTTTAGTCTTTTTTTCTTACTAAACAACTCTTTCATGAACTTGGCATAGGAAGGTGTTTGCTCTAGTGCTTCTGCAAAAGGAATATTAATTTGTAGTTTCTTGAAGATGTCTAGAAACTTAGCAAACTACTCATCCTTTTCCTTCTTCTTTCTCACATGAGGATATGGGAGTTTTACATAAGGAGGTATTTCTTGTTTATGCTCTAAATCTCTCAACAATTGTTTCTTTGTTTTCTTCCAAGGTGCATTCTCATCAACCAACTTGAGCTTAGGTTTCTCTTGCTTTGATTCTTCAATTTTCTCTTGATTAACTTGTAGCTTTTCCTCAACTTTTTTTTGCAGTAACTTCTTTTGATCCCTCTTCTCTTCTTGTTTGATTCACCTTGATTTTTGGCTCAATCACTATACCACTCCTTGTAGTTATGGAATTACAATGCTCCTTTGGGTTGACTATAGTGTTCCCTGAAAAACCTCTTGAGCTAACTTAGCCATGTGTTTTGAAAGTTGGCCAATTTGATTTTCTAGGTTTCTTATTGAAGCCTCTTGATTCTTGAAATTTGTCCTTGTTTCCTGCATAAAAGAAGAAGTTTGTTGAGTTAGTTGAAGAAGTGCATTTTCTAAAGTAGACACTCTATCTGATAGTTGAGATTATTGTGCGGCATGAGAATTTTGTTGCACAAATGCTCCTCCTTGTTGAAATTGTGCATTATTGGGTTGAGGAATTGGCCGCCTTTGTGCATAATTCTGATTGAACGTATTGTTCTGCTAATAAGGTTGCCTAGGAGCAAAATTCTGCTGTCTCTGGAAATTCCCCATGAAATTTATTTGCTCCGAACTTTCTTGTTGGAGAAATTCCTCTTTCACATCACATGCTCCATTTGGATGATTACCTTGAAAAAAATCACAAACAAGTTGCACTTGCTTGCTTGTCTCCTTTTGCATTCCTTCAAACTTTGCATGAAGAGAGTTTATCCTCTGAGTGAGTATCTTCTGTTGTTCTAGCATTGCATCCAATGAGTTAAACTCCATAACTCCTCTCTTAGGAGTCTCTCTTTCCTTGGCCACATTGTAATTGTTGTCAGCCATAGTCTCAATTAGTTCAATAGCCTCTTCTGGAGTTTTCTTCCTTATTGCACCTCCAGCTGCTGCATCTATTGTTGCTTTTGTGCTCTCATTGAGACCATCACAAAATTTTCTAATCTGCAACCCACCCTGGTATCTCATTGTGAGGGCATCTCCTTTGAAAATCTTTGAATCTTTCCCATGCCTCATGTAAGGATTCATTCTCCCTTTGAGTAAAAGAGAGAATTTCTTGTCTCAACTTGGTTGTCTTAGGGGGAGGGAAATATTTAGCCAAGAATATGGCTTCAAGATCATCCCAAGTGGTGATGCTTCCTTGTGGTAAAGATCGTATCCAACTCTTAGTCTTGTCCCTCAGTGAAAATAAAAAGAGTCTTAACTTGATAGCTTCATCACTTACACCATTTATCTTGATCATATCACAAGCTGATAGGAAGTTTTGAATATGATTTTTTGGATCCTCAAAAGGGAGCCCCATGAATCGATCTTGATGCACTAGTTGTAGAAGAATTGGCTTGACTTCAAAATTAATGGCTTGGATTGGAGGTCTCACAATAGATGCAGTGTTTCCTCTTGGGCAAGGAAGTGAGTAATCCTCTAATGTCCTCCTGTTACCATCTCCATTGTTTGCCATGATTGGCGATCCTTGATTATCCCTCTTTGGTGGAGAGAAGTTTGTAGCGGAAAGATAAGTGCTTGGTTGCCCCACTAAATGTCTGATACTTCTTTGTCCTTCCTCTTGAAGTGAATAAGTGGTAAATCAAGCTCTGGATCAAGAAATACTATAGCTCTTTGTTTGGTTTTTCCTCGCATAAAAGAAAAGAAAAGAAAAGAAAAAAAAACAAAGTTAAACTAGATAAATCAAAATAGAAAAAGAATCCAATCTAGTAAATTCACCATTACTAATGATATTGAATTTATCAATCCCCGGCAACGGCGCCAGAAAACTTGATGAGGATTTGGCAAGTGTACCAATCGTATCAAGTAGACAAGAGATAATTAGAGTATCGTCTCCACAGGAATTGAGAATTCAAGTACCAAAGTACAGAGAATTTGGATAGTTGAAATAAAGAATCACAAATATACCAATGTAACAAAATAATGCAGAAAATAAAACTAGGAACTTTAAATCAAGATGTTTAGAATGCAAGGGAAAAGACAAAGATTGTAAAAAGCAATATAAAAAATGATAAGGGGTTGGTTCCTCTTAATTCCCCCTCCATGGAATTCAATAGCATATTCAATCCAGTGGTTATGAATCAATTCATGATCCAATTCACAAATATAGTTAACTCCCAATTCCTTGGTGAATTAACCCTGTATCATCAACCAAGAACCCTATTTCCTTAGGTGACCTCAATGGAGACATGCATTAATATCAAGAATTGATAAAGATCACACAAGAATCAATTCCTATCCCTAGGTAATTAACTTCTTATGTTGTTTGCTTCAGATCCAAGTTTTTCCCTAATTTCCCAATTGTGAGAATCACTCTAAGTTCATGCGATTGAGTGGCCAAATCAATTGAAGCATTAAGGGTAGAAGAAAACAATGTAATTGGATCACAATACTTTGAATTAAAATAGAAAATATAATTCAAATAGAGTTTGAACTAAGATTCCCCAATCCCTAACCTAAAGGATTTAGAAATCCATTACAATTGAAAAACAAAGAGAGAAAAGAGAGACAAATTCTAAAGAAGAACTCATTCTAAAGAGATTTGAAACCCTAATCTCCAAAAGAGAAAGCTCTATGTTTTCCAATCCTAATCTATGAGAAAGAATCCTAAAAGTCCCTTTTTAAAAGGATAAAAGAGCCTATTTATATATTGTCAGCGCGTGTGGTCGCGAATTTACTTTCTTGTCCCCATAAGCTTATCCAAAGGCAATCTCTTCTCATCCTTTTGCTTCTCTTAATCAAATACTTACAAAAACACAAAATTAATAACCAATTAAAGCATATTTACTCAAATTTAATTACCACTACCTAAATAACACAAATATGTATTCCTAAACATTTTTAATATATTTTTCACCTACTTTAATAACCTAAATGACTAAAATTACCTAAAACTAACCTATAAATCCACTAATATTGTGGATTTTTCAGAAAGCAATCAACATATAGAAAATGAGTATGGAACTTCTTGGTTAATAGTATACCAAATCACAACATAATTTCTTTAATTACCTGAAAATATGGATAAAGTGATTACGGGAACTCTTCACCTGAAATAGATTATAGAGGACATAAAATGGTATATCTTCCTTGCTAATGAAAAGACCAGATGAAAATGTTGAAGTAAAACACAATGATCCTAAAGCCTAAACATAGCATGCAATGGATGGTGACACTTATAAAACTATATATGAGGAACGGGGCACAACGATCAATCACACACAGAAAAGGGACTCATTGTTTAGAAAATGAGTTTAATTTTTTTTTACTGTTGACCAAGGAAAGATTTCCACTAATCAAAATTTTGCTTGTCCACTCATCAGATCTATTCTCAAAATCATCCCATCCAATCTTTGACATAAAAACAATTTGACCTTCTTTCTCTGTTCTGACCTCATGCCCTTGATGCACTATGGTATCTCCAACTTTCTATCAATTAAGTTGACTACCTTGACTTTGATCACTTGACTTGACCTCACTTTAAAAATATTAACTTAGTTGTGAAACTTGCTACCATCCTCACTCAAGGTTATTGAGCCCTTTTTGTTCCCAATTATTGAATAATTGCAAAGAAAGTTGTCAAATAATATTGAGAGATACAAACCATTTTACTTTAGACATGATTTAATAAAACAAGCATGTGAGAAAGAGTAAGATTATAAGAAAGGCTTCTATTAACATGGTATCTTTGTGGTTTATTTTTTTTAAAGGGAAGTGTTATGGATGAGAGGACCATGAGCAACAACCTCATACGGGATTGCCCCAGTATAGGTGTTCATTGATTCTTCAATCAATTGACTCATCCTCGACTTCTAGACGACACATGCCATGCTATCCCTATTGGCACTTTCCTCCTAAAGACATTGTCCCAGTAGAGTGAAAGAAAAGAAATATCTTCCTCATCATATTGAAAGTCACAATATTTGCCAGAGTATCGATCAAAGTTATCTTATTTTCCCTAACCTAGCGGGCTTCTTTTTTCTTTTCTTATTCTTTTTTAGAAACTACAACTTTTTTGAGGAATCAATACTTTGTTTCACGCTTAGCATTTATGAAAATGAAAATAGTCACTTATTTGATCAAAATGGACTTTGTAAGACTTGTAACGTAGCCAACATTAATGGTTATGAAAGAAATGATTTAAAAGGCTCAAATAAGTTTTATAGATTAAAATAGGCCCAAGAATCATTGGCTCTCATTTTTTTTAGTCAAACATCTTTATACTTTGATTTTTCCTCCTTTTAATCATTGTCTTCATTTCCATTCCCTTTTCTTTTTTTTCACAACTTTCTATTTCCTTTTTATTTTCCTCTAATTTTGTTTTCTTACTTTTCATCTTTCTATTTTTCCTTCCTATCAATTGAAACAAGACTTGCTTTCTTTCCATGCCATCCCCATTGTACTTGAAAGAAAAAATTAGGCTCAACAGGGGCAACAGAGGGAAAATAATTCAAATTTTGGATAAAGAAAGACGACAAAACACCATTTCAAATCATGACTACTCATTTCCATAATTTTAATTTTGAAACAAATTTTACAATACATGGATTCAAACTCTTCTTCCTACTTTTGTAGTTTCCATTCTCATTCTTGGAATGATTCGGTAGTGCCATAAACCTTTAAATGGCTTGTTCTCTTTATTAGAATTTGGATTGTTTTCATCAAAAGTCATAGAGAAATTGACGAGTCCCCAAGGTCCTCATGGTATTGTTTATGAGAGATTTTGTTACTTGGAAAGTACTTTACATGGAGTTAGGGAAGGCAATGATAATTTAGAAGAAAGAGAGAAAGAGAGATCTAAATTATGCACGCAAATTTGATAAACTTTTGTCTCAAATAAAATAACATATTGCAATATTATAAGAAAACTACTTGAAAGCAATAACATCAAAAACTAGTTCCAGCTATCAGACCCCGGGTAACACTTGAATAATGGAAAGATAGCTTGCAATGCATACTCTCGGACCTCCTTCTTCTAATTTAGACTTGGATTATTAACAACCTTAGGCTAACCTTATTCTTGAATGTTTATCCTTCCACAAAATCAACTTCCTTATGTTATCCTTGAAAGCCTCACAAGTACACTAGTGCAAAAAGGGGCGTTTTAAATCGGGTAAAAAAGACTTCCTAAATCGGTTGTACGATCGATATAGAAACAACCGATATAAAAAAGTTAGGACTTTTTAAATCGAGTGAATGATCGATTTAGAAAATATTTTTTAACTCGGTTATATTTTACAACTGATCTAGAAAAGTCTAATCACCAATTTAAAAAGTCTAATTTATTACCGGTCTAGAAAAGTGACTTTTTAGATCGGTTAAGCCCAATGAATGATCTAGAATGATTGTCATTACAGACGGAATAAATCTGACTCTAAGTTCCGTCTCTAATTTGTTATAAAACCCAACCAATTATGTACCGTTAATTGTCCAAGTAATATCTGTTAGAACCACATGAAACACTAGAAGGGGGGTTGAATAGTGTTTCAAACTTTTTGATAGTTTTTGGAAATCTTTAATTTAAATCATGAAAATGGGCACCGTTAAAAACAAGTCTTAAGATCAGAGATAGTTGAAACATGTGGAAGATAAGAAAAACAATGTTTCTTCTAAAGTTTAAGATTGTTTTAAATAGAGGCTTCTCAAAGTATCTTATGAAGATTATTACAAGGAGTATTTTCAGAACGGTTTCTGAAATACTTCAGACGACTAGAGGTTGTCTGAAGTATGTTCCTGATTTCTGAACTGATCTCTTTCAGACTTACTTCAGAGAATTTATTTCAGAAGTTCTTCAAGGAACAATCTTTGTAAAGCTTCAAATGATATAAGAGACATCTCATGTTTTATTCATATGAAAGATCATTTTATTAAAATAGTTGTGTTAAGTTTATTATAGAAAATACTTATCAAATCCTAACATAAATATGAAAATTGGAAATAAAGAGATTAAGAAAAAGAGAACTTAGGCATAGAGATTTCAGACAGGCTTTTAAGGGACTGTCTGAAGTTTTCAGACGGCTTGTAAAAACTAATTTTAAAAGATGTTTTGTGCCTTTATAAAATATCAGATTAATTATTCTGACCCCTTGAATTTATCCTGGTTCACCCACAAACTCGTGAGCTACATCCAGTCCCAGAGGCAAACCACCACTGGATTTTCCACTATCTGAATCCACAGATACAAGTATTATTCACAGCCTCTTCAGGCCAACACAAGTATTACTTTATTTTCAACTGCCTCTCCAAGCAACATATGCAGTATTCTTTTTCAGTCTAGCCTCTCCAGGCTTTACAACTAAGTATTCTTTCTTCCACCAAGCCTCTCCAGGCTCTCTGACACATAAAGTGTTTACAAATTAAACTAAGTTTAAGTTTCCATGAAACATAAACTTAATCTTTTCCTGTACTAGAGGTTAACTGAGTACTGCTCAGGATACAATGAATGAATTCTAAGTACATGGTTAAGACAGTGATACAAGTGTATAAGTTTGAGTACAATCCCTGTCTTTGATAAGAGGAATAACATCCTCTGAGAATTGGCTAGGTAGATACTGACTTTAAGCTCCAGCCTTGTTCTCCAGCCATTGGTTTCCATGGGCTACATTCTCACCCGTATCATTGGAAAAACCAAGGCATACTTGCAGCTTCAAACCATTCTTGGTTCATATGAGATTAAGCACAGCCTGGTTGGTTGTTCAACTGAACAACTACAATTTTGACTAACTGATCAATAGATCAGCAGCATGGTTGATTCAAGTAAGCATGGTCAACAACCAATAAGAATTTTCTTATACATCTTGATCAACTGATTGAACCAAGTGAATGAGTTCAACATCTTCAAATTCTTTCTTGAGGCTATTTATATGTCCTGTTGGAATATAGCCGTTTGAAGATGATTCATAATACCATTGAGATGTTGATGATGTGGCTCATATAGCCGTTATGTAATAGTGTCTCAAACGGTTGCTTCTTCTTAAGCACATAAGTGTTCAGACAGTCCTGTTCTGACACTTCTGTAGATGAGATCTTTAGAGAGATTTTCTTGATATTATTTTGCATGTTCTCTCTCTTGATACCATTTTGCTTTTCTTCAGCTGACTTCTGATTTCCTCTGCTTTTCTTAGGAGTGTATATGAGGAGGTATCCGTTGGATTTGTCCTCTTGCTTATTTTGTATATGCTCCTTTTCTGTTTGCTTCCTGACACCATTTCTTCTTTCTTCTTTGAGTGAGGTGTCTTGTTCAATGGCTGTTTTTTGCAGATGATAAAATATGTTTGAATTAAAATATTTCATTCAAACATTTCTCTTTGTTGCTTCTGCTTAGTCTCCTGAGCTTTTCTTGTGCTTTCTTTCGGATTGGTGATGATGATATTTCAGTTGTGATACCACCGTTTAGAGATAGCATTGAATGCTATTCAATCCGTCGTGAGACACGCTTCTGGGTGTCTTCACAATTCTGACAAAGTACAAAGTTGGTGCTGCTATAAAGCTGCTATCGTTGTTGCTGCAATTTCTGCGTTGCAGAGATTTCCTCAGTGGTGTATGAACTTCAAAAGTACCAGGAAAGGTCTCTGTGACTTTGCCAATTTAAGCTTTGAAAGTGTTGCGTGTTTGTGGAGAACGACTTTTCTTCAACATACTTCAGAGAGCAAAAAATCTTCGTTGTCTTCAGTGAGTGTGCCACGTCGGATCTCAGACGGCTTCAATATTTCAGACGAGTACTGACACTTCAGATAGCTTCTAGTCTTTCAGACAGCTCCGTTGCTTCAGACAACTTCTTCGCTTCAGATAAGTTCAATCTTCAGACTGCTTTATGTTTTCTTCATTTCTTCGAGTCTTTACGTCTTCAGATGGTCTTCACGTCTTCAGACAGTCTTCACGTCTTCAGACGGTTTGCGCACTTCAGACGAGTTGCATTCTTCAGACAGCTTCTTTACATTAAATCCCGCATTTGTTCTTCTGATCCTGATCTTCTGATTCTGATAAATATTTCATCCTGAAACACAATCAACAAACCAATACCTTTCTCAGTAGAATCTGTTTATATAATCTTATTTGTTCTTATTATGTTCTTATATAATCTTATTTGTTAATAATTAAAACTAAAGGATATTAAGTCTTTGAGTCAAGTTTGAATGCTCAAACTGATTAATAGACTTCACAATATCAATAATAAAATCCAGAAGACCAGAATACACATTTTGGCACACATCACCGTTAAATGTTAACCAAATATTAAATATATTTAATCAATAACTTAGTATAGTAAAAGAAAAAGAAAACACATGCAACATCATGTATAGTACACAAAAATATACTTTAATTAGATTCACACTCAATATAGGATGAGTATTAGGAACACCATATGATGAACAAACACCATGTGAATGAGTACTAGTGGCATCCTTCTAATAAGCAATGTTGATCTCTACTCCTTCACCGACACCACTTTGTTTTCCAACTCAGGCTACCCATGTGAATTAGTTTTTAAATCGGTTGTTAAATGACTGATTTAGAATCCTGTTGTAAATTGTATTGTGTACTAATTAATAGTTGCAACTGAGTATCCCGAAGCATCACTGTGACACTGATAGGTTAGACTCCGGTCCTACCAGATGAGGAAATGAGGTACTGCAAGGCAGACTGATATCATGGAGATTAGGCAGGCATCATATAGACGTTGTTTGATCTCTAAGATATCTTGACCTCTGTGAGATTTGCTTGATGCCTCTTCCTAATTCCCTAGTGGGTATTTATAACAATTCTCTAAACCTCAACTCTATCATCTTCTTATCCTATTTCAAGTCAGTTTTATCCTGATCTGATTCTTAACCTTTTCCTATCTTTTCCTTTTCATCATCTTATTATCTTTTTCCAAATTTAAATCCATCATTCTCTAATCCTCCCCTAATCCGTTTATCCTCTTTCAAATTTATCTTCATCCTCCCCTAATCCTCTCCCCATCCTTTCATCCACTTTCAAATTTAATTTTTATCCTCATCTAATCATCTCCTAATCTTTTTATCCTCCTTCAAATTTTCCCGATCTCTTTTTTCTTATCCATTTTTATTCTCTCGTATCCTTTTTTTTCCATCCATATTCCATATTCTCTCCATCCCCCTTCTTTTTTATTTTCATTTTTTACATTTTTGTTGTTATTATTATCATTTTAATTTTATAAAAAAATAAAATAACTCGAGCAAAATATGGTGTTCACAAGTGGTGATGACTTGATAAGAATCTCTATGTATAAGGAGTTTTTATTTTGGAAAATGGTGGGTTCACACTCTTTAGGGTGTAGACACATAATTGTGATTTGATAAAAAAAAAAGAGATAGAGAAATATAATGATATAAAATAAGTGGTGACTGAATCATTACTCTCTTTGATATCTATACACTTGAAAGGGTCTCTCTCATTCTCCCTCCCCCTCTCCCCCTCCCCCTCTCTCTATATATAAGTCCCCACTTTTCTAAATCTTTTTTCTTTCACATCCATCATATTAGCTATAACCATGATTTTTCCACATTCATATTTTATATATTTTATTTCACGCCTCATTTTTTATCTCTTTTCTTTTCTCATCATATTATATATCATAGCATTACTTTCTATCTCTCTCTCTCTCCATTTATTTTTTATCTCTCTCTTCTTCACATTTTCCACACTCAGAAAATTGCATGTGGAAGTAATTTTATTTCCCTATTATCTATCACACTCATTTTTTCTTTACCCTATCCTGTCTCATTTTTCCCTTTGGGTCACTCATGTGTACCAAATATTTCCCAAAACTTAATGAGAGGATATATATTTGTACAACATGTTGTATATATAATAAAGTGAGAGATAAAGAGGAAATAGAGAAGTGTAAGATTCAATAGATGATGTGATAAAGAAAGATAGAGAGAAAAAAATATGTTATACGAATTGTTATATAAATTTGTTGCATGAATATATATTATAACTCAAACTATACACACGCACGAGGGAAGGTCATATGAGCATGCATCATTTGGAGCACATCACCGCAAAAGGAACCTCTTTGCAGTGGCTCTAAAGGGACATTTGGAGCTAATGAAACCATCAACAAGGTGGAGATAAGTGTTCAACTCATGACATGTGGCAACATTTGCACCATTCAGGTACGGCGAATCCCTACTGGAGAGTCGGAGCTCCTCCCCAACCTCAGTGTAAAGCCACCCTTCTTTCTCCATTATCTTCCGGATCCAGCCTGACACTCCTTCCATATGGACACTGCATCTGCTCTCCATGTGTCCATCATGGAACACAAACCCTGGCATCTTGGTAACAACATCATCGGAGTTCACTACACGCAATATCTTTGTCCCTTTCTTCTCCAAGCGTCGTCTAAATCCTCGGTTGCCGACACGGGGACCACCAAATGATATGACGGTCACCATCGGCAACCGAGTAAAGACGGTGCTGATATCATATGCCGTGAGAATGGCTAACGCCGCCCCAAGACTATGGCCGATGAGCGTGAAGCTCAACGGCTCCCTACCACCATAGGTTTGGAGAATCTGAGCAATCTCTTGCCGAACCATGTGTTGAAGAGAGGGTTCAAAATTGCAAGGTGAGGTGTAGAGACTCAAGAACCCACTTTCAACCATTGGTGGTGGTGGTGATCCACTTTGATCCTCCAATTCCAATGTTATGCCTTTTTGAAACCCTCTTTTGCATGGGATAGGAAGGTGTGTGAGAGTGGCACGCAAGTTTTCAAGCCATTCAAAGCATGTAGTTGTTCCTCTATATGCAACAACAACATCTCTACGACCTAGTCTTTTGATCTCCTCCTTGTTGTCACACACTGCGACATAGCCAATGTAGCTTGATTGGGTTGAAACCCACGTTGGTACATTGCAATTGTTCTTCACCCAAGGATGTAGTTGAATACCTGAAGTTGCATGTAATTGTTTGGTTACCTTGTAGCCTGTGTTTGGCAAACCACACTTGTCCAAAAGTGTGGTATTGGGGAACCTACAAGAGGCATAGGAAGGTGAAGAAGGGTTGAACTCGAAGGATTTATAAGCAGCATCCACGAAATGGCCATACCTAAGAATTTCAGCACGTAGATTGTTGTCCAATGGATCAAGCAAACCTTCCCAGTTGTTCATACCTTGATACTCCATCCATCTCTTTCCAAGTTTCTTTGATGATGATGGTGGTGGTGATACATTATGGCTTTCTAGATTTATCATTTTCTCTATACTTTGTACAATATTATTATGTGGCTGTTTTAATTTGTATGGTTTTGCTTGTTGAATGTAGCTTGTTGTTGTGGTAAGGAGTAGGGTTTGAGTAGGATATAGAGGTCTAAAGGAGGTGGTTAGCTTCATTGTAGTAGCTACTAGTACGGTAAGGCTCATTAATATATATGGATTGATTAATTGTGATATTGTTTGTTATTCATTAATCAATATTTTATTAGCTTACTCCATCCAAGTTGGGTACACCAATCTTACGCAAGAAAATCATAGCTAGGAACCATATTAATTACATATAAATAGTGTGCCTTAACAAGTGCAACTTCACGACATCACATGCATGTTGATGGAGAGGCTGCTATTTGCTAAATTCTTGTAGTTGTAGTGTCATGACCTCATCACATTAAGTCACCGAATTCTTATATAAAAAGACCAGCCTAGCACCAAATTAATGCTTCTAGAGGGAGAATGTGAGTGAGCCAATATAAGCTTGGAGGCTTTTCTTTCTTTGTAAAAATTGTTGCACGTAATAAAATTAAATGTCCAAATTGTTTTTGGAACATTATTTGGAGTATAGGCCTATCCAAGCTTATGTGCGATACACTATGGATGAAAAAAAAATATTTATCTTATTATGTTTTAATTTTTTTTACTATAAGATAAATTTTGTAATAATTTCTAGAAGATTTTTCATCTATATGTCACACACAAATTAATGAAGTTTAGATATTAAAATGTTTTTATGTGAAATATATCCTATATATCCTCTCACAAGTATTTATGTCTTTTATATATATATATATATATATATATATATATATATGAGGAGGGTCAACTTACACCAATGTTACACTAACTCTTACATCATCGATAATTTGATGTAGTATGTGATTTTTATCGATCAAACCGTTGAATTATTACTACTAATTATCATAATTATTCATGACAAATTTTATAAAATTTTGATATCAATAAACTCAAAATCAAATCGTTCTTATTTTCATATATTTCATAGGTATATATGATGTTAATATTGACATATTTCAATGACATAGCAAATAATTTTATATTAATGTAAAATTTTATAGATATGATCTACGTGGTAGTAACTTGCAATCAAATGGTAGATTTCGAAAATTATTCATCTAGTAAAGAGTTATTCAATGGTGTAAGAGTTTGTGTAACTTACACTGGTGTAAGTTAATCCCTCTTACACACATGAATGCTTTTATGTAAAATAAAACATGTGTATCAAATATATATTTATTTGTGATTTAGATACTAATATGCTTTTATCTAAAATTTCTATCTTAATGCGACATAAATATGTATTGCTATAATATACACATTTTTATGTAAAGTTTCTATCCGTGCATATTTATCACTATCTTTTATTTTAATTTATATTTTTATCATTAAAATAATTATTGTCCATTAAATAAAATTTTGAAAACATTTTAAATTTATTTTTTTATATTTTGCAAAAATATTTGTGCAATGCAGATATTTTCTAATTTAATTTTAAATTTTGAAAAAAAAAAAGAAAAGAATGAAAAAGAACAGCCACAAAGCCATCATTAAACTTCTATTTATCAATTAAATTTATTTTTAAATAGTTATATTTTTATTTTAATTTATTTTTATTACAGTTAAAATACAAAACACAATTAATTAAATCAAATCTCTACGTTCAACTATCAATGTATTAATTTTGAGATATCATTCCGGAAAGTGAAACACTAACTTTTTCCACTCTTTCAATTACAAAAACACCTTATTTTTATATTTTTTTTCACTATTTCCCTTTCAGAGTATCTTGCACACACCTCTTATGTAAAAAATTTTAAACATTATCTTAACTCTCTCTCGATTTCTTAAAAAACTATCATTTTGAAATCTAAACCTTTATAATTCTATTCTTTAACCTGTTTTTCCTTTTCCAACTTTTTAATTTAAATTTAAATTATTATTATTTAATATAATATATAATCTCAATTAAATATATCTCAATCTCTCAACTAATATATATAATCCTCAATTCTATATAAAGAATTTTTCACATTATCTTAAATCTCTCACAATAATGATCTCTTGAAAAAATTGATATTTTGAAATATAAATATTTATGAGTCTATTTTTTTATTTTTTTTCCTATTCCAACTCTTTTTAATCAAAATTTATATCTTTATTATTATCATTTAATAATATATAATCCTTAATTAATAATTATAATACCAAATGATTAAATTTAAAATTTCAAATAATATAACCATTATTAATATATATCTCAAAATTTAAATTATATAAAAGGATATGATAATTTGAAAATTATATAAAATATTATTTGTTAGAATTAATTGTATGTTTGAAGTAATTGGTTTCTATGAATTAATAATTTAAATTTAAAATAATTATCCTTTAATATATAATCTTAAATTGAATATCTAATTCAAACTAATTATACATATAATATATACATATTAAATTTAAATTATTTATTTTAAATTTAATATATGCTTCCTATTTTAACAAGATTATTTATTATTAAAAAATAGAAAAACATTTAATTATATAAAATTAATATATTTTATGGGTTAAATTTTAATATTAAAAAATAGAAATTCTAACTATTAATTTTAATTTGTATTGCTGTTGCACGTCATAAAATTAAATCCCCAACTCTAGTAACATTTTTTGGAATATTATTAGGCGGTTGGGAACCTCACGTATAAATTATTCTAGTCAAGTCTATGCTCATCCCATGGTTGGGTCTGGACTCTGAACCCCGCCTATGCTTTGACAGTTTGTTTGTCTTGATTTCGACCAAAAAAATAACATAGCAAAATTTTATATAAAAAATTCACTCATTAAATAATAGCATAAAAAAATCTCTAAAATCTCTATCTTTCCATTGGCTCCCACCGTTTGGTTCAAATGAGATAATGAGAGAGGGATATTTTAATGAAGGAGAGGGGAGGTAAGATATATTTTATCTTGTTTGATTGGAGGAGAGGAAGTGAGGGGAGGGGGAGTCTTTCTTGTTTGGTTCACAATGAGAGGAGAGGGAAAATAAAATTAATTTACTTTTATACGCTTATATGTTTATAAGATTCAACTTTATTAATATGAATGAAAAAATATTTAAGTAATTTTAATTATTTTATTTTAAACTCCCTCATTTCTGAATCTCTTACCTTTGGAGTGGAAGCAAATTACTATCAGGAGGAATTTTGGCTCGTTCCCCTCCCCTCCTAAAAATTTAAACAAAACATAATAATCCTCTTAAAATTCCTCCCTCTGCCCTCCAAATTCCTCAACCAAACAATTGCTTAAAGAAACAACAATGTCTATATTCTTTCTTTGTCCGTTTCTTTATCTTGTTATAAAATACAGAAGACAAAGGATTGTCTCATTTAAAGTCAAGGCATACGATGGATTTTCTAATATTATTTTTTCTTTATATTTCATTTTTCGCATCAATTCATTGGAGTTTAATTAATTTTTATATGCAGTGAAATTAAAGAATTACGCTATCATCTCTTATCATATATTTTACTTCATATTATGAGTTTAATTAATAACTTATAAACTGTTAAATTTATTAAATAATATGGTAATACTCATATTAGATAATATACATTTTATATTAAAATAGCATTAATATTGAATTCTATTCATATATAGGTTTTTTATCTCGACGAATTTTATGCTATACGGTAATGGTACTGCTATAATTATAATTTGACTTTTAAACTAACCACACTTATTAAGCAATATCTTATTCTTATAAATCATGCATGTATTCGATCGGTCAATACCTTTGGTATATATAGGGTGAAGTGGGAATGAACTATATATATTGTGCTACTATATATACCATTCTTTAGAAGATATTAAGCTTGTCTTTTAGTATTGGGTTTGGTTCAATGGTGATGTTTAACATAAGTATGTTCCAAGAAGGACCAAAAAAAAAGCTTTCAAACACCCAGTGCAATTATTGTTCTCAGAATACTAGACTTCTAATCTTCTATATATGTCAATGTTTTGTTTTATAATCGGATGGAGACCGACAAATGCTCCGTACAACATTGCAGAATTGATAAACTAATACCTCCATCTTTTTTAAGAGTTTTTTTAAATAATATTTTGTTATCTATCATATAAAAAAATTATCGCCAAATGTGTAATCAATTGGTAAAAGACTGTTTCAATTTAATCAGTATTTAGTAGTCTCGAGTTCGAGTCTTAAATATTCAGTTGCGTATACTAAGAGCGTTACATATACTCTCGCACAAAAAAAATTGAAAATTTCAGTTAATTATTATTCTATTAATCATATTTTTAATTTTCACTAGATTAACTAATAAAAGAAAATTTGAATAAAAACAACCTATTAAAAAGATAAAGTGGATATTAAAAATTGAATAATTAATAATTTTAATAAAAAAAACAATTAGTTTTTTAATCTGTGTGTCATTACATGACACTTAAAATTGAAGATAGTAAACATCTTTCCTTATTTTACTAATTTTTTATTAGACATCATTTTACTTTCTAATTTTATTAATTATAAGAAATTAAATATGATAAGCAAAGGGACATATCCCAAGTGGCATGAAGTGATGCAAGAAAATTGTTTCTGTTATTGTCCATGGAATAATAATTAGGAATTTAATTTTAAAAGTCAATCCCCTAAACAATTAATGTCAAGCTGTATAAAAAAAGTCAACAACTTAGATCAATAGAATCTCTTAAATTAATTAATGATCCGAGTCATTATTAATAACTAAAAAGATTCGTCATTTTCTGTCAAGAAAATTATTGGCGAAGCAAAAACAGGTATACATTCATGGCCAATCTTCTGTGCAAGTTGAAGCTCCCCAATACCAAGAAACACAACGAACATAGATAAAAAAAATTGATGGTTAGATTGTATAAAAAATGATTTTATTTTTTTTAGAAATTTTTATAAAATTTAGTAGGGGTGTAAAATGGGTTATTTGGTATGATGCGGGTATTAGTTGGTTGAGGGAAAAAATTCGAATTTAATTCAGACTTCAATTAAACAAATGGGTTACGGGGTTAGCGTCGGCTCGATGAATTTGACTCATTTTGTCTAAAGATAAAAATGGATTTGTATTTGGTTACAATCATAAAAGGTGTTTTTAATATTTTCTCTTTTATTTCAGTTGATTATTCTGAGAAGAAAATAAGAATAGCTTCTTATTATAATCAGAATTATACTTTTTTTTTAGATTTTAATTATTTTTAGAATATGAAACAAATACATTAAAATGTTTGAAAAGTTATTATTTAAAAAATAAATAATTACAAGCAAACGCACTCGTATTATGGCTGCTTGAGGTTCAAAGGTAGTAGACAACAAGTGACATCCTCGTATCATCTTCACAAATAAAGTAAAATAAAATTGCTAAAAAATGTTTACCAAAAATAAATAAATGTTATAAATTTGTAATTTGGAGTAAAAGCCCAATTAGGTCCCTAAAAGATATACATGTGTTGCCAGTTAGGTCCCTCAAAGATTTCTGTTACCAATTAGGTCCTTCAAAGATATTAAAATGGTCACCATGTTAGTCCCTCATGTCACAGTTAGTAACGGCGTTAACAAAAGCTGACGTGGAAGGTTTTGTGTGACTTGGTTTGTTAAGTTCCAAATAAGTGCATCCTACATGGCAAAGGGTTTAAAATTAGGGTTTTTATTAGGTCTCTAATGTTGGGGTTAAACTATCAAACTATTAAATTCATAATGCAAGATAAAAAAATCTACATATAGTCCACTAGAAGCGTAATTGCAGTGGCTACAATGCCACCATGATGGAGGACAACTTGCCAACCATCGCCACAAGGCCGCGATGGCCTTCTTCCTCCTCACGTGCACGTTATAGCGGTGCGACAATGGCTACCATGGGAGGTCGTTGTGTTTCCCTCCAACGTCGGCGCGACCATGGATAACATGATTGTTGCTATATTCTTCTTCTATCTCATGTGACTAGCCATGGAGCTTTCAGATATAGAGTTGAATCAATAAAACATAATTAGAAAAGGGGGAAATGAGAGAGAGAGAGAGAGAAAAAAAAAGATAACAGGAGGGAGGGAAGGAAAAAGTGAGAAGGAAAAAGAAAATGTGGTATGACCGGCATTAGGGACTTAATAGAAACCCTAATTGTAAGCCCTTTGCCATGTAGGATGCTTATTTGGCTCTTAATAGACCAAGTCAAACAAAAACGTTCCAAAACAGCTTTTGTTAACGTTGTTACTAACCGTGACTAACTGAGGGACTAACGTTGTGACCATTTAATATTTGAGGGACCTAACTGGTGACAAACATCTTTGAGGGACCTAACTGGCGATGCATGTATCTTTTAGGGACCTAGTTGAGGGTTTACTCTAATTTTTCTTAATACTTTTTTATAATTAAAGGATTTGGAAATAGACATATATTTATTATTTACACATCAACAATCAGTATACAATATTTTTAAACTTTATATTTTTTATACCTCTAGTTTTAACATTTGTAATTTTGGTTCTTCAATTTTTCGATCAAATCAAATCTCTTTATTTTTTAATTAAACAAATATAGTCCCTCTATCAATTGTCTTTCAACTAAATCACTCAAATTCTCTTTTTTATCCAAATGTTTAGGAGTTTGTGATAGATTAAGATATCAAATAATTTTAAAGGTTCAAAAGTAAAAAAATAATATAAATTTGATAAATTTTGAAGGATTTTGCAAAAGACAAAACTTACATACGGTGCCTTAAGTCCTGTTCATGTTGTTTCCACTCAAAACCTTCCATGTGGATTATTTAATCCACGTTATTAATTTTTTTCACATCAGTTTTGTAACGTTTCTCTTAGCGGTTATCACTCAAATTAGTTTGTTAACTCCTTTAGGGTGCGCCCGCTTGAAGTGGAATCATGACAGGCCAATCCTCTATGAAAGAAGACATAGGGAATCTGCCTCTGACATACTGATAATCTATAAGAGTAGAGGCACCAGGATAAGTCATGGAGTCTTCATCCTGTCCTGAAGTACCAGAAGAAGATCCAGCACCTTCTCTGATATTCCAGTAGGATGACCACATCCAATCCCTGGAAGAATGATCTAAGCCTCCACCTTGTTTCTTGATCATGGCAGGGAACTTCTTATTCCATGAAGCTTCAGACAAGAACTCATACATCTACAGATAATTAGGATAAGTCTTGAGCTCCTTAAACTTGTCTTCAGGGCCTTCCTCCAGGGGATACCTGGGAATGATTCTATCAGGTTGCACTAAGATCTTTGTGGATGGCCTGATGGAAATTGCCCTTGGGGGCCTATACCCTCTCATGCCTACCAGCTTCAGATAGTCCCTTTCAAACAGCTCAGCCTCTGTTGATAGTTGCCTAGCAAAGCTCTAATCCTCATTGGACATCTTCAAAGAGTCAGCAGAAAAAGGGTTAAGAGGAGCCCACTTATGAGCAGGGCCTTTACCCTTTCTGAGCTTCTCCAGCTGACCATAATATCCCACATCTGGACTTCCTTGGTACTTTGCTCTTACTTCAGCTGCAGTTTGCTTGATAAGACCTTGATGCAGAGAGATAGGGGGCTCATCTCTGAAGTACTGAAGCTCTTCAAATAGATTAGGGAATTTGGGAACCCTTTCCCTTTCAGTAAACAGGCCTTCATACCTGATGTGTGGAACTTCAGAGGCTAACTTAAAATGCCAATCAGTAAGGGGCCATGCATAGGGGTCAAAAGTAGGTTCTGTGAAGAAATCCCTACTTTTAGGACCTAGCCTCAGCTGCTCAGGCAGCATACCTCCCTTCCAGACTTGTGAATGGCCTTCTTCATGTTGATCTTCTAAGAAATCTTCAGACTGTGTAGCTTCTGAAGATGATGGGGATGATGATGGTGGTGATGGTGCAGATTCTTCTTCTTGAATCTCTTCTTCCTTCTTCTCCTCTTTCTTCTCAGATGAGGATGGTGGAGATGGTGTAACATTGTCAAACCTTACTTTGAGCCTTTTTACAGGAGGCTTCACAACTTCAGATTCCTTTTATTTTTCTTCTCTTCTCCTCTTGAAAAAGAGGTTTGCTTTAACGAAATTTTGGTATTTACCAGCTTCATCCATTTCCTCAAGCTGGCTGGCAGTGCTCCTTGTTACTCTAGCAGGTGGTGTAGGGGCTGTCTGAAACTACTTTGTCCTTGCACTCTTCCTTTGCTGAGCACTTGATCTTTTCCTTTTCTTAGATGCTTGGGCTATAATATCTAGCCTATCATCTTCAGCAATAGCAAGCTGAGAGGCCACAACTATAGCATAGTCAGATTTTTCTTGTTCTGCCTTCTTCTCCAACTCTTCTTGCTCTAATGCAGTAGCAAGAGCTGCTACCTGAATCAGTTCAGGATCTGATGGACATGCAGCTAAGGGTACTGCTGGTACTGCCTCAGAGTCAGCAATCTCAGCCATCTCTTGAGCCTTTCCCTCTGGTTCAGAAGTAGGCTTAGGAGACAGAGGCTTAACAGCTTCAGATGTCTGACCCACAATTTCAGACGACTTTGTCAGAGCCTTCTGAACAGGTTCAGATCCCTGAGTCTGTAAAGCTTCCAGAGAAACTTTTGCTGAGCTCCTCACAGGGAGTTTCTTTCTCTTCTGCTGGGGAGAAGGCTTGGAAGGCTTGAACTCCTTCTTCCTTATATCTCCCTGAAGCTCATCCTCAAGAACTTCTAAGGTTGTTCTCCTCCTTGCAGCTTTCTCAGACAGAATGCTCTCCTTCAGAGAGGGAGATGGAGGCCTTGGAGTCAGCTTTATCTTCATGCTCTTCAGGTTGTTCTCTCCAAAGAAAACTGGGCCTTTGTGATCAAACAGCCTTTCTATGGGAACCTTGAAGTGCAGAAGGATTCTTGTGATGAGAGTGTTGTGGGGAAGACTGGATGCAGAATCTCTAATCTTCTTTTGCATGTGAAACAGAAGGATATTGGGAAGATTCATCTTCTTCTTCTTGATCAGGTTTATCAGACAGAACCTCTCCAGTTCTGAAACATGATCCCTGCTTCCACTCTTAGGGATTATGGTGTTCCCCAAGATAGCATAAAGAACCCTGACTTTCTCCAGCATGTATTTTGCATTCATGCTCTCTGGTTCTTCTGTTCCATACAACAACTTGGTGAACTCCTTGTGCCCACCTTTCTTCATCTCCCAGCCTGGAGTGAAGGTAACACCTTCAGCTGTCACACCCATAATGGTGGAAAGAATCCCTTCATCAACGAACACAGGGATACCAAGCATAGTAGACTTGATGCTGGTATATACTCCCTTAGAGTTGGGAATACCTCTAGCATAAGTCAAGAACTCCACCACGCTTTGTTCATGCCACGCAGTGTAGATGTTCTCAAAGAATGGAGTCCATCTTGCTCCATCAAACTCACCAACCAAGTCCATACCAAGGTCTTGAAGCTCCTCTAGGTTAACACCCTTGGTTCTGACCACATTTCTTGCAGAAGATGCCTTAGGTGCCATTGTTGTTGCAAAGAAAAAGCTTCGAGAGAGAGAGAAAACTTTCTTGACTGTTGAAGAGAGAGATAGTGTGAGAGCTGTAAAAACTTCCTCGACACACTTACTGCTATATTTATAGACCCACGATGCAATGATTCTCTGTACCGGCTGCGCAGACTTCGGGTAACGTGCGAAGTGGAAGAGACAAAACTTTAAAATAATGGAAATCAACCGTCTCAGATAGCCACGTCAGCAGTTATTTCAGACATATGAGAATTTCAGACACCCACACAAAGTTCAAACAAGCTATAAGTTCAGACACACTTAATATATCAGACAACAGCATATTTCAGACAATCATTTAGAAAATGCATGTATGTTCAGATTATTGCGTATGAACTTAAATCTATCTTCAGCTAGGGGTTTTGTGAATATGTCAGCCCATTGATGCTCTGTGTCAATGAACTGGATATCAAAAACACCTTTCTGAACATAGTCTCTAATGAAATGATGCTTTATTTCTATATGCTTTGCCCTAGAATGTTGGATTGGGTTCTTGGACAGATTAATAGCACTTGTATTATCACAAAGAACAGGTATAGCAGAGATAGGAATGTTAAAATCCTCAAGCTGATACGTCACCCATAGCAGTTGTGAACAACAACTGGCTGCTGAGATGTATTCTGCTTCTACTGTTGATAAAGCAATGGTGCTTTGCCTTTTGCTTGACCAACTGATCATGTTATTTCCAAAGAAATGACATCCTCCACTAGTGCTCTTTCTTTCCATTCTATCTCCAACAAAGTCAGCATCACAATATCCTATTAACCTGCAATCTTTGCTCTTCTTATAGCACAGACCAAGATTAGTAGTATCTTTCATATACCTAAAAATTCTCTTTACAACTTTGTAATGAGTAATTCTTGGATCTGATTGAAATCTAGCACAGAGACAAACACTGAACATTATGTCAGGTCTGCTTGCAGTTAGATACAACAGAGAGCCAATCATTCCTCTGTATAAAGTTTGATTCACTGGTTCTTCCTTTTCATCTTTGCTCAAAGATGCAGAGGGATGCATAGGAGTTGACATGGGTTTGCAATCACTCATGTTGAACTTCTTAAGCATTTCTTTTGTATACTTTTCCTAGGAGATCCATATATAATCAGAATCTTGCTTAATCTGAAGCCCTAAGAAAAATTTTAATTCTCCCATTAAACTCATTTCAAACTCTGATTGCATCAACTCAGAAAACTCCTTACATAGGGAAGAATCAGTTGAACCAAAAATAATATCATCAACATATATCTGAACAAGTATAAAGTCTTTGTTAGACTATTTTCTGAAAAGGGTTGTGTCTACTTTTCCTCTTTCAAAACCATTTTTGATAAGAAAACTGCTCAGTCTGTCATGCCATGCTCTGGGAGCTTGTTTCAGACCATAAAGATCCTTTTTCAGTTTGAAAACATAATCAGGAAAAACAGTATCTTCAAAACCAGGGGGTTGTCTAACAAAAACTTCTTCCTCAATGCACCCATTGAGGAAGGCACTTTTAACGTCCATTTGATATAGTTTGATGCCATTATTTACAACATAAGATAGAAGAATTCTAATTGCTTCTAACCTGGCAACTGGAGCAAAGGTTTCAGTGAAGTCAATACCTTCTTGTTGATTGTATCCTTGAGCCACCAATCTTGCATTGTTTCTGACCACTTTACCTTCTTCAGACAACTTGTTTCTGAACACCCATTTGGTTCCAATAATAGTTTTCCCATGGGGTTTAGGAACAAGAGTCCATACATCACTTCTAGCAAACTGATTTAGCTCTTCTTGCATGGCTAGGATCCACCCTTCATCCTGCAGAGCTTCATCAATGTTCTTTGGCTCAATTTCAGACAGGAGAGCAAGAGAATTCAGATTCTTGAATTTTGATCTTGTCTTAACTCCTTCTGAAGTGCTGCCAATGATTTTCTCCTTAGGATGTGTAGATGCCTTAATTACAGGTTTTGATGATGCCAATAAGAATGAAAGAAATGAGAAAGGCAATGGCAAAGAAAAGAACTAAATTCAATTCAAGCATCAAAGAATAAATAGAAGATCAAGATCAATATCAAGTCAACACAAAGGTTTATTAGTTTAAGCTTGATTGAGTTAGATATAATATGTCAAAAGAGTTCTTATCAATTGCAAGTAACTTGGCACTGAAAAAGAAATTAAAGAAAATATTTTTATAAAGTAAAAATCAGTTCAAAGATTAAAATTTTTGAACTGGTAATTGATTACCAACATGTGTAATCGATTACCAGAAGTTCCAGAATTTAAATTTCAAAAATTTTGATCTGTGTAATCGATTACCAATTCTTGTAATCGATTACCAGAGTGCAGGAAATTCAAATTTTGAATTTCAGGCACAACTGTTCGCAAAACTGAACTGTGTAATCGATTACCAAACCCTTGTAATCGATTACCAGTGTTCTGTTTTTGAAAATCTTGAAGAGACATGACTTTTAATCAAGGATTACAATGTTTCATCTTCATCCTTATATATATATGTCTCAGATTCGAATTTTAACCAGATTTTCTCATGTGAAATAATTATATTTTGAAATCACTTTGAATCATCTTGTGCCAAACACTTGCAAATCATTAAGATCTCTTATAGGCTTTCAACTTGTAATATCCACTCTAAAGGAGAGTCCATTTGTTTTCATCGATTCTATCTGTACTTGTACGTTGGGTTAAAGAGAGGGTGCCTCTCTTGTTGTTTGGATTGATTCTCAACACTAGGAAGGGTTCCAAGGTGTTGGAGAATTGATTGTTTGTAAAAGACTTTACAAAATAGTGGAAATCTCAAGTGGATACTTGGGGACTGGACGTAGGCAAGTGGATTGGCCGAAGCAGTATAAATCGTGTTTGCAATTTCTCTTCCCTTAACTCTTGTTTACTTATTGCATTTATAATTTCGTTTTATTAAGAGTAAAACATTCATTCTTCATCTTTGAAAAGAGCTTTTTAAAGCATAATTAGGGAAAGATAATTCATTAAAAGAAAAGAATAGATAATATCGAATAACTTAATTCACCCCCCTCTTAAATTAGTGAGGCCACTTGTCTAACAAGTGGTATCAGAGCTTGTATCTTGTTTAAGGATTAGAAGCCTTAAGATCAACTATGGCCTCATCCAACTCTCTTTTTGGTGAAGGAAACTCCTTTAATAGACCACCTGTGTTCAATGGAGAAGGATTTCACTATTGGAAATCTAGGATGCAAATCTTTATAGAATCAATTGATCTAAACATTTGGGATGCTATAGAAAATGGACCTTTTGTTCCTTCAATGCAACTAGGAGATGAAATTAAGATAACACCTAGGGATCAATGGAGTGAGGAGGATAAAAGAAAAGTACAATATAACCTAAAGGCAAAAAACATAATCACATCTGCATTAGGCATTGATAAATATTTTAGAGTCTCCAATTGTAAGAGTTCCAAAGAGATGTGGGATGCTTTGGAAGTGACTCATGAGGGAACTAGTGATGTCAACAGATCTAGAATAAACACCCTCACACATGAATACGAACTATTTAGAATGAATCAAAATGAAAGTATACAAGAAATGCAAAAGAGATTCACTCATATTGTTAATCATCTTCCATCATTAGGAAAAAGTTTTCCAAATGAAGATTTAACTAACAAAGTTCTAAGGTGTTTGAATAGGCAATGGCAGTCAAAGGTGACCGCGATTGCAGAATCAAAAGATCTTACAACTATGTCTCTTCATTCACTCTTTGGGAAACTTCAAGAACATGAGTTAGAGTTGACAAGACTAAATCAAAATGAAGAAAATGACAGAAGTAAGAAAAATATTGCTCTCAAAGCTTCATCATCAACGGTCCATGAAGAAGAAGATATTATCGAAGATGAGGACTTGGACGATGACGAAGAATTCAATCTTTTTGTTAAAAGGTTCAAAAAGTTTCTAAGAAACAGAGGAAATAGAAGAAGACCTACACCCAACATAAAGAAGAAAGGAGAAGACTCTCAATCAATCCAAAAATGCTTCGAATGCAACCAACCAGGGCATCTCAGACTAGAATGTCCAATTTACAAGAAAAGAATGGAAAAATCAAACAAGAAGACATTCAAAGACAAGAAAACAAAGAAAGCTTATATCACATGGGATGACAATGACACAAGTTCCAGTGACTCAGAAAATGAAACTGTCAACCTAGGACTTATGGCCAAAGACTACGAAAGTGAAGAAGAGGTAACATCTTCTAACAATGATACATCCATCTCATTTGATGAATTACAAGAAGCATTTAATGATTTACATAAAGAATCATTTAAATTAGCAAAACTAGTTTCATCATATAAGAAAACCACTACAAAGCTTGAGGAAGAAATTTCTAAATTAAATAGAGAACTAGATAATCTAAGAAATGAATTTAAATTAGTAAACTCTAAAAATGAAAATTTGAGTTCTATCATTAATTTAGAAAACAACAAAGAAATTCATCCATGCACATCATGTCTAAAGCATAAAGAGGAAATTAATAAATTAAACACTACTCTTGCAAAATTCACCTTTGGTAAAAATAATTTAGATGTTATTTTAGGAAATCAAAGGTGTGTATTTGACAAAGCAGGATTAGGATACAATCCTCAAACTCAACAAAAAGTTATAAAAATTTCTTTGTAAATGTTCAATCCACTAGTTCTCCATTCTTAACATGCTTTAATTGTGGAAAGAAGGGTCATAATGCATCAAACTGTTATTTTAGAAAGAATTCTACAAATCTCAAAAATATGATGTGGATCCCAAAAGGATCTTTAATTAGCACTAACTCTAAGGACCCAAAGAAAGTTTGGGTACCTAAATTAATCAATGTTGTGACTTGTAGGATTCCATGAAACATACTTGGTACATCGACAGTGGATGCTCCAAGCACATGACCGGGGATATCTCAAAGCTTATGGACATCACTCCAAAGAACAGTGGACATGTTACCTATGGAGATAACAACAAGGGTAAAATCTTGGGAATTGGAAAAATAGGTACAAATCATTCAACCTCCATAGAAAATGTCTTACTTGTTGATGGCCTTAAGCATAACTTACTTAGTGTTAGTCAATTATGTGATAAAGGATTCTTAGTATCATTTGATTCACAATGTTGCTTTATTGAATCTAAACATGACAAAAACATTAAGTATATAGGATATAGAATAAATAATGTATATAAGATAAAATTAGATAATACTACAAATCATAACCAGTGTCTTATTAGTAAAAATGATGAATCTTGGTTGTGGCATAAAAGAATTGCTCATATAAACATGGATCATTTAAATAAATTGGTTTCAAAAGACTTAGTTATTGGTTTACCTAAAATAAAATTTGAAAAAGACAAACTTTGTGATGCTTGTCAAAAAGGTAAACAAGTAAGAGTCTCTTTTAAATCTAAGAACATAGTATCAACCACTAGGCCTTTACAGCTTTTACATATGGATCTCTTTGGTCCATCTAGAACTATGAGTTTTGGTGGTAGTTATTATGCTCTTGTAATAGTAGATGATTTTTCTAGATTTACATGGACTTTATTTCTTGCAAATAAGAGTGATGCACTTCATACCTTTAGAAAATTTGCAAAAATGATTCAAAATAAGAAAAATATTAAAATAGCTTCCATTAGGAGTGATCATGGTGGGGAGTTTGTAAATAAAAACTTTGATATGTTTTGTGATGAAAATGGCATAGAACATAATTTTTCTGCCCCTAGAACTCCACAACAAAATGGAGTAGTTGAAAGGAAAAATAGATCACTAGAAGAACTAGCAAGAACAATGCTTAATGATTCTAATATTCCAAAATATTTTTGGGCAGAAGCAGTAAGTACTGCTTGTTACACAATGAATAGGGCTCTAATTAGACCAATCTTAAAGAAAACACCCTATGAATTATTCAATGGTAGAAAACCAAATATCTCTCATCTTCATATTTTTGGATGCAAATGTTTTATTCTAAATAATGGAAAAGAAGATTTAGGTAAATTTGATGCTAAATCAGATGAAGGGATATTTCTTGGATACTCATTGAATAGTAAAACATATAGAGTATATAACAAGAGAACTATGACAATAGAACAATCTATACATGTAGCTTTTGATGAGTCTAGCACATCTTATCCTAGAAAAGAAATAATTGATGATATTGTAGAAAATCTAGAAAATACCCACATAAATGAAGAAGTTCACAAAGATAAAGATATAGAAAATTTAGAAAATCCTATAATAGAAGAAAACCAAACAAACTTGGATCTTCCAAAAGAGTGGAGAACTCTAAAAGATCATCCTATAGATAACATCATAGGAGATATATCAAAAGGGGTAACAACTAGACATTCTCTTAAAGACATATGCAATAATATGGCTTTTGTTTCTAAAATTGAAGTTAAAAATATAGATGAAGCCTTAAAAGATGAACATTGGATTATTGCTATGCAAGAAGAATTAAACCAATTTGAAAGAAACCAAGTTTGGGATCTAGTTGATAGACCAAGTAATTATCCTATTATAGGAACGAAATGGGTTTTTAGAAACAAGTTAGATGAACATGGTATAGTTGTGAGAAACAAAGCTAGGTTAGTGGCCAAAGGATATAATCAAGAAGAAGGAATAGATTATGAAGAAACCTATGCACATGTAGCTAGATTAGAAGCTATAAGAATGTTGCTTGCATATGCTTCCATAATGGATTTCAAATTATATGAAATGGATGTTAAAAGTGCATTTCTCAATGGTTTTATTAAAGAAGAAGTGTATGTAGAACAACCTCCTGGTTTTGAAAATGAAAAATTGCCTAATCATGTTTTTAAATTAAAAAAGGCCCTATATGGATTGAAACAAGCACCTAGGGCTTGGTATGAAAGATTAAGCAAATTTCTTTTAGAAAAAGAATTTTCAAGAGGGAAGGTTGATACAACACTTTTTATTAAAAGAAAAATGCATGACATTCTGTTAGTTCAAATATATGTTGATGATATAATTTTTGGTGCTACTAATGAAAATTTGTGCAAGGATTTTTCTAATGACATGCAAAGTGAGTTTGAAATGTCTATGATGGGGGAGTTAAATTTCTTCCTTGGGTTGCAAATTAAGCAAACCAAAAATGGTATCTTCATCAACCAAAGCAAGTATTGCAAAGAACTTCTAAAGAAATTTGGAATGGAAAACGCTAAACATATGGCTACACCTATGAGCACTGCTTGCTACTTGGATAAAGACGAAAATGGGAAGTCTGTAGATATAAAGCAATATCGAGGTATGATTGGATCCCTTCTTTATTTATCATCAAGTAGACCTGATATTATGTTTAGTGTATGCTTGTGTGCTAGATATCAATCTAACCCTAAAGAATCTCATTTGAGTGCTGTAAAAAGAATTATGCGATATTTGTTTGGAACTGTTAACTTAGGTTTATGGTATCCTAAAAATATGCCTTTTAAGTCTAGTAGGATATTCTGATTCAGATTTTGCGGGATGCAAAACTGATAGAAAAAGTACCAGTGGTACTTGTCATTTTATTGGGTCTGCATTAGTATCATGGCATAGTAAAAAGCAAAACAGTGTTGCATTATCCACTGCGGAAGCAGAGTATATTGTTGCTGGTAGTTGTTGTGCTCAAATTCTTTGGATGAAGCAACAATTATCAGACTATGGGTTAAATGTAGATCATATACCAATTCGTTGTGATAATACAAGTGCTATTAATCTATCTAAGAACCCTGTCCTACATTCTAGAACCAAACATATAGAAATTAGACATCATTTTCTTAGAGATCATGAACAAAAAGGTGATTGTATTTTAGAATTTATAGAGTCTAAGCAACAACTTGCCGATATTTTTACCAAGCCTTTACCTAAGGACAATTTCTTTACAATTAGGGGAGAATTAGGTATTCTAGACGTTTCCAATATAGATTCATAGAAGTTTCTAGGAATAAAATTGGTTTAGAACTCAAAATATGAATTTGGCTACTATGTAATCGATTACCACTGAAAAGTAATCGATTACCAGAGAGATTTTTACAGTGTAATCGATTACCATATTCGTAATCGATTACCAGGAAGATTGTAACAGTGTAATCGATTACCATATACCCGTAATCGATTACCGGGTCAGTTTTTCCTCAATCTGGAAACGTGGTAATCGATTACCACTAACCGTAATCGATTACCAGACAATGATTTCTATAAAAACACTCCTTCTCTTTCTCTCTCTTCACGGCTACTTTCTCTCTCTGTTGTGCGAAGCCCTAACCGCTCATCCCTTCCAATCCTCATAACTTCCTCATTTCTCCACCAAATCAAGCACCGCTTCTTTCAAATCGCTCCTCTCTTCATCCTCTACAAAACCCACCGAATAATTTCGTGTTTCAACCTCCTCCATGGCTGAACCTTCAAAGAAACCTTCGCCGCTCCGCCGCTACCACACCACGCCGCGGCAACTCCGACGAACCTCCGGCAGTTCCCACTCCCTCTTCGTTGCTTGCTTTCTTTTCCACCAACCGGCAACGTACTAGGTACACTTCATTTTTTTCGAATTGTTGTATCATTGACCCTAAGTTTCTACACCTAAAATTCTTTGAAGATGAAAGCTTTGACTGTTTTGAGACATTTAGGAACTTTGGTTTGTTGGAATTTATATCTTTGAAAGCCCCACTTTACCCGGATTTAGTAAAGATGTTTTATAGTAATATGGAGATTAGGAATGGAGTTATCTATAGTGAAGTTAAACGCATTCCCATAGTGATTGATCATTCTCTGTTTTATTTCATAACCCATCTTGATAGTGAAGGTGAAAATTTTGAAGGAACTATAGTAGATGAGTGGAAATTAGATTATAGTACTGACATTGCCCGTAGGATGGTAAGTCATGAGCATGCTGACTTAGACCACTGTTTTCTTGCTGGCTCATTTACGTTTGATAGTCGTATCATGCACTACATCATTGTTCGTATTTTGCTTCCCCGTGCTACTAACCTGGCTCAGGCCACTGAGGAAGACCTTATAATTATGTGGGCCTTACTGACTGGACGGCGAATAAACTGGGCTCATTTGATTCGTCACCGTATGTCCAAAGCCTTGGTTGCCAATGCTCATCTTCCCTATGCCCATTTAATCACTCTGTTCTTGACTCACTTCAATGTTCCTTTGGCAAATGAGAACATGCTTCCCATCAAGAGAACCAATGCTATTGGTGCTAATGCAGTTCACTCCTTTGGGTATCAAAAGACACTTGATGGTAATTGGGTCAGAAAATGGGATGTCGTGCACGCTGATGATCGCACTCCCTCACCACCACGTCAGGATGCTTCTACTACTCTTCTTACTGATATTCTGGATGAAATTTGTAACTTCAGGCTGCATTTTGACGAGTGCATTGACGCTTTAGATACTTGCCCTACCCGGTTAGAGGATGGTCTGGTGGTGATCCTGCTGCACCATAGTTTCTTTCCTGTTTTGTTTCCTTGCCGTGTATTTGGCATTATTTTTTAGAGTTATTTTTGGTATTGTTTTTTCGCCACTTTGGTTTGGCTACTTTAGACCACTTTAGTTTCGTTACTTTAGATAGTACTTGCTTTACTATGCTTACTCTGTTTAGTATACTCTACTTAGTTTGGTATATTTTGTTTATTATACTTTGTGGTATGGCTGTTTTGCATATTGATAATTCTTTAACTTTTAATTCATAACTGTTCTTTGATGCCTAATATTGTTTTTGCTGATGCCAAAGGGGGAGAGATTAGGGAAAATGAATGACATTTTGGAAATAAATGACATTTGCAAAATTCTTTATTTGACAAGATTTTGTTGATCACAAATTTTTGAATAATTGATCTTGTATAATTTCTCCCAAAGAATTCAAGAACTCTAAAAAGATAAACATAAAGGGGGAGAATAAGGGGAATGGTCGTTATTAACTTGCAAATATTCTTGTTTTCCATTCTTCCCTTAAAATGATGGTTGTCATCATCAAAAAGGGGGAGATTGTAGATGCCTTAATTACAGGTTTTGATGATGCCAATAAGAATGAAAGAAATGAGAAAGGCAATGGCAAAGAAAAGAACTAAATTCAATTCAAGCATCAAAGAATAAATAGAAGATCAAGATCAATATCAAGTCAACACAAAGGTTTATTAGTTTAAGCTTGATTGAGTTAGATATAATATGTCAAAAGAGTTCTTATCAATTGCAAGTAACTTGGCACTGAAAAAGAAATTAAAGAAAATATTTTTATAAAGTAAAAATCAGTTCAAAGATTAAAATTTTTGAACTGGTAATCGATTACCAACATGTGTAATCGATTACCAGATGCTCCAGAATTTAAATTTCAAAAATTTTGATCTGTGTAATCGATTACCAATTCTTGTAATCGATTACCAGAGTGCAGGAAATTCAAATTTTGAATTTCAGGCACAACTGTTCGCAAAACTGAACTGTGTAATCGATTACCAAACCCTTGTAATCGATTACCAGTGTTCTGTTTTTGAAAATCCTGAAGAGACATGACTTTTAATCAAGGATTACAATGTTTCATCTTCATCCTTATATATATATATATGTCTCAGATTCGAATTTTAACCAGATTTTCTCATGTGAAATAATTATATTTTGAAATCACTTTGAATCATCTTGTGCCAAACACTTGCAAATCATTAAGATCTCTTATAGGCTTTCAACTTGTAATATCCACTCTAAAGGAGAGTCCATTTGTTTTCATCGATTCTATCTGTACTTGTACGTTGGGTTAAAGAGAGAGTGCCTCTCTGGTTGTTTGGATTGATTCTCAACACTAGGAAGGGTTCCAAGGTGTTGGAGAATTGATTGTTTGTAAAAGAATTTACAAAATAGTGGAAATCTCAAGTGGATACTTGGGGACTGGACGTAGGCAAGTGGATTGGCCGAAGCAGTATAAATCGTGTTTGCAATTTCTCTTCCCTTAACTCTTGTTTACTTATTGCATTTATAATTTCATTTTATTAAGAGTAAAACATTAATTCTTCATCTTTGAAAAGGGCTTTTTAAAGCATAATTAGGGAAATATAATTCATTAAAAGAAAAGAATAGATAATATCGAATAACTTAATTCACCCCCCTCTTAAGTTAGTGAGACCACTTGTCTAATAGGATGATGTGACTTGTATCTCCAGTTAGTTTTCTGAGATACTGTCTAATCTGTCTGAGACTCAACATTTGTCTGAAGAGGTTCAGTGACAGATGATGCTTCAGACACCTGTTCATCCTTCAAGTTGTTATGATCATTCAGCTTCATACCTGCAAAATCATCTTCTAGATCTGATAGTTCCCTATCAGTCTCTTTCTTGTCATTGAATTTTACATGAATTGATTCTTCCACAATTAAAGTTCTAGAGTTGAGTACTCTATAGGCTTTAGATGTTTCAGAATATCCTATGAAAAATCCTTTATCAGACTTTGCATCAAATTTACCAAGATCATCCTTAGTGTTGAGTATAAAACACTCACATCCAAAAGGATGAAAATATGATATGTTGGGTTTTCTTCCTTTCTACAATTCATAAGGAGTCTTTTTCAGAATTGGTCTTACCAATATTCTGTTCTGAAGGTAGAAAGTTGTATTAATACCTTCTGCCCAGAAGGATCTTGGTAGGTTGCAAGAGTTGAGCATGGTTCTTCCCATTTCTTGCAAGCTTCTGTTCTTTCTCTCAACAACCCCATTTTGTTGAGGTGTTCTAGCCACAGAGAAATTGTGTGAGATCCCATTCTTATCACATAACAGTTGGAAGTTTGCATTCTCAAACTCTCCACCATGATCACTTCTGATGACAGATATACAGAATCCTTTTTCATTTTGTACCTTCTTGCAGAATATTGTGAAATTCCTGAAAGTCTCATCCTTGCTTCTTAGGAATAACACCCATGTAAATCTAGAATAGTCATCAACAATGACCAAACCATATTTCTTACCACTAATGCTTTCTGTTCTAATAGGACCAAACAAGTCAATATGTAACAGTTCTAAAGGTCTGCTAGTGGAAACAACATTCTTACTTTGAAAAGAGTGTCTTGTTTGTTTCCCTTTCAGACAGTTTTCGCATAAAATGTCAGATTTGTAAGAAAGCTTAGGCAGTCCTTTAACAAGGTTGTGTTTGTTAACTTTGAGATTAATCTCAAGCTGGCATGCCCAAGTCTTTGATGCCAAATCTGTTTTTCATCTTCAACAGAGATAAAACATTTTACATTTTGACTTGGTAGCTCCTCTAGATCAATTTTGTACACATTACTGTGTCTTTTAGCAGTAAAAAGGATTTGATCAAGAGAGTCTTTGACTATGCATCCTTCTTTTTTACACCTTGCTGGTTTCCACCAAAGGTGACCACACCTCCTGCTCTGGGCCTAAGGTTTTGGAACAAAGACCTTTCTCCTGTCATATGTCACGAGCAACCACTGTCCAGGTACCATTTGTGGGGTTTCCTTTGTCCTGTTAAACACATCTGCAACAGGAATGATCAAGTTTTTAGGTACCCATATTCTTTTGGGTCCTTTCTTGTTAGCTTTGGGCCTTGCTTTTCTCTTGTGTTTGCACTGAGCCACATTGTGTCCAGGCTTTCCACAGTGAGAACACCCAATAACCTTCTTTTTGCCTTTAGTAAAATTTAAGATAGTAGGAGGTTCAGAGATGTTCTGATCATAAAAGCCTAAACCACTTTTGTCAAGGGAATGCCTTTGATTTCCAAGCATTATATTAAGATTTTTTGTTCCTTTGACAAATTTGGCTAAGTCTCTAGTTAGTTCCTCAACCTGTTTCTGAAGCTTTTGATTTTCTTCAGACACGGTTTGTGAACTACTGTTTTCAGATACAAGGATCTTCTCCTTGAGCATAATATTTTCTATCTCAAGAGCCTCATATTTACTACACATTTCTGTGTGGGCTTTGGACAGATTCTTATACTCTTTGAAGAGTTCCTTGGAACTTTCCTTCAGGTCATCATACATCTCTTGAAGGGTTTAAAGGAAATACCTCAGATTCTGAGCTGTCTGATGAGGGAAGGCTGGCCATAAGACATAGATTGGCCTCTTCTGAAGTGTCTTCCTCTTCTTCTGAGGTAGACTCATCAAGATCCTCCCATGTTGCCATCAGACCCTTCTTCTTTTTTAAGAACTTCTTCTTCTTGAAGTTATTCTTCTTTAGTCTTGGGCATTCTGCCTTCATGTGACCTGGTTGTTTACACTCAAAACATATAATTTTGTCATTGTGTAAATCCTTACCCGATTTACCTGATTTAGAGGTAGATGATTGGTTCTTTCTGAACTTTCCTCTGTTCTGCAGCATCCTCTTGATCTTTCTGCTGAGAAGAGCAAGATCATCATCTTCTTCTGAGCTATCTTCAGAGTCTTCATCTGCTTCTGAAGTTTCCTCAGCTTGCATGGCTTTTATGTTCCCATGCCTAGTCTGTCTGGTCCTGGTGTTCAATGCCAGAGATTTAGTTTTGGATTCATCCTCTCCAAGTTCTAACTCATGGACTTTGAGAGAGCCCAATAGTTCCTCCATTTTCAAGGTGTTTAAATATTTAGCCTCTTGAATGGTAGTAACCTTGGGTCTCCAAGCCTTGGGAAGGCTTCTCAGAATCTTTCGATTATTATCTCCAGATTCATAAGATCTTCCCAAAGATCTCAGTCCATTTGTTATTGTCTGAAACCTACCAAACATTTGGTCAATAGTTTCAGACTCATGCATCTTGAACATCTCATATTGATGAACAAGCATGCTTATCTTGGATTGTTTGACATTATCAGTTCCCTCATGGGCTGATGCCAATGTATCCCAGATTTCCCTGGCAGAGGAGCATCCATGAACTTTCTCATACTCTACTTTGTTCAATGAACATACCAGGTAGAGTTTTGCCTTAACATTTAATTGAACCTGAGCTCTCTGCTCCATGGACCATTCAGACCTAGGAATGGGTTCATTACCACGCATGGGAATATAGTCACCTTCAGTTACTATATCCCAGAGACTGATGTTGCTGCTTTCAATGAACAACTTCATGCGATCTCTCCAGTAATGGTAGTCTACACCATTAAAAGTTGGAGGTCTTGTCACAGAGGCTCCTTCTGTGATGTAGTGGCTGCTGTTTGGTTGTGCTTCCATCTGGATCTTTAAACCTCAACACTCGTTAGGTGCTCAACCCTGAGTTAAGCTCTAGTACCAACTATAGAAACACAGGGAAACACAAGAAGAGGGGTTGAATAGTGTTTCTTAAATAACTTATGAAAGCTTTTTGCAAACAGCTTTTATAATGAAATTTCAGACAGGTTTAAAGGGGCTGTCTGAAGTTTCTTAAGACAGGTTCTGAAAATATGTTTTAAAACGTTTCTTGCTTTTATAAATTGTTAGAACAATTTTTCAACACCCTTTGATTAGAATAAACGAATTGACAAGAGATAAGGGTAAGAAAACTTAGCCACAGAATTTATCCTGGTTCACTCACTACCACTGTGAGCTACGTCCAGTCCCAATGCCAACAAGCACTTGGATTTTCTTTTAATCTTAACTAGATTACAAGTATTCTTTTACAGTCAAGCCTCTTCAGGCTCTACAACCAAGTATTCTTTTACAGTCAAGCCTCTCCAGGCTCTTATAAACAAGTATTCTTTAGACAACAAGCCTCTTCAGGCTCTAAAACAGTTTTACAAAGAAAAGATTGTTTAAGCTCTAAAACTAAACTAGTTTGAAGCTTAAACTGTTACAATGTACAAATAACTGAGGTATACTCAGAATATATGAAATGATGTACAAAGAATTTTTATCAGAGTATGTTTTATAGAGTAAAACTAGCAGCGTTTTGTTTCTCTTGAACTGTAATCTCTTGTTCTTGTTTTTCTCGTTGTTCTTCTTGTGAATGATCTTCAGATGAAGGGTATTTATACCCAGTCTTCAATCCGTTGAAAATTCACCGTTTAGAGATGACATTTAATGCTTTTCAATCCGTTGTGAGACATGCTCCTGAGAATTCTGTGCGTTCTGAAACTTTTCTGACAACGTCCAAGGTTGTTGCTGACAAAAGCTGCCACAACTATTGCTGCAAAAATTGCGCTGCAGAGATTTCCCAAATGGTGTATGAAATTCAAACAACCCAGGAAAGGTCTCTGTGTCTTTGCCAAAATAAGCCTTGAAAAGTTGCGTGCAACAGAGAGAGATTTGACTCTTCAGAACTTCAGACAAGTCTTCTCACAACTTCAGCAAGATGTGCCACGTCATAAAATACGACTTCAGACGGCTTCAACACTTCAGACAGGTTGAACCTTCAGACGGCTTCAACACTTCAGACGGGTTGAACCTTCAGACAGCTTCAACACTTCAGACGGGTTGAACCTTCAGACGACTTCAACACTTCAGACAGGTTGAACCTTCAGACGACTTCAACACTTCAGACAGGTTGATCCTTCAGACAGTCTTTATTAAGATTAAAGTGGCTTGCTGAAATCATAGATAAACATTAAAAACATATGTATCCATGATAATTCTTTTAACCAAATTTGTTAAACATTAAAACTTAGGGATTGAGCTGTCTTAAATCATCATAATCTTCCTTATGATATTTTTGAGACTCAACATGAGAAGAATTCTGTTGTCAGGCATACTGCAGAAGAAGCAGAATTCATTAAATTTTGTTTTTATCATTTTTAGGGATGCAGCTAGGTCAAACACATTGGAATAATTTATGCTAAATTAATTATGGCCTATGATGTGCTCCCAGAAGAAATGGCTGCAGAATTCACAAGCTTTTCTGTCTGCAAAAGATAGGTCTTCAAAAGAGGCAGCTGGTCAAAGATGACAGTTGTATACCACTATGACAGCTGTAACTTGAAAGGGACAGCTCCAGGAACACGGCTGTGAGTCCAAGCATGTCTCCAACGGCTATTTTCTTCCACTCCCTATAAAAGGAGACATTCCCTTCAAGTTGAGACACACCTCTCTCCATAAGAAGTATCAGAGCTTATATTTACAAAATCCATCTTCTGGAGACTTTCTCTCTTCACATTTTCTCAGATTATGCTCTAAAAAGTTTAGTAAGAGAGAGATGGCTCAACCTTTTGCTGTTGTGCTTAATTTGTAGTAGTTTTGAGCCTATTTTTTATATTCTCATCAAATACATCTTCTGTAAACTCTCAAGAGTGCTTTGAGAGTGTTAGTGTCTCTTGAGAGAATGTATAATTGTTGTGTGAAGTCTATTAATCAGTTTGAGCATTCAAACCTAACTCAAAGACTTAATATCCTTTAGTTTTAATGATTAACAAATAAGATTATATAAGAACATAATAAGAACAAATAAGATTATATAAACAGATTCTACTGAGAAAGGTATTGATTTGTTGATTGTGTTTCAGGGTGAAATATTTGTCAGAAGAAGAAGATTTGTTGAACAAAATCAGAATCAGAAGATCAGGATCAGAAGAACAAATGCAAGATTTAATATAAAGAAGCTGTCTGAAGTAAGCAACTCGTCTGAAGCATAGAAGCTGTCTAAAGTGCGCAAGCCGTCTGAAGTGCTGAAGCTGTCTGAAGTGTGCAAGTCGCCTGAAGTGCGCAAGCCGTCTGAAGTGCTGAAGCTGTCTGAAGTGTGCAAGCCATCTGAAGACGTGAAGACTGTCTGAAGACGTGAAGACCGTCTGAAGACGTGAAGACCATCTGAAGACGTGAAGACTATCTGAAGAAGTCTACAAACAGAATCAAGAATTGATCTCTTAAAGACGTTGCTAAAGTGTAAAGCACACTCTACCAAAATGAAGTACACTTATTTCAGTATAAAAGCTAAACATGTTTTTATGCCTCAATCAAAGTCTTGCACAAATAAGGAAACTCTGCAAAGACTTTCTGCAACGTCTGGTGCACCTGTAACAAAAGGCATTTTTGTATGCGCAGACCTACTGCACCTGCACCTGCACCTGCTGGCTGCCAGAAACTGATCAGAAGACTGAGTAAAAGCAACCAGAAAGATGTTTGAATAAAACATATTAAAATTCAACATCTTTATTCATCTATATCTCAGAAGAAAAAAATGCAAAGAAGAACAGAGCAGCAATCGTCTGAAGAAAAGAAGAAATATATTATCTGAAGAAAGAGCTTATTGAAAGCATCTCAAGCTGGAGAATTAACATAAGCTTGAAGCAATTATATAAGATGAGCACATGTTGAAGCTGATAAAATTACAATGAGATAAAAGCAAGCATTTGAGTATATGTGAAGAAATTAATTGTCTGAACATATAAACTCTCTAAGTGCATGGAACAGATTTCAACATTGAAGAAATCAATATAGAAGCTAAGACTATATGATTCAACGACTATAATATCATATGTCTTTATTCAAAGAAGAAACTACAACAACAGCTATTCGATAAGACACCTCATTCAAAGAAGAAAGAAGAAATGGTGTCAGGAAGCAAACAGAAAAGGGAGCATATACAAAATAAGCAAAAGGACAAATCCACACGGATATCTCCTCATATACACTCCTAAGAAAAGCAGAAGAAATCAGAAGTCAGCTGAGGAACGCAGAAGAAATCAAGAGAGAGAACATTGCAAAATAATATCAAGAAAATCTCTCTAAAGAGCTCATCTACAAAAGTGTCAAAACAGGACTGTCTGAACACTTATTTGCTTAAGAAGAAGCAAACGTTTGAGACACTATTACATAACGGCTATATGAGCCACATCATCAACATCTCAACGGTATTATGAATCATCTTCAAACAACTATATTCCAACAAAACATATAAATAGTCTCAAGGAAGAATTTGAAGATGTTGAACTCATTCACTTGGTTCAATCAGTTGATCAAGTTATATATCAGAAAACCTTATTGGTTGTTGACCATGCTTACTTGAATCAACCATGCTGCTGATCTATTGATCAGTTAGTCAAAATTATAGTTGTTCAGTTGAACAACCAACCAGGCTGTGCTTAATCACATACGAACCAAGAATGGTTTGAAGCTGCAAGTATGCCTTGGTTTTCCAATGATACGGGTGAGAATGTAGCCCATGGAAACCAATGGCTGGAGAACAAGGCTGGAGCTTAAAAGTCAGTATCTACCTAGGCCAATTCTCAGAGGATGTTATTCCTCTTATCAGAGACAGGGAGTTGTACTTAAACTTATACACTTGTATCCACTGTCTTAACCTTGTACTTAGAATTCATTCATTGTATCCTGAGTAGTACTCAGTTAACCTCTAGTACAGGAAAAGATTAAGTTTATGTTTCCTGGAAACTTAAACTTAGTTTAATTTGTAAACACTTTATGTGTCAGAGAGCCTGGAGAGGCTTGGTGGAAGAAAGAATACTTAGTTGCAAAGCCTGGAGAGGCTAGACTGAAAAAGAATATTGCATATGTTGCTTGGAGAGGCAATTGAAAACAAAGTAATACTTGTTGTTGGCCTGAAGAGGCTACGAATATACTTGTATGCTGTTGACTCAGATAGTGAAATCCAGTGGTGGTTGCCTCTGGGACTGGATGTAGCTCACGGGTTTGTGGGTGAACCAGGATAAATTATGTGCCTAAGTTCTCTTTTCCTTAATCTCTTTATTTCCAATTTTCATATTTATGTTGGGGTTTGAAAAGTATTTTTTATAATAAACTTAAACACAACTCTTTCAATAAAATGATCTTTCATTGAACAAAACATGAGATGTCTCTTATATCATTTGAAGCTTTACAAAGAATGTTCCTTTGACGAACTTCTGAAATACATTCTCTGAAGTGAGTCTATAAGAGATCAGTTCAGAAATCAGGAACAGACTTCAGACAACCCTCTAGTCGTCTGAAGTATTTCAGAAACCGTTCTGAAAATACTCTTTGTAATAATCTTCAGAAGATACTTGAGAAGCCTCATGTTTAAAACAATCTTAAGCTTTAGTAGAAACACTGTTTTTTCTTATCCTCCACACGTTTCAACTATCTATGATCTTAAGACTTGTTTTTTGAACGGTGCCCTACTTCATGATTTAATTAAAAATCTCCAAAAAATATCAAAAGCTGAACACTATTCAACCCCCCTTCTAGTGTTTCCTGTGGTTCTAGTCCACAGTTGTTGTTGAGTTGCCTGCCACTGGTGCAGTAGTGAGCTAAAAAGGATGTGGTGTAACTCCTACATAAGGAAAATCTGGCAAGGTATTTTTGACATCTGTACTTTCTGCCAGAAGAAGCTGCAGTAGGTGTGAAGCCTTGAGAGGCTGCAGAATAAGCCTATAAGAGCCTGCAGAGGCTGAGCAAAATACCGGTGATTAGAGCCTGAAGAGGCCGCAGAATAATACTTAAAAAATAGCCTGAGGAGGCTGTGGGAGCAAAGAATACCTTGTAATCATAATTGGTTAGTGGAAAATCCTACTAAGGTAGGTACTAGACGTAGCCCAAGGATTGTGAGGGTGAACCAGTATAAAAATCATGTGTGTAATATCTCTTATCCTTACTCTCTTTAATTTTCTGCACATACATCTATTGCTTGGTTACTTGTTGTTCATACTTTGAACATTTAGCAAGCTATAACCATATTTTGATAAACTTGTTTTTAAATTGATATTTTCACATAAATCACATCCATATCAGTTAAAATACTGATCTGGAAAGTTTCATTACATTATGAAACTGTTTGGTGCTCCAAAGCACATTTCTTGAAAATGTTCATTGTTCAACATTGGAACTTAGGGTTCAAACTACTAGATTTTGATAAACTTAATTTTGAACTAATATTTCACATAAATCACATCCATATCAGTTCAAATACTGATCTGGAAAGTTTCATTAAATTGTGAAACTGTTTAGTGCTTCAGAAGCACATTTCTTGAAATCTGTCCATTGTTCAACATTGAACTTGGGGTTCAAACTACCAGATCTTTACAAACTTGATTTTAACAAGATTTAACTTTTATTCTGGTTGTTTACTATTCAAATATCTGATCTGGAAAGTTTCATCAAGTTTCAAGTTCATTTGACCCTTCAGAAGATTGGTTTAAAGTGACAGATTCAATGTTTTGCTTCTGCATAACTGCAGAACTTTATTTATTCTTCTAAATAGTTTTTCTCTCACATAATTTATTGGTTATTGGTTAAATAACCATTCTGGAAAGTTTTATTAAATACAAAATCATTTGACCCTCTAGAAGAAAAGTTTAAAGTGACAGATTCATTGTTTTGCTTTTGCATAATTGCATAAACATTATATTATTCTTCTGAACCTTATTCTGAGTTGTATCTACATTAAATACACTTATGGAAGAATAAAATTTGATGATATCAGTCCCTATAATATTGCTTACCTTTAAGAAGATAGTTTCAATATACTCAATTGGCATTATACACAACTACTATCGTCTAAAAGTAACTTCTGATAGCCAAGGTATTCCTTGAGCAAAAGATCAGAAAGTTTTTCAATGTACTTGTAGGTTGGGCCAAAAGTTTTCAAGGTCACAATTCAACCCCTCCTTCTTGTGACTCTCTGATTTACTTCACAAAGATCTTAATAAACCAAAATAAAACAAGGCAAGGATCTTGCAAAAAAGAATAAAAGCCAAACCAAAACAGCTCATAGATTTCTTTTTTTTCTTCACTCTTTAGTTGATAAGAGCACACTGATAAATACAAATTATACACATTAATCATCCCTCAAATTTAACCTTTTAATGCGTTTTTTATGCTTAATTAACAAGTCATAAGCATATTATGCCAATTCAGGTTCATATTGGGCTCAATTACATTTTTTCAGCATTAAACTGTTTTCGTATTTCAAGCATAACTTGAGTTATAGACATCTAAAAATTATGTTCTTTACATTGTAGGAAAGATCAAAGAGAGCCCTACAACTTTGATGAAGAACCCAAAAGCTAAATCGGATGGCTAGTGAGTCGAAATGGGCTTGGAAGACCGAATAGTCAGCATCATATGAAAACCTGACCAGCACTCAATGATTGGACCATAACTTGGGCTAGAAAACTCCTTTTGGGCTCAACCCACGGCATTTGAAAGCTAAGATCCAGAGCTTAATTTCATATGAAGACAACTCTCTTGGATTCTGCCAGATTGAGGATGATATGCTCGGCAAGTGGGAGACAAGTAGGTGAATGATAGCTAAAAGTAGGTGAATAATTCAAAGTAATTGACAATGCATTAGGTAATTGATCAATAAGTCCATTTGTGGACAAAACATGCTTAGTCATGGCTGAGTGATCATGTTTGGAATGACATCTTTTCCCCTCCTATAAATAGGAGGGCTTGCTAGGGAGAAGAGCATCCAAGTTGTAGTAGAAATTACTAAGAGTTTCATTTACTTTTGTTCATGTTTTTGTAAAGTCTTCAAGGAAGGCTAAGTTTTTATTCAATTCAAGGAGTCAAGCTTATTTTCATCTTGGTTTGAAGTTTGATCTTCATTTACATGTTGATTGAATTACATCTACCATGCTTTTCTACTCCACTTGCTTCAATTCCATATTTCTTTTATCAAGCTTGATTGGTTAACATGTTTTGGTTATGAAATTTGTTATTGATGTATGTTGTACTCTTGATTGGTTAATCATCATACAATGATTGAAAAGCATATAGTAAGCAATTAAATTGAAGTGTTCATTTAATTATTTACTTCAATTGGGTTTCGTTTATAAAATTGATTTGGATCTAACATAAGATTTATGGTTATTTGATCTTGTTAATCTTAATCAATTGAATTCTGGAAATTATTTCAGTAGTGAATCCGGGATCATTGTAGGGGTTCCACATGATTCTAAGTTGATAGATTTAATCTCTTGAATGCATGTTATTAATAACCAATGATTTACCATGAAAATAGCCTCTGAATTCCTTGGATTGATATTGTCTTGATTGATTCAACCTTTGCTTTTAACTGATCTTTTTATTTTCTTCAGTTTATTCCAATCAATCAAACCCCCCCAAAGAAGGATTAATTTGAGTGGATCTTCAAGGTTCGACCCGGTTTATACCATTTTACTACAAGTAGTTTGCAGATCGGAATTATAAGTATAATTTTGTGCAGGTTTCGACAACTATCATACACCTTAGTAATAATTTGTGATTAATGAGTACTTCACTGAGTATGTAAATTTAAAGCATTTTAAGGGTATCGGTAATGTCATTTTTTCCTTAATGTTCATGTTGTTGATCTCCTTTTTGAAGGCATCAAATTTCAAAATTTTCACTAAAGAAGTGACTCAACACTATTATGGTTGTTCTATGGGTTCTGATGATATTAATGAATTGAGTACTGATATTTTATTCATATTTCCACATGTAGTCTCTTGTATCCGAACAAAGAACTAAATATAATAAGTTCCGCTCATGCCCAAGGTAGATCCACTTACCTATTGACTTTAATGTGTGTTTACCAACCAGTAACACCAATATAATCAAAACCAATAGTAGAAGTAGCATATAAGATGGTTGAATGATTGAAAAACAACACTACACCAATAACATGATGTTTTGGCAACAAAAAGCAAAAGACGCTGAAGAGAAACTCACTCGACGAATTCACGAGTTGAAGTTTGTGAATAATTCTGAGCTACCCAATTTTAAGTTTTGATTCTTCTCCAAGTTCTTTCCCACTTCACCAAATGATAAGTCATCTTCTTCAGTACTTCACTACCTAACAAAGATCTCTCTCAGCACCTTAATCAAACACATTGAAAGCGACATTGATTTTCTCCATTTAGGGCTTTCCTAATCGCGTCAGATTCAGATCTTTTTTTGAACGGTTTGAGACAGTGATGGCCATATTGAAGAGCTATAGCAACATTTGCTTCACAAGAACCGGTTTTCCCGATTTGCCCCTCCAGTGTCACTAATACTAAAAAACCAGGTTCAATTTCATTAACTTCTTACCAATTGAGATTGGGAAATTTTCCTAATCAAGGTCGGTGAGTCAGGAACGAATCAAACTCGTTGCTTGTATGTTAGAAATCGTGCGAGAATGGGCATGCAGGGGCAATTTTCCACGGGTCAAGATACATGGAGAAAGAAAGAAGTTTTAAATGGAGTTGGGGAGCAAGAGGAGAGTTAACAAAGGAATTCAGGTGTTAAGTATTTAACGGAATACGTTAGTGTCATTTGAGTGATTATAATGACGTGGATTAAATAATCCACACGGAAGGTTTTGAGTGGAAAACAGTATTAACAGGACTTAAGGCACCACACATAAGTTTTGTCCTTTTGCAAAATGTGGAATTGGGGTTTAAAGGGCAAAATTTGGGAATTTTTTATTTTCGGTGAAATATGATATTTTAATTGGTGGGTTTCAAGGTTTAAAATAATTTGCACTTTATGTCTTTATCTATGTGATGTGTGTTTACGTTGTATGTGTTTAAAAATGTGACATGGGGTAGTGTGAGTTAGTTGTTTGCGATTTTAAAATTTGCGGCAAAATATTTCTGAACAAAAAAAACACCATGATTTTTCTGAAAATACACAATTAGTCTTAGGTTAGATACGGGTGTCACATTCATCACTTTTTAGTTATCTTCCTTACTCCATCATTAAGTCTTAATTAAACTTTATTAATTCTAATCACAATTACTTAAGTCTTAATCATCGTTAGCCCTTAATTATTCACTAATTATTAATTAAATTAATTCAGGTTAATCATAATTAATCATCTTAATTAATTATCCTAAGAGATTAAGCTAATGGACTTCTTAATTAGGAAGATGACTCTAATTATTAATGGATTGAATTAAGTTTGTTGCCCAATATGCCTTCTTGAAATAATTATTTTAGTTTGTATTTATATATGACTTTAATGGTTTTTATGAGTAAAAAGACCCAAAATAGTAGCCCAAGTGTTATATGATCCATGCAGGACCCTTTTTTTAATGTTTTCACCATGGTAACTTAGTAAAAAGTTTAGTTTTACCTAGCCCATTAAAGTCATCCGAATATTACTACTCTTCTTTACCTTTTTACTTAAACTTTTTACACTTTAATCTTTCAACTTAAACTTTTATCATCACTTATTACCATGAGCCTCTTACAAGCCCAAACACACATAACCACTTCATAAGTCTTAACATTTTGGATCAAAACACAAACTCATCAAGAACATAAATGAATATGATGAAGAATGTCAAAAATACTCAAGAACACTCGTGAATTTCATATAAATTCAAACAAATTCCAAAAATTATAAAATTCATATAAGATCATCTACAGACACCCAACATTCATAAAATGATTTCAAATCACTAATACATATATTTATTAACATAAAACATGCACTTCCATAAAAGAGTCAACACTTTTTCAATAAGATTCATGAATCTTAATTTCACTAATACATTTTTAATTAAAAAAAGAGAGTTCATTCATAATTCAAATCATCCAACTAACACATATTCACCATCAAATGAAATTAAAATCATTCCAACACCATGAACCAGCGAAAATGGAATCCATACACACACACACATTTTTATACTTCAAAAATTTTAAAAGGAAAAAAGAAAGGCCAAGGATCACCCCCACTCTAGTCACCAATCCTACTGAGTTCAAGGGTTCTCCTCTCTTTACCAAAAATCCAAGCTTAAGCTTAAAAATGGTGATGAACTCAACCTCCACTAAACTTCACTTTGAACCCAAGAATAACTTCCCCTAGATCTCCCCTAGAAATTTTCTCAAAGGTGTATAGTGATTTTTTTGGGGATTGAAAGCTTAAAGATGGAACTTTCAATCAAGAGTGAAGAAACAAAAATGGAGGGAGAATAAGGGTAAAAATTCAGCTAGAATTTTTGAAGAAGAAGGTGAAAAGTTGAACTTTAATGGTTGGGAGACAATTTTACTTTTCAGGGACAATGATACAATTAGTAAGGTAAGCATGTTTTTACTTTTGTCTTTTGATTAATTAAGCATAGTTAGAAAGTTAATGAATGGTTAAAGTAGTTTTTAAGTGTAGGAGACAATCTTAATTAATGATTAAGGTCTATCAGAAAAATTTTAGAGAATTAGGTTAAAGGACATTTTGGATAATTTGGTAGTAAGTATGGCGGTAAACTAGTAATTTCACACAAAAATTCTAAAAATTCTAGAAAATAATAAAATCATTTCTAACTATAACTAAACCTTAAATAATGATTAAAATTTATTTAATCATCTAAACCACACGATATCACACATACAATTTTATAGAAGTAAAAATAGGGTGTTACATGTACCCTTATTTTTAAAGTTAAAGTAGGATTTAGGCTGAGAGTTGAGCTAAGGAAAAATATTACCATTTTTTTCCTTTAATAGAGTTTGGGCTAAAAATGAGTAAAATTTTTTCTTTAAAAGAAAAAAATTGGTTTTGGATTGAGAATTAGGCTAAGGATTAATATTTTTTTTTCTTTTTAATATCAATATCAAGTCATGAGCGGGCTCATGAGTTGGCTTGATCCAATCTACTTAACCTATATATTCAATTGATCTAGTTGTACATATCCACACTTAAATGAGCCTATTATAGAAGTGATTCTAACTAACACAAATTGTAATTAAACAAGTTAAGCACTAAGTTGTAACCCACTTACTTAATTTACGATCATTACAAAAAAATATGAATATGAAATATAAATTTACTTATCTCTATTAAATTAAAATATACCTCTACTGGATTAATATCTTATATTTTTAATATAGTAAATACTTTATAATATGGGTTGATTTGAGTAAAAGGAATTTAAATCCCATAAATATATGATCCTACATTTAATCCTTAAGTTCATGTGTTTTTTTTTTAAGTAATGTGATGTCAAAAGAAATCACCATTAGCGCCAATCAAAATGAACTTTTCATATTGTAGCACTTCCCTCCCCCTCAAAGTTCCTTGATAGTTAATTCATTGTTTATTATCATTTATGTTCATGCATGATAATTTCAAACTCAAATTTGGATTCGGGTTTGGATGAAAATCGAGTCAGGGTGGAGGCTGGTTTGAAAGCCTTTATCTCCGGTAGGAGCTCGTAGTTATGCATAATGGGGAAGTACATGCAAATACATTCTAACATCTAAATTAGCCGAAACTCTAAGAGAGTAATAAAAAATAATGAACAGTGATCATACCTGACACTTGATATAATGGATATTTATAAGGAATGATCATGGGTGATTCATAACCTCGTGTCATCCGGGACTTACTTTTTGCACTCTTTTGCTTTTTAAACCATTTAAAAAAGTGACTTTCCATAAATTCCCTCAAATTTTCTTCGAAAATTAACTTCTCAAAGCTTCTAGAAACAACTTTTCAGGAGCTAAATAATAAAAAAAATTATGGATTTTATTTTTTGGAATTTTCCGGATAAAAATGACTTCCAGGCATTTTTTAAAAATTCCGAAAGTGTATTTTTTATAAATTTCCATTTTTTAGACCATTTATAACACTCTAAACCTATTAGATACAAATTAGAGAAGGAAAAGTTTTCTATCACTAAACTGAAACAAAATTCCTTCGTCTCTAATAGGTTGGGCCTGGAATTTAGAGACAATTTTTCCCGTCTCTAAATATTGAAAATTTATAAAAAAAAAAAAATACACGTCCAGAAATCATTGTCCGGAAACCATTTATATATGAAAATTAATATCTTGAAGTGTTTTTACCGGAAATTAATTTTTAGAAGTGTTTTTTTCCTGTAAATTAATTTCCGGAAAGAGAAAAGAAAAGAAAAAAGTGAGTGGAGTTGTGGTGGGGTGTTGAGGGATGGTAGGGATGACAATTGGACCCAGACCCAGTGGGTACCCGCAATGGGTAGGGTAATACCCACCAAATGGGTCTAGATCCGGGTCTGGATAATTATCCGCATTTTTTAATGGGTACAAGTGCGGGTGCGGGTACTATGGTACCCTACTATACTCATACCCACACTTATATAATCTATATACTTAATGTAATTTATATATATGTGATTAATTTAATATATATGTATATGTTTATATTATTAATTAATTTTTTCTCAAACAATTAATTAATGTTAATATGTATTATAGTCACCAAAAAATATTAATATATATTACTAATTTAATTAGTTTAAATGTTTTGATTTTGAAAATGTTATAACTTTGTATTCCTAAACACTAAAATAGCAAAACTTGAACTAATTTTCAATACCCCTCCCATTGTTCTCATCTCTCATCCACTTCCACATTACCGAAATTGTTTTATAGTTAAACTTTTGATGATCTATGAATTATTTTTCATTTGTGCTAGAGTGATTATTTAATGAATTTTCATTTTGTAATCAATTTATTATTTTATAATTAACAAAAGTGCGGGTAATTGATACAGGTACATGTACTTAAGTACCCAACGGGTAAGGGTACGTGTATTAAAATCACTACCTACCCAGACCCTACCCATTGCCATCCCTAGGGGCTGGAGGTGTGTTGGGGGAGGTAGAGGTGGCGGTGGGGTGAGTCGGTGAGGTGATGGAAAAAAGGTAGTTTGGGGAATTTTTTCAAAAGTGGTGGAGAGATGTGAATAGCAAAAAAATAGTTCTATAAGCAACTCAAGCGTCGTGCCACTGCCACAGTCCTGAAGTTGGTATCAATTGTGGGATTTGTACCATAATATGTATTATAGTAGGGGTGTTCGCGGATTGGATTGGATCGGATCGGTTTTGAGGGAAAAATCTTTCAATCCAATAATTTCAATTTTCTCATTTAATCATTCAATCAGTTTTGATTTTTTTTCCCAATCCAATCCAATTTTAATCGGTTTGGATTGGATTGGATTTTGGTTTCTCAAATAAACTAAAAAATGAAGTTATGAAAGCAAAATTATGATAAAAGCATGCAATTATCTTATTTTTTCCTATAACATACAAATTACTTGATAGCTTCTAATCCCATTATTGAATGTTATTCGTTAAATAGTTGCACAATAATAATTTTTTACATCATCGTAAAAAAATAATATCAATAATGATAATATATCAAAATGTTCATAAAACTTTGGATCGGTTTGGATTGGATTGGTTCTCATAGTCATAGGCAGATCTGAAATGTAATCCAATCCAATTAAAAAATTCAACTTTTTGCGGTTATTTGGTTTGTGGTTCCAATTGGATTGGATTTGAACACCCCTCGTAGGGTCGTTGTTGTGGAGCCGTATGATTTATGGGCCCTTAGGCCGAGATGTAGGAATTGCCACTTTGGATGTGAGTTGCTTTTAGCACCCTCTTTTTTCTATTCTCACCCTCAAAAAAGTGTTTTTCCTAAAATATCCTTTATTTTTTCCGGAAATTAATTTCCAGAAGCTTCCAAAAGCTAAATGATAGAAATGGTTTTCGGAAATTTTCAGAAAAAATGAATTTCGAAAATTAATTTCCGGAAGCCATTTTTTTATAAATTTTCAATTTTTAGAGGGCGGCGAATTTTCCATCTCTAAAATTGAAACATAATTCTTTCATCTCTAACATGTTTAGAGACGACAGATTTTAGAGACAAATTTGTCCCGTCTCTAAACATTGAAAATTTATTAAAAAAGTAAATTTTTAAAATTTTAGGAAGCCATTTTTATTATTTAGCTTCTAAAAATTAATTTTTGAAAGTATTTTTTTTTCAAAAATAATTTTCAGAAAGAGAGAAAAAAAAAAAGAAAAGTGAATGAAGTGGTGGTAGTGGATGTCGGGAGATGGAGGTAGAGGTGACGGTGGAGTGGGGGAGGGGATGGGATAAGGGTAGTTTAAGAAAAAGAGAATGGGGATGTTAAATTGTTAATAGAAAATATGAGTGCAAACAGCAACTGCCCTTTACGATGTTTACCGTCCATTGCTGGTTTAGTAAATTTGGGCCAAGTATGTCGCTGAGGCCCAAATCATCTAGATCTTGTCCAAAACAATTTATAGCGAGAACATTAAATATATATTCATATGCATAACATTATATATGATATGAGTTTATATTTGATGTATTATTAACATAAAGTTTTTTCAGGACCTTTACGCCCCGTTTATAATAAAAAACGTTTTTCATTAATATTTTATTTAATACATTAATAATAAAATGCATTTAGAATTTATTAGTAATCATCGTTCTTTTGTTAATTATAAGTAATAATCGTTTAACAATACCTAATTGAGAGTTTCTCTTTTGTTTTTTTTAGGAAAGAATCATATCAATTAAATAGAATCGTATTAATTGAGAGTTTCTCTTAATAGAGTTCTATCTGAACTTCCGTATCAACAAATATAAAACAATCGATCTGTTTAAATTTTTAAAAATTAATTTTACAATATAATTTTTTAAAATATTGTTATTTTTTATTTTCTAACAAAAATGTTAAAATATTTTTTAATATTTTTAAATTTTAGTGAAACTTAAATGATTATTATAAAATTTTAAAACATATTTTTAGTTAAAAATTTAAGAGTTAAATATGGTTTTAGTCCTCAAAATATAACGAAATTTGGTTTTTTTCCATCATTTATTTTTTTTCTTTAGTTTTGGTCTTCTATTTTTTTTAAATCACATGGTTTTAGTATTCGTCTATAGTTATATGATTTTATGTACAAAATTTGTAGTTTTTTAAAAATTTACTACACCTGAATTTTCTAGAAAAAAAATTGCAAGAAATTTCTTATAAATTTTTACTCGAAAAAAGTGATTGGGGACTTGCGAAAATGACTTAACAGAATACAATTAATAAGGAGGATTAAAAACATATGATTTTAAAAAATGGAGGATCAAAACCAACAAAAAAATAAATGAGAGATCAAAACCAAATTTCACCATATTTACCAAGATCGACAACATATTTAACCCAAAAAATTTAAAAATACACACAACACAAAAAATATTTACTCATTGCATAAAAGTGAAGCATATAAACGCCTTGTCGTTTTATTGCAACTCCCAATATGAAGAGTCAGACAACGAATTAAACGCTTCCTGCTCCACGCGAATGTCGTCTATGGGGCTTTTGTTCTTGGAGGTCCTCTCCTATGGCTTCATGTGATGAGAGAAAATTGTGGGGATGTTTGTTTGTGTCGATTGGCTGTGTTTTCTTTGTTGGGTACTTCTTTGTTGCAGTTGTTTCCAAGCTTCTGCCTCCTTCACAAATTGCACTCATATCTGCCATGCAAAGTGACTGGTAATCAATCCTGATAATTTATAACTGTGATTCTGTGAAGTTTCTAATTTAATGTCAATGGTTTTTCAGTTTTATTTTTTCCTTTTTTCCAGGGGCTAATAGAAGTATAAAAAAATGAGACCTTAAGATTGCAATATGTTAATTGTTTGCTTAGTTATACAAATTGAAACAGATAATGCTCTTGTCATATTGGGGAATAGTTTATAAACAATGTTTTTTCTCTCAAATCCATATGCATTTTATACAGATTTGAAGGTAGGGGAAAACTGGTTTTTTGCATTTTTTTTATTTATTTTAGGGTTCAGGTGGTGGTTCAGCGGCCTAATTGTCCCAATTGTAACTATGCTTAGAACACCATTTAGCTAAGAAGTCTTCTCACTGCTTACCCTCTCTAAGAATATGATATTCAATGGTTACTCCAAAGGAATCTGGTGTCTTAAAGAAAAGACTCATATATGTGATTCTGAGTGTTAGCTTGTTCAACCAGTCTTATGGTGTCTGATTCAAGAATCACCTTACAAAATCCTGTAGTCCTGCTTAGATTAATACCAGATGAGAGAGACTGGAGTTTGCTTATAAAATTAGAAAAACCACACACCCGAAGCTGATGCTCATTCTGAATCAGCCCTCCTCCTATCCCAGCTCTTCCTGGATTACAAAGAGGACTCCTATTTAGTCATCTGCATTCAGTCTAATAAAGTCATCATTTTGAGGCCCCACATAGTCTACCTTTCAGTGTTATGGGTGGTTATTTGTGTCAGAGAACCACACTAACCTGCAAGTCTCGACTAGATCAATGATCATAGAAATGACTGTGGACCAGTGCCTGGTATTTTCAGCCATAGCCTCTGAATTTCTGAGACATCAAATGATCCAGATAATGCATAAGAACTTAGTAGTGTTATTGTGCTAAGGCTTACTCATTAGAGATTCTGTATTTGCCTATCCAATCTTGAGGGTTTTGGAGATGAAAATCAGAACCCATACTCCATCCTAGCCTAGGCCAAACAGCCAGGACCTCCTCACAGTCATGCAGATATTTGATAATGGTTTCAGAACTTTAACAACAACACTGACAAGTGCTAGGGTTAGTTAAATTCCTCACAGGACGAAACCAGCTCTTGGAGAGTGGCAGACTTGCAGTGCATCATGAAACATCAACCACAGAAAGTGCTTAATTTTCTCAGGAACTGCATCCTTCCATAACCCACGCCAAGGACTAGAATCTAGAGGAGAATCATGATTTCTGTTAGAGAAGAGGAAAAAATAATCTAGCTTGTGACAAAGTAGCCATGGTAGGTCTAGCCTGTGACTTGCTAGCCTTAGAGAAGAGGAAAAGATAATCAGAAATGGGCAAGTGTGACACAAATATCAACAAGCTGAACTAAATATTTAGTGCATCCTATCTGTCTCCTCCTTTCTTTATCACATCAAGGAAGTTGAAAGGAGCTTTTTAATGGTTTGAAAGTTCTTAATTGATGAAGGATATTTCAATCAAATCCTAAGAAACTGAAAAAAGCCTACAAACCAAAGTAGACACAGTATGTTCAGAGGTTCATATGATGTAGAACCCATCTGCTTAAGACTGAGACAGAAAGATAATGATACTGAGAGTGTAGCTGTTTTGAAAATTCTTTTAGTTAATGATATTGATACAGATATGACACAGGTCAGCCATATGGGATCTGGCCACACGGGTTTTTCTTCAGAAAATGTCTCCTTTTGTTATGCTTTGTGCAAAAGTGTTGGGAAATGACAAAGTCAGAAGAGCAAACAAAGGAGGGAATTGGTCAATTAAAAGTATTTAATCAGGTTTTACCACTTCTCTCTTGGTTTGACATGTTGGCTTGGCTCTTCAGTATTTCTTCCAAGGTGGTTCTTTATTTCTCAAGGGTATAAGATCCTCCAAACTTAGGTATAGTTTGATATAAAATAATTACTATAGGCATGATCCGATCAACTTCTTAAGCTAGTTTACCTCTTTTCCTCATCCCCTACCACCACCAAACCATCTTTCCCCTTTTGAACTCTAGGGAAATGAAAATTGAACTTGATGCAAGTGATAATGATGTAGCGATTAAAATCATTGCAGGAACATTACTTTGTCATTGTTTTTGTGATTTCTTTCACAAATGATTATTATCATCATCATCATTAATATTGTTATTACTAACCCTCTTCGTTTTCCGAATACCATAGGTATTACCACTTCTTAGTGCCATTGACTCTCCCTATAGCTGTGGTTGCTGTGTACTCCCATTGGCTCAGCATGAAGATGTTCAAGCATGCTTAACTTATCTTCATCAGATTTTGAAAAAAGAAATTACCTGTATTCTAGCAGAGCCACCACCAACTATGGCTATTGCGGCTTTGCTACCTGCATTCCTCTAACCAACTTAAGAATCTGACTTTGTGCAAATCATCTGGCAGCATCCTGCCTTACTGTGTATGTTATATTGTGTATGTTATATGTGATTGATTACTGGTGAAGATTATTTATGTTTGTTTTACCTTTGAAGCGTTCCCATGGCCAAGTTATGAATATCAAATCAGTCCTTCCAGAATAAATGGTTTTGGAGACTTTTTTAGAACAGAGTGATTGTGGTTTCATTATTGTCTTGTTAATCTCTTTTCTTATTAAGATGCATATGTATTTAGGTTTATTATTTTGCTTTGTTTTTTTAATACTCTGGTTGCTTTTTGATGGACGTCCATGGTCAATTTCCATAATCTAGCACTAAGATTATTCTATAAAATGTCATTGTTTTGATTTTATTTTCTGTTTTTAAAAATTGTGAAAAAAAATAGTAAAAACAAGATCTGTTGTTTTTACCATTTATTTTACAAAATCTTGAAAATAGTAAATTGAGTGAAAATAAAATAATATATTTTTATAATTAGTGGTTAAAATACATTAATTAAAAATAGAAAATGAATGGATTATTTCTCGAAATTATTCTGTGTTAAGCTTTTTAAGAAAATTATGTTTACATCTATAATTAACTTTTAGAATATGTTTTGTTTTAAAAATGGGCAATTTAAGTAGATCCAATGATATCTGTTAAAGAATTAAAATAAAAAAGATTAAATGAAATTTAGAAGCATTTTTATATATTTTAAAAATAAAAAATTAACTCCTTTTTAAATAATGAGTTTTGTTATAAGTGTCTTAGCAATGAATTAAAATTAAAAATATTAAATAAATAAAAATTTATATCTTTTAATATATCATATTTTATATTTACTATTTCAAAAAAATTTTCCAGTGACTTAAAAGTACTTATTAAAAAGCTCTTTAATTAGGAAATTTTAATGAAATGTATCAAATGTTTCCCAACTCAGGTACAAATTAATTAGAGTTTTTTTTAAGAGATCATTCATGCGTTGAAAAAAAATGTCCAACAACACTTATAAAGTTTGTAGGAAGCTAAATAAAAAGTATCACAATGATGCACTATAGATCAAAACAACAAACCAAACACACACACTCGTAAGTGTAAACAATTTAGCAATCCTAACAATAACAGAAGAAAAAAACTGATATAAAAAATCTTGAAAGAGCCTTTAAATTTTCTTCTTCTTTTCTTTTCTTATTCATTCCGGTTCGGCACATGCTCAACATAAACTCAAAGCAAAAATCTATGACATCAACTGACAATTGCAGCCAATCTGAGTAAAATAGTGCTGCAAAATGTTAATATACAACTCTAACAGAATCTTGCGAATGAGAAGGGGCCAGAGGTTATGAAGGTGGTGACCGAAAAAGAAAGAGAAAAAATGGTGGTGAGGTGGAAGAAGAAGGAAGTGGAGAGAAATAAAATAAAATAAAATAAAAAACTCTCATTAGAAAAAGAGATCAACTCACTTAAAATGAATAGGAAACACACAAATGGAGGGGGAAAGCTTTCTTCTTTGTCTGATGCTTGAGTTTCTTTTATATAAACATTTTCTTCTTTTTTTTAATATAAACACTTTCTCTCGTGTTAGATTTTTTACATTTTTTTAATATCATCCATAAAAAACAAAAGTCCTTTTTAATGCCTTGGCAGAGCAAAGGAAGAGCGTTGCACAACAAGGAACTTTCCCCTTGTGGGGCTCTCCTCCATGGGGGGTTTCTTCCCCCTCCATAGGATTTCCTCTCTCTTAAGTGAGACATTTTTATCTTCATAGTAAGTTTTTTTCTTTCCTTTCTTTTAGGTTTTTAGTCTTTTCTTTTTTCTCCTCCCAACTTCCACTGTGACCGGATAGGTGCAACAAACTGATCTGCTATACTTCATTGCCTCCTTATTGTTTATGTGATCCCGATGTTGCGGTAAAAGTGGGTGTTCCACTTGCAACCTCAGTGGCAGCTCTTAGACATGGGAACTCCAGAAAACACAATTGTGGAGTAAAGTTGCAGTCTTTGTCTATGTATTCTATGCTCATTTTACTCTTGATATTATAACAGGAGATATTCAAAGTAGATGGTGGCAGACGATTAGAGATTTCTAATATTTTATTTGTTTTATTCTGATTTCGGAGAAAGTTGGAGTAAGTTGTCTTGTAATGTATTATTTATCTTGTGAGACATGATTGTATTTCTCTTTTAGTGTGTGAGATTTAAGATGGATGATTGCAAATGTCGTTTGGTTGCCCTTTAGGCTTTTATATCGTATTTCATTGTAAAATATATATATATATATCATTCACATAAGCACAAATTGATTTGGGTATTTATTCTGGCCATTGCTATTCACACTGGGATTTTTGCTATTCCCACCCCCCAATATTATTGGAAATTTTGAAATCCCACAAGTGCCCTTCAACTTACTTTATAGGTTTAGATAATATACTTATTCGATGAACCGTGGAACCCTGGCTTCGTTCAGCAGCAACTCTCAAGTACTGTTCACATGTAACAAAGTAGTGTTGAATATACTACTAAATCAAGTATTTACTTCCTTTGATCAACTAGTAGGGCCACATTCATCAATATTTAAGGTAAGTTTGTTTTTTTAATAATGTTTTTTAACTATTTTTTTACCCACTTAGTTGGACAGTAGCTAGTTGAAACGGGGACCACAATTTTTTAAGATTTACGGACACATTTGTCCGTGTGAACTATACGGACAATGTTGTCCGTAAGGCTTTCGAGAATATATACGGACAACCTTGTTCGTAAAAGCATCCAGACAAAAGTGTCCGGACAAAAATAAAGAATTTTTTTTATTATACGGACACTTCTGTCCATACGTAGAATTTTCATGAAGACGGACACACCTGTCCAGACTGCAATACGGACGAAAGTGTCCGTACATAAGAACGGACGCACCTGTCCGGATAAACTTACGGACAATTGTGTCCGGAGCATTTGACGGACGCTTGTGCCCGTATTGGGGTAAGTTCCACATACGGACATGCTTGTCCGTACCTGTATGCTTCCCTGTCATTTTTTTTTCATTTTTTGATATTGTTTTAACTTAAAAAATATGCAGTAATGGAAGGAAGTTGCTGGAACAAGATTTATGAAGAATTCAGAGCGGAATATACCTATGAAAATGATGTAGAGGTAATAAATAAACATATATGTGTATATATATATATTGTTTAGGATTAAATTAAATACTGAAATGTGAATTTAATGCAGATGTTTGATGTGACGGATAACCCTATGGAGATGACTGATTACTCAGATACTTTTACGACGAATGAGGTTAGTTAAGTTAATTTATTAGTCCTTCATACTTATGTTTAAGTTATATGTGTGATGTAATATTCAACTATTTGTCACCAGATATTTGACAATCGAGATGAATTGTTGAAATGGGTGCGGGAAACAGCAATGACACATGGTTTTGTTGTGGTTATTGTGAGGTCAGACGCAGGAGGGAATGGTCGGAAAACAACGCTAGTATTGGGTTGTGAAAGGAGTGGAAAGTATAAACCATACAAGAATCAGTTGATCCGTAAAGTAACAGGGACAAAAAAATGTGATTGTCCTTTCAGGCTGAGACCAGTAAGTACAGGTGATGGTTGGAGACTGAATGTAGTTTGTGGTTATCACAACCATGAGGTAGCAGAAAATTTGGAAGGTCATGCCTATGCTGGTCGTCTAAATGTTGATGAGTTGTCCTTAGTGAATGACATGACAAAGAACATGGTTAAACCCAGGAATATCTTACTGACATTGAAGGAGCACAATAAGGATAATGTGACTACCATCAAACAAATTTATAATGCCCCCGAAGCCTGTCGAACATCACTAAGGGGTCCACGGACAGAGTTGCAACACCTGATGAAGTTAATGGAAAGAGATAAGTATGTATATTGGCATATAAGATATGAGGACTTAGATGTTGTTAGAGACATTGTATGGACACATCCAGATGCATTGAAGCTGCTAAACTTATTTTTTATTGTGTTAATTATTGACACCACTTACAAAACCAACAAATACAGGTTGCCGTTGCTTGAGGTTATTGGTGTTACTTCCACTGAGTTGACATTTTCAGTTGCTTTTACTTACATGGAACAAGAAAAAGCAAATAACTTCATGTGGGTGTTGGAGAAGTTAAAAAGCATGATTCCATTTCCTGATGTGTCATCTCAGGTTATTGTTACTGATAGAGATATTGCTCTGATGAATGCAGTGGAGAAGGTTTTTCCTAATGCTACTCAGGTACTATGTCAGTTTCATATTGCTAAGAATGTGAAGGCAAAATTCAGGACCTATGTGTCTCACACACAAGAATGGCAACCTATTATGGATACTTGGATGAGTTTAATGCATTCTTCCACAGAAAATGATTTTGAGATGCAATTGGCGTATTTTGAACAAATGTGCTTACCTTTTGGCCTGTTCTTGAATTATGTGAAAAATACTTGGCTCATTCCTTATAAAGAAAAGTTTGTCGGTGCATGGATCAATAAAGTGATGCATCTAGGCACGACCACGACTAACAGGTTTTATAATTTAAATTTATAAATTGGTTATCTATTATTTTGTTAATGCATTGTACAAAGACAAATAGATTAATGTAATCTTTGTTTTGATAGGGTTGAGAGTGCTCACTCAAGGTTGAAGAACTTGCTTCAAGATTCTCGAGGTGACTTGTGCAATTGTTGGGATGCTATGAACAACATGATAACACTCCAGCATACAGAAATTAAAGCTTCATTTCAAAGGAGCATAATGGTAGTTGAACACCGCTTCAATAATCCTCTTTACAATGAACTGAGAGGTTTAGTGTCCCGTAATGCTTTGGCTCTTATTGATGATGAGAAGCAACGCATTAACTATGTCGGTATCGACAGTTTTGCTTGTGGTTGCACTTTGAGAAACACACATGGATTACCTTGCGAATGCCAGCTAGCCCGGTAACAATAATAACTTTAAATATACTTGCACTTCGTTCTTTAAGCATTAAACTAATTGGATTTCTAATGACAGATACGTTTGTATGGGATACCAACTTCCTATTACTGAGGTTCATACCCATTGGATGAAATTGACATTTAATGATGGGGGCATTGATGGGCCAAGTTGTGGATTATCAATTCAACCTGAGTGTGATGAAGTCTTAAGGAGATTCGAAGAACTTGATCTTTCTGGAAAGGTGGTGTTGAAGTCTAAAATGCGGGAAGTTGCATTTCCAGAGACCACTACCATGTGTTCCCCACCTGACAAAGTTAAGACTAAAGGTGGGGTAAAGGGAAAGTTCAAGTCCAAATATTCTACTAAGCGGGATCCCTCATTTTTTGAGCATGTAGATGCCATGCATTCACAACATGAAAGTTGACCTACTCAGCCACCTGGCTTTCAATCTCAACCTAGATGCAAAAAACAGGTGACTATTTTAGATCAACTTCCTTCAGTTCTACATCCATTTATTGTCAGGGTAGATGATGTTGAATCAGATGGGAATTGTGGTTACCGTGCAATTGCTGCATCATTAGGTTTCGATGAAGATTCTTGGCCTGTGATCCGTGATGAATTGAGTAGAGAACTTGTACACTTTCGTGCTCAATATATTCAATTGTTTGGTGGAGTTGAGCGCTATAACCAGTTAAGGATGTCTTTATTCGTTGATTGTGGGAAAACAGTTTCAGTTGACAAGTGGATGACATTACCATATATAGGTTATGTCATAGCATCAAGTTATAACTTGGTGCTTGTGTCACTATCGAAATCAGGATCCATGACATTTTTCCCACTTAGAGGACATCCAAAATCATCACATCAAATTATTTGCATTGGATACGTTTATGGTAATCACTTTGTTCAGGTATTTAACTATTCTTAAATTAATTTTTATCTTAAAATATTTATATTAATTTAATTTAATATTGACATTATCAAAACATGCAGGTTGAATTGAAGGATGAATGTCCTATACCACCCACTGCTTTACAGTGGCGAGCTAATCGTCTGCCAGAGGCCGAGGCTTGGGAATTTCCATATTATGAGAGAATGGCTGCATTTATTTGCTTATTTAGTGACAATGAGACCTAACATGTACCTACTATCATTGACTTGTTGTAAACTAACGTTGACTAGATAATGAAGGAACGAGTAAGCTTTATATTACTATTTAGATAATCCAAAAGGGTTTATCAGCCCATACAAAATACATTTATAAACAACATATCATCTAAGAGGTTGAATCGCCCCCTCCCCTCCTCTTTCGCTGGTATGTGGTAGTGATCCTCTTGCATTCATATTGCTGGCCTAATTGGGCCATCCTCAGCATCTCATGTGTCAGCATCTCACCATCCGACCCTGGTACACACATGTCCGTACTCAATAATGCCTGAAGTCTCTCCGTGATTCCCGCAAAAGAACCTACATCGTAACAAACATGTAAGTTATTAACGAATACATTTTATATGTTAGAATGATTTAATACTATTTCACAAAGATATGCCTAATGAGAACTATCCTCTGGGGTCCCACTAGGGATATCCTGGCTCCCACCGACCTGGCTCCCAACGACTGTCGGCACTCTACGAGGCAATGGATCATGTACCTTATCATCATGTGGTATAATATATGGATGTGAAACCTGTTGAAACCAGTCTAAATATCCCTGAGTGCACTCCCCTGCATGAGTGACAGGAGGTCCCCTCCTACTCTTATCCAACAAATGGTCGTGGTAGTGGATGAAATGGGCATGGACATCAGCTGAGGGAGGCACTGGCAACTCCTCATGTGGTGAAGGGGGAATGCTCTGTACATGGCCATACTGTCGCAATACCCGGTCTGGAAGGTGAGGTAATGGTGTGTCGCCGGATGTGATGTATCCATAATACCAGCAGACATCATGGAATGGACGATATGCTCTACGCAAGATATACGGTGTCCATATGATGTCCGAGTGGCGTATCCAGTCCAAGTATTGACGTACGTTCACAACGTCACCCACAGGACGATGCGGCCTCAACCTCCTAGACAATGGCATGCCCTCTACATAGTCAGGGCTCCTCTCTCCATGTGTAACATGCGGAAAGTGTTCCAAGATCCAAGCCTGTTAAACAATTTATTTAACATGTAAAATATTGCAATAAGATGTTTAAAATTGTTACAACTAAACATTTATTACATTATACCTGAAATAGAGTAAAAACCTACTAGCTGGCGAGTCTGATGTAAACTGGCTTCATTAAGCTGCTCATAGAGGTAAGCCAATGCCTACTGCACCCCAAGCAATATGGCCCACTGATGCCAAGACTCGGAATATCTCTAAGTACTGTACTCGGACATTCGACGCACTCTTATCAGTAAAAATGGTACATCCAACTAGGTGGAGCAGATATGCCCTTGCAGCATATGACAAACGGTTCTCATCCACCTTGTTCTCATACACACTACGAAGCCAATTGAGCCTAACACTAGGGCCCCGAGTGTATTCTATCTCCTCATGTGCGTCACTATATGAGACCCCAAGTAATGTGACCAACAATTCCTTCGCTTCATCCTTACCCAAAGATGGCAAGAAGAAGAACCTACCATGTACCGGTATATGAAGTAAGTTGTTCACATCATCCAGTGTGATGGTCATCTCACCCACTGGCAGATGAAAGCTGGATGTATCTTTGTGCCATCTCTCTACAAACGCAGACAAACAAACTCCTGTCAACAAGTGAGTGGGTACCCTTTACTAGTGGTCCTAGACCAGAGTCATCCACAATGTCTCTGACATAATCATTCTCTGGCCTTCTCAGCTTCCTCCCGTGGGTGATTACCTTTAACGTCCCCCTATCCTGTACCAAACATAAAAAATCATTATTTTACTTTTTAAATAAATTAACGAACATTTACACTTAACTTAATAATTATAAATTTACCTACCTCACCCGACCACAAATGTCATGCAACGTGAGACTCATATAACCTCAACAAAGAGGTATCCTGAGGACCTCCCTCATAAACAACCTGTTGCGGCACTTCCTCTGTGGGTGTTGGGACATCCTGCTGCACAGGTTGCTTAGGTTGTCGCCCTCTACGTGCTCGGGCAAATGCAGTAGGCCGGATTCGCTCTTGTGCATCACCTCGACCTCTGCTGGGTGAACCATCCTCACCTCTTGCACCTTTTTCTTAACCATACTGTAAGAAAATCACAATTAAATAAAAGAACCAAATTTCAAAAAAAATAATTAACTCATACGGACACCTTGGTCTGTATGATTTAATTGTTTTCCAGGGAATATATAAGATACGGACACCTATGTCCGTATAATACTTATTAAGATTGTTAAACATGTCATCCGGACATGGGCGTCCTAGCATGTGTGTTGTTTTGACGTCCGGACACGGACGTCCGTATGTACGTCCGGACACATGTGTCCTTATGGACGTCCAGACATACGCGTCCGTATATTGTCCATCCACACTTCATCCGGACAGCGGCGTCCGTCGAACCCACCGGACACTTTTATCCGTCCACTCTTCATCCGGACATCGGCGTCCGTCGATGCCACCGGACACCATTGTCCGGTCCTTACGAAACAAACTCCGAACATTCATGTCCGGAGAATGGCTGACCTTTTCCCTGCCTCCGTCCCGCATTGTTAAACCCCATTTGCACAAAAACCCAACAATGAGAGGTTCAAAATGTACCTGATTGATGATCGGATCAACGTTGTTGAGTGAATCTCCTTCACAAACCTCCTTCGTCGTGCGTCAATGGTGAAAAAAAACGAGGAGCTTGTGTTGTGCCTTCTAAGCCTCTGCGAACCGTTGCGTGAGAGTGAGAGTGAGAGGGAGCGAACCGTGCGTGAGAGTGAGAGGGAAAAAGGAATAATGTTTTAAATAATTTACTGGAAGGCACTTGTGGGATTAACAATTTTCCAATAATATGGGGGTGAGAATAGCAAAAAACCGGTGAGAATAGCAATGGCCTTTATTCTTGGTGTCTAAATTAATGTCCATTTTGTACTAAAAAAATGTCATTTGACAGATGCACCTGCCCCTCCAAGTCCCAACGCCCAAACATGTCCTTGTATTATTTCTAAAGCATATTAGTTTTAACTCAATTTTTTAATAACTAATTTTTTTTCAACACCCAAAAAAAATGGGAAGACTCCAATGACCCTTACTATGAGAAGTTTTATGCAATATGCAATATGCTCGTTTTATTTGGCACAGAAGACTATTTGGCAAGGTTTCATATAGGTTATTATTTTTCACTCTAGCAATCCTCATGCTGTAGAAAATGTTTATATGACTAAAATATGCACTCCATCATTAAAAAAAAAAATTAAGAATTGGACCGAGCATAACATGAGATGTGAAAAGTGAAAACCAGAAAACCCATAGCTACTCGAAGTAACGTTTCACGACTTCACATTGAAATTTTCGTGATCAAGAGAATACCATCACGAGAAAATACAGAATTTCATGTCACAGCTTGATTTCAGAACCAAAAATCAAACAAATTACAAGGAAAACAAAAAAAGGAAACAGGAAAAAGAAGAAAATATGGATAAATTAAGCACCATGTGCATGTCTTTCCTTTCTTTTGCTTTGTTCTATTCCTCAAAACAAACACCCCCTCCAACTGAAATGGGGGCGAGAGAGGTACCTATTTCTGTCTTTTCCTGCAAACTCTGTATCTTACTTTGCACCTCTAAACATTGATGTGAAATATAAACATAACCTATAGCAGTGAGAGAAATCAGACATCACTCACTACTATTGCTTACTGCTAGGATTGTCTCTTCTAACCCACTGTTGGACTGGTTTTCTTGGTTGTCTTACAGTTGAACTAGAGTGGTGATCACTTCTTGCTTTCTGCCTCCTTGCACCAAATTCCTGTTCCGACTAGAACTAGGCCCATTTGAGGTCCCATTGCCATGTTTTCCTGACACAACTGCAGGTGGGTCTCTTTCTTGCTGCTCCTCAGATTCGTTGGTTGATGTGGAGCTGGGCAATGCAACTGGTTGTGGAAGATACATACCAGGCAATATTACTAAATCTCTTTTTGGTTCAATCAAACCACTGTTGTCCTTCTGTAAATTTAAGATGGCTTCAAATTTCTGTCTCCTGATGATCTCATACTCTGATTGAAGGAGCGTTTCCTCATCATCAACTTCACCATTGTCCAAAGTCTGAATTCCAACAGAGTACAGGGATAAACATCAGTAGCAACATAAAAGGAACTAATTTTAAAAACATGGTTATTATACTTCAACCATTGTTTGCCTTGATATCAAGTTTGCAGAGTTGACACAATCTGTCAAAATGAGTGAGTACCTATAAGGCTACAACTGAAATTAAATCTTGGTTTTAAGACCTCTTTATGGTCTTCATTGATATTTTACAACAGTAAAACGTACTGGGAATATTCTTTGCATATATATCTGACAATACATTACAAACAATGGCTCAGTTGGAATATATATTTCTGAAATTTTTTCAATTATTCCACTCCACAACCTAAATATCAATTCAACACATTAAAGAAAGTGTCCTATTGGTAAAATGTAACACCCCCCCAAATTAGCTACACAAGACTTTCATACCATTTGATTAGGAAACTTTGTAACAAATACAAAAGATGATATAGAAAATTAGTAAAATAATGTTAATAAAATTATGTAAATAGAAATTGGTGCAGTAGACCAACTAGATGGGGACAGATTGATATGAACATTAGTAGTATAATGGGTGCCAAAAAAGCAGGTTGAAATTATATATGCAGGAGAATGACTTCCATCTTTGAAAAGAGTAAATAGGTTCTCGCTAGTTCAAGTCTGTTTCTTTTGAACATTGCACTAAACACTATAAAATGGAACTGAGGTTGTCAATGAAATAAAGGAGAGTAAAAGGTCACATAGTTTCCTTCTCATACATCTCCCTACTCAGAAATCAGGATTGAGAATATCATCAGAATAAAGCTGAGCCCATAATATGTTAGTACAAACCAATAATGAAATTCTCATTTACATTCCATGCTGTAGTGGTAGACCAAATAACTTACCAATTGGGAAGAATGTGAGCCAACTAGGTCAAGCACATGGTCCAAATCCTTGGCATGAAAAGGCTTGCGACAGACTGGGCAGTTTCCAACACCTTCCATTTTTTCATAATTATTATCTAATAATTAAAAACAGAAATTCCTCACGAAAACATTATACTGTGAAGGAATGACTAAAGAAGCAAGTTCCATGCATGGTGAATACAATAGATACTGATATGCTAGCCAAAGACAACAGTAAACTACAATATCAAATTGTGAAGATTCAAAATAATTTTATAAAGAATCCTCGAGTAAAGAAGTTGAGTCATTTGAGCCTAATTAATTGAAGATTTACAACAGAAAAGACTCCAAAAAATAACTGCAGTAAAAAAAAACCTTGTTAAGAGTGTGTTGGTAAAACTAGCTGGAAAGCTAGATGAAAGCTGAAAGCTGAAAAGCTAGCTGATTTAATTGGAGGTGTTTGGTAAAACTAGCTGAAAAGGGTAAAATGACATACAGGGACATTATTAATTATTAAATAATGCTGAGTGAGGGTGATTGAGGGATAAATTTGTAATAAATTTTCAACTAGTAGCTGAAAATGGGAGCTTTTTTAAAAAAGCTACCTCAAGTAGTTTTTCTTCAAAAGCTAGTAGCTACCCAAAAAAGCTACCTTACCAAACACAGCTGAAATGATTTCAGCTACTAATTTCAGTTTTCAGCTAACTGAAATTGCTTACCAAACACACTCTAATTAAGTAGGATTACTAACCTAAAGCCAAATGATCCACACCAAAATATAAAGGAGCAACACATCGAGCCAAATTTATTATAATCAGTTGTATGTGGGAAAGCTGGGTTAAGCTTATAAGCCACGCTATAACAATGGGATGGAGTAATCGAACAAAAATTAGGACAAGAGACTCATATTTGAAAGAAACCATCACGGAGGCAATATATCTTTACCAATATCAAAGTTTGACGAAGAGGTACTGAAGTAAACAAATAGATCTACACATGGTTTTCTTTGACCTAGTATGATAGGACGCCAAGAGAAGCCTGATTGAAGGCTCCAAGGAGAAATGAGTTTGTGTCGTGCTTATATTCAAGCTATCAAGGATATGTATGATGGGGCAAAAATTAGTATATGAACATACAGTGACTAAAAAAAGATTTTCCTGTAACTATGAGATTACACCAAGGGTCGGCTTTGAAACCTTATCTTTTTACCTTGGTATTGGACGTACTTACTAGACATATCCAAGAGAAAGTGCCTCAATGCAAAGTCGAGAGATGGAATAAATAATAAGTTAGATTTTTTGCAAGAAGCTTGAGAATCACAAGGTTTCCAATTAAGTAAAAGTAAAACGAAGTATTTGGAACGTAAGTTCAGCAAGATACAAACTAGTAAGGTGAAAGTTGAGGACCACACCTTGTCACATGTCACATGGTTTCAGTTCCAATATCTTTGATTATCATACATAGTGATAAAAGATTGTCTAAGATGTAAATCATAGTGTTCAACTTGAATGGATGAAATGAAGAAGTGTTTCAAGTGTTGTCTATAATTGAAAGGTGCCTCTAAGGCTCAAATGACAATCCAACCAAACAGCCATAAGACCAACAGTGCCTTATGGTTTGAGTGGTAAAGCACCGAAAAAGCATAAGCCACATATTCAAAAAATGAGAATGTTGAGGTGGAAGAGTGGACATGTAAAGAAAGATATGCTCAAGAATGACTATATTGGAGAGAAAGTGCAAGTAACCCTATATAGGAAAAGATAACAGAATCTTGCCTAAGAAGGTTTAGTCATCATAAATGAAACCAATAGAGACCACAATAAGAGTTTATCATGAGGAGGATAGTCTGGTATACAAAAGGAGAGAAAGACCACAGAAAACTAACAAAAACCATTAAAAAAGACCTAGATCTAAATTGACTTCCTGAAAATTGGGTTTTAACAGAATACAAAGGAATCTTTGATATCCATTTAGTCTATTCCACCTAGTAGGAAAAGGCTTTTGTTGTTATCGTGTGTGAGCTTAACATTACCTGTTTCTCTTAAACAGATCTCTGCTTACCACCGTATCTTAATATTTCATCAACTGTATGCCATTATATTGCTAGGCACTAACTGTAAGCATGCTGCACATCCTAGCACTTACAGCAATGAACAAAAATGTTATGGAGCGAAACTGACTGTTCCACCAATACACCCCAATGCATGTGCAATAAACCTTTGTTACCGTGATTTTCACTATTTTTTTCATGTTCATTCAAAACTACACCCCCAAAACAACAGTTTCTGATTAATTATATTAAATTTGTAGGCTTTCAATGAAGCTTCTCTTCTGAAGCTGTAAGTGTTATTGACTATTGAGAAACAATCTCAATAAATTGTACCGGGTTCCAATCTGTTTACCAAGAACCTGAATGACAAATATTTTAGACAAGTACTAACCCAATTCATTGAATGCAAATTGAATCTGAAAATTATTAATCTACTTTAGAAGGCAACCATGTCTTACAAGGATTTTCTGACATGGCATATTATCCCTTCAAGCTTCTATGCTTTGATCGTACAATAGAATAATTTCATATTGAAAACTGCATTTAGATTTGTTGTCAAAAGTCCATTTCCTATTATCCATACCATGGTTAGGGCGTGCATTTGCACCATTTGAATTGGAAAGAGTCTGTTTGTTTAGAACTTTGAAGCCAATTCCACCACCTAATGATGCATTCACTACCAATTATAGACAAAAATTGGGAGGGAGAATCAGACCTGATAATCTAATGCTAAACCAAGATAAAATTAACTTCATAGAGGTTTGAAAAAATCTAATGTAATGAACATAAGAACAGAAAGATAAAATTAATAAGAGCCCACCTATGAAAGCAATGAAGGCAAGACATTAACTTCATAAAAGGCAAGGTTTCACTTTGTTGATCCTCTGGGACCAAGGGGAACAAACACAATGGACAATCACCATCAGGATGATTCATAGCCGAGAGTTTCTCTACTGCTTCCTTCAAATACACTCAAATAATCAATTATCAATCATTATTGCACAAAAATCTATCCTTGACAAGCTACATCTATTTTCAGGCTCCACAATTTTCAGGTTATCCAAAGCTATATTAAAAACTATAAATCAAAATAATATATATTACAAGAGAAATATAAATGTGAGGGGATTGCATGAAGTGGCTTCAATGAATTACTCTACCATCACAAGATTAGGCAGGCATTTCAATGGCTATTCTTCATTTACATCATCAAAATTCCGGAGGTAATCAAACTATATAAAATAGAGAGATAAATGTTGTAACCTAAACATATATGTCATTTAATTGATGATCAACCAAGGAACTCAGTTGGAATATATTCATTTACAATATTATTCACATGAAATAATAGGTTGATAGACATTGTACTTGTATAACTGAAGTATAATCCTAAAGGAGCAAGGTGCAAAGCAGCAGATCATTTCTTTAGGGTGATGAGGAAATCATGGGAGATATTCACTATGGGGATCTGGAGCATAAAGAATGGACATGTGGCACAGAGAGAATGGACCTGAGGTGGTTTCAGGTGAGGGGAAAGAATATGAGACAGTGGAGGCAAGAGGGAGGGTAGGCTGGAACTAAGTGAGCTATTTAGGCAGCAGAAAGTAGGTCCTCCAAAGCAGCCATGGAATATGCAGACCCTTGTCTGGCAGCATCATAGTTAAAGCTACGCTTGGGCCCAATTTCTGATGTAGTGGTATGACGAGGCTGGCTGCCTGAAGCATCTATGACAAGCCCCAAACTACCCCTTTGCTGGGCCCACTTCCTCTCTGACCAATTTGGCCTTGTCATCAAGTCTTCACTCTTTTTTGGTGCAAGACCACGGGTATCTTCCATGGGAGACAATTCTGCTTAGGCCGGGGGTAGGACCTCCATGAGCGGAAAAAACTCTCCCTCCAAGTATTAAACGCAGTTGCATACCCAGGGCTCGAACACGAGACCATTGATTAAACTGGAATAGTTTCATGCTGGCTGATTCACACACTCATTGGTATCAAGCCAAGTCTTCGCTTTGCCCATAAATTTGAATTATTGGCCCAAGAAACCACAAAACATTTAGGTCATGTCCTATCACTTCATTTTAAACTAAAATTCATTTTACTCTGTAACTTGAATGCATATGATATGAACTCATTTACTAAGACCAATATCACTTACAATAGCTTAGGGAAAAGGACCTCATTTTTAATGGATATTTTCAGTTCAACTAAAGATCAAAGCAAGCAAAAAATGTGGTCAAAGCATAAGCTATTATAGACTTTACTAAATATAGGTTATAAGATTATCCACAAACAAGGGGCGTACAGATATAAAGTAAAAAGCATCTATGTTATTGTTTCAAAAGGTGCAGCTAGATCAATAATGCAACTGTTACCTCACAGAGAGCTACAAGCATTAAACAAGGGAGGGAGAGCTCGTAGGCTTTACTTCGTATGTAATTTAATAAATGCTTTTGTCGCTGTTCATCCAGACCTTTGCAATCCACAAGATCAACACAAGGTGGTTCTTTTGGATACTGTAACAAGAAAGAGGCAGAATGCATAAGCTTGAGCGAGATTCAATAATCACATATTGCATAAGAATTCCAAATTAAAGCTAAGAAGGAAATGGAAGTGGAAGATGACTAGTTATATCCAACAAAATTAAATTTTCATAATTACTCATGCAATCTCTCAGCAAGTAGGTGACTTAGAAAGTGCACCTAATATCCTAAGCAACTTTATTTTAAGGCACCCAACAAACTTTGTTCCTTTTTTATTTTGATAAGGAAGACATTCATTAAAACAAATAGAAGATGATTACAATTGACAACGAGTTAGGAGGATAAGTGATCCTCCTTAAAATGATGAAACAACCAAAAGAGAACAAGAAAACATCAATGAAGTAAAGCTTCCCAATCCCTCAACAGACCCCTTTAAAAAGACCATGTGCTTTTACACCATGTGGGATTCAAATGCCCTTTAAAAGACCGTGCTTCAAATTCTATGCATATGTCCAAAGTCATGTAATATCCCAATCTACTCAGATCACATTCATATGTACAATAAAACATACCTCTGGACTTGCTCGCACCTCTAGAATTACTTCTACAAACTGTAAAGAAAAATAACATTAAAAAAACTATTAACAATCAAACTTGTTCCAGGAGCAGAATCACATGTATAAGAATCAACACAAACAGAATAATGGGGGAAAATGCATTCATAACAGACCATGAATAACACCACCCTTTGTGCACCGCAGCTAAACCTTCCAGCTCATTAAATTCATGTAGCTTTAGAATAGAAAACAGTCCATACACTAAAACCACTACTGAGGCAAATTCTTCTTCGAAAAATCGTTGCCCACAAATTCATAAGCATGCTGACGGTACCTTTGTAAACTCAATACTAGTAACCAAACAATATTCTTTGTTTTTTTTTTTTTTTTTTTGGGGGGGGGGGGGGGGGTTGGTGGATTAAAACTAAAAATGAGTCATCGAAATTGAAGCCAAATAATTAAAACGAATAAATTTAAAAGGGAAAAATTAAGAAGAAGTAGAAATTGACCTGTTCAGAGGAAACATCAGCGGTTCTAGGCTTGAGGGAGATGTGAAAATGGGGAGGGAAGGAATGGAGGAGGACACAATCGGTTCCATAAACGGCTTTCACAGCTTCAACTTCAGCCACCACTTCTTCTTCTTCACCGCCCATTCTTCTCTTTTTTCTTTAGTGAGATTAGCAGAAACAGTGCAGATGCAAATTGGGTTTCATATATTAGCTGTGTTTTTTTTTTTTTGGTGTTTTTTTTTCAAGAACGCCTTTTTTGTGTTTTTTTTTTTCTTCCAATCTATTTGGAGTAGTGATGCAATTTTGACATTTTGTACAGCAAGTGGATACCGCGTGGGTACAGACCGTATGTGGCTTGCTAGTGGAAATAGCCGAGTCAAATTAAATTTTGTAAGGCTTAGTATTATATTTTTTGTGGCCCTCAAGTCTGGTTTGTTGTTTATTATTGATATTTTTTTTAGGTTTGTTGTAATTATGTTTAAAAGTCTGATTTAGCCTATTAGTTTATTTAAAAGTTTATTTCATATTATGACATCTAAATAGACCAATAGGTATATTTTTAAATAGACTAGTATATTTATGGAATAATAAGTTTACTTTTTATAGTGTAAATATGTTAATGACATATGCTTTTAAATAAACCAACAAGTTTATCTCTAGATAGATTAATAAAGAAATTTAAAAATTATATATTATTATACTATTTATTATGTATAATATATTTGTATTTTTATTAAAAATAATATTATTTATAAATAAGTTAATATGTCAAGTGTGATAGGCTTTTTAAAAAGCTTCATTTTGGCCTATTTAATTATTTTTTTTAAAAGCCTAGGTCTTGCATTTTTATCAAATGAGACAAGCCAATTATGTCTTAAATAGGTTGGACCGTAAACCCGACGAGCGGTCTGACCTATTTCCACTCTTATTTGTGAGAATGGAGACGGAAATTAAAATCTCGCCAAGATATATTTGGGGTTTGACCTAACCTATTTTTGCTTGACATTTTAATTTAACTAACAAATATCTTATGCATTACATGGATAATTTTAAATTTGAGGGAAACATAAAAAAAAACTAAGAGTATAAGATAAACATACATAATTATTTTTTTAAAAAAATATAAAACGTGAATTAGAGATAATGGGCCAATTTGTTTGTGCTTAAAAAAAGTACTTTTTTAAATTGTTTAAAAATTGATTTTATTTTAGAGATTCTTGTATAATCAGAAATAAATTTTCATTTGGCTACAATAATAAAAAAATATTTTATTTGCTACAATAAATGTTTTCACATTGTTAAAAGATTTTCTCTCTTTTATTTTAACTATTTTTTTCAAGAATCAACTCTAAGTGCTTCTTAAAAAAAGTAGAAAACTGATTATTTTATGATTCTGCTTCTTAAAAAAAGTTTAGACAAACATCTTAAAAATTTATATAAGTATTTTTTTTAAATAAGTGATTCTTTTAAAAAATAATTTTAAAAACAGGCTCAATATTTAAATTGGTACATTTATTTTGGCGATGGGTTAAACCCATTCTTTTGTTTATAAGTTTTTTTTTTAAATTGGCACACTGCATTTAAAATAGTATTGGGATGATTACAACATTTGGTCACTATTGTTGCTCATCAATTATTTATGATAAATTAAGTTAATGTTAAAAAAATTATATTATGACATCAAAAAATTCATTACTCACTCTTTTTTTTTGGAATATGACTCCAATTATATAAGAATATATTAGTGCTTTACTATAATACATTCAGATATTTTTAAAATGGAATGAATGAATGGAATACCAAAAGGTTGGTTCAAGTGGTCCAAGAGAGAGAAATGTGGGGAAAATGACTTCTAATAAGTTCTCCTCTTCTCTCCCTCTTCCTCTAAAAATCAACTTGCAAATATACCCTAATAGATTTAAAATTAGAGTTGAGAAGAAGAAACTTACAAAAAATATTTGAAATTTAAGGGTATTGTGGATATTGTAAAATGTATAATTTTAATAAGAGTTTAATATATATACATTGTTAGTGTAAAGAAATTTTACACAGACATCCAATGATGTGTGTTGCCACATCATTAATTGAATTTAATAACACATGAGGTGTCATATTCATTAAATGGTGTGGCGACACACCATTGGATGTCTGTGTAAAATTTCTTTACACTGACGATATATATCAATTAAATCCTTTTAATAATTATATAATATGTGTATAATTTTTTTTTTTTGAAAAATTTTGGGGAGCCCCTCTCATACTAAAGATCCGCTAGTGATTACAACATTTGGTCACCATTGTTGCTCATCAATTATTTATGATAAATTAAGTTAATTAATGTTAAAAAAAATTATATTATGACATCAAAAATTTCATTACTCACTTTTTGTTTTTTGGAATATGACTCCAACTATATAAGAATATATTAATGCTTTACTATAATACATTCAGATCTTTTTGAATGGAATGAATGAATGGAATACCAAAAGGGTTGGTTCAAGTGGTACATGTTTGATTCTCCTTAAGTAAGATCTTGGGATCGAGTAAAAAATCACCATCGAAAGAGCTAATCCAACCATGATGTGATGTTCCTGACTCGAGCAAGATTGTCTCCCGTAAAAAAATACTTATAGTTTACACTATAAAAGATCTTTTGAATAGAATGAATGAGAATAATATTGTTGGTTGACTATATCCTTAATTATATTTTCTAATGATAAGATGAATTGTCTTATTATGCAAGAGGAAGCTTTCTGGAAGCAAAGGGCGAAGGTGTTTTTGGCTGCGTGAAGGTGATGGCAATACCCGATTTTTCCATGCAATGGTCAATGCTAGAAAGAAGAGAACGTAATTACTGCGTTGACGGATGAGGATGACCGAACAGTAGAGCACCAGGCTGGTTTGTGTGATGTGGCTAAGGGGTACTTTAACAATTTATTTGGAGCATCTGATTGTGACCCTTCCCTTATTGTGTCCAATCTGGAGTCGCGGGTTTCATGCGAGGATAATGAACTCTTGACAAAGCCTTTCTCTCTTACTGAGTTTAGGAAAGCACTTCTTCAAATGAATTCTGACAAGGCCCCGGGGCCTGACGGGCTCAATCCCGCCTTCTTCAAAAGGTTCTGGGAGTTATGTGGGCCAGAAGTTTTTCATGCAGGGACAGAGTGGCTTGAGAGGGGGGAGTTCCCACCTCACCTAAATGACACTAGCATAATCTTGCTGCCTAAGATAGATCACCCGAGGACTATGAAAGATTTGCGGCCTATCTCTCTTTATAGATCATTTCCAAGGTGCTCACAAATAGATTGAAAGGTGTATTGCCAAAGATAATTGCTAAGGAGCAGTCTGCTTTTGTTGAGCATAGGTCCATCTTAGATAATGTGCAAGTGGCTTTCGAAATCATTCACCACATGAGAGGTAAGGTTAGGGGGAAGGTTGGGGAAGTCGCTCTGAAAATCGATATCAGCAAGGCATACGATTGCATGGATTGGAATTACTTGTCACAAATCATGCTTAAATTTGGTTTTGATGCGAAGTGGGTGCACTGGATGTTAATGTGTATGGGCTCGGTGCAATTCTCGGTTATGGTGAACGGTGAGGGAGTTGGCCCTATTCTTCCTAGGCGTGGCTTGAGGCAAGGTGATCGGCTGTCACCCTACCTTTTCATCATAGGAGCAGAAGGTTTTACTAGTCTCATGCACAGAGCCATGGCTCGAGGGGACATTCATGGTGTTAAAATTTGTAGAAGAGCTCCAATTGTCTCTCACCTGCTGTTCGCGGATGATTGCTTTCTTTTCTTCCGGGCCAATGATAAGGAGGGTCTATCAATGAAGAATCTCCTCCAAACCTACGAGAAGGCAACCGGGCAGGCAATTAATTTACAAAAATCAGAAATTTTCTTCAGTTCCAATACTCCTCATTCAGTTCGGACCACATTAACAAGTTTGTTTCAAGTGTCGAATCCTCTGGGAAGGGGAAAGTATTTGGGTCTTCCGTCTCTAGTTGGAAGAAACAAAAAGCAAATCTTTGGCTACCTCAAGGAGAGAACGTGGAGGAGAATTCAGTCTTGGTCTGGTAAACATCTTTCAAAAGCGGGGAGGGAGGTTTTGGTTAAGGCAGTAGCCCAATCTATTCCTACTTACTGCATGAGCGTTTTCCTGATCCCTACATCTCTTGGTGAGGAGCTTCAAAGAATGATAAACTCATTCTGGTGGGGGTCTAATAGGGGCAAGGGAATTCACTGGCTCAGCTGGGACAAGTTGGCAATCCGGAAGGAGTTTGGAGGTTTGGGATTTCGAAACTTTTATGCTTTTAATTTGGCAATGCTAAGGAAGCAAGGTTGGAACCTTTCTACTAACCATGATGCTATAGTTTATCAAGTTTTCAAAGCTAAATACTTTCCTCATGAGGAGTTCCTAGGGGCCGGTTGGGCCATAATCCTAGCTTTATTTGGCGTAGCATTCACGCTTCACATGCTGTGCTCAAAGAAGGAGCAAGATGGAAGATTGGCAATGGTAGGAGAATTAAAGCGTTCAAGGACCCGTGGCTGAAATCTATTATGCAGTCTCATGTCAGTAGCACTTGCCCTCGGGGTGGAGAGGAGTTAACTGTTGCGGATTTCATTGATGCTAGTAGAGGTCATTGGAAAGTTGATATGATCAGATCATTTTTCTCTGCTGCGGATGTGAACAGAATCCTCTCTATTCACTTGTCCAGATTGGATAGGGAAGATTCTTTGATTTGGAAATTGAGTAAGGATGACAGGTATTCTGTTAAATCAGCCTATTACCATATCACAGAAAATATGGTTGACAACTCTCACTATAGAGTTCAGGGGGATTGGAAGACTTTATGGAAGTTAAAAGTGCCCAATTGTGTCAAATTGTTCCTGTGGAGGCTGCTGCGGGGTTGCTTGCCAACGAGAATGAATCTGCAGCGCAAAGGAGTGTCGTGCCCAGCCACTTGTGCGTTCTGTGAATCAGCCTTGGAGAATGAGTGGCACGTGTTTTTTGGTTGCATGAACAACATTGCTTGTTGGCAGAAGGCTGGTATGTGGCAGTTATTGGAGCAGTCAGTTTCTGTCTCTGAAGGTTTTCAGGAGACAGCATTTTTCCTGTTGAGTTCCCTCCAATATAATATGAAGCATAAATTTGCAATGGTCTTATGGTCATTGTGGAAGCAACGAAATGAGAAAGTCTGGGAGGGGGTGCAGCGGGCAACGTCAGAAGTGGTTACTCGTGCTCAGGAGGCCTTTATTGACTGGAATTGTGTGAAGTCTTGTGGTGAGGTTGGTATTACTTCGGTGGTGACATCCCATAATTTCTGTTGGTTTCCTCCTCAAGCGGGCAGGGTGAAATGCAAATGTGGATGCTGCACTTTTTGCAGATCAAAATGGCTTTGGGGTTGGTTTATGTTTGAGAGATGACAAAGGTCAGTACATCAAATCTAAAGTCCTGTACCACCATGGCTCCCCCACCTCGGGAAGCAGAGGCTCTTGGTTTGCTTGATGCTCTTTCCTGGCTTGGTGAGCTTGGGATGCTAGAAGTAGATATAGAGCTTGACTGTAAAGAGGTGGTGGATGCTCTCCATGGGGAGGCGGGGAGCCTAAATGAATTTGGTGATATCTTGAACACGTGCAGAGGGGAGTTAGATGCTTTACAAAACGTAAGGGTTAGTTTTATCAGGAGACAAGCTAATTATGCAGCTCATTTATTGGCTAGGGCGGCAAAATTTTATGCTTATATCCATGAGTTTGATCATATGCCTCCTTGTATTTCCGAAATTATTAGCAATGAATTGAAATAAGTTTGTTGTTTTCAAAAAAAAAAAATTATATTTTCTAATATTCTATTGATGAATGTTTTCCAATGCTATAACCTCATAGTGTTTTATAACATAGAAATCATATTTATACATCAATACAACATACACCAAAGAGAGATGAAGAGAAAAAGAGAGAAAAGAGAGAGAAATGTGGGATGTGATGGGTGATATGATGGAGAGATATAGAGAGAAAAAGTATGTTGTATGAATTATTGTATGATTTTGATTGTATGAATTTATTAACTCTTTATAATATGATTCTTAATGCATCTCTTTAAAATATGATAGTAAGAAGACAATGAGAAAACACGAGACTTCCTTGTTAAAAAGCCGCCAATATATATTAATTCATAAATGTCATGCATTTATAATAGTCCTACACTAATACATTAATGTCATTTTTCATTTTAAATTTGCATTCATACAAAATGGTCCAATGGTGAGGTCACGGAAACAATGGCTTTAGGCAGGTTCGTTTTATTTAAATGTTGTATTTATAAGGTAGTTCAAACATAAAAGTAAATATTTTTCTTCCAAAAAAAAATGTCCCTTATCTTATCTTGTTGCGACTCTCTAAAAAAGATTATTTATGTATTAGAAAATAATCTGTTCATCTTATTTTAGTTAATTATTAAAATGCATTATAAATTTTATTTTATACCTAAATATATATTGGGTCATATCTTAAAAAGATTGGTCGCTTATATTATTTTAATTAATTTTAAAAAGCTCTATGCATACATGCATATACATTGGCTGATCATGCATTTATATCTTCCTATTTTAATTAAAAATTTCCTTATCCTAATTTTAATACATCAAATTAACAAGTTTTTATTTATGTAAAATAAAACTTTTAGGTTAAACATATTATTATTTTTTTATAAATTATTTATATATTTATATTCTATAACTTTAATAAGTAATTATTGATAATTTTAAATAAAGACAAAATGTTGGTTAGCTAGTTTTACCAAGAATCATTATTGTATTATGTGTTATTATTATATATTAAAAGATGACAATTATTTCTAAATAGTTCAGTTTTTTAAGTCTAAATTTTATGTTCGTTAATTTGGAAAATTAGCAAAAGGAATATGACAATATGGCTCTCATGTAATTGGAAAAATAAGTGCATATAGTGCAACTTCATCCTTCACGATTCATTCTTACTTGTAGTATATGATTTAAAGTTTGCAAACTTTAAAATATAACTTATGTTTGCAAATTTAAGTTTACAAAAGCCATATGCAGTTACGTTTGTCTAAACGTGGATTAAGATAAAAAATTATATTCTAACGTAATTTACAACGAAAATCCAAACACACTCAAAAAGACATATTTTTCGTTTAAAAAACGCACGTTTAGGATTGTAAACTGCAATCAAAACACACATTTAATCATGTTTTACTATTGATATTATATTGACTTAATTGCATTTTTGGTCTCTCTAGTTCGAACTTTGTGGGCAATTTTGGTCCCTCAAGTTTTTTTCGAGAAAATTAAGAGTGTGTTTGGTAAAATTAATTGATTAAGCTAGCTTATTGAATTAAAAATGTTTGGTAAAACTAACTGATAAACTAGGTAATAAATGTCAAATGACATAAAAAGACATTAAAAAAATAAAATAAAAAGTGCATTAAAATATGAGTGATAAAAATGGGAAAATAAAGCTACAAGCTATGAGCTACAAGTTATAAATTGTGAGCATAATTTTTACCAACTCAACCCAACGGTGAGCTGAGTTGGCTCACCGAACTCAACCTATATTGACATCTCTATCTGCAATATACATTTCATGATAAAATTGCAATGTTAGACGATTGTGTTTAAATTTTTGTAAAACTTATTTTTCTATCAAATTTTGTTCATAAACTATATTTTTGTTTAGATTGTGCTTATGACTCATGTGAAGAAAAGCTACAAAGAGACAAAAGATTTTTTTTTTTTCATTCTATGAATAGATCAGGCACCATAGAAAACTAGGGACGAAAATTTGTTGTCCCCTATTCGTGTCTCCCTCTTTATCCCCCCAATAGGAGAATGACACGTCAAAAAATTTTCCACATCAGCGTTTTAATTATTCTAAGGGTGTTAACGACGTACCGTCTTCCTTCACCAAGTTATTCCTCTCTGTACTTTGTTTTCTCCCCTCACATTTTATTCCTCACTTTTCCAGCATTCATTTCTGTGATCGCTAGTATATATAATTCTCACATCAAAATTCATATGAGGATTTTAACGGCATGGTGATTTTACTGATGAAAGTGAAGAACACTGAGCCAAAATTGCATATTTGTATTTTAATGGTATGGTGATTTTATTGAAGGGATATGTTTCGAAACAGGGCAATGTTGGTTCGTGAAGAAGCCAATGGTTGAGGAAGCCAAAATGTTGGCTTGTGAAGAAGCCAATGGGCAATCAGCTGTACAACACCTTGGTTGTGAAAGTGCACCCACCCCAAGTGTTTGATTAAATGGGTGACCTACTGGGGATGCATTACGGGTCTGTTACAACGAGATCAATATGCACAAACTAGTCCATTTTCTTGTTAGATTTGTGCAGACTATCAGAATTGATTCAAAATACGCACACCAACTTACGTGAACCAATTGAGTAGAAAATAGATTCTCATTTTAAAAACAAAACTAAAATTCATGCCAATTAGATAAGTTGCTTAATGGATTGCCTTGTTGATGTTGGTTCTGGGATAGAATTTCAAAAAATTTAAAACGAGATAGAATTTCAAAAAAGAAAATAATCAGGGACATAATTTTGGTTCAAATTGAATTCTATAGTCGCGCGTTGCATTTTGAAAAAATATTAAGAAAAGAAGGATTTCAATTTGACAAATCCCTATTTATATTCTATAACCTTCAAGTATAGTTTCTGTACATGTATGGATATGATATAAATATTAGGAAGAAATAGATTTTAACTTTTTATGAGACTTGTGATAAAGACGAGAAAGACTTGTGAAATTTTGGACTTTGATTTTTTTTCCTGAGCAAAACGACGTTAAAGTGTTTAACCATGCTAACGGAGACGCGAGATTAACTGTAAGTCTATGTGGATTTTTAAATAACATGGCAACGTGTGATTGGGGGGACAGGAGATGAGACAGAAAGAGTGGGACAGGTGATTTCATTCCGAAAACTAGTATGCCTTTAAGATTTTAAATAAAACACTTTCATTTGGTTGCTTCTTTTTGTATGATAATCTTCAAGTCAAATCCTCTCTCACTATATACCTTTTAAAACTACGGACGCGGATACTCTCCAGTTACATAAAACTGGAGAGTGTCATGTTTGATAAATCTGAATCATACATTAGTTTTAAAATTCTATCAATGACTCACAATAACACACCGCATCACATAATTTACTAATCATTTTTTTTTATTATTCCACCTCTAAAATTTCCTTACCGCCAAACACTCTGAAACAAAACAACCATGAATCATAGAACTCGGCATGGTCTTGGGTGAGCACAAACCCAACACCTCATCCTTAGACACGGCCAATCACAAAATTACATTTAATAAAATAAAAAAAATCCAATGTGTATAATATTAAGAAAAAAAAGTCATGTGCATTGGGAGTTCTTTCCTCTCTTCATTCAGTTCTTCCCTCCCAAAAAGAGAAAGAGAAGGGGTGGAAGAGAGAAGGGATGCCGCTGTGACCTCCATGTCACGTCGTCGTTCCGGTTCACTCCTCCGCCCCATCGCCAGCAAGATCCCCGAGCACAACTGCGTGCGGGTCTGCCTCAACGACATCACCGTCATCTGTTGCGCACTGTATTGCTGGTTTTTAACCATTGTCTTTGTCACACCAAATAATGATAAAACTGAGCCAGAGAGAATTTGATGTCACCTGTGCTTCTGTATGTGAGAATCATGTGTATCACTTTTTTTATTGTTCACATGCACATTTACACTATACTAGTTTGAATAAAAAATAGAAAGCATAACAAACAAAATGTAGGAACAGAGTACGCATGAACTAATGAAAAGGAGTAGGAACAATTAAAAATAGACCATTGTATTTATCCCCTCACCCATCCGTTTGAGATTAGGATTTTTACATTGCATAAACTGAGGAGAAGGAGCGTTGATGAAAAAATAAAAATAAACTGATAAAAAACCGTGAAGGACCAAGAACAATAAATTGATGTTAGCATGGATCTGGTGCAACAATTTCTAAAAAAGCCAACGTTCTTCCAATTTACACCAATTTATGTAGAATTTCAGATTAGATCTTCAACAATTCCAGAGGAGGCGACAACAATTGGACTAAGCAAAAGGAAAAATACTGGGAAGAAAGGGGAGGGAATTTCAAGTTGAGTTTTTCAGGAAACTGCACGTGACATTTTTACTTAATTTTACAGGTTGGATTTTTTTATTTTTATTTCATTAAATGCAATTTTGTGATTGGTTGTGTCTAAGAATGATTTGTTAGGTTTGCTTTCTCGGATCTCACTCCTCAGTTGCACTTCCAACGAGTGAAAGACATAGCCACTTTCCAAGAGCCATATTCGTGAAAATGTTACCCAAATTATGCGCCAAAGCTAGTGACAATATCGCTGCAAGCTGCCAAGAAACAACACACATGATCAAGAATTAACATAGAACACAAAAATAGATTAATTAATTCAACAATTCTCTGTGTTCTTTCTCCTTCCCTCGTTGCCGCAACACATTTTTTTTCTTTTTTAATTTTTAATTTCTCTGAAATTCTCGTAGAACTATGCTCTATTGCTTTAGATCAAGGAGCACATTGTAGATTTCCAAATTTCTTTTCTTTTTTTATTGCTTTTGCGTTTGAAATCGAGCTAATAATATATCCTTATGTGTTGACATCCAAACGACTTATTTCCGATCACAGTTTTCAGGATCTCAGCAAAATGACATGGCTATGGTGGACCAACCTTTGTATCTAAATGTGGTTTTGATCGATGAGTTGAAGAACGAGGACACTATTTTCCATGATTGCACGTGCGCTGGGGGAAGAGAAGACCAGGAAGGAGTTTATTCCTTTTCTGAGCGAGAACAATGATGATTCATTTGAATACGGATCCGGATTTGTCGGAACCGACACTGTCGGGGACGGAAGCGGCTCTGGGTGCGAAGGGATCAGAGAATGAAGATGGAGATGGAAAGGGAGGGGTTTGAACTTGAAAGAAGAGGAAGTGGCGAGGGAGGAGTTCACGCCTCGTCGTGCTTCCCGACCGCCGTTGAGCCTGCCCTGCTAGTTGTTCCAGTTACGACTACCCTTCCTGCTAGGGCTGACCATCGGTCGGGTATGGTCGGTTTCGGGCCAAAAAGGCCCAATCCGCCATTACCCGCATGAATGAAAATCTGGGCCGCTTCCGACCATATAGGCCATCGGGTTGGGCGGGTGGGTTATTTCGGGTTGGAGCTTTTTATTGGACCGCAACAGTTTTTTTATCTATTCAATTTTTTTTTGGATTGGAGCCTTTTATTGGGCCAGTTTTTTTGTCTATTCAAAATTTTCACATTTTATTAATTTTTGGTTAATTTGTTTAAATTGGGAGTTGCTTTTGGAACCCCCTTTTTGCTATTCACACCCCCATAATATATCCCCTTCCCAAACTACCCCTACCCCACCATACCCCACCCCCACCCCCACCACCGGCCACCCCGCCAGCCACCCCCAACCCACTCCCCCTTCCCCACTCCTTACGCCGGTCCCTCCCCCACTCCCTTTTATTTTTTTTCAATGTTTTGTGTTTCCGTCTCTAAACTCATCTCACAAAAAAAAATATCTGGAACCTTCCAGAAATTAAGTTCCGGATATCAGCTTTGTTAACTTAATGTCCGGAACCTTCCGGACATTAATTTCCGGAACAATGTCCGGAAGGTTCGGAAATTTTTCAAGGCCTCACCCCCTGCTGCTACACAACTGTTCCGGACATTAATGTCGGGAAGGTTCCGGAAATTAATGTCGGGAAGGTTCCGGACATTTTGTTCACAAAGTTGATATCGGAACTTAATTTCCAGAAGGTTCCGGAAGGTCCCGTAAAAGAACCTTTATTTTTTTTCAATGTTTTGTGTTTAGAGACGGAAAAATTCCATCTCTAAACACAAAACATTGAAAAAAATAAAGGTTCTGGGGGGAAGGGGTCGGAACGGGAGAGGGGAGGGGGAGGGGGAGTGGGTTGGGGGTGGCTGGCGGTGGGGGATGGGGTGGGGTAGGGGATAGGGGTAGTTTGGGAAAGGGGGTATATTATGGGGGTGCAAATAGCAAAAAGGGGGGGGGTTCCAAAAGCAACTCCCGTTTAAACTTGATGCAGTTTAATTTTTACATAGGGTTGTTTAAAATTTTAATTGTAATTGTAACAAATAATCCGTTCTTGTAAATTACACCATCAATAACTAATTAAAATATTAACAATCACAAAATAATTAAACAATAATAACAAATCCAGTAAAAATCAAAATTAAAAATATCAACCAATCCAACAAAAATCAAAATTAACAAAACAATGAAGTCCAGTCCTAAATAGAACCCTAACTTCACAGCCACCGCCATTCGCGATCGATCCTCCGCCATGCCGTCGCGGCCCAAAGTCGCTACCTTTGTTTATCTTCTCCTTTTGTATTCTTATGTTCCAAAGCCACCATGCCTCCCAGATACACCCTGTGACAACCTAACAACAACGAAAGAAGGAACCAAGAAAATCAAAATCAAACCAAAAGAAAAACAGAAAAATGGGAGACGGAGAATGAGAGTGAGAGAAGAAAAAGATACGGTAACATCCAGTGACGGGTCCAGAAATTTTAAATTATGGGGGCAACATATATATAAATTTATAGTGTTAAAAAATATAATATACTATTCAAAGTGTATATATATATATATATGTATATGTATGTATGACATTTATATATATATATATATATGTGCATGAATGACATTTTTTCTATTACTAATAATACGTCAATGCCCCTGATTTCATATAATAATTTTAATTGTTTCTCTAATCCTTATTTTAATATTTAATAAATTTTTATTTAATTTCATAAATTAAGATGAAAAATACTCAAGATTGATCAATAATATTGTTTTTTTCCTCTAATTCTTCATTTGATAAAAAATTAATTGATAACAAAAATATTATTATGAAATAATGGGACTATATTTATGTATGTATATGTATATATGCACAAATTAAAATCCTTGTAAGGGCAATTTCCCCCACAAGAATACAAGTAGATCCGTCACTGGTAACATCCCCCACTGTGCTGTCGCGGCCTAAGGACCCTGCTGTTGCCGCGTTGCTCACGGCCACAGTTGCTTCAGCCGCGCTGCTCGCGACCACTGCATGGTCACCGCCGTCGTGTGATCTCTTCAGCCTCGTTGTTCCGTCGCCCATGTCGATAGCGTTGCCATCATCGTCCTCAGCACCACCGTAGCCGCGCTTTTTCGTTGCACCACCACTGCCTCTGCCGCAAGCGCCGCTGCCGTCGTCATCAGAGGACCACCATCCAACACAGGCGCGCTCTGCACTGTGTCCAGGAACACAAACAGAAGGAATACAACACAGAGAAATCACAAAGCAAAATCAGAGAGAGATGGTGAAAAAAAACTGAGTTGCTATTGTCTAGTGTTTCAGAGATGGAGAATAAAGGTTCTGTCTTTGTCTTTGAGAAGAAGAGGGAGAGGGCCGAGAGGGAGAAGAAGAGTGAGGGGGAGATGAAGAGGTTGTTAGGTTCATTGAACGAAGTGAGAAATTTATGTGGGTGAGAGATCGAGAGGGGGTTTGCAATCTGAGACTCTGAAATCTGATGGGAAAAAAATGGACGGCTATAATTTTTTGAAAGCACACGGATAGATGACTTGGCAAAATCATGTGATCTTGCTTTTAAAATATTATTTCTTCGGTCGGTTTCGGTTATCGATGGATTGCATTTTGCAAATCCGAAACCGACCGAATTAACCCATACTAGCCCGTGGAAAATTACCCGATAGACCCGTTACCTGTGTTTATCCGTTCGCGCCTGTTTGTTTCACATCGGATTTGTCGGTTCGCGGGCGGGTTGAATAAAGATGGACACCCCCACTTCCTGCAGCAACATGCTGCTCTGTCCCCTCGCCGGCATGCAAAGCAGTAGCTGGACACACGAAAGGGAGCATTTAAACAGTGCGTTTTAACTAAAAGCATTTGAGTCGCTGATCACCAAAAAAAATTTATGTACGGTTCAGATTTATTAAACATGATACTCTCCAGTTTTATGTAACTGGAGATGATCAACATCCTTAAAACTCCTACTTTCATCCCATTTTAATTGTCATTAAGATTTTTGTATTTAAATTAAGAAATATAATTATTTTCTAAATTTCATAAAAAATATTAAGTAACTTTCTATTATACTCCCTTCGTCCCATTTTATTTGACGTTTTAGCAATTTTTTCTGTATTTTATAATACTATAATACACCATTAAATGTCTATTTCAAATTCCACTCTTATTAATTAGTTAACGTGTATCTCTTAAAGAATGTGTTTTTTATGAGAGATAAGGGGGAACAATAAAAAATTAGTTAAATTGTTTTATAAAACTTAAAACATTGATGACGTTTCTTAATTTATGTATCACACATAAAATAAAATGTTCCTTTATTTATGTATCACACATAAAATAAAATGAGATGGAAGGAGTATCATTTACATTTACTAATTCAATCCATTTACATTTACTAATTCAATCGTGTCTCGTTTATTATCTGTGAAGAATATATCATGTAAAAAAAGTATTTAATGTTTCTTGAAATTATAGAATGACAAGTAAAATGACTCATTTTTTTCTTTTAAAAAAGACAAGTAAAATAAGGTGAGACAGAATGAAGTAGTATTTAGTGATAATTGAGAGTAAAGAATATACAATGTTAAATATCTAAATAAATAAAAAAAAAAGATGAATGTCATGACACAACTAATAACTTAATGTATAAAAATACATTTTTTAAATTACTCTAGCTAATTCAATAAATACATTTCTTGCGGTCTATATTCAAGATAAGATTTATTTTTTAAAATTGTATATTTTTCACTTATGATATAATAACATCTACACTACAAAAGGGGAAATTACATTTAACAATTTATACTATTTTAAATTTTTTATGATTGGAAAATAAATTTTTACATCAATTATATGTTATAATAATTAATATTCTTACAATAATTAAAGATAACTTTATCTATCATATTACTATATTATCAGTTGGTTTTACCAAGTGTCAGTTTAATTTAGGGTTGAGTCGAATTGATTCTAGAAATTAATGGTTAAGTTAAGTGATGCACGCTTTACGAAATACATTGAATGGAAGTGATTTAGCCCCTATTTGTTTTAAATTTTACTTCAACAAAATCATGATTTTGAAAATTGATTTTAAATCACTTCCGTCCAACGTACTTCGTAAAACGTGCATAATTCATCTCAACAATTCATTTCTAGAATCAATTCTACTCAACTGTAAACCAAACAGACCATTAAAAATCAATTCTGCAAAACCATGGTTTTGCACTGTAACAACGGTGAAACAAACAGACTGTAAATACTTAAAACTTAATCAATTGAAGTGATTGTGAGTTTTCAATTTTTGATTTTTTAAAAAAACGGAATCTATGATGTAGTCATTGATTTCAAGGTACCAATGTATTGATTATGTGTTTCAATTAACAATTGACGTGTGGAAAATTCAAAAGTAACATTAGTTATTATAATTCGACCGAGTCTTTTTTTTATAATTCTATTTTTGTACCCTTCAATTTTTAATAATTTATAAATTTCTTTTAACTTTTATATGTTTGTGAGTTGAATTTTGGAGGGGAAGGAAGGGAAGGGAAGGGAAGGGTTTATTGGAAGCCCTTCCCCTCTTTGTGTTTGTGAGTTTGAGTATTTTACAAAGTTTTCTCCTCCTCTTCTCCCCCTTACTTCTCCTTCCAATCCTTTCATTTCCCTTCTCTCTAAACTCACAAACACACCCTTAGAAAATTATTTTCATTACCAACATTTTCAAAAATTGGTTATTCATTTCATCTTTTCTGCTGTGAGTCTCTCCTATGACAAAGATTCTTTCGACGAAAATGATTCACATGGGGTTTTGAAGAAGCTGTTCATACTGAGTTTCAACTTTCCCCGATAAACTATTGATCTTTTTTTTTTCAATATGTTTGTCCCGTTGCTTCCCTTCAACCATGGATTATGTGTGTACTTATTTAATTATGCATCGAAAAATCTTGCACTGACCTCACTTTCATTTCCCTACAAACTTCAAGATCTATCTATTTGTGTGTGCACTTATTTAATTCCTCTCCCTTTTATTCTACCAAAACAACACTAGCAAAACAACTAACAATAACTGTGCAGATAATTGAACCCCTCAATGGAGAAGGGGTGTGGTAGTATAAAGGAAACTAAGGCACACTTGGGTCTGGCGGTGACAACGTTGGATGGTTCTCCTTAGCTGGCGTGTAAAACAACGGGCCGTTTCAACCAAATGACGGTGTTTTCTTTCAGATAAACCATTATGTTCTGGCGTATGTGGTAGGGTAGTGAGATGAGAGATTCCATGAGATTGGAAATAAGCACGTAGCTTAATAAATTCACCACCATTATCCGAATAAAAATTTTTAATTTTTGTATTAAATTGATTCTCTGCTAAAGATTTAAAAGTTGGGTAATTTGTAATAAAAATAAATTTTGGGAAAAAAGGTAAAAAAACTAACATAGTTCGGTATTGACTTCACACTGGTATGATATTATAGGTACACGATTTCAATACATCGGTACCCCGTTTTGGTTAAATGCATCGTAGTAAACACCTTTTAAAAATTAAAATCAAGTTTTGACAACTCAAATGAGGCTTAATCAGTTTTCAACTAATTTTTATGTTTGCAGCTACTTTTTCATTTTTCAATCTCTTAATTTACCAAATACACTCATTGATGTAGAAAGTGAGAAGTTGAGGCCTCGTTAAGAGTGATTGTGATTTTTTTGAGTGTTTTTATTTATTTTTAAAAGGTTTGAAAAAGGTTTTTACACTTAAAAAAAAGCCTTGTTTTGGATGGTTGAGTTTTCATTTTTTTGATTTTTTAAAGATTTCAACAAGATTTTATAACTCAATCAAGATTTCAATTTTTATGATTTTGAAGATGTTCATTTAAAAAAAAAAAAGATAAAAGATAGTTAACAAACGCATCAAATTTATTTATCTTTAAAAATAGAAGAAGTGAATTTATTTAAAAAGATGAAGGACCAAAATTTCAATAAATCCAAATTCCAAACTAGAGGAATTAAATCTTTTATCTGTTATTCATTCAACTTTTTTTTTTTTTTTTCACTTAGTTACTATGTGCCAACTGCCACATTTCACATTTGATTTGAGTGTAAAAGCCTGAAAGGGTTTTTAAACCCAATCCTATCCCTCTCCTGTGGAAGAAGCTGGTGTGGAGGTATCACTCTGCAATGATGGCTATCATGGCGTTGCCACTTGTTATCTCTGTTCTCAGACCCCACACCACCATCCGCCTCCGCCCCTCACTACTACGTCGTCGTTTCACCACTGTCTCCGCCACCGTCACTCCTCCTCCTCCTCCCCCCCCACCTTCACCGTTTCTCTCTCACCACTCTTCTTCTTCTCCTTCTACACACCACGACACTCCTCCCCACAAGCCCTCATCATCCCTCACCTTCCAGCAAGCCATTCAGCGCCTTCAGGTCTTAACAACTCCACACTCTCATTTTTTGTTTTTCAAAATTTGCACCAAATTTTGTGTTTTGTTCAGCTCGTGAGCAGCAAATTGCAAAAGGGTCACTTTTTCTGCCTTTTTTTTTTTCAAAAGAAAAGTCTTTTATTGTTGTTGGTGTTGATGTTGCAGGAATATTGGGCTTCCGTTGGATGTTCCATAATGCAATGCAGCAATACAGAGGTAATCATCTTGCTGCATTGCCATCGATCTGTTCAATTGTCTTCTAAAGTAGTTTATTATTATTGTTGCTTGCTTGCTGCATCTGTTGCTGCTTACATGATAAGATTTGGCATGCCATTTTAATTAACTGAAAACTGAAATAAGTAGCTGATAAACTTGTTAGAACATTTCAACTTGTTTGATAAAGTAGCATTTTTAGTAGTTACTAGCCTTTTTTAAAATACTAGTTGAAATGAATTTTTACATTTTTATCATTGAATACTTTTATAATTACCGATTTTCAAGTTCGGGTCCAATAATTAATGACGACCTTACATGTCATTTTATAGTTTCCAACTAGTTTTACCAAACACTTTTAATTCAATCAGGTAGCTTATCAACTTTTCGTTTTCAGTTAGCTTTTAAGCTTTTAGCTAGCTTAATCGCTAATTTTACCAAACACACTAATTATGGTGTTGTTTGATGATTTATACATTTATACAGGAGAGCCTATCTAATGGAAAAAATGCTTTTCTTGTTTTTGCTTGTTTTATTATTACTATTGCTTGGTTTTAAGCTTTGACCATGTAAATTATATTATAAAGAAGATATTTTGTGGGCAATGTGATTCGTTTTTTCCTTGTTTTTGCTACTGATTACTGCAATACTGCAATGTAATCGGCTAGGTATGGATTTTTATGTGGTGGAGTTATTGCTACTAGTTAAATTACAAGTGGTAACCTTTTGTTTTAAAGTTCTTAATAAGCCGTGAAATGGTGAAAAGTGTGTCTTTTAATTTTTGTCTGCAATAGCTTTTGTAAAGAAGTTTTTAACATGTTGGTTATATCTGCTACTAGTTCATGTGTAATAATTGTATTTGACACATTTTTCTTGTTGGCTATGTTGAGCAGGTTGGAGCTGGAACTATGAATCCTCTTACATATTTAAGGGTGCTTGGTCCAGAACCATGGAATGTTGCGTAAGTATGTTTTAGATGAAACTTAATCGGTTTATGCATCGATTTTCCAAAATATCCATTTGGTTCAATCAAAGAAATTTCCTGAAATCCTTATATTTTAGGGATTAGATGAACTATTTACTGCAAGCATCCAGTATTTCCTACTCTAGATACATATAAGCATTCAGATCAGAATGTACAAGGAAATAAGGAAATCTCAACAATTTCTTTTCTCAGAAAAACTTTTGCTTCTAAGCCTACTTGAGTTGAGTGGATGCTATTTTTTTAAATATTTAATTTATTAGTATTTGTTATCTTCACTTGTTAATAACAAATGAAGAGGGTAACAGTGTTGGATCTGAAATTCCTGGTGTTTTTTATTTTTTATGATGAAAGGTATGTGGAACCTAGCATCCGCCCTGATGATAGTCGATATGGAGAAAACCCAAATAGGCTCCAAAGACACACTCAATTTCAGGTCAAGTTTGATATTCTGATCAAATTCAGAATTAGATTTATTTTCTATGATAATTCATCTTAATTTCTACCATTGAATTCTTGCTTGTTTTCTGATCTCAGGTGATATTGAAGCCTGATCCTGGAAATTCACAGGATCTTTTTATCCACAGCCTTTCAGCTTTAGGTAGTAATTGGGTTTAATATTCTTTAAATCAACTAAAGTAGACTATATTCTCATGTTAAATTGCTCTTTTTTGCTTTGGTTTTCAAGCATTTTAGTGCACAAATGAAAAACTGGTGTGAAAATGGGAGAGAAATCTTACAAACAAAATAAAGAAACTTCTTGTTAAGAAAACTAAGAAGCTTTGATTAGAATAAAAGCATGGTTCTTCTTCACTTATGATGATTTACGAGTTATTTCAATTGCTTAAGCTTGTAGAGTGCACAGACTCTAATTGTTTTTATCTTTGATATGTCTTTGGCCTCGATAGTGTGTGTTCTAAAGGTGGTTTCTATTTGGTTTTCTGAGCATCTGGGTTTCAAGAGTTTAGACTTTAGATCAGAAGGAATAAATTTTTTGGGAGTTAGGGTTTCTTGATGGTTATTGAAGATTAGAATACTTGTCTAGATTCCTGAGCATATTTAGTAGTAGTCAGAATATTAGTCAACTATAGTTATTTCTACATACTGTAGTTAATAGCTGTTAACTAGCTATTAATTGCTAATTCCCCCTTGATTAGTTTTTGTACTTGATGCACTCTTAGTATAAATAAGATGAACTGTGTGTAAACATAATACACAATTCCTCCTGAATACTTTCTCTTTCAATGTTGATTATTGATGTTTTGCAATGCTGAGCTGATCTAAGATACACCATGGATGGAAAAGTAGTATAAGATATAATTGTTGATAAGGCATGTCTTATCCATGGTAGTCATTACTGCATTTGTATAATTTTTTTTTCATAGATCGAATTCATTAAGAAATGAGAGAAACCATGAACAAAAACAATCAAAGAAGACTAGCCTGTCCCTTAAAAGTTGATGAGGTAGTAATTTATTGCTAGAAATTCTAGACCTGCAATTCAGCATAATTCAACTGTCTCCTGTGAGAGAACTTTATTATCCTTCCTAAGCCTGAATGAAACCTTGATAATGAGTAGTGAAAAAAGCTTCCAGATTGGGTGAATAACTGTCCAGCAATCTATAAACAGCTGACACCAAAGCTACTACGCTGTTTCACAATGTGAAAAGAGTTGGCTATTTGTTTCAGAAATTTTGAAGCCATGAAGCAAGCATGGGGAGAAATGGATAAGGTCTGTGCATTTGTAATTGTAACTAGTCATTCATGTTAATCGTATTGGGCATCACTATCAAACAAAAGTCATAACACAAACTTAGAAGGAGCTTTCTACCTTCCAAAACAAAATGGTTAAAGCTAAATTTTGTGGAACAAGATATTAGAAATAAGAAACTGAAAAAAAAAACTTATAGATAAGAGATTGAATTCCAAGGACCATTATCAGGGATATTACGAAAACAGAAAAAGTATCAATATCATGGATGCCTAGCGAGGCAACTAAATCTGAATTCTCTCAATCATTAAGGTTTTGGAAGAAATGGAAATTGCAATTTGCAAGTAAAGGATCTGTCAATAGCAAAAAGTCAAGAAATTGAGAATAAGGATTGACAGTCCTCACCCTATAAGCTAGCTTTTGGGGTTGAGTTAGGCCCTGGTCCAAAATCTAAGATGGTATCAGAGCCTATCATTGATCGTTATCGGGCCCCCACCTGTAGATGTCCACGCTCCAAATGTCCAGCCCTGGGCGTGAAAGGGTGTATTGGAGAGTTTCACATTGACTAGTGATATGGCCAAATAAAAGTATATAAGCTTTGAGCAATCCTCACTCTACAAGCTAGCTTTTGGGGTTGAGTTAAGCCCAGGTCCAAGGGGTGTGTGTTAGAGTCTCACATTGCCTAGAGATAAGGCCAGAATATAGTATATAAGCCTTGGGTAGTCCTCACCCTATAAGCTAGCTTTTCGGGTGTAGTTAGGCCCGGGTCTAATTTGCAAACTGCAAATGGGACCCCTCCACTCTCTCCGATCCCACCTAATTAAACCTTGCTTGCAACCTTTCATGGACAAGTTACTCAAAACATGAACCACCAAAGTAAGCAAGAAAGGTGATACAGAGCCTCCCTTCCTCACACCATGCTCCCCTTGAAACCAAGTTACTGGTATACCTTAACCATTGCAAAAAAGGCAAGCTAAGTTTAGTTTAATTAGCTACTCAAAATGGGAAAAAACAGCAAGAAGGTTATGCAGTTCTTACTATACCTTATGTTATCTATTTCCTGAATTCTGATTTTAAAACTCTGGGTCTGAACTTGTGGAGTGCATATGTGATAGGTATTGATGTTACTGCACATGATATACGATTTGTGGAGGACAACTGGGAGAGTCCGGTAATATTTAATGTTTTGGTTTATAATTATTTTAATGCTACTTACTATAATTCAATTTAAACTCTTTTATCTTTATCTTAATTTTCATACTAATAAAATTGTCATCTCCCTGTCAATATTGTAATTTAAAATGTATATAGGTACTTGGTGCTTGGGGTTTAGGCTGGGAAATCTGGATGGATGGAATGGAGATTACCCAATTCACATACTTTCAGCAGGTATGTTTTGCTGGTCTAAGAGAATTATTATTATTTTTTTATAGGGAAGACAGTTTAGTAGAGAGAAGAAAAAATTAAGAGGTAGAGTACAACATATCCTGCTTAGCAAACATGCCAACATGGGAATTTTTTATCAAAGAAAAAAGGAGAGAAGAAAGCACCGATAATTTTTCATTACATACTACGTTTTCAGTGCTGTTCTTTTAATGAAAAAAAGAAACCTTTTTGATTGGTTCTCTAATATACCATTTGCTTTGATGGTCTCATCTGTTTCTCCTACCAGGCTGGAAGTATCCAGTTATCACCTGTATCTGTGGAAATCACTTATGGCCTTGAGCGAATCCTCATGTTACTGCAGGTCTGTTGGTTAATTTTCTTTTTTTCTTCATTCATTCTCTATCATCCATTAAATAACTTTAGAAAAGTTTCATAAATTTTGTGACAGGGAGTTGATCACTTCAAAAAGATCAAATATTCTGATGGAATTACATACGGAGAGCTGTTCTTGGAGAATGAGTACTTGATTACTCTGACTGCTGGTTTTTTAATTGCATTTTATTTTATTTTCTTTGTGCTGAAATATTGTTCAAAGATAATCATCAAACATGTTACCCTTTTACTTTTATTTGTTTTCTTCCATTTTGCACTTACCTTTATGACGTAAAAGAAATTTAATGAGAGGAAAACACTTCTTCTTGTCTAATGGCCATTATGTTGGTCTAATGAGAGGAGAGTACAGAGAAGGACAAGGAAAACTAGAAAGACAACTTTAGTACTCTAAAGCAAGCAATTAGTTTCAATCAACAAAGTGTTAAAGGAGAGTTCAGGGAGGGACAAGGCATCCTTGTAAGAAAACCAAAGTAATGGAAAGCAAGCAAAACAAAATTGAACACATTAGGTCAAGAGAGCTGTACTTTATGGGAAAGGCAGAAGAGAAGAAGAAATGGATCATAAGTTCATAACCATAGGTTGAACAGGAAAAAGGTTCAAGCCTGCATTGATGACCTAGGACCTCTATATAAAAATCTTAGTTCCCCATTAATTATAAGTGGAAAAGTAGAGCAAAATGAATGAGCTGTATTACATTTCCTCTTTTTATTCTTCATCTTAATTATTTCATTTTTCACTGAAGCATATCAAGGTTTAGTTTGTACATTGGAGGAATACAAATGTCTTGGTGTGAAATGGCCTTGCCAAAGAGTTTAACAATATAAAGGAAGATTGAAATAGAAACTGAGTAACTGGCACATTGATGAAAATAATGAAAACTGTGGTAAGGTTGAGTAGACTCTAGCCTTATGTAATATACGTGCAGTATCACATAATGTAATGGCCTTATGTTGGATAAAATGGGGACGGGTACAAGTAGTTCATTAACCATCAAATACATCCCAAAGCAGATGATGGTGCTAGATATAACACAGGGACAATTCTAATTTAAGATGACTGACATATAGAGTGGTTAATGATGTATGCCGATTTATTGACCATCCTAGTTGTTTATTTATCCTAAATTATAAACTTGTTCACCAAAATATCCTAAATTGTAATTCGCTATTTCTCCAAAAAATATTAGGTTTGACCGTAAACCCAATGGCTAGCCAAGGAAAAAGTTTTAAGGCCTTCTTTTTTTCTTTTTTCTTTTCTTGTTTCCTTGTTTGTGAGGATATATTGTATTCCTCCCTTGTTATAATTTTCCTCCCCGTCATTGATTAGATTTTATTTTTATAAATAAAAAATTTTGCATTTAGACAACCGTCACATTCAAGCTTCCAAGAATGATGTTCTCCTTAATGTATGTGCTTTTGACTTTGAATAAGTAAAATGTGTTTTTTATTTCATAAATGTTTTGCATTGCTCATACACTTAATTGTTAGGGTACATAATGATGCCAATTTAAATTATAGTTAAAATTGACAAATCTCAGCCTCTTTAGGGCACTCTTTGTAGTTGAAGTACTCTTATTTGTGTTTTGCTGATCTTGACTATGTGGTCTATTATTGGTGATAATGTTTTGTTTTCTATTCTAGAAAGGAAATGAGTGCATATTACTTGGAGCATGCCAGTGTTGATCATGTTCAAAAACATTTTGATTTCTTTGAGGAGGAAGCTCGTCGCTTACTTTCTTCAGGCCTTGCAATCCCTGCGTATGTTTATGACAATCTATTTATTGTACTTCTTACCCTTATTGGCTATTTAATGTGCTTTCTCTGTCTTCACTCTCTTGACTTCTGATGTTTGTTTTACTACTACATGCTAGGTACGATCAGCTTCTGAAAACGTCTCATGCTTTTAATATCTTAGACTCCAGAGGCTTTGTTGGAGTAACAGAGCGTGCTCGATATTTTGGTCGCATGCGTAGGTAATGCTTGTTGCCTGACTTGTAACTTGAATATGTGTAGGTTCTTTTATGTAATTGCATCACTTTGATAGTTGGATAAAATCTTAATCATGGTTGAGAATTATTCCTTGAGATTTATCATGGTAGTGTCCTGTGCAAATCTCTCTAATTGAAAGTTGATTACTTGGTTACATGGTGATATTTTGTTCTCAGCCCTAATCTTTAATATGACCATTTGTGGTACCCTTGTGCAATTGCTGATGCTCTTTCAGTCTTCTTAGGTTTCCTGATAGTTAGACATTAAATTGTTTTGCAATTTCTGTTCTTAACTTTTTTTTTTGTTCAGTTGCCTAATTCAAAATTTTCCTCACTTGTCATCAGTTTTGGAAATCTAGAAAGCCTTACCATAGGCTATTGTCTTGTATCTAAAATTAAAAACATGGATTGAAAGAGAGTAATATCATGTTTGTGTGTTTTATGATTTATGATCCAAATTTGTAAGATCTTGATAGAAACAAGATCAAAACACACTCAGTTATGGCGAATATAATGTATTATTCTTCTGTGGTATGAAGAACTGAAACAGAAGATAGGTAACACAAAACATTTGAGAGACCCTGCACTCCCCCCTTCGGCCCTATCTTCTGCACTCTCCTTTTTATATCCATACAGGTCAAACCTTCCCTTCCCAATTCCCCTTGATTGCCTCACTGGAAATGTTTCACATTAACCATTCTCTCCCTTTAGATCTCAAGTTTCCTTGATTGCCTCTATTGCATTCTGTTCATTAACCATTTCCTCTCCAAGAGACCTGGATCCTCTGTGCTCTTTCCTAATATACACCTTAGTAATAAGTGGCTTTGTAACAGATTTGTGCTACGCTTGTACTACACCTGGTTTACTAATATAATACACTCTCATAGGGTGCATAACAATCATCAAGTTAGGGCATCCCATTACACAGTAACTCTTCTGAGACTAGTATTTCTTTGAGGATGTTTATACTTCTGTTGATTACATTATTTTCTTAGTTAATTTGTTAGCTTTTAGGATATTAATATACTGTTGATTACATTAGTTTATTGTTTATTTTGTTTGCACTTACGCTTCCTTGTCTTGATTTTCTGCATTTCATAATGCTTTCCTCCATCTTGGTTGTGTTCAGTTTAGCTCGCCAGTGTGCACAGCTTTGGTTGAAGACCAGGGAGATGCTAGGTTTCCCCCTAGGTTTCATCCCTGAACCTGATCAATTCGTATTGCCAAAGGAAGTTTTGGAGGTTGCATGTGAGAAGGTTAGTTTGCATATATGGGTTGGTTAATTGAGGCGGTTGTTTTGCTTTGGAAATGCTGTTGCTGCTTTTCTCTATCAGTTTATCTACATTTTTATGTTGGTTTATTTAATGATTTTCCATTTGTTAATTGTTAGAGATATATAGATATAGATTCTTGGCCCTTCACCTTACAGCTTAAGCTTATAGGAGAATTGGTACTTGGTCCTTGGCATGGAATTAGAGCCACTAAGACCACGTGGTCTGGAGTTGAATCCTTTTTGCATGCATTCTTCATAATTAAATTTCTGCAAGAGGTAAAGGGGACCTGTGCATTGTCAATGCTGCAATCCCAAAGGGCTGTTGCCTGTTGGCATGAGGTTTATGTCAGAAATATGTAACAATCTTTGACATGAATTAATGCTATCAGTTTTAACATATTTATCACAAAAATCATCTTATAACTAATAATGCAGTTTTTGTGGCTTGTTTCTGGTGATGTCTAAGTCATGGCTGCATGATTGGAAGAAACTGTGATGATACTAATACATATTTATTGAGATTTTTTGGTAGGCAACTAGGCATTGAACATCTTGGAGATCAAAATCAGTATAGCAATAGATAAAACATGATTGTACCACGAATGTCTTCACTCAGAGTATTCAAGCAAAATTATAAAGCCATCTTAAACATTACCCGGAACTATGTCTGGTAACTGGAATCATGAAGTTTAACAAAAATAAAAAATAGCTCATTACTCTGGATTCATATTGTGAGTTTGGTACTTATTTGAAGCATAGCAATATTCAATTCAATTCTTTACATTTCCAATAGCAATATTGTAACCATGTTCAAGTATATACTTGCTTTAAAGAACATTGCTGTCTTGTATTTGATGTTCCGATTGCTGGATGTTGTTTGTTTGATAATTAATTCAACACAAACTTATAGACAGGATTTAAGAACTATTCTTCCCTCAATTTAAATATTAGCAGTAAGAATTATATGATTTATGGAGGTTATATCCTGTTAATATTTAGCTCAAGTATGAGTTTCTTTATTGATTATTGTGTGTGAATTTGTTATAAATTAATGTGAATTTCTGGCTTTTCTTTTGTTACAGGTGCATGATCATTCGAGAGCATTTGTTCTTGAAATTGGAATAGAAGAGATGCCACCTCAAGATGTTGCTGATGCAAGCAAGCAAGTATAACTTATTTTCATCTGATTGAAATCATATTACCTCCAATTTATTGTTTTTGGAACTTCTCTTCTATTGACAAATATGTTTTTCCTTTTTTCAATTTTCTGTTTGGATTTGAAGCATCTCCATTCCTTTTTTTTTATGATATAAACTGTTTTTGACCATTTGCAAGCCATTTATTGTCCCCTATTATGTTTTTTTATTAAAATATTTTTATTCTCCATCATTGTTCAATATTGATACTACACTGCTGGTTATTGTAGCTGAAGGATTTAATATTGCAATTACTGGAACGGCAGAGGTTGAAGCATGGTGAAGTGCAAGTTTTTGGCACTCCACGTAGATTAGTGGTGTGTGAATAAATTTTATCTTTTAAGCACAATTCTTGTTTCTAGATGCTCTGCATTTTTGTAATAATTGTTCTGGTATGAAGCTGTTATTTTTCTGTATTTATATGGAATTTTTTAGTAGTGTCATATTGAATTTCCTTACTTATCACATGAATAACAAATAAAAAGAATAAAAGAATAAAACAAAATAAATAAAAATGATGGATTACCGCTCGTTACTCACATGCAAGTTTGGCGTTACATATTGACCAGGATAAGCAATTTGAACTCTTGCAAAATTAAAGTGTTAGGAATTTTGCTTCTTGTATTACACTCTACATCAAGGTATATTTGCCCTGATAGGGTTTAGGATTTCTTATCCTCCTGTTTTGCACTTGAAATCTAATGTGAAGACATTCACAGTAGTTCCTACTTAGGATTAGTAGACAGAATCATACGCTCTAGAATTGACATCTATTTGCATTTATGCATACATTATAACATTTGCAATTTTTTGGAAATGCTCACATAAGAAATGATAATGATCGTATCTGTTTCTTGCTGTGAAAATCCACAGGTTTCTGTTGAAAATCTTTTTACAAAACAAACAGAAAAGGAGGCTGAGGTTCGAGGTCCTCCTGTTTCAAAAGCATTTGATCATGAAGGAAAACCAACAAAGGTTTTACTGTGCTTGAGATTTTTCATTTTATCCTGAATTGTGCTTCCTGAAATCCGACCTTAATTTAGTATTTTTATGTCAGGCCATTGAGGGTTTTTCCCGTAGATACTCTGTTCCACTGGACTTGATATACAGAAAGGTTGATGGTGAGTATCTGGATGCAAACACTTGTCTACGGGATGTGGTTGTGTTTCTTCCTGTCCTACTCATTAAACCGTTATTTTGCTTTATTGTTGCTTTTCATTGTACATTATTGGCAACCAGAAAAAAAGTATTATACATATAGTAAATAACTGAGGTACAATCATGAATTGTCACTTCCAAATGCAGCCGATTATCAGGCCATATCAATTCATATATTGTCAGTAGCTTATGTAGGATTTCTGATCCTCCTGTTTTGTACTTTTTCCACCCATTATATTATTCTTTTATTTAAAAAAAATAAATTCTGAGTTATATAGCCACTAGTTGATCCTGCAGGAAAGAATATTGACTTGATGCACTATTAGAATATGCTTGAGCTTTCAACATGATTTTCAAGCACTGCAATTCAATTTGTGTAACTCATCAATTTTCCTGTTAATATGCTACTTCCATAACCCCACTCCTATAATAGGTATTTCAATGTGGTTTCTTGATATTGCAGGGAAAACAGAATATGTATATGCTCAGATAAAAGAGTCTTCAAGACATGCTTTGGAGGTTTTCCAGTCTTCTATATTTTTGAAATCTAGTCCTTTTAAGTTTGCTTATATGTTCTTGATTCTTGATAATACATTCTTCAAAATAAGAAAATAGTATATATCAAATGTGGGTATCTATTTTGTTAAGATATGTAGAGATATTATTATTTATTCTCTTTGATTTATTGTATAGTTTCCTGATTTAGGTTGATCCTAAATTGATTTAGATTGATCCTAATCCCAAATCTCTAGGGATTGGTTCTCTCATAACATGTATATATATACACTGTTGTATTTGCTAATTTAATCAATCAATATACACTTTTCATATTTCTATTTCAAGTTGGTACCAGAGCTCTTCTGGTCCAGGGAACCGTTTTTACTCCGGTCGCCCACCTAGGTCATTTTTTTTTTTTTTCAGCGGCTGCTTGTGTGGACGCCGCCAAAGTGTTCAGAAGTCGCCGATCTGCCACCCCACCGCGCGCCGCCTCCGACGCCTCCTTCACGCGCCGTTTTTTCTCAAAGCTGCTCGCCGGCGCGTGGGGTACACGCGCCGCCCTCCCGGCCTCCGTTCGCGACGCCGCTTGTTCCATTGGGTTCGTCGGCTCTTCCTCAGTCTGTTTTGACCACTTTCAGGTCGTGGGTCACACTCTTTGGTGGCTGTTCGGTCGTTTTTGGTTGCTGCCAAACCGTTTTTTGGCGGCTGTTTGACGTTCCTGCTGCTGTCTGGCGTTCTTGCTACTGTTTGGTGGCTGTTTGACATTCTTGCTGCTGTTTGGTGTTTTCTTGTTGCTGCAAAACTCTTTTAGTAGCTGTATGGTGTTTTGGTTGCTGTTCTCCTTCTTTTTCCACATGGCGGAGATTTCCAAAGTTGATAAGGAGGATCCAAAAATTGAGTCTTCTAAAAGGGGACTGGTTTCCTTTGCTTTTTCTGGTTCACCGGTTATTACCTCTGAGAAGTTGAATGGTAAAAATTATTTAGACTGGTCTACTGCAGTTGAGATATGGTTTTTAGGCCAGGGTCTTTATGATCACCTTGTTAAGAAGGCTTCCGAGGTTGATAAAGATGTGAGTGATGAATGGCAGGGAGCAGATTATCAACTTGTATCTGTATTATGGCAGTCCATTGAGCCCAAATTAATGGTGCATTTTCGCCCGTACAAAACATGTTATGATGTTTGGAAGAAAGCTCGGAATATTTATGCCAATGACATCCAGAGATTGTATGAATCTGTTCGTGGTTTAGCAACACTTCAAATGGTTGATCATGATTTGCCATCTTATTTGAATCATGCTCAATCCACCATTGATGAGCTGAAGCTGGTGTTGGTTAGTGATGATCTTCAGAAAGTGTTAAGCAAACTCGATACTATGTTCATGGTCTTTATCCTTCATGGACTTCATAAGGACTACGGATCTGTTCGTGATCAGATTTTGACAAATCCCACCATCCCTACGGTGGAAGAACTCATAGATCGTTTGATTCGGGTTCCTTCACCTGAGGCAGAATCTCAAACAGCATCTGAGTCCTCTGCTTTTGTCTCCAGTACCACTGAACGTGGAGGACGAGGTTGTGGTCGTGGTCGTGGTCGTGGAAAAGGGGGTAGAGGAAACCTTCATTGCACCTACTGTCAGAGAGATGGACATACACGTGATAGGTGTTACTCTTTGCATGGCTTTCCGAGCAAGACAGCTAATGTTGCTCAATCTCTGACTTCAGAGCCCAAGATTGAATCTGAGAGCAATCATCCAATTTCCTGGTCTGCTGATGATTACAAGGAGTACCTTCAACTGAAGGCAACCCAACAGACCTCTTCCTCAGTCACTGTTGCTCACACTGGTAATTCTACAGTCTGTCTCTCTCATTCTACGCCTCTTGGACCTTGGGTTTTGGATTCTGGTGCTTCTGATCACCTAACTGGTAATGCCTCTCTTTTCCCTAACTTATCCTCACCTAAAACTCCACATCATATCACCCTTGCTGATGGATCCAAAGTCCAAGCCACTGGTATTGGCCAAATTTCACCTGTTCCCTCACTACCATTGAAATCAGTTTTATTAGTTCCTGGATGTCCCTTCAATTTAATTTCTATAAGCAAGTTGACTCAATCCTTAAATTGTGCCATCACCTTCACTTCTAATTCTTTCTTGATACAGGACCGGAGTACGGGACAGACGATTGGAGCAGGATCTGAATCACATGGTCTCTACTACCTTCAGTCCTCTGCTTCTACCATATGTGCATCTACTGAGTCTCCCGGTTTGCTCCATCGTCGTCTTGGTCATCCTAGCTTACATAAACTGAAGAAAATGGTACCTCATCTCTCCCAGTTGGAGTCCTTAGAGTGTGAGTCGTGTCAACTAGGAAAGCATGTTAGAACTTCTTTTCCTAGTAGTGTTCATGGTCGAGCTGTGTCTCCTTTTGATATTGTCCATTCTGATGTTTGGGGTCCTAGTCGTGTTGCGTCTATTTTAGGACATAGGTATTATGTTACTTTCATTGATGATTTTTCAAGATGTACTTGGATCTTTCTAATGAAAAATCGTTCTGAGTTATTCACAATTTTCAAAACTTTCTGTTTAGAAATCAAAACTCAGTTTGGCAAAGTAATCCGTGTTCTACGAAGTGATAATGCTAAAGAATACTTCTCTGATTGTTTCACTTCCTTCATGAATTCCCATGGCATTCAACATCAATCTAGTTGTCCTCATACACCTCAACAAAATGGTGTTGCCGAGCGAAAACATAGACATATTGTGGACACTGCCCGTACTCTGCTATTGAATGCTAATGCACCTCCAAAATTGTGGGGTCATGTTGTCCTTATTGCAGGATATTTAATAAATCGGATGCCATCCTCTGTTTTGAATGATCAAGTTCCTCATTCCCTGTTATATCCATTGGATTCTCTTTACTCTGTCCCCCCTCGTGTTTTTGGTTGTACTTGTTTTGTTCATGATCTTTCCCCAGGTCGTGATAAGTTGTCTGCACGTGCTATCAAATGTGTGTTCTTAGGATATTCTCGTATCCAAAAGGGGTACCATTGCTACTCTCCCACTACACATCGGTTCTACACCAGTGCAGATGTCACCTTCTTTGAAGACACACCATTTTTCAGTACCTCAACAGTCTCTTCACTGGACTCCGATCTCTATTCTCAGGTATTGCCTATTCCTCTTGTTGATTCTGTTGAGTCTCCACCTGCTACTTTAGAGACACCCGGGCCTCCACTAGAGTGTCCTTCCCTACCAGGGTCTGGTTGTCTCCCACATCGATATGGGATAACTTATGAGCGTCGGTTACATACTTTGGTTCCATCTCCTAGTACACCGTGTGATTCCGCTTCTGCTCCAGTCTCCTCACCTACTCCGGCTCCACCTCTCCCAGTTGACTTGCCCATTGCTCTTCGTAAAGGTAAACGTTCTACTTCTAATCCTCATCCCATTTATAATTTTCTCTCATATCATCGTTTGTCTCCTACCTATTCTGCTTTTGTCTCTGCTATATCCTCTATTACCATTCCCAAGACAGTACAGGAGGCCTTAACCCATCCAGGATGGCGACAAGCTATGATTGATGAGATGACAGCTTTAGAATTTAACCATACTTGGGAACTTGTTCCACCTCCGTCCGGCAAATCTGTTGTTGGATGTCGGTGGGTCTTTAATGTTAAAGTGGGCCCTGATGGACAGGTGGATAGATTGAAAGCCCGTCTTGTGGCTAAGGGATACACACAGGTATATGGTTTGGATTACAGTGACACTTTCTCTCCAGTTGCGAAGATGGCCTCAGTTCGCCTCTTCTTGGCCATGGCTGCCGTGCGACATTGGCCCTTGTTTCAATTGGATATCAAAAATGCTTTCTTACATGGTGACTTGGAGGAGGAGATCTATATCGAGCAACCACCTGGGTTTGTTGCTCAGGGGGAGTCTGACCTTGTGTGTAAATTACGGAAGTCCTTATATGGCCTTAAACAATCACCTCGAGCTTGGTTTGGTCGGTTTAGCAAAGTCATACAGGAGTTTGGAATGATCCGCTGCGAGGCAGACCACTCTGTTTTCTTTAGATGCTCACTGACCCATAAATTCATTTATCTTGTGGTTTATGTGGATGATATTGTAATTACAGGTGATGATCAGGAGGGCATCAAGGCTCTAAAGCAGCACTTATTTGAGCACTTTCAAACTAAGGATTTAGGTCCTCTGCGCTATTTCCTTGGGATTGAGGTTGCTCAGTCAAAGTCCGGTGTTGCTATTTCTCAAAGGAAATATGCTCTTGACATTCTGGAGGAGACAGGACTCACAGATTGTAAGCCAGTTGACACCCCAATGGATCCTAATGTGAAGCTTCTACCTAACCAGGGGGAGCCCTATTCCGACCCAGGAAGGTATCGAAGACTAGTGGGCAAGTTAAATTATCTCACCATGACCAGACCTGATATATCCTTTCCCGTCAGTGTTGTAAGTCAGTTCCTTAACTCTCCTTGTGAGAGTCATTGGCATGCAGTTGTGCGGATCCTCAGATATCTCAAAGGATCACCTGGGAAGGGACTTGTTTACAGTGATAGAGGACATACAAATATTGTTGGGTATTCCGATGCAGATTGGGCAGGTGATGCAAGTGACAGACGGTCAACAACGGGTTATTGTGTGTTCTTGGGAGGTAATCTTGTTTCATGGAAGAGTAAAAAGCAAAGTGTTGTTGCCAGATCGAGCACAGAAGCAGAGTATCGTGCAATGGCTCACACCACATGTGAGCTTCTGTGGCTAAAGTCTTTAATTCAAGAGTTGCAGTTTTGCAAGGTTGGCCCTATGGAACTAATGTGTGATAACCAGTCAGCCTTATACCTCTCCTCTAATCCAGTTTTTCATGAGAGGACAAAACATATAGAAGTTGATTGTCATTTTATCAGAGAAAAGATCCTCTCCGGTGTCATCAAGACTTCCTCAGTTTGCTCCAAGGATCAACTTGCAGATATTTTTACTAAATCTTTACGGGGTCCTAGGATAACCTATATATGTGACAAGCTGGATGCCTATGATATGTATGCTCCAGCTTGAGGGGGAGTGTTAAGATATGTAGAGATATTATTATTTATTCTCTTTGATTTATTGTATAGTTTCCTGATTTAGGTTGATCCTAAATTGATTTAGATTGATCCTAATCCCAAATCTCTAGGGATTGGTTCTCTCATAACATGTATATATATACACTGTTGTATTTGCTAATTTAATCAATCAATATACACTTTTCATATTTCTATTTCAAGTTATTTCTTGAAGGTACATGTTTGAACTTTTTAATCCTGGACTAAATAGATAAGCCAATATACATATTCTAATGATATAATTTAAACACGCTTTAGAGTCAACTGGCCTCTTTGCCAAATTAAATGAGCCATAAGATAAGAGTGCAATATTGCACTCTTGATTTCACTAAAAATTGGTTTATCGAGTTAATAGTCTTCACGGTTTTTAGGATAAGTATAGACATAATGGAGTGTAGAGAATGCTGGCTGCTTTGACGAATAAGTTGTGTTTATGTCCAGTTAGTTACCTATATTACACATAGAAGACTGATGTTGATTAATTTCCATTTATCAAAATACCACTATTTATAATATCTAATTGTGTTCTCTTGTAGATTATATTATATAAATTATACAAGTATCAAAAAGGAAATTCCATGTTATTTCACTTGAGATAAACACCAGGACATGTTCTGACCACAGTTTTATGATATGATACACGAGTTCTGGGATGTGAATCTTACATGCATTCTGTCATTCATGATTTATTTCTTTGGGCTTCTTGCACCCTTTATAAGAAAAATGCTATTGCTGCTGATTTAGTATACTCTTATTAGGTTTTGTCTGAAGATTTGCCTGCTACTATTGCTAAAATTTCATTTCCAAAGACAATGCGCTGGAATTCACAGGTATGCTTTTTTAAAGTGTGGTTCTGTAGGCAATTTGACTCTTTATCTTCAGAAATATTGCAAAACAACAAAAGATAGATATCCTTTGTTATGAACCGACTCTCCCAAAAGTTTTTAGGTGAAGGCTTATGAATGGCTTTTATATCTAACACACCCCTCATGCAAAAGCTCTTTGAAAATCATATCTGTTATCCTTGTGGCCTTATCTTGGAGTAAAGGAAATGACTGGATACCTAACATTAACATGTTTCCATACTTCTAATCTATAGGTGATGTTTAGCAGGCCGATCCGTTGGATTTTGGCCCTGCATGGAGATGTAGTAGTCCCATTTATGTTTGCTGGAGTAATGAGGTAATTATTCTCTTTGGATATTCTCCCTACTTAGCCTTGCCCTTAAAGTTCATTTTCAAACTGGACTTTTTAATTCATAGGCACCATTTCAATATATCTTTATTTTTAACTTTGTATGCTTATTGCTTATGTAGAACTGTAAAACTGTTTCAATTTTGAAAGTTGAAAGCCTTCTGGCAAATGACCAAATTCTATGAAATGCTTTTTATGAGATATGAACTGTAATTGATTGGGTTTAAAACAGACACTTCATTGAAATCCACACAAATCTGGTAGATGAACTTCCTACCAGCCTTTAGGGCTAAGGCTCTCCTCTGAGAAAAACAATTCTCAGCCTTACACAAAAGAAAAACAGAATGCACAACAGAAACTGTCACAAATCCTCCCTATAACTACTACATACAATTAAATAACTGCTACATAACTGTCTTACCATTAATACCTGCCCTATTACACAAATTACAGCATAATTGTCCTACCATATAACTGCCCTATTACTAATTCTGGTCCACATCTTGACTTTGGGTTCTAACAGTAATAATACTTGGATTGTTCTTTTTATTAAATACAAAAATAAAATATTTGGATTTTACTTTTTGTTTTTTTAAAAGAATATTGTTTTGCTTTTTCAATAAGTTCATAATGCCGAGAAGTCATTTTATCAGAGTTATATATATTTAAGGGAATCATATTAGAAGTATCTAAAGAATGCATTAATATATTAGATGATTGATTTATCTATCCTATTCCTAGTAAATGAGTTGATCTCACTTTATTCTTTCATTTGAACTTATCATCACACAGTATTTTTATAGTGTATGCATAGGATTTCCTACGAAACAGAAAATAGCAGAAAACAGATCAAAGAAAGAAACTAGAAAAATATTATCTTGTCCACTCAATTAAAATAAGTTCATTTTGGTTTATCAGTTTCCTTTTTACTATCTGATGGGTGATTAACACTTTCTATGTTTGTTTATATTATGCAGTGGAAACTTGTCTTGTGGTCTTCGTAATACTACTTCAGCCATTGTCCAGGTGCATGCCTGAAGCTGAACTATTTATTTTGATTACGGGAAAATGAGTTCGTTTAAATCAATGTTTTATTCTTTTATCCTTCTTACTGTTTTCATTTTTTGGTTTTTAATATGATATTTAATTTGTACAATATGTTGCATATATCTTTGAGAACCTAACCTGTGTCTATATATGCATAAGTGAGAGGGCTATTTTTATAAGAGCAAGAGGAGCAAATATTGACCATTAGATCTTGCATGAATGGTCATGATTAAAATGTAAAGTCATGTGACATTTAAGTAACTTTTAATCTCGACCATTTATGTAAGATCTAATGGCCAAGATTTACTTCTCTCATTCATATAAAAATAGTCCTCTATTGTGATGCATTCCCTATATATATGTATAGATAAATAGTCCTCTCATGCCGAAATCCGTTGACACTAGGTGTAAGTTGTAACTCCCTACTTCTATACTAATGCTTGTCTAGGTTAATAATAAATGGTGAACTCATAACCACCACCAACCAAAGCCTTAGTGGGATTGGCTACATGAATGAGTTGATAAAATTCACCATTGATAAAAAATTATTTAAGGGTGTAAGTACATCAATACTTCACCCTTAACACTTAACTCCTTATCTCATACTAGCTTAATTTCCCATGTAGTGCATGGGATTCTTATACATATTTATTAAATAATATAAATCTTTTTATATTTCAAAATTTTTAATATTATAATTGAATTCATATATTATTAAATGTAGTATTATTATCTAGATAATTAGTTTGAATTAGGGGTGAATAGGATTTGATTTGAATTTGTGGACACTAGACAATATTATAATTATAATAGCAATAATTTGAATTTGACTCAAAATAAAACAATATCAAAATCTTAAATCCTCTAACAATAAGATCTTATAAATTGAAGCTAATTAAAAACTTAATATAGATCGGCTCTAGAATCACTTGAAAATGAGGATTAGATTAAAAATAAAAGAATTTAAATTCAAAAAATGAGGACCAGAATTAAAAAACAAAAAAGAGGCCACATGAAGTTTTCTAGTAAGCCACATGATTAAATATGGGAGTTCCATTAGTCTAAGAATGCGTCATGTTCAAGAGTGAGGGGACACACACATTAGTTCTTGGCCTTGCTAATCCAATGGTTCAAGATCACTTAATAAAGAGAGAATAGTAAAATTTGACATGAATAAGGATAGAGAATAGTAAAATATGAGAAATTTTACTGGAAAGAAAATTTGACATGTGACTCTTTTAATTAAATCTAATATCTATTTTGTTAAAAATGTGTAGGTTATCAGTATATATTATTAATTAAAATTAAATTTTTTAATATTTTAAGAGACAAATATTATATTTCAAATATATGAAAAATACTTGAGAAACATGAGTCACAAAGGCATAAGGAATAAAATGATATGGTTAGTCTTGTGTCCGTGGGTGTTTCAAGGTTGAAGGCGGTGCTGTATGGGACGAAATAGAGCTCCGTTTTGACTTCCAATTGAATCCTAAAAGACGCCTTTAATAACGATTCAAGAAAACGAGAATAAATCAGGGTAAATCGCGATTTTTTAGTGAGTTTGTTAAACTGGGTTGTGAAAATCTGTCCCGGAAAGTCCATATTTTGAAGCTCGCAAACACGAACGATTTGGCGCACCAACGGTCTTGCGCGCGATTCTGCATCGATCTTCATGCAGAGCGATCTCGCTTGCTGTCCAGCACAGAGAGGAAGTTCAGAATCGTAAAAGCGTGCGATTATGCGATCTTGCTCGCGATTTTGACAACGTTGGTCTTGTTAGAAAAATATTACAAAGTGAATCCATGAACTTTTCTATGTTGATATATGATCTGCCTATTCTATTATATGCATGAAAAATGTTAGCTTAGGTAATTAATTTCTTTTAGAAATTTTTAATAGAGATGTAAATCATAGGATTCAAGCTTGGATGGATGAAATGGAGGAATGCTTTAAACTAATAAGGAAATTTTACTGTATGGCCATAGGGCTAGCTAGCAATGCTTTATGGTACTGGTTGCTGGGCAATAAAGTGCCAGCTAGAGCATAAGATAAGTGTTGCAGAGATGAGAATGTTGTGTTGGATTAGGATAAGTGGCCGTACAAGAAAATATAAGATTAGCAATGAATATACTTAGAGAAAGTGGGAATTGCACCTATTGAGGGAAAAATGATAAAATAATCCCTAAAATGGTTAGGACATGCAAGAAGACCAATAAAAGTCCCAGTTAGAAGGTTTGATGGTATGGAGGATAGCCCAATTCTGAGTGAAACCATTAAAATGGACTTAGATCTAAATGACCTCTGTGAACAGTTGGTTTTTTATAGAATATAATGATGTTGTTTGATACACATAGCCAACCCCAACTAGGGGAAAAAGGACTATGATAGTTGTTGTAGAAAATTTATCTTTTTAGAATTTTATGTTTTCAATGAGCTCTAAGTGGACTATTTCTCCTTCTTTGCACATCATTTATTGGTGATTCTATCCAGTTTTTATTCATGTCAATTATGTTTTTATAATAGGAAATGCTAACGAGTGGCCTAAGGGCACTAGTTAAGGAACTAAAATTAGAAAGTTTTCATTGGATTGCGCAACATTTAATGCTACAAATGCAATCAATGCTTTGATTTCCAATAAAGACTTACTGTATATTGATTTCTTAACCAGTGCCCTTAGGGTATTCGTTAGCTGGACCCTTTTATAATTTGAGTTGGGGATGATCTACATTTTGCGTGTCTGTAACATCTGCCATAGTTTTTTTGGTTATGTACTGTTTTCTTTCTTTTTAAGGAGAATCTCTTACCCTCCTAACTCTTTATGATAATCTCTTTTTTTCGCTTTAATGAATCTCTTCTATTATTAAAAAGAAACCTGCCTACTTTATTTGCAGGTAGAAAATGCAGAATCTTATACAGTTGCAATGAAAAATACGGGAATCAATATTGCAGTTGCGGTATGATAAATTTGTTAATATAACAAATTCATAGATTTATAATTTGCATATGTACTGATATAATTAGATTGGTACATTTGGCAGGAACGCAAGAAAATTATTTTAGAGCAATCTAATTCATTAGCAGAAACTATAAATGGCCAAATTCTTGTTCCAGAAGGTTTGCTTGATGAGGTAAGTTTTGTGTATTCCCTTCGCTCAATATTATGACATGTTTGCATTTCTAAGAATTTCCCTTTGCATTTAATTTTAGGTTGTAAATCTTGTTGAGGCACCTATTCCAGTGCTTGGAAAGTTTAACGAAACCTTCTTAAGTCTTCCAAAAGATCTTTTGACCATGGTGAGAACTTATGTTTTACTTTGTCAATTATGTTGGGTATCCTTTTCCCTGTTGATCATCAAACTATTTCAAATGAAAATTCCATCTCAAAGATTATGTACAGAGGCTTGTGTTCATGAATTAGTTCAAATGGATGATTTAGGCATTCTTGTTTCTATTTAATTTTAGAACTGATGTTGCAGTATGCAAAATTTGCCCTTTGCTCAATGTTCTATGTAATATCTATATTGTGCAGGTTCCTCCTTTGTTTTAACTTTTAAAGAAAGAGGAAAAGGCATTCTTAAATGAAAACACAAAATAAACACCTAGAAACTAAGACTGAGCCATTTAACAAGGCAACAAATAAACACTTCTAAGCCATCCATGAGCAGAACACAAACAAGCCGATAAAGTAGCCCTGTCCCAAATGTAGTCTAGAATTTTCAAAGCACCCTTGAAAATTCTAGCATCCCCTTCCAGCTGAAGGCACCAAAGAACAGCAAGTCAGAACCCTGCCACAGAATTTTAGCTTCTATACAAAAGCCAAAACCTCTAAATTTAATCAGGAGAAACTGATTCAAGTCCTTAGGGCAGATCCAATTCTCATTGAAAATCCCAATCAACTTATTCCAGAGAAAATTTACAGCAGAACAAGGTAAGTTTCCTAACTAGAACAGCACTTATGAGACAATGCAATGAGAGGTCTGCACTTTTGCAGTATGTCATTAGTGTTACTTTAACCCCATTAAGGGATCTTAGAGGGAGCTTTGGATTTCCAAATGGGTTTATCCAAGTAAACTATTTCTATTAAGGTGTGTTTTTGCTAAAACATGAATGACTAGGCAGCACAAAACTACTTGTGCCAGGTTTGATTTTAAAATTGGTTATAGTATAGGACAAAACAGAAGATGAAATACAGGGAAAAAAAGGCTTAAAACTTGTTATTTAGTAAATCAGAGGACAATTTATTGTCCCACACACAACACCATTCAAAAGTAAAAAATACCCAACTTTTTCTGCCTTTATTGGATAACTCTCTTCCTTGAGTCCCCTTCTCTCCCTTTTCTCTTCCTCCATCCTTTCTTCCCCTTTTCTCCCTCAAAACTATTGTGCTGTGTATTGACTATCAAACAGCATACAAAACAAGTTATGTTGTGACTCTATTTCTTGTACTGTGTTCTGCTTGTGTTGTAACATCAGTGTGTATCAAACACAGCCTTAGCATACATGATTAGTCTGGAACTGAAAATATGATTTACAAGAGAACACCCAAAGAGATGCCTCTCATTATTTATAAGTTTGTTTCCCTATTTGATAATTGATATTCAATAATATATCTCTAGGAGATGATATGATTGCATTGATGAATTCATTTTTTCTTTTTCCACAAAGCAGTGGCAATAACAATAATAATTACTTAAAAGTACTGCAGGAACTCCCAGAGGATTTTGCTTCTAAATTTGTAATATCAATAATTTTCAGGAATTGGATCTAATTTTGAACCAAATGAGAAAAAGAGGCTGGTTTTCAAACAAAAGGATGACAATTCATTGGGATAGCTAGGACTAGATTAGGAGAGTTGAACGCTCACATGGTTTATGTGCAGGGGAGGACTGTTATTCAAATTCAAGGATGAGAGTCTGAGGGTAAACTATTGTTGGTTATGGTGCTGTGAATGTCATCTGCAAAGACTATCTGTTGGGTTGAATGGGATTTGTGGCAATATAATGCAAGGAATAATTAGGGGTTTGACGGGTAAAGGTTTAATGCTGAGTTAATGAAATCAGATCCGGATTGTTGATAAAGGTGGCCTAGTGCATGAGGCTACCACCATTGTTAAGTCTGAGGATGCTAAGATTTACACAGCCTTGCCTACTTGGTCAGAGAAGCTGTTTTCATGATTAGAACCTGTTACCACCATGTCAAAAAGCAACGGGCTTACTGCTGTGATATCTGAGCTGTTTATAAATTAAGACAATTGGGATAGAAGATTAGAAGAAGAAAACTGGCCTAACCATCACACCCAACAGGTGCCTGATGACTGGGGCTTTCCCTTTAAAACTGTTTATTCTGTCACGTTTCTGTTATCTTGGCAGCTTCTGGTTACTTACATCACTTGTATAGGACTAGTCCAATGTGGGAATTTAGTCCACAAGTTAATAACCTGCCTCTAATTAACATAAATAAAAGCCTAGACAACATTAGTAACATAAGGAATGCTGGCCAAGCTAAAGGCCATACATAGACAACTAAATTCCTGATGTTAAGACACTGATAAAAAATATAAAAAACTCCTGACTGAAAATATCACCATTAACACCAATGTCAAAATTAAACCAAACTAGAGAGATTTTTGTATCTTTCAACTTGATTTCTGCTGGATTGTACTGCTTGGATCATTATTGATTGAAATGTATATAAAAGCCTGCAAGTTTTGAAGGATATTGAAAATAAAAGCTAACCATTGTGCACCATGCCTGCAGGTTATGCAAAAGCACCAGAAGTATTTTGCTGTATGTGATGCTAATGGAAAATTGTTGCCTTACTTTATTGCTGTAAGTTCTTTACAATTATTTAGTCCCTTAGAATAACTGCATGTTTTGACTTTTTATCTGTTAAATGACATAGGGTTTTCTTTTAGGTTGCAAACGGAGCAATTGATGTGACTACAGTGAAGAAAGGAAATGAGGCTGTGCTCAGGTATTCTTATCTCAACTTCTTATCATGTTATATAAAACTTATTGAAAGGGAGTTGCTATGATACCCCCACCATCTTCTCAGGTACTGGTGCCCTTGATTAGTTGTCAAACATTTATTAGTTGTTTGGTTATCCACTTATCCTTGTCCTCGGTGGCCTCTATCTAAGACCCAAATCTCCTAAAAGCATAAGCTATTGGGTGAAGACAGATGAATGGTTTTATCTTTCTAACATGTCCTTTCACCCAAGAGCCCTTGGGCTTAAAGCACGGACAATACAAAGGTCTACTCTACTTTGTGACAAATTTCAAGTTTATTTAGAAGAGTGGGAGTGGCAAGGATCAAACTCTTGACCACTCAAAGAGGCTCTCATACCATGTTAAAGACCAATCATCCCAAAAGCTTAAGTTATTAGGTGAATTATGAATGGTTTTATATCTCTAACAGACTCCAGAGTCCAGACATTTATTGTGTGAACAAGCAACAACTACAATATTTGACAACTAATCAAGATATTGATACTTGGGAAAGACATGGGTCATGCTAATGAGTGCCCTAGGGCATTGGTTAAGGAATCAAGAAATAGAAAGTAATTATTGAATAGTGTAACATGTAATGCATTGGCAACTTAAAAACCTGTACTTTCCAATGGATACTTTCTATTTTTGGTTCCTTAACTAGTGCTATAAGGGCATTCGTTAGCATTTGGCAAAAAATAGATATCAGATTAATCTTATTAAATAATCTTATTAAATATAAACAACTCAACTAGTTTCCATTTCATTTGAAATGAATTTTAGAGACAATGAGACATAGCCTCAACATTTGTGGCTGCTAGATCCAATGTTGTTTTACAACCTAAAGGGGATGGAGACTGCTATCTTTTGTTTCAATTTTCTCTCAAAAATAAAAGTAGCACATTTGCATAATATAGCATATGCACATCTCATGTTTGTTCTTTTATGTGACCTCTACATTAACCATGTAATTTTATTATAATTGCAGGGCTCGTTATGAAGATGCTAAGTTCTTTTATGAAATGGACACTCGGAAAAGGTTTTCAGAATTCCGAAAGGAACTGAAAAATATTCTCTTTCACGTAAGTTATAAAGTTTTAGATAAACCCTTGGTAATAAAGCACCCACTAACTAGAATGTTTAAATATTTCTTCCATCTTAATTGGGAAGTTGAAGAAATAATATTATCCTTTACTGGTTCTAGTTTCTTCTAAATGATGTACAGTATTTTCTCACAAGGTCATTGTGGATATTGAAATGAAAATAAGGGGAAAGCTTAGAGAGTTCAGAGAATAATACTAATTGTGGATATTTATTCATCCTTTAATAGTTTTTCTTTTTTCTGTTCACCCTTTAGTAGTTTTGTTTTCTTCTAAATGAGGTACAAATATTTCTCACAAGGTCATTGTGGATATTGAAAAGAAAATAAGTGGAAAGGTTAGAGACTTAAGAGAATAATACAAATATGTGAAAGTTGTGAAAGTACAGCACTTAGCCTCTGATAGCTTGTTTGTTTTACATGGAATGGAACAGGAGAAGCTTGGAACCATGCTGGATAAAATGACTCGTGTTGAAAACATGGTTACTAAGCTAAGTTGCATCCTGGATATCAGTGAAGATATGCAACAAATTATCCAAGATGCTGCATCACTTGCCATGTCTGATCTTACCACTGCAGTTGTCACTGAATTTACCTCACTTTCAGGAATAATGGGCCGTCACTACGCCCTTAGAGATGGATACTCAGAGCAGGTTGTTTAATTTTTGGTTGGCTATTATTTGGTAGTCTTAGAAATCATGTTTCAAAATTGAAGTCTTTAATAATGCATCCTATTTGGTTACTAGCTACTTCATATCTTCATACATAATTTTGCTTCTGTTCCATGTCACTTAATATCTTGCAGATTGCAGAGGCCTTGCTTGAGATCACGCTTCCTAGATTTTCTGGGGACATGCTTCCCAAAAGTGATGCTGGTGTTGTTTTGGCAATTGCTGATAGGTGAAACTGGTGCTAGAATGTGAATGTTTTCTTTCTTATTCTAGTGATAACTATACCTGACATAATAAAAACAACTCATTGCTTCTTGAAGAAACAAATACCATATAGGTTGTGTTTTACTCATGAATTCTCATTGAACTTCAGATTTGTTGAGATATTCTGTTAGATATAATTCTGATTTATTGTATACTCTCTCCTGATTCTATTTTCCTTAGTTAGGTTGATTCTAATCCCAAAACTCTAGGGATTGATTCTGTCACATCTGTGTATATATATTGTTGTATTTTATCAATAATAATCACTAGAAATACAATTCAGTATTTTCAAGTTGGTATCAGAGCCTATCCTAGATGATCCATTGTTGTTGGGCTGCCACCCGTATAGTTGTCCACACTCCAGATGTCCAGCCCTGGGCGTGAGTGTGGGTGTGTTAGAATCCCACATTGCCTAGAGATAAGGCCAAATTGTGGTATATAAGCCTTGGACAATCCTCACTCTACAAGTTAGCTTTTGGGGTTTAGTTAGGCTCAGGCCCAAAATCTAAGAAGATTTTTAGAGAGATACAAATCTTTTGTTTTTATTATGTATTTTGTTGGCCTAGGCTATTATCAAAGTTGATGGGATATGCATGACATAGAGTGGATTATAATAATGGCCTTCAATTTTCCAAAATGGTGAATTAAAAGTTGAATTTGAAAAAGAAAGACTGTCAGTTTAGGAAACAGGAGGATTGACATGTAGAAATTTAAAAGTTGGCTGATTTAAGTAAATGCAAGCTGATCTTCTTGTGATCAAAAGATGACTTTTGATTTTCAAGTGTCAATATTATTTCCCTTCATCCTGACATTTGCTAAAACAATTAGCATTGCTATTCTGCTATTTCCCTGCCCTCCTTCACCCCTTCTGAAATGCCTTCATATTTCTTCTATGAAACTTTCTTTGACTGGAAATTGGAATGAGTCTATAATACACCTTGTTATACTAGAATATGTCCTGACTGTTTTCAGCATCGTAGCATCTTATGCAATATGATAAATGTCTGCAGATTAGATAGCCTGGTAGGTTTATTTACTGCCGGCTGTCAACCTAGTTCCACAAATGACCCATTTGGTCTGCGAAGAATCTCATATGGTCTTGTACGTATAACATAGCATTATTTCCTCTAAATTTTCATTTTCTTTCCTTTATTTTTCCTCTTATAAGTTTTATTCTAAATAAGAAACCTCAGTACTCAGTATAAATGCTTGAAAGAAAAATGCTTGCACTCAGAGATGCACTATATACTTCAGGTGCAATTATTGGTGGAAAAGAATAAAAACCTAGATTTTAAAGAGGCTCTGGAACTTGCAGCAGATGTCCAGCCCATTAAAGTAGATCCTCATGTAATAAATGAAGTAAGATGACAGTCCTTTCCTCTACTATAAATTCCGATTTTCGGTTGCTTCTTGTTATTGTCATTTATATCTTTCTTGGGATTGAAATATGATGGCCATTATTTTCCCTCTAGGTACATCAATTTGTGACTCGAAGATTAGAGCAATTTCTGGTATGTATTATGTTCATAATATTTAGCTCTCTGCTTGACTACAATTATATGACTTTATTAAAACATTTTTTAATTGAAAAATGTTCTTTGTATTTTGACATTCAACTGCATAGCCAAAGCTAACTTAAAAGCGGAATGGCATGAAGATATATCTCAATTGTTTTATGTACCGTTTCTTTAGTTGCAAAATAGGGTATGGTTGAGGGCGAAGTCCTGGGTACATAGTTTGGATCTGTGAGATAACTGTTAAAATACTAATCTTCAATTTTCTCCAGGACTGTGTGAAAAGGTAACATGATTTTGTTGGGAGGAAAACCAAGAAAATATTACTCAACTTGTAGAGTATGATGGAAAAGACTCAAGATTGTAAAACAATTTGACTATCTATTAATCAGATTTAGTCTTCTTTAAGCAAAAATTGGAAAAACTACAAGAAAGGAATTCTCCACTAGGGTGATAATAAGATATCATCGAAAACAGAAAAACTAAATAGAACAGAAAAGTGCAAAGACTCAAGAATGTAGCAAGGGTGCACAATCTATCTGCATGTCAGAAACTGCATCTCGCTCGAAACAACCATGAGTTGAACCAAAGAGAGGCAATAAACATAATTCCACCCCATGACAAGTCTATGGGCAAAGAGACATCATTAAAATGCAAGCGTTGCAGTCCAACTGAATGACTGCACAAATAGCACACTGCCTAAAGTGTCAACTTTATTTTCTTGGTTCACAAAATTTTAGATGCTGAACCATAAAAAAGTGTTCTAAAGTTGGACACACACAGTTGTCACAAGAATTCTCAAATAGGTTCTGCAAAAAGAAATGGCTGCTTTTCAATGCAAAAGAAACGAAAAATGATTTACTGTTCTAATCTTGTTCTGCATACAAGTACAACTGTCCAAATAAACAAAGAAGACTTGACATCAGAGGAATCTTTTATTGTTAGCAGAGAAGGTTAGGAACTGAAAGAATTTACAACTGAACTTGCAAAAGGTACAATTTGGATCAGGTTGGCTCATTTAGGCTTGCCAATTATGGATTGTGCTAAGTGTTATTGTTAGTTGACTTGCAATGGACAAATTATAGTTTGGGTTGACAAATTGTTGACCTAGCCTAGCCTAGCTCAGCCCTTTGTGGGCCATGGGCTATTTGAGCTTGCCTGTTGGTGGATATTTTCTTTATTTATTTATACAATTAGTGTCTAAAAATGTTATTTTTAAATAATTTATTTAAGTATTTTTTATGAAAAAATTGAAATTAATTTTCATTAAAAATTTAAAATTAATTTCCAATTAAAATAGATGAATGTTTATAGGGTTGTAATTTGGTAGTTTTTACATAACCTTGTGAAGCTTAATCCCACATTGCAACTTTGCAAGGCTTGACTAACTTATCCATCATTTTGATGTACAAGAGGAGTTTATTGGATAAGTTTATACAATACAGTGCTTTTACCAAACAATTGATAAAGTCATAAGTATTTTATTAGCTTATCCTATCATGCATAATGCGGTGTGTCAAACCATATTCACGAGCATAATTAGTTCCTAAAATTGTTCCTTAATTAAAGCATGAAGAGCTTTAAACATAATTACAAAGTATTTGTAACACGTATCAAATTAAAGGAGTTTGTGGATGTAGACTATTGTTTGATCTGCAGAATGACATATTCATTAGCACCATTTATAGACAGCTTTGGAGTCCTACATTGACTAGAGATGTGGCCAAATTAGTGTATATAAGGTTAGGGCAATCCTCACCCTACAAGTTTACTTTTGGAATTAAGTTAGACCCGTTCAATATCTAAGAGACCTTTTGTAAGTGAATCTTAGTTGCAGACCAGAAATTTAGTGAGTGTTTTCTAGAATGTTCTTTCTTTTATCTTTTTTATGTGTGGTTACTATGGTCAGATAACTGATGTGATTTGTACACTAACTATTTTATCCAAGATATATTTTCCTATAGAACATGTGCTCCAAACATGTTTTTCTGTATCTATTTTTAATGCCTTGTAATATTTTTTGTGACTATATTCTTTGAGACTGGCCAGGTGAGTTTTAACCACACTGCCTATTTTGTCAACAGGTTGACAAGGGGGTCAATCCAGAATTTGTTCGTTCCATCCTTGCTGAGAGGGCAAATTTTCCCTGTCTAGCAGCAAAATCTGCATATAAAGTAAGCAAACCCCTTTCGTTTTACCCCATTTTCCTTTGATACAGCTTTGATATCCTCTATTTTATAAAGATGATAGTCATGATACCGTCTACTTCCCCTAGAAACTCGGATCTACCATACTGAAATTCTTGCCTTAAATCCTACATGCTTACTGTTGCTTTGCTTTTCCATTTTCTCAACATTAGTACTAATAGACTGGAGAATTTAGCTATTCAGGTACATGCTCGGAAGCAACAAATAGTGACTTAGATGGAAGATTTAGCATTTTTGAAGAACATTTACTTAATCCTGATGATTTTCAATGATTGATTTAGATGGAAGAATTATCAAAGGGCAAGCTTTTTCCTAAAGTAGTTGAAGCATACTCTCGGCCAACAAGAATTGTTCGTGGGAAGGAAGATGAGCTTCATGGAAAGGTATTTTTTTATCGTTATTTTGATCAATTCTAAATGTATAGACAATCAGATTACATCAAATCTAATTCCAAAAGAATTCGGTAGGAATTATACATAGCATAAAAGCCACGGGATGTTGGAATGCATTTAAGATTTAAGAAGGTTGCCTTTACTCATTCCAAAGTATAAAATACATCAAAGCAATATTTTCAGTGGTTATGCTAACAAGTAACAATGGAATTCTAGTTGATTATCTTGTGGATTTCGTTAACATATCTAAAATGAGTAATGAATTTGTTTGTTCATATAATTTTCTTCATTTCACCCTGTTTTATTTGGCAATTTTTCTCCAAGGGATGGTTTAGTGTGGACATATTAGTACTAATTCAGTTAAAAGATATGTGACAAAGGAAGACGACCTAAACATAATCCTGAAAGAAGCTTGAGGTCTTTATTTTGGAAAAGAAATGTGTTCTCTGCATGAAAATGATGAGAACATGACTACAAATTAGTTTGTATTCATATATTTCATATGTAATTATTGACCATTTATGTATATGAATGACTTTAGTTTATCTTTGCCATTTCATCTATTATTTCTCTCAATACTTAAACTTACATGATTAGGTGGATGAGGCTGCTTTCGAAACAAATGAGGAGAGAGTTTTGTGGAGCACATTTTTGTCAGTTAAAAAGAGTATCAATCCTGGTATTTTTATATATAGCTTTTGTGCATAATGTTGCTATTAGCTAATAAAGCTTTTAAATTTATGGAATATAATACATTTCTCTAACTTTCCTCGGTATTTTTTACCCAAAAAAAAAATTCATCTTTCTTATTTATTATGATATCAAAATTTTCTTCTTTGTCCAGGTCTTGACATAGATGATTTTATTGATATTTCATCTCAACTCATACAGCCGCTTGAGGATTTCTTTAATAATGTCTTCGTAATGGTGGTATGTTAGTCTTACTGCTCAGTTAAAGATTTAGAGATTAAGTGTTCATATATTTGTGCTGACATTAAATATAAGCAACTATTGAAATAACCTTGCATGGGAATTGATCAAAGAGGATTGGTTACAAGCCTAGTCTAGAAAAAAATAATTTGGCATAGAAATACTTGTTCTTTAAGAACCTGATATTTTTATAAAATCCTAGGTTATAAAATTGTGGTTTTATTCATATTGTTAATGGTATTTTTATATTTTTTTCTTTCTTACTTTAAGTTTGGCTTCTATATTACCTGCAGTTTGAATTGGATAACCATAACAGAAATATTTAATTAGGAAAAAAATGAATACCCTAATTTTCTTTTTGGTGTACTTTAGGATGATGACAAGATCAGAGAAAACAGGTTAGCTCTGCTTAAAGGAATTGCTGAACTCCCTAGAGGAATAGCAGACCTTACAGTTCTACCAGGATTTTAAGGAATAGATTATTTATTTCCCATAGGATAGACCATTTTTTAGGCTTCAAAGTTCTTAAGCAGTTTGGCTGAAAAATTTTCCCCTTTTGGTTTAATGAGTTTGTATCCATGGTTTTTTTTTTTTTTTTTTTGGTTTTTCTGGCCCAGTTGAATGTAATTTTTGTAGCAATGTATTATATAATTATCGTTTGTAATATTCTTCATTCATCTAATATTGGTTAAAGATTTTGTTCTTGTCATGTATCTCCATATCATTTAAGACGTCTAAAATGTTTAGGATTCAATTCAAGCACTCAAATGAAAAAATTTACCAGTAGAAATATCAAATTAGAAAATGTTTATTTTTTTTAAAGAACTAAAACATAGTTCATTATCGAAACTAAGCATTTAGACAAGGGTAGAAAAAGAGAGTGATGGGTATCAATATATTATAAGATTGATAGTAAGATGATGCATTAATACATAATACAATAATCTATGGTGACTTTTATATTACTAATTAACTCAAGTACTAATATTTACCAGTGCAAGACCAGGTCTGTTACTAACAACCCTAGTATATTTTAACGCATGTTCTTGAGTTTTGACAAGTTGCAAATTCGTTAATAGAAAATTAAGAACATCATTAACATTTAAACTGGCTCAGTGAATTTCAACATAGAATATGGCATGTTGAATAACAGCCTTGGCATTGGCAATGTGAAATGTCTTTGGCAACTAGTGGTTTTCCTGGCCACTTTTGGAGTCTTTATTTTTTTTTCCTTTATTGTATGTTTTTATGGAAGGATTTGGAGAGAAATAAGAGAGCTAATTTTTTTCATTTAATTAAGAGATTTATATTATATTTATATTTATAAAAGTAAACAAAAGATTGTGATATTGAAATAATGATAATCTATCATTTCATTTATTTTTAAAAATTATCAAATTAGAGAATATTAGAAATGAAGATTTTGCCCATTTTCTCCTTCTAAAACCCTCCATTTCCAAAATACCTTTAGTGACTCCCTCCACCTTATCATTGAGTAAATCATGTATTTAGTACTTTAAAGATTAAAGTGATATCATATTAGGGCTTTTTGCCCCTTCATTTATCAAAAAAAAAAAAAAAGTGATATCATATTAGTATTAATATTTTTTAAAACTTTTGTCACCAAAATTAGTCTCACTTATTAGTTATTATTACATGGTTGAATTAATCTTAAAGGTATCAAGTAATCACTAAATTTGTTTTTTTTTTTGCCAATTTTTCTCCCAAATAATCACTAAACATTATTTCCATGTCTACAAATGTTTTCTTAACATAAAATCACCTCATATTATGGAAAATTCTCTTTTTCTGGCAGGAGTTAATAAATAAGGTTTATAACTTCAAGGAGAAGAAATTAAATTAAATTAATTTTTTAAAAAGTAACTCGTATAACTTTTCTTTTCACACCGTAAAAGGTTAAGGAGGAGAGAGGTTACGAAAATGACATATAAATAAAAGTCTATCTATAATTAAACCAAGACTCATTGTTATTAGATGCATGGAGCAATAAGAAAAAAAAATTGCAATGCAAACTTCTTTGGCTTCTTCTTTTAAATATATCATAAATTTAATGTAAATTGATAAATAAAAATAAACTTAATTATATTTTTTTATTCAAAATACTCAACAATAAAATGTTTAACATACTTTATACATAATATGTATTGACATGAAAAGTTTTTTTGTTATATTGTTATATAAGTTTTTTTGTTAACCACATATATCTCTCGTGCAACTGGGGACAGTCCTAATGGTGGGTTTTTCATGTCTAATTTCTTTTTTGAAAAAGTATTACTAATTAATTGTTTAAAAAAGTAAATCAAATTATAGGAATTACAAACTTTATGTTAAATGTTATAGATTAAGTAACATGCTCTTTTACGGTTTCGTGGCAAGTTTTATGTTCATAGCAAATCGATCTCTAGATACCCCTCCCCCATGAGATTCACATTGTATCTTTTAGGGGTAAGGTTCTTTGTACAAAGCCAGGTCCCCCTTCAAGGGAGTGTATTGATTTGATTGCTCATAAATTGACTCGAGTGCAACTTGAAGGAGAAAACAAATTGTTGCAACTTGAAGAAGGAAATAAACTATTACCAACTCTAGTTGTGGATGACAAGGTGTTCAAGGATATTTGTGTTGCATGGAAGGATGCCCTTATATTCAAGCTTTGAGAAAGAGGGTTGGCTACAACACAATGAAGGATCGCCTCATCCATATGGAACTTATTGGAGATTTTGATCTTTTGGATATTGACCATCTCTTTTTCATGGTTAAGTTTGACCAAGAGGGGATAAAGAAAAAGTTATTGATCATGGATTATGTTTGATCATTATCTAGTAATTTCAAATTTGTCACCAGATTTTGTTGGTTCTTCAATAAAGGTTGATAGGACTTTGGTTTGGGTAAGGTTTAATTCCTAGCCTCAATGTGGTCTACTATGATGAAAGCTTCCTCCTATCAATGGCTTTAATCATTGGAAAACCTATCAAGGTTGATCTCAAATTGTTTAGGGTGGAATAAGGGAAAATTTCTCGTGTTTACATGGAAATAAATTTAAACTAGCCTGGTAAGAAAAAAATTTGTGTCCATGTTCACTGGTATAAAGTGGAGCGTGAGCGTTTTCACATTTTTTGCAACAAATGTGGATGTTAGGGAAACCATGGAAGGGACTGCAGTCTAAAGCCACCGGTACAGGTCAATGTCAAACCTTCAATTTTGACCAATCATGATGGCATGTAGTTAGGACAACATGCAATAATCATGTAACCTTTGTGAAATCTATGCATGGAGAGATTGACTAGTGGTTACACTACAAGAAAAAAAGAAATTTGCTACAAAGAAATCCGTAGCTAATTTGTAGTTAAGTGGTAGCAAACAACTTTAACTACGAAAATAATTACAGATTTGCTACAATTTTGGTGGTAGCATAAGTTAAGTAGCAAATTTGCTACAGTATAATTTCGTAGCAACTTTTGAAAATTTCGTAGCAAATCCACATGAAATTGGTAGCAATTTATCATCCGAGTTTCTGTTTTCTAACTATTTAGCTAGAACATCTCATAGTTATTCAATAGTTAATTTGCAGGTAACTTACCATGACCGAATCCATAGCTGCTTCCTAGCTAAAGTGTGCAGTCAATATCTTAACCATTTCCTAGCTAGTGCGTAGCCAAAATGTAGCAACTTCACAATATAATAAAATGCATTCCAAAGCAATTAGACAGGTGATTTATAGTTAGCTGCTTACAACAATTCATTTATTTTATAACTAATCCAATTTAATTTTACACTAAAAATCTTAATAAAAAAATATCAAACAAAATAATTATCCAAAGCAACAAAGTTAATGAACTATGAATTTTTTATATGCAAATACCCAACTAATCTTATTGGAAATAGATGCAAATAGCGTAAGTGTGGTACACAAAGCCTTTACTAGGCTAGGAGTGTTCTCCTATTCTCAAATCAGCATGTCCATTTAATACAATATTTAAGTTTAACAACAAGAACAAATAGCCACATAGTAAAAATATTCATAAATACAAATACCCGGTGGTTGAATCAGTTTAAAACTTTGGGGAAGCCAACATGATACTATGATGATAAAGCACCGCCACTGCCCTCAAACCTGAAATTTTGCAAGAAGCCTGCATGTTCCCACAGACAGAGAATAGAAATAGAAATTTAAAACAAAGGGAAGTGAAATAAAGCTACGTCTAAGGTACATTACCTCATGGGACATGTACCAGTACAAGAACCCCTTACATTCGTTAGATTTATTAATATAATATTGAATGATTGTGGTTAATGACCTGTTAAGCTAAAAAATTAAAAATTACACTTTAGTCCTGTTTAATTAGTATTAATGTATTTAAAAATTACCTTCTTCTCTTTCCCCTTCATCTCTGGTAAGCCTTCACCTGTAAAATGCCTGTTACTATTCACTAAACAGACTATCAAAAGTACAAATTAAAAATAAAAATAAAAAATCACTCTCTTTTGACAATACATGGAAAAGATTATCAAAAATAGTTCTGGACAAATTATTTGTGATGTAAAAGATATATAGGATTAGAGGAAAGTTAGAAAAGGAAAAAAAACAGAGACGAACTTAATGGAGCTACTAAGCGTGGTTGAATGAACATTTAAGAAAGAAATGTGATCAACAAAGAAATAGAACAAATATTTTTACCTTTCTTGCGGATGTATACAATCCAAAGAGGAAACGAAAAGCAATGAACATAAGAAGAAAAACGCTCCTGCAAAACGTAATAAGTAAGTGTATAAGAGGTAATTAATTCTTGTCACAGACTTTATAAGTGATCTAAATTATTTATATTTAGAAATAGATAGACAAAAATTAAACTCAAATTTCTAATTAAGAAGATAAAATAATATTGTAAAACTTTAAATGATAAAAATTATAAATAATAAATATATTATATATGCACAATCAAGCCAATTAACCTAAAGTTTGAATCAAATCATTTTTTATCCAATGCGGAGTCATCAAATAATTAAAATCCGCTTTGACATGATTATTTATCATGGAATAAAGTGAAAACTGACTCAAATATATATTAATAAAACGTATTTAATTATGAACCACTATCTAATAATATATAATGGTTGAACCAATAATTCATAAAGCTATATACCTTCACCGATTGAATAATCAAACACTTGTATTCACAAATTGTAAGCATTATTCTTACAAGTGGCCATCTTCGTAGAATGATAGTTAATAAAGAATGAGATGCTAATCCGGCCTTTTTGCGCCTACAAGATTATACTTACATACAGGCATAAATACAATACAACATCAAAACAACTAACTTATTGTGCGTTGTAGTACTTCACTAAAATTAAATTACTAAGAAATATGGCCCCCCGAAATTAACATTACTGCACACAAAGGTAACTAATTAAATTATAAGACACCACCAAGATGAGAAAAGAATCAAGCGAAAAAGATCATGTAACTAACTCTTATATCTATCCCGGCCCTTTTATTTATTTAATTACATGAATGAGGCAGTGGTAGATACAAGGAAATGAAAGCCAAAGAAGTAATATTACCTTTAGAAAGATAAGATGACGATATAATTCTGGGTCCAAGGAAGGCAAGTCATTCAAATAATTGTTCCTGATAAAAGGGAAGAAGGGGTGTAAGAAATCAGGAACTATAGCTTCCTCTTATAGCATGCTAACCTCTAATCAAACACAAAAACAGACTTCAACAAAAAAGAGACAACTCATTTGCTACAATCATGGAAATACATTTCTATAGGAAGTGCACAGAGTCAATTCATTTCCAGAGATACAATATATCCACCACCAGCTATGCATTACATGAATGCTACCAAGTCTCATTTGTCAAACTCAAACATCAGCACAAAGCAGCTGTACTGTAATTTAAGCAAGTAAAGAAATGCAGGAAACTCAGAATTTGAGCATTGTCCAACCTAAATTTAAATGCTAAAGCAAACCAAAAGACACAGGTCTCACTTCTGTTTCAATTTGCTAAAAAAGAATGTAGCAAATGGTAAATCAACCAGAATCCCTTCAAACATAGCCTGCAAATGCCAAAAGGACTACAACTTAGTTGTCTGGCCTGCATGATCAATTGCAAAAACAGATATATACTGCCTTCAATTGACTTCATTTCCCTTAACCCTCATGGCCTCATGAGTTCTAAAAAATTAACCTGCCAAGTGCCAACCAAATTTTCTGTCACCCAAACTTGTTGTGCATGGATACTTTCTAGCAAATTATACTTGTGAAATACTATTTTAAGTTGAACTAAAGGTGCACAAGAATTGAAATAGGTATACTATTTGGTATAATATCACAGTAATTATAATATAAAAAATTATTATTATAATAACAGTAACTATGCATAATTACAGTAACAGGGAAGTTTGTAATTATGCATATCCAGATTGGTCAGGTGTAATTATGCATATTATAATAGCAGTAATTATGCATAATTACAGTAACAAGGTGATATGCATAATCTTGATATGCATAATTTCAGCATCTATACAGAATTTGAAATAATATAAAATATTATTAGTAATTATACTTTTTGTTTCTGACGATTCAACAGTAACAGGGCCAGGAGAGGAGGTGCACAAGAATGGAAGTAGTGATGGGATTACAATAGCCTAGTTTGAAGTTATCCTATAAAAAAAGAAACACTAAGGCACTATAAGATTTACAAAATGTTTGACCATAGTTCAATCCTCTCCATTCATAAAGTAAATTATAGGAATGTATGAATCAAATAAATAATGTTACACAGTTTTTCATTTTATTCACAAATTTAGAGCAGGATTTTCCTACATTTCTAGATGAATGCCAAGGGCTTGGCGAAACGATAATCATTATATGTATACCATTTATAGATATTTGACAGTGTATAAAAAGCCAAGATGCCTAAACCAACACTAACCTAATATGGCATCACTTTTATAACAGAGAAACACCCTACAAAAAAATTCAGTACTCTCAATATTGTATCAAGATGGCCATGAAGTATAAGCAGGAAGAAACACCATTACTATACTTGGATTTTCCATTTAGTTGCTACTGTTTCTTTATCACATTTTCAGTTTTGCACATCAAATTTAGAAAAGAAACTTATCTATCTATAGCAAGAGCATTTGAATCGATTAGGAATGAAGCAAAGTAGAGACCTACTTGTGCAGGTGTGGTCGAATTGCGCCAAAATCACCATTGTTGCCTTTAGAGTCTTGTCAATATTATCATGCACACTTTGAATCAAATGCATTTTAATCTACCATATACCAAATCGAAGATAATAACATCAAAACCCTAAATGACTTCATCTAACTCAAATCAACAACAATAATAAACAGAGATTGATCAAAGCAAGTTGCAATTGCAATGCTAAGCTATAAAATAGTAAATAGATTTCATTGTATAAACCTCTTACAAAGGAATCAGAATTGAAAGTGTGTCGCGTGACTTGTTGTCTTCTTTCGCCATTCGTGCATACGTGAGTGAGATGTGGATTTGAGGGTCGGGATGATGATCGAAGAAACTTATTGTGCAGAAACTTTTTTATCACAACAGATTAAATGACACTAAACCCTACTGGAGAGAGAAAATTGAGAGAGAGAGAGAGAGAGAGAGCACGCAAGAATTGCATCGCATTGCTCTACAGATTTCAAAGCCTTGCCCTGTTTTGTGAGAGAGAAACTCGAGGGAAAGAGAAAGGGAGTTGCTTTTGGAACCACCTTTTTGGTATAACACATAATTAACCTCGTATTAATAAATTAACCTCACAAATTCAATTAATCAAAAATCTCACTCTTCTAACCACAAATGGGTACATCATTAACCTCATTTTTTAATATGTTCACCGCTTTTGAACACATAATTAACCTCGTGTTAACAGGAGTTGCAATTAACCGCACAAATTCAATTAACGAAAAATCATATTCTATTAACCACAAATGGATATAGCATTGATCTCATTTTTAAATATGTTCACAGTTTCTTGACATATAATTAACCTTGTGTTAGCAGGAGTTGCAATTAACCTCACAACATCAATTAACCAAAAGTCGTATTTTGTTAACCACACCATTAACCTCTTTTTTAAATATGTTAACCGTTTTTTGACACATAATTAATCTCGTGTTAATAGGAGTTGCAATTAACCTCACAAGATCACTTAACCAAAAGTCATATTCTGTTAATCACAGATTAATACACCATTAACCCCATTTTTAAATATATTCACCGTTTCTGGTCACATGATTAACCTCGTGTTAACAGGGATTGTAATTAACCTCACAAAATCAATTAACCAAAAATCCTTTTCTATTAATCCCAAACGGAAATACCATTAACCTCATTTTTAAATATGTACATCGTTTCTGGTCACATGATTAACCTCGTGTTAACAGGGATTGCAATTAACCTCACAAAATCAATTAACCAAAAATCATTTTCTATTAATCACAAACGAAAACACCATTAACCTCATTTTTTAATATGTTCACCGTTTCGGGACACATAATCAATCCCGTGTTAACATAAATGATTAACACAAATTTTATGTGATCATTTATTATATTTCTTGATCTATATTTTTATTTAATGAGATAAATAAATAAAAATAAATATAATAAAAAATAAAAAAAAATAAAAACTATTTTTTTAAAAGAAAAAGGGTAAAAAAGGGTATGGCTAAAAAAAGTCTAAAAAAATGGGGAGGGGCAAAAAGAAAAAAGAGAAAAAAAAAAACGTTTAAAAAAATGAAAAGGGGTGCAAAAAGAAAAAATCAATTGTGGTTAAAAGTGGTAGGCACTATTTATGTACGTTTAGCTTTTCTTTAAGTACAAATAAGGATAATGGTTTGCGTACATAATCAGTACGCACAACAATTTTACCATAACTATTTTTTTCTTTTTGCACCCCCTCCCTGATTTTTTTAAACGTTTTCTTTTGTTTTTTTCTTTTTAGTCCCACCCCTTTTTTACTCTTTTTTATTTTTTTAAAAAAATATTTTTTTATTTTTATTTTACTATATTTATTTTTATTTATTTATCTAATTAAATAAAAATATAGATTAAGAAATACAATAAATGATCACATAAAATTTGGTTAATTGATGTTGTGAGGTTAATTGCAACTCCTACTAACACAAGGTTAATTATGTGTCAAGAAACGGTGAACATATTTAAAAATGAGGTTAATGGTATATCCATTTGTGGTTAACAGAATATGATTTTTGGTTATTAATTGAATTTGTGCAGTTAATTGCAACTCCTGTTAACACGGAGTTAATTATGTGTTCAGAAACGGTGAACATATTAAAAAATGAGGTTAATGGTGTATCCATTTGTGGTTAACAGAATATAATTTTTGGTTAATTGATTTTGTGAGGTTAATTGCAACTCTCGTTAACACAGGTTAATTATGTGTCCAGAAATGGTGAACATTTTTAAAAAATGAGGTTAATGATATATCCGTTTGTGATTAACAGAGTGAGATTTTTGGTTAATGGAATTTGTGATGTTAATTGCAACTCTTGTTAACACGAGGTTAATTTTGTGTCCAGGAACGATGAACATATTTTCAAATGAAGTTAATGGTGTATACATTGGCGGTTAACAGAATGAGATATTTGGTTAATTGATTTTGTGCGGTTAATTATGTGCACATAAACGGTGAATGAAGTAGTACATTTGGTTAATAACATCGAAATAGAATAATGATGATAAAAAAACTTATGTAAACCCTTCAAAAAACACACATTTATTGTATTTCTTGATCTATATTATTATTTATTAAAATAAATAAATAAATAATAAATATATTAATAAATTTAAAAAATTAAAAATTATTTGAAAATACAAAAAAGAAAAAATGGAAAAAAAATAGAAGAAGAAGTAAAAAAACAAGAAAAATGAACGGTGCTCCCACGTGTTGTACAAATGTGGGAACACTGTTCTGATGTATGTAAATCGGGATTGTACAAATAAATTAGTGTGTTTTGAAAATTTGCTAGAAAATATTTTTTGGTAGTTAATCTACAGTGCATTAACTACTTGTTAGCTATGAAAATTAAGTGTAGCTAAATTCGATAGCAATTCTGTGAAATTCTAGTAGTGTTACGTGAATGCAGTTATGCTCAATATGTTTGGGATGCCTGGGATTTCCACACCTTCAAAACTGTAACCATAGCTCTATTCGACATGCCAAGCTAGAATATTAGTTTGTTCAAGGCCATCAGAACATTTGTATCTACATAAAAATTCTACTTCTCAAGGGAAAGTTACGGGATCCATATTCAATTATGATATAATTTGTTCTTGAGAAATGACATTGATAGAGCTTACCTTATAAATCACACCAATGTTATGACTTGTCAATGGGTTAATGTTATGACTTGTCAATGGGTTAAGTGGCAACATCCAACTCATGATGTTATTGCTCTCAACATTAACTATAGTGTTTTTGGGTCTACTGGCCCGGTTCGATGGGATTATAAGGAATGATGATGGTGCTTGGTTTCGTAGTGTTCTATAGTTCTCTATTAATCTCAACTATCTTGCATGCTCAACTTATGGAATTGCTTACTAGCGTTTGTATCACGAACAAGGCTATCACAAAGTTTGTTACTATATTGATCCTATGCATATGTTGTATTTTACTTAAAATCCAATTTCTCCTCAGCACCCTTAAGCTACCATCATCTAAAAACAAAGGGCCTAAGGATTCGGAAATCACGTTGGAAAATACATTGGAAATAAATGTTTCTCGTATGTGCTAAGAGGTAAAACAGAAAAAGGAAAAATATTCCAACATAAGGAATGAAAGTTATAAATTTTAGTCAACCTTTACATGTGGGAGTACAATTTTCATAGAAAAATGAAAAAAAAAAAAGGTATAAAATTACTAAATTACCCTTATGTATTTCTAAACTTATAAACACTTCATCTAACATTTTTTTAATTTCAATTAAGAAAATTTTGAAAAAAATTGTCATTTGAACTAAGCTAAATAAAAATTTGTTGAAAATAAAATATATTATTGAACTAGGCATGGTTATAGAATTTTGTTAGAAATACAGTATATTATTCCCAAGAAAATTGAGTGGTAACCAAATATATTTTATAAATTTTTCCAAAAATTTCAATATATATTATTCGGTTGAAATAAAATATTTCACACACCAAACACCACACTAATATGATTTTAATTAATTCAAATGCTAGTATTATTATTACTATTACTATTGTTTATATTAAGAAAAATGATTAAAGATGTAACTTGATAACCTTCTTACTATATTATTATAACCCATTCTTTATTTTTTTTCATTTTTAACTTAAAAAAATAAAAATGTGAGTTGACAGACACAATGTTGGTCAATAAGCCATGACATATAAATTTCAAATTATGATATTACACAATTTTTTTTTTCAAAAACAGAAACTTATAGTTTCAAAGCAACAAAATTTGATATTTGAAAACTAGTTGTCATCTCTTTTTACTCTCTCTATTTAGACACTTCTCTCCATTTACAGCAAATGTCACTTTATATATATCTTGCAATCTGTTTTGTCTCTTTCACCTTTACTTTTTATGGTTAGGGTTTTACACTCTTTTACTTTCTTCTTCAATTATCCTCTTCACCATTCTTTTCTATCATTATAGTATAAATATATATAATACAATGAAGTTAGTTGAATATAACATAAATGATTTTTTCCTTATTGACATACTGATTTTATCATCATAGAGTTGCATTGTTGTTGAACTAAAAAAGACATGCATACTTTTACAAAAGAAACTCTCATGTTATCTATGATTTACCTGAATGACATTGTTTGTTTATAATTATTGCACCTCCTTGACAAAACGTCGGAGATGTTACCAAATGTATGGTGATTGATGGGTATTAAAATATCTTAGATACTTAAATGAATTCTTCTAGAAGTCCATTGAGAGTTTGGTTTCTTTGTTTGTAGTTTAAAAAAAAGTTTTATCTTTTTAAAGATAGAAATAATTGTTTGAAAAATAATTTTTAAACACGATTTTAAAAAGTGTGATTTTTTTAAAAAAAATATGAAAACTCAGAAACAATTATGAGAAGTGGTTTGGAAAACTATTTCTTAGGTTCTATTTTTGTGGTGACAATATTGTAAATAACCACTTCATTTATAAAAAAATATTTTTTTAATTTATTTTATAAAACAATTTTAAAAAACAAAAAATAAAAAATCAAACAAATCTAAACAAACCCTTAGAGTTTTTTAAAATCAATATATTCTTTAAAGCTCTCTTAACCTTTCTCACATTCTTCATAACTTTTCAATGAGTTTTAAATTATTTTTTAATATATCAAAAATTTTATAAATTCAATTTCTTATATCATGTTCCAAAATTATCTATAGAACAAACTTTGTAAAAGTTAATTTGACCACTTAAGAAATATTTCAATTAACATGTTAATGAAATTTATTATATTATGACTACATTTTATAATAATCTTTTGTCTTGTCACAATAAGGTTTGTTTAAGCATAATTTATTATTGGAAGATATTCTAACATTCTCCTATAGAGAATAACTTCTGAAGTAATTCCTTTTTTATAGTTTATTACATATAGGGTTTTTTTAATTAACTAAATTATAAAATTACTTTAACTTAAATATAAAACTAATTATTCATGGAGGTTTCTCTTTTACTATTCCTTTTCTTATGGTTTTCTTAATTAGTTTAACTAGAGCCGATAAAATGGGTTAGCCACCCACAACTTTATAGGGTTTGAGCTTTTAAATTAAAGGCCTAAGTTTTTTATCGGGCATTTTAATCTAAAAAATTAAGCATGTATGCTAAACGGGTTCGGTTCGGGTAATCCAACCAAGCTTCGAGCTATTGTATTATAGTATTTTGGAGTTGTAAGCTAACTTTTCTATGTTTTATATTTGGTTTAATGAGATTGATTGATTAATGTGTTTCAACAAAAAGTGTTGAAAACTTTAAAATGTGTTGGAAACTTAGAATTTGTTTTCAATTTATTTGAATGTTGTGTGAGCTCTTTTTTAATATTTTTTTATAACTATATTGTCATTTTTCCTAGGTTTTTAGAAGTGTACTTTTTTAAAATTTTTAATAGGCTACATTCTAAAAATTATGAGTTTAAATTGCGCCCGCTTGCATAAATCCACTGCCTGCATTGGGACGGGCTTGGACTTTTAATTTCTAAGACCAAATTGTAGCTCGGCTTTTTAGCCCTACATACCCATAAAATGTTGGTTGGATAGTCCATTTTAACAACTCCAAGTTAATTAATGATTGACATATTTTTGTATTGAACTTTCAAGTGTTATATTACTACTTATTCCTAATATTTGTTTTTCAATATGTTTGGAACTTCATTAACGGCTAATAAAATCAATTATCTACAAATCTCAATCCACATGTAGCATGTGAGATCTTTTTCACTATTTCTAAAATTGATTTTACGTTACAAAACGAAAAAATAAACTAAGAATTTATCTTTAAAAACAACATTAACTCATTTAAAAAAAAATAGTATATGGAAATAGAATATTATGAAATGAATAGTTTGAGAGTAGGCACACATTTTAATTTCTTGAATTTACAAGATTTATTATTGATTTGGTCATCCAATCATAAATATCTCAAAGAAAATTTGAGATAATCATTATTTTGCATTAGTTTAATTGAATGATTCAACATGCTTAGTGACTATTAAATTGGTAAGTTGTCTCTATCATTTTAATCCATCCAAACAACTATCCTCAAATCAAGTTGACTTATGTAAAGTATTTTTCTTGCTGTATAGGATTTTTCTACCAAACTAGTCTAAAGTATCAATTTGAAAATCAACATGGTCTTCCAATAATAGCTAAGATGTATTTAATATGGTTGAACTTGATTTTTTTTAGACCGTTGACTATATTCCCATAGGTTTGACTTATTTGAAACATGTATGAACTTAATCCCCATTTGATTGTGGGAGTACGATGGTTATGCACTCTCTCCATAAAATAACTTTTTTTCCTGAGGCTTAAAGTTGCGTTCTTATCCTCAGTGGTTCAAACTACTTGTCATTCGACTCTTTCAATATTAATAGAAACTTTGATTTTAATTGCATTATTATTTTGTATTTAAGTTAGTTAATTTCTCAAGATTATATTTTGTGTAAGTAGAATATAATGAAGTGAAATAAAATAAAATAAAATAGAATAGAATAAGATGACTACTCATTTATTTGGATGTTTTATGATAGACTTAGAAAAAGACTAATTTAATCCCATCCTCTTCAACTTGGAGGGGGAAAATAGTTAGGTAGCATTCGGTAAACATATTAAAATAAGACAAAGCATATACATGGGTTCTATTTGTATGTTGGATGTATATTAAAGAAATAATGACATATAAGATAAAAAATGTAATGTATTTTTGTTTCTTTAAAAAAGATAGAACCAAAAAGAATATAATAAAATGACAGGTGAATACTCTAAACTAATGTGAACAAAAAGAATATATTCACTTCTGCATCTGGATACACACACACACACAATTCCTGTAACAGAATGATAAGAACAAAACCTATCAGAACTACCTAAAGGATAAACATATACAATTTGAATTTGAATATGTAACAAATTCTTGTTACATAACAGTAAGATATTCTCCTATCATCCTTCAAGTTGGGAGTGTGCATTGTGAACACCCAACTTGGATATCAATGTCTGAAACTGTTTAGCACCTAGTGACTTGGTGAATAAATCAGTTGGTTGCTGCATAGTTGGAATATATGCAGTAGTCATGGTACCGGATTGAAGATGTTCACGGATGAAAAAACAATCTACCTCTATATGCTTGGTTCTTTCGTGAAATACGGGATTGGATGCCAAGTGTAGTGTTGATTGATTGTCACAAATAGAGTTGTTAGACTTATGAAGGGCACTTGTAGGGAAGAGAAGCAAGTTCTGGAGACATATAACTTCACTAGTAGCATGAGACATAGCTCGATATTCTGCCTCGGTTGAAGACTTGGAGATTGTAGTTTGTTTCTTTGTTTTTCATGAGATAGGCACAACACCAAGTTTCATCAAGTAACCAGTGATTGATCTTCGAGTTTTTGGACATGAAGCCCAATCAGAGTCACTATAACCCACCAAGGTTAAATCCTTGTCTCGAGGCATAATAATTCCTTGACCTGGGGAAGACTGTATTTATCGAAAAACCTGCAATGCAGCGAGCCAATGTTCTTGTCGGGGGTTTTGCATAAATTGACTTAAAATATGAACTGAATATGACAGCTCTGGGGCTGGTGATAGTGAGGTATATGAGACGACCAACTAACCTTCGATATTCTGGTGGATCCGAGTAAGGATTGCTCGATGCAGTAGATAGATGATGGTGTTGTTCCATGGGAAATGCACATGGTTTGCAGTCTAGAATTCCACATTTTTGGAAGATGTCAAAGGCATATTTGCAATTGCATAGGAATAGACCATTGGGACTCCGAGCCATCTCCAATCCGAGGAAATATTTCAAGACCCCTAAATCCTTCATGTGGAAGCATTTTCTTGCGGTGATATCATTTCCCTCAGTGACCAAATAATCAACATATACAAGCACTGCTACGAAAGTGTGAGTTAAAGAATATGTGAGCAGACTGTGATCAGCACTACTCTGTTCAAAACCATAACGTAGCAATGCCTCTAAAAGCTTAGCACATCGGTTTCTCGATGCTTGTCGCAACCCATATAGAGACTTTTGTAAACGACAGACCATACCCTTTTCGGGTGTGACATAGCCTAGGGGTACCTCCATGTAAACTTCTTCTTAAAGATCTCCATGGAGAAACGCATTGCTGACATCCATCTAATATAGACCCCAACCTTTAGAAATGGCTATTGCAAGCAAACAACGAACTGTGTGTTAGGTATGTGCATAGAGACTTATATGTTTTTGAAACATCCATCACATGTATCATATTATTTTATAAAAAAAAAAGGCAATTCATTCTTTTAAGAATACAATTAATGTCCTTAGAATAGTAAGCTCAAACTTCATAAGAAATCAAGTAGATGACTTGATCATGAGGTCTTATGAAGAACTATTCTTAAATAGTCCCTAGTCAAGTATCATCTTAGGACAGAGATGCATTTAGACTAGTATGTGAGTTCATTGATGATCACATCTCACAGATCATAGATATGAGATATCGTGTGCTCACATAGGTACACATTAAGAGTAATGGTGTACTGGACAGACCCACCTTAAAAACGTTGCATGGATTGTTACATGAGTGTCATGAACGTTTCTTAAATTGATAAATACTATATGAAGTCCTTCAACCTGAAATCACTACGATTCCTACATAAGGAATTATATGTTTTAATTATCATCAGACGTTGCCTGTAACAGGGTAATCATAAAGTTGGTTTTTGGACATATAATAAATTATGTGGTGGGATGTGAGTGACCTAGATGAGATTTGTCCCTCCTATGTAACAGGAGTTATATCTGTAGGCCTCTTGATAAAGTGAGACTGCAAAATGCATGGCCATGCTTAGGAGGATAAACATGAGATGTTTATTTTCTATACAGTCTACTTGGGGATCAAGAAAACATAAATTGAACTATACAAGGTTGACACATTTCATGCCTTTGTGTTCAATTAGATATTTGGACAGAGGGACAGATCATATAAATTATCATAAAATAGGATTCGTCAAAGTTGTTGACAATCTCAATATTTGGGTAGTGATGTATTGCTAGATACCGCTCACTATTTATGATATTAAATATAAAAAGGTTTTATTTTAATATCATAACCAAATATTAAAAGCCTATTGGGTCACACACATACAACAAGCCACTAGGAAAGGATAATAATTCTAATTTGATTAGAATTATAACACAATGGGTCAAGCCCATATATGTTAGGGTTAATAGAGTGAGGGGTTAAACCCTAGCCACCACTCTATAAATATAGCATAAGATGCATTACCCTGGATATACATAAGCAGTCGTTCTTACTCTCTAAACACTATTAGCAGAGTTGAGGAGGGTTTCCTAGTCCGGCTATTGACATGGACACCATTAGAGACGTGGTTGTTATTGCCTCGTTCGCAATCCTTAAAAGGTACGACCTTTTGTGTTATGCCTTTTATGTCTCAATTTGTGTTTTAGCATTAACGATCATAACAAGGGAGGGAATCCATTTATTCCGCTGCACCCTGACCACATGCTTGATTCCCTTCACTGTTGTCATCTTTGCAACTAAGGCAAATGTGTCGGTGAAGTTCTCCCCTTATATTTGTGAGTACCCTTTCGCCACGAGTCATGCCTTGTACTTATCAACCTCTCCATTCGCCTTGTATTTGCTTTTATAAACCCATCTGCATCCCACAGGTTTTTTGCCTTGAGGCAATGGCCCCAATGTCCATGAGTGATTAGCTTCTAACGCGACTATCTCTTGAGCCATAGCTTAACGCCATGCTGCACTCTTAATTTCCCGTGAGTAACTCTTTGGCTCATCTCTTGTAGAGATGGCTGCTAAGAAAACTTGATGAGTGGAAGAAAAACGATTATAGTTAACAAATTTTGAAATGTGATAAGGCTTACCAGAGGAGCTCGACAACCTATGTGACTTGTGTGAAGGGTTTTTCGCAGCTGCATGACAGTAATAATCTCGTAAATAAGATGGTGGTTATCTTATGCGTGGACCCAGATCTGTGACATTGGTTGCTTCTCCCACAATTATGTTATGACCTTCGTTATTAGAATCTGTGGGGCCTGGTTCTAGATCCTCTTCAGACTGAACTATTTTTCCCTGCATGGCTGAGTCCGAATCCGGTGGCCCAAACATTTCATCATTACAATCCATTGCATTGGGAAATGTTGTTATAGTAAGACTGCTAGGAATAGTATTTTATCCTACATATTTGGACAAAGGAAACATGCTCTCATAAAAGACCACATCTTTAGACACCAAAAATCCCTTGGTTTGTAAATCATAAACTTTCCATCCTTTTTGTCCTTGTGGGTATCCAATGAACACATACCTACTTGCCCTAGCACCAAACTTGTCATGGTGTTTAGTCTTCACATAGCAAAGGCAACCAAAGACCCGCAAATGTTCATAGGTTGGTGGCCTCTTAATCAACATCTTATGTGGCGGAACACCTCTATTTATGACAGTAGGGATCCTGTTGATGAGATGTACTACAACTAGTACAGACTCCCCCAAAAAAGATACGAGCAAGCTCGCTTGAAACTTGAGTGCTCAAGCTACGTTGAGGATATGTATGTGCTTCGGTTCCACCCTGCCATTTTGCTCTAGTGTTCCTACGCATAAAGTCTCATGTAGGATACCTTCTTTTCTAAGAAATTTTGAACCGTGTTGTTGGTGAACTCGGTCCCATTATCACTCCTAATGGTATTGACTCTTGTACTAATTGTGTTTGAATCATGGTGCAAAAGCTCATAAGAATGCTTGGAACATCTGATTTTTCCTTTAATAGATACACCCAAACAACTTATGTGTGGTCATCTACTATCGTAAGAAAATAGTGATATCCGTTGTGAGCCATGGTGTGGTATTTACCCCAAAGATCATAATGTATCAACACAAATGGTTCTTCTACTTTATTACTGCTCAAATAAAAAGGTTGTTTGCATTGCTTAGAGCGATGACATATATCACAAAACTCTAATTTATTTCTTTCAAAATGAAAATTCAGAACATTGGACAATCTAAACAAATTTTGATCTGAAGGATGCCTCATACTTGCGTGCCACAAGGCCACCTCATTCCCTCTAAAGGCTGCCAAAAAAGATCCTTGAGTTGCAGCTTGTCTGAGAATGTAAACCCCATCACACGAGTCACCCAAGCCAATCGTTCTCCTTGTGGGTTGGTCCTGTATCACACAATTGTGAGCAGTGTAAGTTACAGTACAATTCAAATCATGAGTTAATCTGTGAACAGAAATCGGGTTGCAGCTAAATTGCGGTATGTAAAGAAATTATGTAACTTTATATTACGGCTCAGTTTTATAGCCCCCATTTTATCTACCACCACTGTGTTACTTGTAAGTACCGTGATGTGCAGTGGGGCATATGAGCCATGTGATCATCATGTTTGGCCCTTGATCCAAACAATGCATTACCTCCAAAATTTCCTTCTGATGTCACGGTTTTTACTTGTTCATTCTTTGTCCATGCCAATGGAGTCGTTCCATTATCTGCAGCCCCCTATATGGATTGCAACTTGACTTTTTTGTGTTCCAGTGTGTTGGATAGTGGATACCCAATCAGCTCATAATATTTTGCTTTCTTATGCCCGATCTTCCCACGATGCTCACATTTGAGACGTGGACCATCCTGATTTCTACCTTTATTAACACGAAATGCAGCTTCTGACTCTAACTTTGGCTCTCTCTCTTTCTCTGCCACAAAGTGTGCCTCTTCTCGTAGATTGATTACTCGGCGAAGTGAAGGAAGAGGATATGTGTTGAGTATGGTTCCCTTGACATGACCAAAGCGATCATTGTCAAGACTCCCAAGAAACAAGTTCACATATTGGTCTTGCTCCCTTTGTGCCAGCTCCTTCGATGCACCACAGTTACATTGCGGCAATGGTTGTAACTCATTTAATTCATCTAGGAGGCTTTTAAAGCTAGTGTCGAAATCTGTCACACTTATGTGTGAGTCATGTTGCATCATGAAAAAAGTACGCCAAAGCTGATGAACACGAGGTATGTTGATTTGAGCAAAACGTTCCTCAAGATCGAGCCAAACATATCTTGCTATAGTAGCATGGGATATATATGCTACCATGCAAGGTATGATCAGTTGAGTTGATAATCCATGTTGTAACCATGGAATCTACCTTTTCCCAAATGAGAAACTCGGGTGAGTTTGCTGCTCGTTTCCTGATGCTCCCGTCAATGAATCCTAGTTTTGTCTTTGCACGCAAAACCGTTCTCATAGAACAAGCCTGGTTGCGATAATTTTCTCCCTTAAGTGGAACTGCAACCAGTTGCGTTCCTGGGTTATCTAACGACCCAATGTAATATGGTGAAGAGGACGTGATGGTGAGCTGCGTTGGACCACTGCTAGAGGCAATATTTTTCTTCTCCAATTCCTTGGAGGCATCGACCTTCTCCAAGTCCCAATCGACCCACTCTGATGCCATAATAAAATGGCAGGTGAATACTCTAAACTAATGTGAACGAAAAGAATATAATCACTTCTGCATCATTGGGATATACATCTGTATACACACACACATACACACACACAATTCATGTAACAGAATGATAAGAACTAAACCTACCAGAACTACCTAAAGGATAAACATGTACAATTTGAATTTGAATATGTAACAAATTCTTGTTACATAACAGTAAGATATTCTCATATCATCCTTATCTCCTATTAAAATAGAATAAAATACTATCAGATGTAGGATATATACAACAAAATATTTGATCACCACATAAGTCAACCTCCATTTCTCTTTAGGATCTGGGTTAGTCTAGATTGATATGTCTTGATTCATTTTCAACTTCTCCAATCAATCCTATAAATTGTGTCATGGATCAAAGGTTAAACAATCTACTTTATGGGTGTATTAAAAGTCATTTTAAAAGGTGGTAATGTCTTGAGTAGTTTGAACATGTATGGAAGACCTAGAAGTGTCTATAAGAAGAATTAATTAAATGGAAGATAGTTTAATAGTTAAAGGTAGAGGGAAACAAAAAAGACCATGAGCCAAAATTCTTAAGAGAGATTTAGAGATAAGTGGTCTTTTTGAATTTAGTGCATGGCAATGTATTATGACATTAATTGATTTATGTAGTTAATCCCACTTAATGTGATAATATTATGTTATTATGGTTGTAATACACATACTTACTTTAATTACTACTATGTTGGGGTCTTCTTACTTTATCTAATAACATGATTTTGGCATGAACATGTTTAACAATTATATAAAATGAAGTTATGTTACATTATTTTAGAATGATATAAATATTTGTTAATTAAGAAATATGACAAACGTTTAGCATGTGAGATTAAGTAAAAAAACACTAACTGGTTCGAAATTTAATAAACAAATAAATGTTATATAATAAAATTAGTGAATAAATAAATGTACTTAAACTAATTGTTCAAGTTTATTAAAAGAATTAGTGACTATCTTAAATGCAAAAATTAGAGAAATAGAATAATAATGGCAGTTGAAGCTTTTAATTTTAATAAATTTCCAAAAATAATTTAACTTATGTAAAAATATTTTAATGATAATTTACAAATATCTCATCAACTTAATTTTTGTTCAAAATTCATTTATTTTTTCTTTTTATATATATATATATATATAAAAGTAATGCCTGCAGGGCAATTATGTTAAATTAATATTCCTTTCAAAGGTTGTATGAATTTTTTAGCATATTCACAATAAAAAGGGAAACAATAAAACAAATGTATGATTTTTTCTACAATAATATTCACAATAAAGGAGAAACAATGAAACACATAATAATGATGTAGTGTTCAAAATTTTAGAATTCAATCCTTCTCATGTAAATATTATAAGATTTGTTTTCTTTTTTTAAAAAATTATAGGTTTAGTTTAAAAAGTTTTATCGATTTAATTTTAGAATTCAATCTTTTTTATTTATTTCATATATTACTATTTTAAAACCTTTCATGATACAACTTTATAAATGACTCACAAGTGATACTATTTTGGGAATGTATGATTGAAAACTTTAGATTCATATCATACATTTGTGCATGATTGATTTTTAATTCATTTTTTCTATGTTCTTCGAATTCATTTTTCTTATTTATTTTTTTGGTTGTATATGCAGGTGTTGAAAGAAGGGTGAACTTTTGGTATTGCTTTTTCTCTTTTTTTTTCGGTATGACTTTTCAATTTTCTTTTCCCAATTCTTTCGAATGAAGCATATGTGCTTCCTCTAAGTACATAGTGCTCTAACAGGTTATCATATAAGTGTTTAGATCAAACTCCTATTTATATTATTATTAGCTAATAAGATATAATAAAAAAATAAAATTACAAAGATAAGAATAAAGAGAATGTCATAAAAGCTCATCAGTCATCAATATTTTGTAAGACTATGGGCCAGTTTGGTGCATAGGATAAGAGACAGGATATGATAACTTTATCCTATCATGTCACTTATCATGTGTTTGTTGCACTAATATGATATGATAACTTTATCCTGTTGCTTATCCTATCCTTTCCTTCTAGTGTAATTCTTTGAGGGGGGAGCTGGGTTAGGGAGTGATAGGATAGGATGGGATAAGATAAAAAAATTTCTTCCTCATTTATCCCCTCTTTCTCTCTCCTCTCTCCCCCTCTCTCTCCTGTCTCTTTCCTCTCTCTCCTCTCTTTTTCCTCTCTCCCCCTCTTTCTCTCTCCTATCTCTTTCCTCTCTTTCCTCCCTCCCCCCCTCTTTCTCTCTCATATCTCCTCCCTCTCTCTTCCCTCCCTCCCCTCTTTCTCTCTCATCCATCTCTCCTCCCTCCCACTCTTTCTCTCTCCTATCTCTTCCTCTCTCTCCTCCTCTCTCCCCCTCTTTCTTTCTCTTATCTCTTTCCTCTCTCCCCCTCTTTCTCTCTCCTCCCTCTCCCCTCTCTCTCATCCTTCTCTCTCCTCTCCCTTTCTTTCCTCCTTACTCCCCCCTCTCTCCTCTCTGCCTTCTCTCTCTTGCTCCCCTCTGTCTCCTCTCTCCCCTCTTTCTCTCTCCACCCTCTCTTTCCTCTCTCTCTTTCCCTCTCTCCCCTCTCTCTCTCCTCCTCTTTCTATAATAGCGATTTTTTGTGGTAATTTTGATATTAATTTTAATATTTTAACAATTTTATTTTTTTAAAATAAATTTAAATATTTTATAAAAAAAAATTATTTATGTGTGCTTGCTGAAAAAGCAAAAAAACAATTTAAATTTGTAATAAGGGTAATTTTGTCATTTTAATATTCTTTATATCCTATCCTACCATAATCTGTCCATCTCAAACGTAGAATATGATAAAATAATCATATGTCTTCTTATCCTGGTGTACATCAAACATAAGATAAGATAAGAGCTTATCCTGCTCTTATCCTATCATGTCACTATCAACTCTCTTATCCTATCCTATCATGTGCACCAAACGGGCCCTATATATATATACATATGGGAGCGTATCAAGTGAGAGGAGTGTTTTATTGTGAAAGATGAGAGGGTTAAAAAATAGCCCTTAGATTAAATTGAATTAAATTAAATGGTTGAGATTAAATTAAGTAATAATGATTTGTTATCTCTAATCCATATAATCATTTGATACATGATCCATTGTTATCTCTGATTAATCCTTCATATCCAGTCAATCCTTGATCTTCGTAGAAATTGTCATCAACATTAATTTAGTGCTTTATCATAATTGTAAAGTGTTTTTTATTTAGCACTTTATCATATTTTAATTTGATATTATATTTTCATTCTTATTATATATTTCATAAAATTTAATAAAATACATTTTAAATAAACACTATAAAATATTTTTAATATTTTTAATTTATTAAGCAAATTAAATTTTTTATTTTATAAGATCAAGATTAGCAAAAGGTAGACTTTTTTTTCCTAGATATATTTAATATTGAAAATATAAAAAGAGCTTTAATGTTGATATAATAACTATAACTAAATAATTACAATATGTAAAGTGTTTTTTGTTGAGTACTTCGGAATATTTTAAATTTCATATTATATTTTTATTCTCTTATATATTTCATAAAATATGTTAAAAAAACATGTACTATACACTTTAAATATTTATTTGTTTTTTGGTATTAATATCTGTAATTTCATATTATATTTTTAAACATGTAGCATCCTTTTTTTAAGGATATATTTAATATTAAAATTTTTTATAATGGTCTAATATTGACATAATAACTATAACTAAATTAATATAATTACTATTAGTCTATTACCGTAGTTACAAAGTGTTTTACCATGATTTAAATTTCATATTATATTATTAATCTTCTTATTTATTTCATAAAATATAAAGCTTTAAAATATTTATTTAATTTTTAAGATAGATTTATATTTATTTAATTTTAGGTATTAATATTTGTAATTTTTTAAAAACTAAAATTATTAATTTTTATGAGATAAATATAAGCAAAAGTTGTAGGTTTTTCACGTAAATTAGAGGACATTTTTTATATTTCATAATAGAAATAAAAATGGAAATTGATAAGCTCAAATCAAATAAAGAATTTTGGTCATTTTGACTACAATTTATCAAAAATTATATGTTATTTTTTCTTGATAAATTTAATATTTAAAATGTAAAAAAGTCTTTTTAATATTGATATAATAACTATAATTACTATTACCGTAATTATAAAGTATTTTTTAGTTAAGTTTCTTTTGACGGAATTTTTTTAGTTAAGTTGGTAGTTTAGCATATTAAAAATTTCGCATTATATTAAATAATTGAGATTAAATTAAATAATAATGATTTAATGTTGATGGTGTAACATCCTAAATTTTATTAGGATAAATATTAATTAAATTAAAGAGATTAATTAAGAAAATAATTAATTTAATGGGAAATAAATAATAGGAGTGTTATTATTATTAGTTTTGTTTCGTAAAGGTAATTTTAATTGAAAATAGAATAAGGGGGTGAGAGTGGGGCCCAAGCCCAATTAGTATTTCTGTAAGGAGGGGTAACAGAGCACCCTAATCCTTATTCATATCATTCGTCAGTAAGTGAAACGCTAAGGAGGGGAGAACGCTAAGGAGGGGAGAAACAGAGTCTTAAGAGACAGCTGTTGTGGAGTGAACGCCAAGAATTCAAGAAAGGACTTCCTTGCTGTGATCAAGCTTCGCTTAAGGTACGGTGGGGGAGAGGGTATTGCCTGTATATGCATGTAGGGGATGTTTGGGTAGTAATCTAAGAGTATAATTTTGAATTGATGAATTTATAACTTAGAATGAAGATATAATCTGTTGGTTGATGATTGATTGTATGTAAATTGATGAGTGTTGGATGAGATTAATGATGATATTGAGAATAATGGAAAAAGGGGTGATTAGGGATTGAGAAATTGGGGGTTTTGATGAATTGATGGTATAATCTGTAATTGATTGTTGATTTACGGAGTATTGGATGCTAATAATGATTATGTATGATGTTTAGACGTAAAAGATTGATTAGGGATTGATTGGATGAGTTTAGAGAGGTTTGAAATCGTGAACTCTGCGATCTGCGTCGCGGGTAATCGATTACCAGGAGTGGTAATCAATTACCAGAGTGTTCTGGGCAACCCAGAAGCACTGTTTGCTTGCTGGTAATCGATTACATTGTAATCGATTACAGGGGTGTTGTAATCGATTACCAGAGAGTTTGTCTGTGGGTAATCGATTACAGGGGTGTTGTAATCGATTACCAGAGAGTTTGCTTGCGGGTAATCGATTACAAGGGGGTTGTAATCGATTGCCAGAGATCTTGTTTGCGAGTAATCGATTACTAGAGGTTGGTAATTGATTACCAGAGTGGATTTTGAGATCCTAACTGTTTGATGATGATTGATGTTGTTTGAGAGTACTTTATAATGAGTATTGTGTTGATGATTAATGATGTTTGATGAAGATTGTGATGCTTATGATGATGAATAATGATGATGAGTGTGATGATGTATTATGATGATATTTGATGATGAGTGTGATGATGTATTATGATGATGATTGACGATGAGTGTGATGATGATAATGATGTCGGTGTATATCACCTTATTATGATGATGTTTAATGATGAGCATATTGATGTATGATGATGATGATAAGTGTATATCACTTTGTAATGATGATGTTTAATGATGAGCATGTTAATGCATGATAATGATGATTTATGATGATGGTGTATATCACCTTTTGATGATGATGTTATCTAAGTTGTGCGGGCCCATAGAGGGGGTACAACTTAGGAGAGATGCCTTGAGCATATGTGATGAGACCTGAATTGTGCGGGCCCATAGAGGGGGTACAATTCGGGAGGTGAACTGAGTTGTGCGGGCCCATAGAGGGGGTACAACTCAGGGGATCAAGATGGGGCGTTCGATGCACGGGCCCATAGAGGGGGTGCAACCTAGGAGTGATTGTACGGGCCCATAGAGGGGGGTACAACCTAGGGTCGAATGTCGTTGTGCGGGCCCATAGAGGGGGTACAACCTATCGGATAGTGTGTGGTAACACCGGTAGACCACCTTGGTACTAACTAGAGTGATTGACGAGGTGCGCCCATTGTGTGGAGTTCCAAGTCATGATCTTTGGGTAGAAGATGGGAGGAGTATTGATGTGTGATATTTCATGATGAAATGAAGTTATTAAATGATGTTATGAATATTGATGATGATGAGTATTATGTGTGAGAATAGACTATATGATTATTTGGGTGAATGATGATATGAGAACTATATGATGATATATGAATGAGATTATGATGATGATGAGCTTGATGAATGTATAAATGATATGTTTATGTGTTGTGAATAGGAATGATGGTATGACATGTATATGTTGATATAAATGATTGAATATATGTTGAGTTTTAGATGAATGTTATTTATTGGTGATTTAATGTATTGATGGCATGATATAATGATGTTGTGGGTGAGGATGTGTATTCTCTATGTGTATGTATAGGTAGTATTTCTTTTCCTCACCGTATTCTGTGGATATATTTTACAGGTGTTGATGAGGACACAACTGGTGTCGATTATGAATAAAAGGGTATGCTCTGGTAGATGTGACATCAGGGTGTGCTTGGGGTTTTACCATGTTCCTAGATTAGGAGTATTTTTATGAACTTCTAGATGCCTTGTAGGGCAGGAGATTATTAATTATTTTTATTCCTATGAAGATTTCCGCTGCTTTATATTGGAATTATATTTGGAAGTTTAATTTCTTTAATAAAGTCGTTTTCGAACTATGAGTTATTATAAGAGTGATTGTGAACTTTTTTTACTTAACGTTGGACTTTACATTTTCTAAACTACAATTTCTTAAATATATAAGAGTATGAGGTAGAAGGGTGTCACAGATGACAGCTTCTTCGAAAATCAAGGACTGACTAGATTGGAGGATTAATCAGAGATAACAATGGATAAGAGATAACAAATCATTATTACTTAATTAATCATTATTTTAATTTAATTCAGAGATAACAAATCATTATTACTTAATTCAATCTCAACCATTTAATTTAATTCAATTTAATATAAAGGCTATATTTTAACCCTCTCATCTTTCACAATAAAAACTCCTCTCATTTGATACGCTCCTATATATATACATGTAAAATATGATTTTTATTTTTAAACGTTGGAGTGGTGTTAAGATTAATATTATAAATATTTTAAAATAAATGAAAATAGAAACAATTTGATTATCATGTTGTTAGTGTTAAAATTTATGAAAAGACAGATATATTAACCCGTGTAATACACAAATAAAAGTATATTTTTATATAATTTAAATTATATTATAATAAAATAATATCTTTAAAATTAAAAAAAAATAAAAATTAGAATAAATTTGGACATTTGTTCAACTTTAAATTTTAATAGTAGATTATATTTTATTGTTGAAATCTAATTTAAATTATGATTTGATAATAAGATATGATTAAATAAATTAAGATCATAATGATAAAAATAAATACTTATCTTAAAAATAAGGATTGAAATATAAAATATATGATAAGATATTGAATCCAAGATAAATTTTAAAATTTATTATTAATATTTATTAGCATTTAAAAATTCAAATATGAAGAGAGAATATTAATATAAGAGGTAAAGGATTGAGATGGAAAACTTCACTCTCGCAGGTAGTGTATGAAATTCACCATCTAATGAAAGAAGAGAAAAACTAAAATCATTGAGAGTGAGAGTAGGTTGGGTGAGTGACTCTCCAAGTTGAGGTCTCAAAATTATAATATTCTCCCTCTTAATCATTAGTACTAATTTTATCTCTATTCCCCCTCTCTTTCTATTTGACTTTTAAATGTTAATAATATTATCTTAAATTTAAAATTTATTATCATTTAAAATTTTATTTTATTATTTTCTATTTCAATCTTTTCTTAATATATAATATTAGTTGTACGCGGATAAATATATATTTTTATTTAAATAAAAATAAATTTATAATAAATTAATATTTCAAAAATTAAAAAAAATAGATAATTTTTCAATTTTAAATTCCAATAGTATATTATATTTTACTATTAGGATCTAATTTATATTATTATTTGATAATAAAATATAATAAAAAATTTAAAATCATAAAGATAGAATAAAAATTTATATATTGAAAAAATATTGAAATAGAAAATAATAGGGTAAGATTTTGAATCTTAATAAATTTCAAAATTTAATATTATAATTTATTAGCATTAATTAAATATTCAAAACAGAATAAAAGAGAAAATTAGTATTAATGGTTGAGAGGATGAATCTCATTCTCGCAAGTGTGAGTGAAATTCACCATCCAATAAGAGAAAGTGAGAGAATATAAAAAATCATTGAGAGAGAGAGTAGGGTGAGTGAGTGTCTCACTCTCCAAGTTGAGGTCTAGAATTATAATACAGGGAGTTGATTTATTCTTATGTTTATGATTTGAATTTTATTTATTATATTTTATTATCAAATAAATTATATTTTAATAGTAAAATATAATATACTGTTAGAATTTAAAATTAAAAAATATCAAAAATTATTTTTTATTTCAAAAATATTAATTTATTATAATTTTAAATTTATTTAAATCAAAAAATACTTTTTTCCATGTATTACGTGGATTAATATATTAGTTTTATTTAAATTTTAAATAACACTGGACTTTTTTTATGGTTAAAATATGGATAAATTAAATGGGCCCTGGTGCAATTGTCCATGGCTAAAACGATACAGTGCAAGGAGGGATTTCCTCAATCCAACTAAACTCATTGTGGGAGCAAGCATATTTTGCTAAGAAATGGGCACACATATTGCCCGACCTACGCGTATGCTTGACTTGGAATCCCCTAAAAGAGTTGCCTAAAGAAATGCAATCTTTGACTATCATTCTTGGATAAGAGTGGATGCCATATTTGGACAGAAACATATCAGTAATGATTTTGCAATCAGACTCTATAATAACATATTCAAAACACAAGTCTAAAGCAAAACTAGTAGCCAGACGGACTCCCATAGCCTCGGCCACAGTTGGGTCCGAAAGTGAGGATATGCGTCGAGTTGCAGTAGCTAAGGTTTCTCCATTTTCGTCCTGGACAATAATACCTATACCCTAGACTTCCCCTGTTGCATGAGCTGCATCAACATTAACTTTGTACCGTCCAACCGAAGGAGGGGACCCGCGAGCAATTTGTGAAGAACTGTGCCCCTGATTTGCTCGACTGGGATTAGGTTTGAGATCTCTTGCTACAATGGCATTAAGGGCTCTATTAAAGATAATATGTAGGTTTGCTTCTTTTTGCTCGAAAATCTTCTTATTTCGGGCTTGCTAAAATTCGTAGCATAAGGCAAAAAACAAACAAACTTCATCCTCAGGGGCAGTGGATTTTATGTCCTTGATCCAGTCTCCAATAGAACTTTTAGACGATGCAAGGAAACTGGCTCCTAATGGGGATTGAGTCCACGTCGCTTACGTCTAGGAGCAGTCTCTGAAAAGATGAAATTCAGATTCAATGTCGTACTCACACCAAGGGCATTGAGGGTTACATTGTGTTAGTATATGCACTAGAGACATATATGTTTTGAACATCCATCACTTGCATCATGTTATTTTATAAAGGCAATTCATTCTTTTAGAATGTAATAAATGTCCTTAGAATAGTAAGCTTAAACTTCATAAGAAATCAAGTAGATGACTTGATCATGAGATCTTATGAAGAACTATTCTTAAAATAGTCCATGGTCAAATATCATCTTCGGACAAAAGATGCATTTAGACTAGTATGTGAGTTCGTTGATGATCACATCTCACAGATCATGGATATGAGATATCATGTGCTCACATAAGTACATATTAAGAGTAATGATGTATTGGACTGACCCACCTTAAGAACGTTGCATGGATTGTTACATAAGTGTCATGAACGTTTCTTAAATTGATAAATATTATATGAACTCCTTTGACCTGAAATTACTACGATTCCTACATAAGGAATTATATGTTTTAAATATCATCAAAAGTTGCCTGTAACAAGGTGATCATAAAGTTGGTTTTTGGACATATAATAAATTATGTGGTGGAATGTGAATGACCTAGATGGGATTTGTCCCTCCTATGTAACATGAGTTATATCTGTAGGCCTCTTGACAGAGTTAGACCACAAAATGCATGGCCATGCTCAGGAGGATAACATGAGATGTTTATTTTCTGTATAGTCTACTTGGGGATCAAGAAAAACATAAATTGAACTATACAAGGTTGACACATTCCATGCCCTTGTGTTCAATTAGATATTTGGACAAAGGGACATATCATATAAACTATTATCATAAAATAGGATTCGTCAAAGTTATTGATAATCTCAATATTTGGGTAGTAGTGATGTATTGCTAGATGTCATTCGCTGTTATGATATTAAATATAAAAGGGTTTTATTTTTATATCATAACCAATATTAAAAGTCTATTGGATCACAAACATACAACAAGCCGCTAGGAAAGGTTATAATTCTAATTTGATTGTATTTATAACATAATGAGCTAGACCCATATATGTTAGGGTTAATAGAGTGAGGGGGTAAGACCCTAGCCACCACTCTATAAATATAGCATAAGATGCATTACCCTATAGAGATGAGCAGGTCGCTCTTACTCTCTAAACACTACTAGCAGAGTTGAGGAGGGTTTCCTAGTTAGGCTATTGGCGTGGACACCTTTAGGGACGTGGCTGCTATTGCTTCGTTCACAATCCTTAAAAGACATGTCATTATGTTCATGCCTTTTATGCCTTGATTCGTGTTTTCACATTAACGATCATAACAAGGGAGATAATCCATTTATTTCGATGCACCCTGACCACATGCTTGATTCCCTTCACATTGGATGCCTCTTCTAACCAGGTTGGCTTTGACAGGGAGGGATCTGTGCATTAATCTCCATTTGAAGTGTAAATGTCTCGGTTGGCTTGAGAAAGCCCAGAGTTTCTTCCACTAAAAAGCATGGATAGAAGACCCATATCTACTATTAAATCTTAAAGTACAAAGTAGTAACCAGATCTAACCGTATAAACCCCATCCTTTCTTGATCCCAGCAGTGCACGTCATCCTGGTTTGTGGAAGGGAGGCGGGATGCGGAGAATTTGTTTGCCTCTAATTGGAGGAAAATATTTTCAATTAAGTTTGATTTCCACGAATGAGAGCTCTGATCAATCAAGTCATAGGCCGTTTGGATGTCATTCTGGGGTGGGGCCGAGTGCTCCAAGCTTTATAACCATGTTGGAATGGTAGCCAGTCGTCTTCCCAGATCCCCACCTTTGCACCATCACCAACTCACTAATAGCCACCCTTTTAAGCACCCAACCTGGCGGTGTGGATACTTCTCCAAGTATAACTTGGAGAGAAACCGACCTTAGCATGAATGAAATCTCCCCTTGGTAGTATCTTGCCTGGAAACATTTTGCAGCTCGAGATTAAGGTTGTGTGGTGAGACGCCAACCTTGTTTAGCCAATAAAGCTAAATTAAAATTGTGGAAATCATGAAAGCCTAGGCCACCAATTTTCTTTGATTTACAGAGAAGGTCCCACCTGATCCAATGGGTTTTTCGTTAGATAAATGGTTTTCTTTCCAGCCTTTGAGTTTCTTCCAAACTCTATCTTAGACAAATTGGAAAACCTGATTTTTTGACCTACCAATGAAGGTAGGGAGACCAATGTATTTGGAATGACTATTTACTGCCTTAATTTGCATCCAGCCTTGGATCAAAATTCTTCCCTCTTAGGGAATATTTCGGCTAAAAGATAGTTCTGATTTGTCAAGATTAATCATCTGACCTGAAACTCTTTGGTACTGGTTTAGAATTCTGAGAACTTTATCAATTCCAGAGGTGGAACTTCTAACAAAGACAATATTGTCATCCGCAAAAAACAAGTGGGAAATGTCTGGGGCTCCCCTGGCAATTTTAATGCTGTGAATCACTCTCTCTGCTTGAACTTTCAATAGGAGACCTGAAAAAACCACACTAAATTAATTTTTAGTTATGTCAGAAACATTAATAAAATAAAAACATCTTCATGCAATTAAAATATTAATTTATACAATAATATAATTGCAAATGTTTTTTTATTGGATCAAATAAATAAATTAAAAATAAACAATTATAATTATTAATTCAATATATGTAATAATAATAATTCCCTACACAGCACAATTTAATTAACTAGTAAAAAAATTAAAACATTACACAACTAACTTTTGAATATGGATCAATTTATCATAAAATTTTCATTCACAAAACTTGGACATTCTAAAAACTTGAATATTCTCTAAAAAAGCATAAATAAATTATCATCATGTTTTCATAATGAAAATTAAAATTAAAATCTGGTATAATATTAAATAAATAAAGAATGATCCTAGGATGGATCAAATAAGATTTGGTTCACCTAGTCCAACTTACATTTTATCGATTATAAAAGTGAATAAATATTTTTTATTAAATAACCATTATATAACTATTTGAGTTTAATTTAAGGAAAATTTTGAATTTATAATATAATATATGTTAATTTTGGTAAATATATATCAATTAAAGTTAAAAAAAAACTTTTATATTACACGAGATTTAGAAAAATAAAAGAAAGAAAAACTTGAACAAATACAAAAAAACAGAAAAAAAAAATAATAAATAATTGAAGTTGTGGGCATTGCACGAGGTTTACCAAGTCCCAAAACACAAATAAATTGAGTGTTTTAGAGATTAGGTTGTTGTCACTCTCACTTCTTACACTCTCTACCTCTTGCGGCTAGGGTTTTTCTCCACACACTATCCTTCTTTCCCTGATTTTCTTCATTCCCTTTCGATCTTAATTGTGGGAATCCCCGTTGAACATGGACTCCTCATTGTTAAGTTAAGTGTTTGAGCAAAGTCTCTTTCTTCTAACAATAAACAAGAAGCGGTTCGTAGGGTTTGGTGTCGGGGCGTGTGTATTTCGAAATGGCGACAATGAACCCTTTCGATTTGTTGGGCGATGATGCTGAGGACCCATCGCAGTTGATCGCCGCCGAACAGCAGAAGGCGGCGGCGGCAGCAGCGGCGGCTCCGAAGAAGGGTCAGGAACAAGGCAAAGGTTCGAAGCTTGCTCAGCAGAACAAGCCGGCTCAGTTGCCTTCGAAGCCGCTCCCTCCTTCTCAGGCTGGTTAGTTTAGCTTCTCATTCATTATCATTCCCCGAAAGTTTTTATTTTTATTGTTTTTCGTGCCGTGAATATTTGCCCTTTTTTCAAGGGAGTAATGGGATTTATCTGAGTTTTTAAAAAGTGTGGTTTTGGATTTTGTTGTTTTGTTTGTTATTGTATTCATGTCCTGCTTGACCGTGTCCCTGTATGTTTGGTCCCTTTTTGGGTTTAATGACTTTGGTGACTCATTCGTGATTCATGGCAATGCTGAAAAAGAAGTTATCAGATTTACGGTCTGCATAAATGTTCAAGGGATAATTTATTTTATTTTATGTTACATTTTGGGTAGTGTTACTAGAGCATGAGAGGTTATTGTGAATCTGATGCTATGTTTGTTTGTGTTCACATATGCAGTTGAATACATACAATATTAGGGCCTGTTTGGTTTACATTTTCATTTCCTGTTCTGTTTCTATTTCCTGTTTTTTTTTTTTTCATTCTGTTTCCTTTTTCCTGAAATTTTACAAAGGAAAAATTGGAAATGCTGAAAACAACAAATTTTTGTTTTCAACATTTCCAGTTTTTCTATTGTAAAATTTCAGAAAACAGGAAAAAGGAAATGGAAACAGGAAATGAAAATGCAAACCAAACAGGCCCTTAATGTTTGGGGTTTTTGTCTATTGGTTTTTGTGAAGTTAGATTTCTTTGTTGGAAGGCACTAAATGCAAGTTGTTATTTACTGTGATAACTGTCTTTATCTTAGTCACCGGAATTGAAAGATGATTTTGTTCCTTACTACTCTATTATATTTTTATTTATTATTTATTGCTTTTGTACAGTGCAATTTATATTGGCGTGTTTCTGCTACTTAATTTCTAAATGGCCATCATAGTGATGATGTTTGTTTTGTTACTTTTCTGTGTGTATTGATTTTTCCCCTTTTCTACTGATAGTGAGGGAGGCAAAAACTGAAGTTTCTCGTGGTGGTCGTGGAGGTGGCCGAGGTGGACGAGGTTATGGTGGACGTGGTCGTGGTGGCTTTGGCCGTGATTTTAACAATGATGAGAACTCATTTCCTGCCTCTGGAGCCCCTGCTAATCAAGGTGCTTTTGAGGAAGGAGATTCTGGGAATCCCTCAGAAAGGCGTGGTTTTGGTGGACCTCGTGGGCCTTATCGTGGTGGTCGCCGTGGAGGTTTTAGCAACGGCGAAGCTGGTGAAGATGGACGCCCACGAAGAGCATTTGAACGCCGCAGTGGGACTGGACGAGGGTAACATTAATATATTAACTAATTTCTTTCTTCAACTTCTGTTTCTGTCAGTCTTGATAATTGATATCCATTGTTCTATTTGCAGAAGTGAAATCAAACGTGAAGGTTCTGGACGAGGGAACTGGGGAACACAGTCTGATGAAATTGCTCAGTAAGCAATTCTTTGTTTTCATATTCTTAACAATAATAAAGTTCAGAGAATAATTTCGGTAGATCGTTCTTGCTTTCAATTGGTAGTTGTTGTTTATAAGTTCTTTCCTTTTATTATTAATTTTGCTTAGGGTGACTGAGGAGGTGGTGAATGAGACTGAAAAGAATTTGGGTGATGAGAAGCCTGCAGGAGAGGAAGATGCAGCAGATGGAAACAAGGAGAGTCCTGCTAATGAAACTGAAGAAAAAGAACCTGAGGATAAGGTGAATGGCCAGCTCAATTAAGCTTTCTCCATTTATCTTGAATCTGCAGCAGCATCTTCTAAATTTCCTGCATTTTTCATGATCAGGAAAAACTAACAGAAAATATGTATTGTGAATGAATGATAAATCATTCAAATTCAGTTTGAGCTGTATGTTTAGTACATCTCAATCTCATTCAGGGTTGCTTTACTTGAAAGAAAATCTCACTCAGTATCTTTTGCTTGATTATGAATTTATGAGTTGAAGTTTTTGCACAATATTGATTTACATTTTGAAATGTTTTTAGAAGTGTTGGGACTTGGGACTTATGTGCATTTATTATTCTTTCTCACGTGCCTTCTGATTTAGTGTTATATTGTTTGTCCACTGCTAATTGGAATTTAAACTCTGTGATAGGAGATGACACTGGAAGAATATGAGAAAGTGCTGGAAGAGAAAAGGAAAGCCCTGCAGGCACTCAAGACTGAAGGGAGAAAGGGTTGATACTAAGGAGTTTGAATCCATGCAGGCACTGTCAAACAAGAAAGACAATGATGACATCTTCATTAAATTGGTGAGGATTTTTCACCCCACTTTTGCTCTTCTAATTTATAGTTTATATTGTGTTATTTTAGTGATTCCTTTAGATATACTTTGACACTTCTAATTTTCCTTCCAGGGATCTGACAAGGATAAGCGAAGAGATGCACTTGAGAAGGAGGAAAATCAAAGAAGGTGTGGCTCTGTAGCATCTCTTCATCTTTTATTACTCAAATTTAGCTTCATATAAGGGACCAATTTTCCTTGCTCAATTATCAAAATTACCTGACTCCATTACATACATTTTAAATGGTTATTAGTTGCTTATAGTTTAACTTTTGACCATTTTCGATCACCTAATGAACAGCAATTTAATAATACATTCCTAAGCACCAAATTTGTGGTGTAAAATCTTTTTGTACTTATTTGACTGATTCACAGTAATTTGGAAGATGCTGTAATAGTTGATATAACAGATCATAGAAAGTGAGGGAAAAAACATGTTGCAGTTGTCAAGGAACATTAAAATTGGTGTCCTAATTTTTCTATCCTGTAAGCAAACCATAGTATTTTTATCTACATTTTAAGTTGACATGGCAATGGAAATGTTCTGTCTTGATCCTTCTTGTTCGTCCCCTTGATCCTAATGGCCTTTTTCTTGTGATTGTGGTGGTTTTGGTTGTTTCTTTAGAAAAGAGGTTTTTAATACCATTATCTCTACATTTCAGTTGATTTTTGTTTCTAAATGTACGAGGATTATAATGAGATGACCATGTCATGTTTTATTTTGTTTGGATGTGATGCTTTTTTATATATACAATTTCTTTTGCTTTTATTATTTTTGTATCTAGCTTTCTGCACCATGTTTAACTGTATTCCTTGATAATCACTTCCCTCTAGAGTTGGTTCTTATGCTACTAGTAGAAGTTCTTGTATTTGTCTCCAGTTTTAGGCATTCACCAAATAAATTATGGCAAATGAAGCCAAAGATAAATGTTGTTATTCGTTTTAGTATTAAATGAGAATTCAATTTTCCATGCATTAAATTTGTTTTGTTCTGTACAATGTTTCTGGCACTTTGTAATTAAACTGCTTTTAACCTATCCCCCATGCATTTATTTTATGGAGTCTGGACACCTACCCCTTGCATTTATTCTATGGAGTCTGGACTACAATTTGTCATTTTGCTGTTTCTATATGCCTTGGATCCATTGTCTATTTTCTCATTCTTGTATCAGTTTGTATAGTTGGTTTTTTGACAAGTTATTTTTGTTTGTTTGTTTCTAGAAGGATTTTTAACACTGAATTGTCATCTTCAATGTCTTCATTTACTTGGCAATCTCTTATTTTCTCTGCTCATTAACTGCTTTTTCTCCTAACTGACTAGTTTCATTTATTGTTCTTAGTCTGTCAGCATTAATGAGTTTCTGAAGCCTGCTGAAGGAGAGAGGTACTACAACCCTGGTGGGCGCGGCCGTGGACGTGGACGTGGTTCAAGAGGAGGTTACAGTGGAAATGCAGCCAGCAATGTACCAGCTCCATCTATTGAGGATCCAGGGCAATTCCCAACCTTGGGCAAGTGAGATTTTCCAGAACCCTTTTGACATTTCCCTGTCCTTTTTTCTTCAATTTTGGGTTCTCAGATTTGAACTTAAGCAGGAAAACAACTGTGGTAATTGGATTTCCTGAATTAGAAGGGTTATTTAACTTTTGTGCCTTAAAATGTAAATTTAGGTTGTTCTTACCGTCCTTGTTCACGTGTAGTAGCCTTTTTTTTTCCTCTATCGTTATGTTTTTGCTGTTACTGTGTTCTACATTCTGGGTCTGGGGGGTTGGTTATATGGTGGCGGATAAGACATAAATGTTGTTGAGTTTCGATATATTTATAGATTGAATTCTCAATTTTGTTTAAAATTTTTAAGTCACATATGCACCACATCCTAGTCGATACGATAATACGTGGAAGATGCTACTTTTTTAATGGACCTGTTCTCAACCGAACCTTAGTTTATGGAGAGACTTTGTTTTTTGTTACCGAAGAGCCAGTGTTTGCTTGGTATCACTAAAATCAGGCGCATAATATTAAAATTTCAGTGACTTTGTTATAAATGCTTTGCCCGTTTCAAAGGACTAGATTTTAACAAGTTGAATATGAATATTACTGCAATTTGACTTTTGGAGGATAAATGGATTCAACAAGAAGTATTTTAATAGTTAACTTATCTTTCTTTTTTCCCCTTTTACCAGTGTTTTTGGACTATATAAATCATCTCTTTGTTTAATCATGTAGACTGTAGTTTATTGCATACGCGTACATTTAATTTAATTGAACAAAGGAAGTGATGTATGCTTGCACGTTTACTTTTTTTTCTCTGTCCTGCTTATTCTCATGTAACCACAGAAAAGAATGAAGCATGACAAGGTAGCTTAGTTTTCAACTAAAGCCAAAACTTGTGCATTGTCAAACATTGGATTGAACTATCATCCAAGTATATTCCTTTATTAAAAATCGGTTTTGATGACATTAGTCTACTAAAAATGAAAATATTTTATTAAAAAAGATAACTATACCATGTTTCATACTCTTAAAGGTTAGGATTGATGTTGCGTAACTTTTCAATAAGATTGTGTTCTGATCAAATGTTTTTTTTTAAATTATACAATTCAAGTTCATATGTCAGAGAGGTTCAATTTGTGATGGAAATAATTGATGTGGTATATATAAATTTTAGATTTTAGAAATGCGGTGTAAGTTTTGAAATATAAGATCTGTTATTTTTTCATTTTTTATTAAATTGAAAATATTAATTTACTTAAAATTTTTAATTTCATGTCATAATGAATCTTTTTTGAATTATGTTATTTAGCATTTAACGAAATAGAGTTGATTAATTTTTAAAATGAAGAACATTATTTGAGTAAATAATAAATAATTGTCAAGACGTAGAAATTATACAGTAGTACAATTAAGTATAAACCACTGCAAGTTAAAAGGCCAAATATGGTTATTCATTTTTAGTTAGAGATCAATAATTACACGGTGAAAATGTAAATAAGTTTCACGCAGAGGCTTAATTATTCTAGCATCTTATTATGTTATGATATTATTTCTTAAAAATTATATTATTATATGGTAAAATTTATTTACATTTTAAGTTTTTTTAATTAACCAAAATTTCCAAACACTATCTAATTTTGTATGTTGAGTTTTGATAATTTACAATAATAACAATCGAGTATTTTTATTCTATTAAACGAGGTCGGTATCATATTGAAAATTTTAGCAGTTTATTTTAAAAGAAATGCATGTTATATTTCAAACTTTACGGCTTGTTAACGTACATAACATGTGTCAGCTTCATAATTAACTAAGTTTTTACCTTTTTTTGACTTAAATATGTTTTTCATCCCTCTAATATTAGCAATTTTTATTTTTCATCCCTTCAATTTTTTTTCCAAAATATCCATATAAATTAAGAAATGGTTGTAAGACATCCCCGTCGTTCACTTCCGTTAAGCTTGTTAACGGACATAACACGTGTCAGTTTCCTAATTAACTAAGTTTTTACCTTTTTTTTTAATAATTAGAAATTAGAATTCCCTCTTTCTATCCCTATTATCCCCAATCTCTTGCAATCCCTAATGTCGTAAAGCTTGGTTGTGTTCTCTGAATTTCAGAATCTCCATAGCTTCGTTGGTTTCGTGAATATTTTAGCGTCTTTGTACCTCCAGATGCTTCCTGGATATTTTAGTGCCTTTGTGCTTTTTGGTATTAATTTTGCAAAGCTGTAAAGTTCCTCCAGATGCACAATTAAGTACTTTGTTTTGGTTTATGCAAACACTGTTGGGTGATGCTTAATTAACTTAATTTAGATAATGCATTTACTCTTTTCTGTGAACACTTATCTTTTTTGTTATGCAATTACACTTTGCTATGAACACTGTTATTTCCATGAAGCTGTAATAGAGTTAACTGCTAAACCAAAAATTGGATAACACAGATATAATTAAGGCAAAAAACACACTCTTCAAACTTAACATTAAACAGGTTGTTACAAAAAATTCACTTCATTAAAGGTTGTCTTACATCTGGGTGAACAACCTCATACAACAACCTAAACTAAGACCCTAAACTAATTAAGACCCTACAATTTAATTGAGGAAAAAATACAGGGGCCTATAGTCAGTGCTCAAGATGAAGGAGAATGTTGCGGACAACAATAATCACTTACCTTCTAATTTGGGCACCTCCAAAACGTCTTCCCTTGGTTTGTCAAAGTGCTTGACTTCAAAAGCAACACCTCTTCACCACACTTGCATACCATGCGCCACGAGTGAGAAGAAGATGATGATGAAGATTTCATAGTAAAGTGGTTCTTCTCTTTACCCAGATCTTCCTCCTTTCAACATGCTTGCTTATGACCACGTACGAAACCAACGCATCTGGAGGTACACAGGCACTAAAATGTTCACGAAACCAACGAAGCTATGGAGATTCTGAAATTCAGAGAACACAGCCAAGCTTTATGGCTTTAGGGATTGCAAGGGATTGGGGATAATAGGGATAGGAAGGGGGAATTCTAATTTCTACTTATGAAAAAAGGCAAAAACTTAGTTAATTAGGAAGCCGACACGTGTTAAGTCCGTTAACAAGCTTAATGGAAGTGAACAACAGGGAAGTCTTACAGCAAGGAAGTTTTGGAAAAAAAAAATTGGAGGGGTGAAAAATAAAACTCGCTAATATTAGAGGGATGAAAACCATATTTAGGCCAAAAAAGGTAAAAACTTAGTTAATTATGAAGCTGACACGTGTTATGTCTATTAACAAGCTTAACGGAAGTGAACAACAAAAATGTCTTATAACTATTTCTTAATTCATAGGGATGTTTTGGAAAAAAAAAATTGGAGGGGTAAAAAACAAAACTCGCCAATATTAGAGGGATGAAAAACATATTTAAGCAAAAAAAAAAAATGTTATTTTCTTGAGGATCATTATTTTTTCAAACTTATACCAAATATGTGACTAAGTTAATACATTCAAGAACTAAATTGTACACACCAACACTTCAACACCAACACTTCAAGAATAAAAAATAAACAAGATAACATTCTTAGAGATCAAATTGTATAGTAACTCTTATGTTATGGGAAATTCTTTAACGTTTTGATCCGCCATTTCTAAACTTCGAATTTTATATTTCATATAATTACATTTTAGAATATAATAACTACAATTCATATAATTATATTTTAGAATATAATAACTACCAAACACGTGATTTTTGCAAAACTGAGGCTAGAAGCGTTACGGTCATATTTAAAAGGCTTTACATGCCCAATATCGGAGGTAAAGCCTGCTGAAATTTGCTCATTTTTACTAGGCCGAAGGCCAAAGCTAATGTTTACCCCTATGCCAAATGATGGAACAAATGATTGGTCTATATAGGCACACATTTTTATTTTTTTGGCTTTACCAAACCATAGAAACGATTCAACACCCAGCATTTAAATTGAAAGGCACATGAAGCAAACTGAATCCTGCGATGCGAATTAAACTGATGCTCCAAGGGAAGCCTTAGTTCTCTATGATTGTTTCCATTAGTGAGTGCTCACAACTTTTATGATCTGTACTTCTGTTCATCTATGTCAATCATGTTGTGACACAACACAGCACATGTTTGGAAGTAATAATCAAGTAAAAGAACACTACTACGGTTGTTTTAGTAAAAAAAGATATGAGGAGAAATATAGATTTATCATTAACAAGTACTATACTTAGCACAAGCATACCATTCAAGTATATGTAAAGAATGGGATCATCTAGGCCAATTTTCAAACCACAGGAGGAATTGTGACATTGGCCCACTATTTAGTGACATAACAAATCTTACAAAGGGGAAGCAGCAGACTAAGTGAAATGGATCTGAATACCATCTGGTTAGGAAGAGCAACACCCACTTTTTTGCCCAACTGGCTGTCCCCTGATCTGCACTGTTGGAGGCCTTGCATTATTTGCAGCTGGTTGACTTGCCATTCTACATTCATGATAAAGTTTCCATCAGATAACATGCTTGGAAGGAATCAATGCCAGAAGAAGAAAACAAATATTCAATAGAGAATTAGTTATACTTCTCAGAAGTAATCATTTTAATATAACTAGAGGAAGGATATAGCAACAATTTTAAAAATTAAAAACAAGCTTAGAAAACTATAGTAAGTATACCAATCATAATTCATTCATTTTCTTTCTTTTTTTAATGGTGTTTTATTCATATATAAATTATTACTAACTTAGTCTAAGCTGACAAAAATCATCAAGTTTCCAGGTGATAGAATTGCTTGACCAGTTGATTGCAAGTTGACCAACATTGCCGCTACAGTTGTAAAAAGATGGCTATATTTGGCAGTTCCATGAACACTTTTGCAATTCATCTATGAGATCAATTTGATTATTTAATTTAGAATAAAGAACTTTATGTTACCTTTCACATCTAATTTCACAAATCGACAGTCCTTAAAACAAAACCTAACAACATATACTCTGCTAATATTCTTAACACTTAAGAATAAATACACAATAAAAGAAATAAAATTTGTCATTTGTATTTAATTTGCAGTTGACTTTTCCTAGCTATGGAAACTGACAACATCAGATAGACTATAATAATAACAATATTAGGACACTAAAGTTTAATTATTCTTTCTGGTCGGAAACTAATTTATGGCTGAGCTTACTTTAAAGGCCAAGTTAAATTAAACTAAGTGATTTTCTTTAATGTCTGCCATTCAATAATAAACAGGAATGGGCACCTATTCTTGATGGAAGCAGCCATGGCCATGAATGCCTCTTCCACATTTGTAGCATCCTTAGCACTTGTTTCCATAAAAGGTATGCCGATTTGATCTGCAAATTCCTGCAATGGCGAAAAAAATAGAGGTATGGTGAGGTGTTGCTAAAGCAGGAGCATGAACACACTAAAGAATATTTTCTTAATAAGAACAGAAAGTGACAATATATCAAAGCCATACTTTAGCTGTGTCATATGAGACAACTCTATTTGCTGTCAGATCACTCTTGTTTCCAACCAAAAGTTTGTTAACATTATCACTGGCGTAGCGGTCAATTTCACTGAGCCACTGCTTCACATTATTGAAGCTCTCTTCATCTGTAACATCATAAACAATCTGCCAAAGGAACCAGTTAGTAGAGAATGCAAAGAAATCCCCACAAAAGCAGGGACTATTCTATATTTAAACTCATTTGCTATGAAAATCATCACCCACAATGATTCCATGTGCCCCGCGATAGTAGCTACTGGTTATTGTCCTAAATCGTTCTTGTCCAGCAGTATCCCACTAAAAGAACAGATTATAAAACAGGGAAGAAAAAATTCCATCAATACAACCGTGAATTTCAGTGACTCACATGGCCCAAGAACATAACTTAAAAGAAGAAAATCTTATAAATTAAAAAAAGAAATGAACAACAAAAATATCCTATGAAAGATTAAAACACACATCTCACAATTACTGAAAGTATAATATTAGCAAATAAAGAAGCAAAACAAAGCCAATCAGATACATACAATCTGTAGTTTAATTGTCTTCCCATCCTGCTCAACGGTGCGTATTTTCTGCACAAAATAACATAGTATTATCGGTTGAGACTTGAGACATTTTCAACTGAGTTCCAGCTAAAAAGTTTGAAACATTGTACTCACAAAATCAACTCCGATGGTGCTTATGTAGCTCTCAATGTATGAATCATCCTGTAGCATAATATATAAATTGGCATAAAGTTAATTTACATTACTGTATTGAGCAGCAGAGTGCCATCACCGTGATGAACCAACAAGGAGAGTGAGGGTAAGTTAAGAGTTAGGGGCAGGGCCTTCAGAATTACTTAATGACACATAATAACAGTAGATAAGAGCTTAAAGAACCACACGATGATTTTACTGCACGTTTTTCAATCAGAAAAACCAACAATGATAGCAAGAGAAAAGAACACGATGAGGCAACTTAAGGTATATCTGGGGCACAAGCACTCTGATAGATCCTGGTATTCACACTAGAATTATAGGGAAGGTATAGAGCACTGTTCTAATTACAGTAACGAATAACAAAAAGAAATAGCAGATGGGAAAAAGATAAAAAAGGACTTGGAGAAGCATAGATTGCTACTCTAACCCAAGGCCTAAGGCTCCCAAAATTCCCTCCTCTGGTCCAGCTCCCTCCATTATATATTCCCTCTACCCCAATGCTACCTTTGTTCTCTTTACCAATGTCCTGCTGCCACCTGTAGATTCCATTAGACTCCTCCCTAACAGAATCCTGCCCTTTCCTTTGTTGCTTACAGGTAAACACAAATTGGAGGCTCATCAGGTCCAGCAATAGGGTTCCCATCAACACATTTAATGTTTAATCATTTAGACAATAAAAAACAACAGGGACATCGGCTTGTAACCCATTAGTATTTTTGAGGTTACAACTGTCAATATGATTGGAAAGCTACAATAAGCAGAGGCTATAGAGCTACTACCAATGTTCTCATGCAATTCCAAGGTTTTGTCTATAAGCATTCTGCCTTAATGCGTAAATAAGTGTTACCATGAAGTAATTCAATGAACATCCCAATGCTAGTCTATATTTTTACATCAGAAATAGATTAAAATCAACTTGCTCAGACTACCAAAAGACAAAAAGCAAATCCGGGCAACCAGTTGGCCTGGCAAGTATCTACATTCTACAACCTTTAGCTTGCTGAATAATAGACAGTGAAAGGGCATATGATCCACACACAAAAAGTCAGTCCACCAATTCATTATTTGAATTCTTCATTTTAAAGAACTCTTAAAATCCCGTCACCCCCACCCAAATAAAGAAAAAAAAAAAAGAATAAAGAATAAGCAACAAGATTTTGTTATCATTTTGAACCAGTTCACTAAAAGCAACTTTTTGGATAAAAGAATAAAGTGTGGGAAAACATGGTAAACCAGTAGAGGGAAATACTAACAAATAACAACAATATAGGATATAACAAAGAGTAGATAGCTTACAGCAAATCTTAGAAGAAGGCATGATTTACCAACACCAGAGTCTCCAATAAGAAGGAGCTTGAACAGATAATCACTGCAAAGTATAAGCACAGCACATCAAATTTCTCATTTAGAATACACTTAGAATCTCACCTTAAAGACCCCAACTACAATCATTTCATACACAGACACAAACATAGATGTATTAACTATTAAGGATGAAAACCAGAAAATCATGAATCTTAAAGCTCTACAGATAAATGTAGCTTAAAGCAATCACTATCAAGAGTATTAAAGGATCTAAAATTAATTTAAATACAACAAAAAATTGATGTATTTACATTTCAAGTACATGAGACACCTGGTTATGGACAAATGTTATTCACTAATTGTTAAGGGGTAATGCCACGCTCACAAAAGGAAGCGTGGACAGGTAGACATATCACAGTTCGCCAGTTCAAATTATTCAAACCATGAATCCATTCTATTGGTGTATCCGATCATTAGAGAATATGGGCACGGGGCACCTTAATTTTTAATTTCATTTAAACATTTTGCAGGATAGAGTCCTTGTGAGAGACAGGGAGCAATGAAAACAGAGACATGCATGCTCTAGTAATCATTGAAACCAATAAGGATCAAGATCGAGGTAACTCAGCACCTACAAACTAATCAACAAAAAAACCCAAAACAAAATCCATGAAACCCGCGATTTAAAAGAAATTGTAAATTTAAATTTTAAAACATCAACTGGGTCATATCATATTTCACATAGTTGATCCAATCTAGGGTAATTAAATACGAAAAACCGACACGACCTAAACAATCCATCTGCACGAATTGACCACACTCACAGATACCCTTTTGAAAAAACAAGGAAGAAAATCCAGAAAAGGTATCGGATTTCCTTCTCGAGAACCGAAGGCGATTCAAGAAATTCGAAGTGGAAAATAAGAACATACTACTCGGGATTCATGTCGGGGGATCGAAGGGAAGCGTGAAGTCGCCGGAAAACGGTGGGTTAACGGCGGAGAGTGGTCGAATCCGGTGCTCCACGTGGGGTTGGGAGAATGGAATGACACCAACGGAGTCGAAAAGTTTGAGGAGAAGAACAAGGGACTTCTCTTCTTTTGAATTAAAATTGTGTGGACCGCAGAATGACCCTTCTATACGGTGACGTATTGGGTTCTAATTTTGTTGGTTTGATGATTGATGCTTGAGTTTGACCATTCATGGATGGCAACAGACAACTGTGGTGGTTCTCATTAAATTAACCTCTAGTTAAATATTCAAGGCATGTGCATTTCTAACCATTACTACTTCAGTGTTTTTGTTAAAAAAAAATTATATATTTTGGGTTCATTTGGCAAAAGGGAAATTTTTATATATAAGGGTAGAAATGAGATTTAAACTTTTAACTTTATATTAAATATAGCATGTTTGGATGGGTACTAGGATCACCCACGATCACGTTTCTAGATGTAAATGTTGTTCGAATTTTGTGTAAGCATATTTTGATTCTCTACTTATAGGATTGAATCAGGTGATATATGTTTGTTTCTCTTAAATAGTGTCTCGAGTTAAAGTCTTGTGGATAGAAAAAATTCCTGCTGGGAGAGCTAGCTCCACCATGATGTGGATGTTCTAGGCTCGAATAGGATTATCTTCCGTAGATGATACTTGTGGTTAAACAAAAAATATTTGGATACTCTAAATTAAAATTGATTTTGCCTTTAAACTCACATTTGAATTAAAATGATATAGGGAAAAATATGTTTTTTTTGTCCCTATAGTTTTGGTCAACTTTAGTCTTCATTTTAAATCATGTGTTTTTTGTCCCTAAACTTTCTAAACCCCCAAACCGTGGTTCGTGCTGTTAGTGAGATATGTTAATTTGATGAACTGACTAACAGAAGTTACATATCAACCTCAATAGGGAGTCCCAAATAATTTTATTAATTAATTTTTAATCATTAAAATAACCCTAATTACTAAATACATTTTACAGTCCCAATCAACTCGACTTGACTCACATGTTTGTATTTTAAATTCTTAAAATGATATATTTAACGATTTACTCAATGCATTGTTTGGTTGCTATGATTTTATGAAGAGAGAGTTTGTGGGTATTTGGCTCATCAACCTTGTTTGGTTTCTTTAAGAGGGAGAGTTGAGAGACTAACGATTAAGTTGAGCCATAGTTATTTTCTCTCCTCCAAAAGGTGGAGAGTTAGGAGAGAGATCGGGTGAAATTGTCAAATGACAAATTTGCCCTTATGTAAATTTAATATATTATCATTTTAAGGATAGTTTTGTCTTTTTATAAATTTATAAATCTCCCTCTCTCCTTTATTTTTCTACAACCAAACAATTATCAAAATTAATTTCTCTTTTATCTCTCTCCTATTTCTCTTAAATCAAACAACCTCTATTTCTACCCAAATTCACCATACTTTATCTCTCTCATATTTCTATCTCCCTTATTTCTCTATTTAAACCAAACAAAGGGTATAGGGTTAGACTCATTAGCTAGTTTGGAAGTAGGTTTATTGGAATTACTCCCTCCATCCCTTATTATAAGACTCGTTCAACCATTTCACACAGTTTAAGAAAAGTTGGTTAATTCATTGGTTTTTTTTAAAAAATTATAGCATTCCAAATATACCCCTATTTAAATGTCACTGTATTTTAGGGACATTAACAGTCACATAGTAGAAGACTCCAAACGTCAATTTCTAATGTTTGTGGTTGAACGTGTGGGTAAAACTCCATTGACTATTCACACTTATCAATATATGGGGAATTAAAAAGAGTTCAATATCAATGAAGGGCAAATATGGACAAAATAATTAATTCATCTAAAAATCTGCAAATGGTCTTATATCCGAACGCTTAATTCTTCTAGAAGGGGTCTTATAAATAGGGACAGGGGGAGTATCTAAAAACTTTATTATAAAAATAATATATTTTTTTTAAATTATCAAGCCTTGAAAAATACATATGTTAAATAAAACAAGGAAGATTGAGATCTTAGGTTTGAAAAATATGCTAGGCTCATGTTTGAGATAAGGTTTGACTCAACTCATTTTTACTCTTAATAAATAGTTGAATTATGAGTGATAAAAGTAAACCACCAGTGTCATCCTTGAACTTGTCACATTAGTCCTTCAACTTTCATAGTATCTCATCATGTTGGTCATTGACAAGGAACAATATGATGAATGTTATGAAAGTTAGAGGACTAGTTATAAAATTAGTTTAGTTTGAGGACAAATAAAGAGAGATGAAATGTTCGGGGATAAAAATTGAGGGTTTACCCTTGATTATATGGTTCCCTTAAGATGAGAGGGTAAAGTCTATAGATTAATGTTAAAATTTTAATCAATGGCTAAGGTTGTAATAAAATATATTCATATATAATAAATTATAAATTTGTCAATAAGAGTAAAGAGAACAAATATAAACAACAATGACTCCATTTATCAAATGTCAGGTTGTAATAGATAGCTTTTTCAAAGACAACTTCATACTAAAAAAGAACTATATAATTTGAGGTGTTGGGGCATTGAAGATAAGAGACTTTGCTGAAATTTTTTCAAAGCGTATTTACTTCCACATCATTTGCAATGACTCTATTTGCCTATTGTAGGCCATAGATTCTATACAATGCATTTGTGGAGAAATTTCACGAAAAGAGTGGAAGGATACAGAGTTAAGACCTATTGTGCAGTGGAAATGTACAGGGGAAATTTCACAAAACCTATTTTGACAATTGTTTCTTCATTTTCTTTCATTTTAGCCCTTAGAGAAAGTAACTTCTTTTTTTAATCCATGTAGAGAGAGTGGGTGCTTAAGTTAGGTCACATAGGCAATCTAGTTAGCACTTAATTTGTCATATCAACAAAACTAACATTGTTAAGTAACTTAGAGTAACAAAGGGATTAAAGTGATAAATGATAAACAATTTTAGGGATTTATTAATTAGTTTTTTTTATCTTCAAAAACTAAAATGATCGCCTATAACTTTTGAGACCAAAATGATGGTTTATTCAGAAGAATAAATTCTCAAAAATTTAGATTAAAACTAATAAATTAATTTAGTCATATAAAAAATTTGAAGTGAATAAACGATGATATTGTAAAAATAATAAATATAAATTTTGATCTCAAATAAAAAAAATGCTTAAATTGTATTGGAATTTGAAAAAAAAATTCTACCCAAATTGATTTATGAAAAGATAAAGGTCTGTTTGGTTTGGACATTTTTTATTTTGTCTTCATTGAAAACAAAAAACAATCGTGAAAATATGTTTGGTAGGTTTTTTTAAAATATATTTTTAGAAATTATTTTTTGAATATAGCCCAAGACTAAAAAAGAAGATGTTTGTCGTGTTTTCACTTCAATGGAAAACAATAAGATTCAAAATGCGGTGGCACAATGATAATATTAATCACATCCATTCCTTTTTCTCTTTTCATTACTACTGTGGTGTGTTTTGTGTGTAATGTACCCTCTCTTCAATTCATTATCAATTTTCTGTCTCTAATTATATTTTTTTAAACACAATATATCATCACCCGCATTCCAAAGAGAAAAATAGAATACCGCCAACCATGAAAGAAGGATTTCATACCCACGATAATATTAAAAAATAATAGAAGATGCAAAAAGAGAGAGAGAGGGGAGGGAGGATAAGAGGTGAGATGGGGAGGGATGGAGGCCTCCACATTGTCGATTTCCACGCCACCATTGCGAGGTGGTGATCATGTGTCGTCCCTCACTTCGTCACACCTTCTAGCCACGACTATGGTTGCGCCTTCTTCACCATCACTTCCCTACATGCAGCACCGCGCCGCTGCGTCGCCCCCCTCGTGCAAGCACCCCTCCCGTTCTAGTTGCACAATCACACCGTTGTTAATGGCAGACTTCATCCCCTCCATAGTTATTTCCACTAATCCCCTTCCCTCGTGTGTCGTCATTTACTTTGTCACACCTTCTAGCCATGACTATGGTCGTGCTTTCTTCACCATCACTCCCCTACATGCACCACCGCGCCGTTGTGTAGTCCCCCTCGTGTGAGCACCCTTCCCGTTCCAGTTGCATAACTAGTTTTACCGATCACTTCTATTTGTTTTCTTTTTACATCTTTTTATGTCATTTTACATTTATTACCTAACTTATCAACTAGTTTTACCGAACACTTTTAATTCAATAAGTTAGCTTATAAGCTGAGAGCTTATGAATTACCAACTAACTTATTAACTAGTTTTACCAAACACACATAGATTTAAGCAAAATGGTGAACCCATGTTGGTACGGTGATAACTATAATTGTGAAAAGATATTGAATTCATGATGCACCATAAGTTTAAAGTTTGTGTACACTATCATTTGATATAATTATAAAATAAATTAAATTAATTTAAAATATTATATTTAACCAACTTAATTTAATTTAATATCAAGTCTAAACTAATGCTACTAGTTTTTTTTTACTATCATCTCACATATTCAAAATGATAAAATAAACATATTTTTAATATTTTTTTATTTTCTAAAATAAGAAAATAAAATAAAAAAAATGCGTTTCATAAATCTTTAAAAATTAATGAAAACAATATTTATAAAATAAAAAATAAATGAAAATAGAAAATATTTTCCTCAAATCAAACAAGCCATATATTTGTTTGTAATTTATGAGTTAAATTTAATAATTTAATAATTTTAAAATAAATTTCTACAGACAAATACTTTTGTAAACCAAAATAAAATAAGTAATAATTTTCAGAAATTAAATTATTTACTTAAAAAAATATTAATAAAAAAAAGAGCTTGAAACTTGAAAGGCTAACGTCTTGGCAATTCCAATACTCACCAATAATCCGAAGCCGAGAGGATAGGATAGAAGGTAGAGCTTACTCGCTGAACCTACTTTACTCACTCAACTCAAAATGGCTTCAACCTCATCCTCCCTCTCATTCTTCTCTTCCTCAATCTTCCTCTCTAATCCTTCAACCTCCCAAACACACTACAAACTCAAATTCCCTATCAAATTCACTAATTCAAATTCAAATTCAAATTCACATTCACATTCACATTCAAAGTCCCCCTCCATCGCTTGCAAACTCGCTACGCTCCCGGTGCTCTCCTTTTCCGGCGAGAAAATCGGCGAGTCCACCCTTGACCTCAAGTCCGCTCCTCCCGACACTGCACGCGCCGTCGTCCACCGTGCCGTCATCACCGACCTCCAGAACAAGCGCCGCGGCACCGCTTCCACACTCACCCGTGCCGAGGTCAGCGGCGGCGGACGGAAACCCTATCCTCAGAAAAAGACCGGCCGCGCCCGCCGTGGATCCAACCGGACTCCGCTCCGGCCTGGTGGAGGCGTCATCTTCGGTCCCAAGCCACGCGACTGGAGCATCAAGATCAACCGCAAGGAGAAGAGGCTCGCCATTTCCACCGCCGTGGCCAGCGCCGCCGTGAACACCATTGTCGTTGAGGACTTCTCGGCGGAGTTCGAGGAGAAGCCGAAGACGAAGGATTTCATCGCCGCCATGAAGCGGTGGGGGCTCGATCCGAAGGAGAAGGCCACGTTCTTGATGAAGGAGGTTTCAAAGAATGTGTTGCTCTCAAGCAGGAACATTGGCACTTTGAAGATGTTGACGCCGAGGACTTTGAATTTGTATGATATTTTGAATGCTGATAAGCTTGTGCTTACTCCTGAGGCTGTGGATTATTTGAATGAGAGGTATGGGGTTAATTACCAAGGGGATGATGATGAAGAAGAAGAAGATGGAGAAGAAGGAGAAGTAGGAGAAGAAGAAGAAGAAGGTGAAGATATAGTAGACGGTGAAGAAGGTAAATGATTAGTATTATAATGATGATAAAGTTGCTACAGCTTCAGTTGTTCATTGTTGTTATTCATTGGCTTAATTGCAATTCGGCATCAAGTGTGTATGGGGAAATTGGTGACTTGTGCTTCTGTATTGAGAACCATTCTATAAACTGATTATTATTCTGCAAATATCCTAGTAGAGGCATAGCATGTTAACAGTTAAGATAATATTGGAAACGGAAATAATTCTTTAAGTCTGCAATATGAAAGTTGTCGCTACTGGTATTGGTGTTTGTTTGTGATATTTATGTTAATGCAAATATGTTTTTTCCCCACATCTTTTTGGGGTGTATACACTCTCAAGGGGGAGAGAGGTATGGATAGAAGAGAGTGAAAGTAATAGATATGATAGATAATGTGAATATGCGATGAGGAAGGAAGAAAGAGATAAAGAAAGATGTAATGTGGATATAAAAATTGGGGTGTGAAAAAATTAGGGTTGATGTCAATGCAATGCAGACTCTAAAGTTGTTTAATTTCCAACATCCTCTTTCCCTTTTATTTTCTGTCATTTACTTATTAAGTCATTGGCTACTGCTCACAATTACTTAGATTTAAGTTTGTTTTTCTACATGTTTCTGTGCATCATTCAGTCTTGTTATCTATTGCCTTTGGCCTTAACGTTCAAGCTGTTGTCTTTACAAAATTATTCTCTTTGGCCCATTTAAAAATATGAAGTCAGCGCACTAGTTTGCTGGAATTAACTGTATCTCAATTTTAGAGTTGTTCAATCTTCAACATGTTTGTATACATTTGACATTCAAATCAGCAGTTGGCTTATACCTTAACTGCAGTTTCATTCTGTAACTTGGGAGCTGCTCTTTTGTGTAAGAGTTTGTGATGAGTCTGAGTGATAGGTTTCTGACCTTGTTGCTTTCTTCTATTTGGGATACAGGAGCTGACACAGAAGGTAGTGCTGATGTGGTAAATTGAGGGTTTAAAGTCTTCACTGTACCATTTTATAGAGGAAATTGCTGATACAGGGGATGGTAGGTCTGGATTCTTGTTTTGTACCAATTTAAATGTTTCTTTTCCTTTCCATCTCTTAGGATCCTAATCCTAGTAACCTGTAAGGATTGCCTTTGCCTCACTTGCAATCAAATTATTTTGCAGCCTACTTTGTGTAATTTCTTAAATCAATTTTGTTGCTTGTCTCTTTTGTGCAAATGCATGTGTATGGATAAGTCAGTTGTTTTGAATTGATTTTGCTGCATGTAGTTCCTTTTTTCCTAGGAAATTGATTGTTATGAATCTATTGAAGCCTAAAGTTAGATTAAGCCATTCATTGTGTATTGACCTGATACTTCTTTTTATGGACCATCTCTTTATGCTTTTTTTTTGTTCTGCTGCTGCCATGCTTGTGTATTGGGGAGATATGTTAGTTTCCTTGTGGAAAGGGTGTGAAAACGGAGAATTGTTTTCAATGACGCCTAGTTGTTGGTGGTGGTGGTGGTGGCGGTGTTGTGTGTGTGGGGTGGGGGGGGTGGGGTTGATACTTGCTGCAACTTTCAACTTTAGTTATCTTTTATGTAATATTTGTCAAAATTCAAAATGTTCTGGTCTTAGTTTGACTTGTATTCCATTATTGTTTTATCTGGTTTATATGTACATTTGTAGGTAACATTGTATCAGTGCCATACTTTGAAGACGGAAGGCCTACCCTAGTTTAGGCATTAATTAATTTTGTCTCTAGTAATGTTTCTATTAACCATTAAATCAAATCATTATACGATGAATGTGGAGAAAAGCTTTACCGTAGTGTTATAACTTATAAGCATAAATATTCGTGTAAACTTGTACTACCGCCTACAAGAAAAAAATCAATTGCATGACACCCTTAGACAGTTGCATTGAACTAATGTTAATGGTGTTTTCTTGATCTAAAGGCATGCTTTTATCCTCGAGCGAAAAAAAAAAACATTAGAGGGAGGCTAGCGGTGGGGAGGGAATCATATTGAAGGAGATATTTGTAAAAATTAGTATCCCTTACTGGAGCTAATGTATAATTCAATGTTATCCAATGTTATTCCTTGACTTGAATTTTTACATTTCCCTTTTACACCTTGGGTGTGGAAGTGAGGTGAGGTGAGTTCGGGTAGGCTTGATTCATGTTTGGTTCAATAAAAAAAATGAGTTTATCTTTGGTGCTCGAACTCTGCACACCTGAAGCTCACTAGCTGTCTGAACTTGGTTAGCCAATATTGATAGGGATGGATCAAGAAAAGAAGGCCAAGTTTAATGACCAAAACATTTTACAGCTAGGAAATAAAAGTATTTTTGAAAAAGGGGGAAATTTTATGTATAGTAATCTAAAAATTTCTGAGGAGGGGAGGGGGAGGGGGAGGGGGAGGGGGATGTGCTTCATTCTGTCCTTGAATATTGAGTCTTGCATTTAGTGGTGAAACTAAGTGTGTGTTTGGATCGGTGTTTGTAAACTTGAATTTAGATGAATGTGATTTATTGAACGTGATTTTGAGTGAACTTGAGTTTGTATAAACGTGATTTTATGTTTGGATAATTTGTTACAAACGTGAGTTTTAAAAGTGAATGTTATTTAGGTGGTATTTTTATAAATCACGTTTAGAGATATAATTACTAAAAAGGACATGCCTTTATTTGTTATATAAATTTTCATTTTATTATTAGCAAGTATATATTTGATATTTGATATTTGATATTAATACTAATAAAAAAATATATTTACACTTTTTATTTATGTAAAAATATTAGAAATATGTGATATTTTAACTATATATGCTAGCTTACCACGTAGAGTAGCTAAACATATCTTTGAAGTCAACTTTTTCAACAAATTTATCTCCCACTTACCTACCAATTAACGTTGGCAAATGATGGTTAGATTGTTTTGCATAGTTACCACCCAATATATATAACATAAGCATGTAATGGATTTCCATGTGTTGCACACTTTATAATACTTTAGTTACAAGAGACAACTTGAAGGAGTTTCCATAATACTTTTATTATAGTATTAATTAATGTAAGCATGTACTGTTAATGGAGGCTGGAAAAGTTGCTCGGGTTTAGAGGATATCATCCAGTGCCATGTCTTCGGAATGGAATCATATCCAACTTCATTGCAGTTCATATCAAACTGAACTCATCATCTCCAAGTCAGTTCCTCCCTCTCTGTCAACATCTTCCTCACTTCTAAACAAACAACCTCAAGCTCATGCTGGGTTCCTCCTCACCTCGGCGAAACTCCCGAGTCATCATCTCACCTTAACAAGACACAGGCCAAAAGTGGCAACTTCCTTGAGGAAAATGGTGGAGAGTACTAAACTCATGTAGGGAAGCTCCTCACGCATTGGCCTAGCTAATGGAATCCAACAACATACTTGGAATAATCTTTCTGCTAGAACTGCAGCGCCTCCAACTCTCCATTTTATGATGTTTCATGTGAAAGATGCTAATCCACAAGATGCTGTCCCATGTGCCTCACGAAGGCTAAAAATGCGAATTAAAAAAATCAACCTCACATACCTCTTAACTCACGTATCCGCTAAACACAGAAGCTAGGAATTCTAGCATCCAAAGATACGTGCGTATTCTTTGTAACTCAAGTCACAAACCCCAATCCAAACAATATAGAAAACACTCAACTCACGTTTCTATTAAAGATACGCACGTTTTCCCCTTCCAAACGCCAATCCAAACACAGCCTAACTAGGACAGTAAGGTAAGTGCTTATCTGTCTCCAAAATTGATTTTGAGCTGAAACAACTTTAAAGCAATTTTATGCAGCTTTGGCATTTAATTGAAAATTTTAGGGTTTTTCTACAAACATTCTTTTAAAATAACAACATCAATATCCAAATATAAATTATTTCATTTCAAACTTAATGTTAATCAAAATTAATTTCATTCAAAATCGATTTTGTAAAAGCGTATCGAAACACACATTAGTGAATACTTGTTAGGGGAAATTTGGTTTGAATGTTGAATGTCAAATTCTTATTAGTTAGGCCTGCGAAGGCCTCACCTATGGGTGCTCCACCTCTTCTATGCATGACCAAAACATGGCTAATTGTGTGACACAAATGAGATTCTAGAATATCTACATATTTGCGCAGGCTAAAAATTAAGTTTTTTTGGCATAATCCAGAAGACTTGTAAGTGGTTTGGTCTATGTAGTTAATTTTATCTAATGATAATAAGACTCTGTTATTCTCATATTCATCGTGCCACTGAGATTAGATTAGTGTGAGGGATTTGGATAGTTTGTATGAGATTATAGGTTTAAATCTCATTTCTATACTTACACACCAAGAATATTCATCGTGACTAAAAAATGTCTCTAGAGAATATATGAGATATTTATGAGCAATTCTTTAGGGGCTCCCCTTAAAGTTTGACCAAGTAAAACCCAAGTTTAGTTCATTTAATCAACAATAGCGGATTATGGCCTTGTTTGGTATATACTTCTGTAGAAGAACTTCTAGAAGATAAAAATAGAATGAATCAAAGAAGTCAAAAAAATGAATTTAACTTTTTCATAAGTTGAAATTAGTTACTTATGGAGAAGTTAAATGAGAAAGCTTTTGGAATAGGAGGACTACAAGAGGGGTGCTAAAAACAACTCCCAAAAGTGTATGAAGATGGAGCTTTCGTTGTTCCCACCCCCATTTTTGCTATTCCCACCCACTTGTGTTTTTTTTTTAAATTTCTTCTTTATTTTCCTTCACCCCTTCACCTAAGACAATTTTTAAACATGAACAATAATAAAAATAAAATAATAATAATAATTTTAAATGCTAGCTCGCATTGCATAATTGTTGAGTGAATTGATCTCGAGATGTTTTAATGTTAAGATTTCTATTGATAATATTGAAACATCAAAACCAAATCGTAGCCAATTTAACTAATACAACTAGTGCTTATATAAATTTGCGCCAAATAACTTCGACCAGCATAACTTTTTCTATAATTGTACTTGCATGTGTTAATTAGGTTTGATCTTTAATGAGTTGAAGGAGTCAAAAGTTGTTGGAAGCAAAAAATTGGAAGTATATATATATATATATATATATATATATATATATATATATATATATATATATATATATATATGATTTAATTAATATACACTGTTAGTGTAAAAAAGTTTTACACAAATATCTAATAGTGTGTCGTCACATCATTTAATGAATACAATATCTTATATGTTATTAAATTCAATAAATAATGTGTAAGCACATTATTGGATGTCTGTGTCTATATATATAATATGGTTTGAAAAGCAGCCAATTTGGCAAAATTGTAAATTTCGTTCTTAGAAGCTAAAGATCATGAAGCGCAATAAATTAGTTATCCATGAGCAAAGTTTGGTCTCAAATATATGAGTAACTGTGATTCCCTTGATCCCTTCTCTGTAGGTGTGACATGCATGAAATTATTTGTTAATTTTTCTTCAAAATAACATCACTAGCTTGTGGTAGTCTATCCTATATGCTATAGCAACAACCATAGCTAGGACCGTGCGATAAATTGTCCTCCAATATTAGTTTCCTAAGACCCTTATGCTACGCAAATTTTGATTGGAAGCTAGCTAGGCATTAAAATTTTGAATTAATCTACAGGATCTGATGCTTTATGGTGGTTAGGGTGAATATGTAAATAAATCATTTCATTTATAAAAATAGTTCTTAAAAATTATTTTTGTAAAACAGTTTTTAAAAACTAAATTGAACAAAATCATTTTAAAGAATAGTTTTCAGCTCTTTAAAATAATTAATTCAATTCGAATTAAATCAAATATTATATATATAATTTATTTATAAAACTATCACATATCACTTATATTTATTACGACAAATTATAGAGAAAGAAGCTGAAGACCCTGCATTTAAAATTCCATATAAAGGATTTTTTTTAATTTGTTAATAGACATGTAAAAATTGGAGGGGAGAATTTTGATTTGTCGCCCATAGAGGTCTTACTTGACTCAAACAGAATTCCCTCTAATGGAGGATACCCCTGGTCTTGCGCTAAAAAAAGACGGATCAAAAGCTCGTCAAATAGGTCTTTAGCTTATCAAGTCTTAATAAAACTTCATTAGTTTTGTATTAGTGATGATTATTATTAAAAAGTTCAATATATCATGGGAGACTTTCAATTTTTGGTTTGGAAAAATGCTAAATGAAATAAAAAAATTTGTATATTGACATCATTTATTTATAAAATTAAAATATATAACAATTCATACAACACACATTTTTTCTCCATCTCTTTCTATACCACACATCATTTATTACATCTCACATTTCTCTCTATTTTCTTTTTTTCTCTTTCATGGTTGTATATGCTATTCTACAATTTTATTGTATAACTAAGACATGTTTGTAGTGGTTAATAAAGTAAAAAATAGAAATAAGTATAATTTTGGATTCATAAATATGATTTAAAACTACAAGATGAAACCTTTTTTTTTTATGATAGGGATGATTTAATTTTTTAGGAAGGTCAATGATCACTTATTTAAAATATAATTCTGGAAAATTAAAGTTAGGTAAATATAACAGTAATTACATAAAATTATAACACTTTAGGTAATACACACTCAAATGATATAATATAAATCAATTGATATATGGTGTCAATATTTTACATTTACATTATTTAATATTTTTTTAAAAAATACAAAATTAATTAATTTATATTTTATAAAAATTTATTAAATAATATAAATATAAAAATTTGACAATTAATATATTAATGTTAATTCATGTTGTCCCCACACGTAGAAATAAGACTTAGTTTTTCAAGTAAGAGAATTGAGATCCTAAAATGTTTTATAAGATTTCAACTGTTAATTAAAAGTGATTTACTTATAATAAAATAAAATTTGAAATATGATTTAACTAGAAACCGTTAGATGATAACTATATTTTCTTCTAATTTATTTTCCAACTCTCTAGAGGATATGACGTAGAAGAGATAAGGACCTAGCCACCGCTTTTATTCTATTATTTAGTTTGAAAGAGTTGCCATCTCTCTTTTCTCAACCTTACTTTTTTGGATTCAAGTATTTATCAATTTATAATTAGAATGGTATAGTGTGGTCCTACAAAGGTGGCTTCATCAATTCATTATATGCGATCAAGCTGTCAAATTCTCAACCTAATCCTTACCTTGTCTTCTACTTTCGATTTCAAAAGTAATGTTATTTCGAGGGCTAGCTAGCCAATACGATAATATATCAATATATGGATATAAATAGTGCATCCTTTACCAACCTATACCAAACAACTATGACTTTACAGCAAATAAAGGAATGTATAATTATGATCAATATATATATAAACGTGAGAGACACTATAGTTCACAACTGATATAGTTTAGATTTTTGGCAAATGATGATAACTATATATTAAGAAATTAAAAATAAAAAAGTTTTTCATTATATTATCAATGTACAGATTTTTCGGTTTAAATTTATGATATCATACAAACTATCTAAATCTCTCACCATTAATCCAATTAATCCCGTGGTTTTTTATTTTAAAAAATCCTCGTGCTTATTAATATGAGTTTAATTAGTACGCACTGACAGTGTAAAAGAGTTTTACACTGACGTTTAATCATGATTCTTCATTTATATGACTTTTAAAATATTATTAATTAGTAAAGTCAACAAATTTATCATAAATCAATGGTTGTGATTAATCGTCTGTGTAAAACTTTTTACACTGTCAGTGCACAATCTTTTTTCTCTATTAATATATGTTATATATTTTAATAAAAACTTATTATTATTTTATCAATTTTTTCAGGACACTCCTTTATAAACTCTTAATTCTTTTATAAAAAAATACTTCACTTTGTGATGAAAATATTTCACATAAACATTTCTAGAATCCATGTGTCAAAATTATTAATATTTGCCCTTGGTGAATTCCTATAATTAGCCCACACAAATTATGATCAATTCCAAAAGATAGTTTTTTATAAGGTTTAATACCATCTTAAATTTTGGATTGATTTTAATCAACTCTAAAAAAGTAATTTATAGGATAATTAAACCATGATCAGGGATGGATGCAAGGGGGGTAAGGATTGGCCTTGGCCCCCTCCCTCACTATATTATATATACACTAATATAAAAAAAAATAAAATATTATCAATATATATGTAATAATTGAAAATAAATTAAATAAAATGATTGTAATATATTTAATTTTTATAATATAGATTTTATTTAATATTTATTATTGAAATTTAATCTTTTTAAGTGATTTCTATTAAAATAATTATGATACAAATGTTATTATTCATAAATTTTATAACATGAATGTACTATTAGGGATGGCAATGGGTACCCTCTGGGCAGGGTACCACCCCATCCCCGTATCCGCGTTTTAAAAAAAAGCCCGTAACCGCGCTCATACTCGCGTGGGCAGTAACTTTAGTGCCCGTCCCCATACCCGCTGGACACCTATATGCCCGTACCCGCGCCCGTTACCCGCACTTTTATTAAATAAATAATTAACAACTTACTAAAAAGTATTAATTTAAGAAAACTATATCTCAATTGAAAAAGTTACTCGAAGATCGTCCAAACATAATTTTTAAATATCAGTGATACAACAATTTAATTACATTCAAACATAACATGTTAATGTTCTAAAACACAACAAATGATCTAAAGTTCAAAATTTTTATTAAATATTACAATATACTTTCACGTCACACTATTTTATTGGATATCATGTGTTAGAATTCTTCAAGATCTATAAAAACAGATTATTAACACTAATTAGTCATATATTATAAAGTAAAAAACACAAATAGATAGTTATAAAAATATATTTTTAATTTGTAATATATTATATATATCAATTTTAAAAATATGTATAAATATATTAGATATTTTAATAAAATTAATATATCCCTATATATAATTATATATGATATTTTTTATTAAACAATTATACATATGAGTGCGGGTATGGGGCGGACTGGGCATCAAAGTGCCCCTACCCGCGCCCATACCCGCTTTGTGGGTTTTTACCCTGCCCATTGCGGGTAATTTTTGCGGGTACCCATAGGGCTTGGGCTCAATTGCCATCCCTATGTACTATATGTATAACTTAAATAAAATATATGGTGAATTTGATTACTATTTAATATTTATTATTAAAAAAATTTTTCGACCCCCTTTCTATGAATTCTAGATCCGTCCCTGACCATGATCCCACTTCAAACTAATCTCTATGCCATGATGTAAAGTGCCCGTTTGGTTTAAATTTTCAACCTTCCAGAATCAATTCTGCAAAATTGATTTTAAACTATTTTCGTCCAACGTAATTCGTAAAGCGTGCATCATCCATTTCAACCATTCATTTCTAGAATCAATTCTACTCAACTGTAAACCAAACGGACCGAAAGTATATGAGTATTAGGTGGCAATAACTACCAAAATTGATTCAAAATGTGTGACAAGATGTAACATGTGAGGAAGTGCATGGGTGGTTTAGGTATATAATTAGTTATTTATGTGGATTGGTTTGACCTGCTTTGATTATGTAGATGCACATGTTCGGTAGCTTTTTTTTTTTGTGCATGATGATGAAAATAATGAGATAAATGGAATCTTTTGTTTACTATAAAATAAAATAACTCGTTCCTCACATCCTTGATAATTCCATATTTGACTTCTCTAATTAAAGTTAATAGTTTATTTTAAAGAGTGAAGTAAAAATCTTGAACGTTAATGAAAAAGTTAAAAGAAATATTTTTTTTGGTAAATTCATGGTTTAATGGTTAACCATGTGTTTTCATATAGTACTAGCAATTGATTTTTTTTTTTTTATTTACATGGAATGCAATGAGATTTAAACCTAAAACATCTCATACTAAATTACCCAAACCCCCATCACTAGGCTAACCTTAGCGGGTAGCAATTGATTGTGTTTTGCTAATTAACTGAAATTTATTATAGTCAAATTAAATCCAATAATTGCATTGTAACTATCATATCTATTATAATCTATAAAAGCTGAATTGCAGAATCTCGCGATGACATGTCAACTCTATTGTATTCTCTCATTTTGCCATCTCAGCATTTTGGTTGAGTTGTTATTGTGTGCATCAATCTCTTAGTTTCTCTTAGTTTGTGAGTTGTAACCTTTGGTTTATTGAAATGAATAAATACTAGGAGTTACAACATAGAAATCACCATTATTCACATTATTTTCCATTTAATCTCCTTTGTTAGTTATAATAAAGAAAAATTGAAATATTTTTACTGATATATATATATATATTATACTTAATATTTCAAATTAAAATTTAAAAAGTTTGTAAAACCATTTATTCATCTGTATATATCTAGTTTATCATTAAAGAGGAAATTCAAGCTTAAACCATTCGTTATCCCCAATTATAATTCGTGGCTACTTAATATACATTTAATTATGGGAAATAAAATTTTAAAATCTCATTTCTAGATTGTGGGAGATGTGAAAGAGGGAGATAAAGAAAAGAAATGAAAAGAGGGAAAGTAAAAATAATTGATATGGTGAAAAAAAAAAGAGATAAAAAATGTGAAAAGAAATGTAAAAATATGAGTAAGGAAAAAAAATTTAGTACTACACTACTATTGTAATTATTGATCAGTAGGAATTTTTCCTTATCTTAATAAATATCTCAAATGTGATTATTTTTTAATTTTTTATTCAGAAAAGATGAAGAAAAGGAAAATCTAACAAGGCGAACTAGGAACCTTCCTCACGCAAGATCATAATAATTTGCAGCGTCCATCAATTGACTCTGGTGTCGTTTTTTGCCACATTGGTTTGGCTAGGTTTTGGTCACGTACATGCATATCATCAAATGTTCCAAAAGCTTACCCAATTTATTCAACGGTCAAACTTGGAAAATAAGAAAAAAGCTGTGAAACTTATCAGAATATAGAATATGTCGATTATTCCCTTCCCTAGATACACACACAAAAAAAAAAGATTAAATTCATACTTGGAACCCCTTTAAGTCTTAAACTACCTATCATTAAAGAATTTGAGCATTGCTATTTATCACAAAACATTTAAATATTTTATAGAAATTATATGATAGATAAGTCCATTTAAGTTATGATGACCACAATTTAAAAGTTGAAAAAGATTGTGATTACAATCTAAAAGTGATATAGATGGCCATCACAAGTTGATGTGTATATACACTTGGCGTTTCTTAGGCACGATATTGGCTCACGATAAAAAAAATCTTTCCTAATCCTAACACCGCTGTTCATTAGTTAGTGTCTTTACCAAGAAATTAACTTGTAGTTTGATTCAACTAACAAATCCCTTCCTTTCAGCAATATGTATCTTTTTGCTTGGTTTTTCCGTATTTAAATTTATTAAATATAGTTGCTTGCCATTAACACATCACAAGAATTTTTTGTATATGTATTTATAAAATTAATTGTATATTTAGATCAATGTTTATAAACTGAGTTTATAGAATTGATTTCATTTAAATGTTTATAAACCTGATTTTATAGAATTAATTTAATTTAAATGTAAGTTTAAATTGATGTGATTTATATTTAGAGGTAAAATCAATTTCGAGTTTCAAACCCCTTTATTTCATCTTTAAATGTATTTATGGGTATTTTCCAAGTTCATCCAAACATGTTGACATTTTATCACATTTAACATTTCTTAGACTTAGTTTGGATACACTTCTGTAGAAGTATTTCTAGAAGAAAAAAATAGTACTAATAAAAGAAGTCAAATGAATTCAACTTCTTCCATAAGTTGAAATGATCTACTTATGGAGAAGTTAAATGGGAAAACTTCTGGAGAAGTTGAGTTGCAAATACTAATCTCAACTTTTAAAAGAAATTGATTTCATTTCACCTTCTTGATTCATTGTATTTATTCTCTTAGAAGTTCTTCTGAACAAGTTTATCCAAACTTGATAATGCATTTTAGTTTAAAATTATCATATTCAATTTCAAGGCATTCCAAAATAGTTACCACACTAGGTGTTAGACACTTTGTATACTTTGATCATACCCCTATCTGTTTTACAGAGTTTCTTTCACTTTTATTTTTTTAGGATTTTATTTCTATACTGGTACAAATGGTAACAACAGAATAATTAAATGAATAATATATAGTTTCATAACCGCGTACCATATAACTTTTGAAACTTACTTTATTCCATGTTTGTTTTGTATGATTTTCATATCTCATGTGTTAAATGAGCTAATGCCACTTGCCAATTTGTGAAATGTACTTTAATCTTCCAAGTCAGAATTTATGGGAAAAGAATCTCAATGCAGTAGGTAAGGGCAGGCTTTAGAGAAGGGAGACAATGTCAATAACAACTCTCTTTCTTTCTTTATTTAACTACTCACTAATTTTTTATCCAAATAGAGAAGTTGGTGACATAGTGAATGAGGAGTTGGCACTATATATAATCCCCTTCCATTGCCTTTTGTTGTCATTGGCACAAACTCTACTACTTATTACAACCTTTCTCATAAAACATTTTGATTCAGAGAACAGAGAAGAAGAGGCTCTAGACATGGCTACAAAAATGGTAGCTTCTTTTTTGGTTCTGCATCTGGCTTTTCCCACTGTGTTTGGAACAGACTATAATGTTGGTGATGACAATGGATGGAGCCAAGGGGTTGATTACAGCACCTGGACTTCTGGGAAAACATTCAAACTTGGAGATAATTTGGGTAAGTTTCCTCTGCTTAATTAACACTCCATTTAATGCTTTTGTTTCTAGTGAAATTAACAGTGTACATAAACTAGTAAAACAGCTAAAAACATGTAGCTCAAGTTGTCAATTTGCAAGTTAAATGTAGAATCTGATGTTCTCTAATGTAGTTTCACTTAATTATATTTAAACTTATGCATTATTAATTAACTTCTTCTACCAATTGAGTTATTTAAGTGACTGTATTATATCATGTGTGTGTTTGGTTTATTGGTAACACAATTTCCAATGCAACTTAAAAAAAATATGTCATAGTTTTGGATGGGGTGAAAGTAGAAATAAACATATTGTATATCATTTATGTGTCTTGTGGTGACAGAGTATGCAATAAATAAAAAAAAAAAAAAAGAGTATACAATAACTAGTGATCTTACTGTCCTTTTCTTTTTGTTGCTTCTTGGTCTAAAACTTCATACCAATGATACCATCTTAAGTCTTAAACTATATGGTATTCATAAATTATGTAATCTGATAAACTGTAGAATTTGATACAATATTTGGCAGCTCAACATAAGACAAATAAACTAAGAGTATGACAATCCTCTGTTTAATATCTATTCTGCATTAAGGGAAGCTGACAAATTTGTTATGGTTTTGAAAAACAGTGTTCAAATATGGCTCTCTCCACTCAGTGGATGAAGTTAATGAGAATGACTACAAAAGCTGCAGTTCAAGCAACTCCATAAAAAGCTATAGTGATGGAAACTCTAAGGTTCCATTGACAACAGCAGGCAAAATGTACTTCATATGCCCTACCCCAGGTCACTGTGGTGGAGGCATGAAGCTTGAAATCAATGTAGTTGCTGCTAGCACCACCCCAAGTGGCACCCCACCAACAACTCCAAGTGGCAGTCCACCAACCACCCCAAGTGGCAGTCCACCAACAACTCCAAGTGGCAGTCCACCAACCACCCCATCTTCTCCCTCTGAGTCAGGAACTCCACCACCACCAAAGCCTAGTGGAGCAGTCACTGTTTCAAGTGGCATCACCCTTTTGATGGGGTCTATCATTTTGGGTTTCATTATGGGCTAGGGAAGAGACAGTGCTATTCAAGTACTTAATTAATATGTTCTTGCTTTGTTGAATTTGCGTGATGATTTTCATTTAATTTGAGATGTATATCTGATCTTGATGTGTATCACCCTTTAATTTATATAAAAAAAAACATTTCTTTGACTTTTTTTTTTCCTCACAATACCTGTCATGATGGTGATATTTGATGTGTACAATAATCTCTTGCTTCATTTTGTTCTTAGTTTGGCAATAAATTAATTGAAATTGAAACAATAGTTCACTACACCTCCAAGTTAAACATCAACACAAGACCTTGCTGATCAATGCATTTTGGGTACCTAAAAATATATCCTCTTGTTCAAAAGGTAACTATTCTTTCAAGGAAATAAATTTATAGCATGTTTGTTTGAACGTTGTTATAGTGAAAAATCATGGTTTCGCAGAATTGATTTTAAATCACTTACATCCAACGTGTTTTATAAAACGTGCATAACTCATCTTAACCATTGATTTAGAATCAATTATACTCAATTATAAACCAAATGGACACTTAATCATCTAATTATATTCAAGGTTTTAAATCATGGTTACAATAGTAGTTATTGTTGATGCACTCGTAAGTTTGATCATTAAAATCTCAAAAATCATGATATCAATTGCAATTGCAAACCACTTTTTAGAACCTTAAAAAATGTGACAACGTGGTTAAATGATTCCGGCCGGTCCTAGTATTTGGATAAACACATGTTGGTTAATTAATGAATGCATTTAAATTTGGATTAAACTCACTTAAACTTTAAATATATCATTTTTAAATGTTTTACTAATCACCTAATAATGCATTGGGTTATTGGCTCACAACACAACTGGCATCGAATCATTAACAATTTTTTAAATTGCAATAGATCAACGACTACTACCCTTATCTCACCACATGCTTATCACTTAAATTTAGCTCAACTGCCTCCACGGTCAATTATTGATCATTATACTTTGATAACATTATTTATCTGGCAAAAGTTTAATATAATATATAATTGTATTAATTAATGAATGATAGTGCAAATTAAATATTGCCATTAATCAACTCAAAAGTTATTGAGATATGTTGCGTGCCTTCATTCTTGGTGTCATATGTGCAAGAAAGATAGAGCCCCAAAATTTAAAATGATAAGAGACACCTGAATATATTATATAGTGTCGATTTAATTTATAGATGAGTAAGATTAATTTTAGAATTAATAATTAATAATGAATAATGTATATTTTATAAAAACACATTTAATGGAAGTGAATTAGTTTAAATCACTTCTATGAAATTAATTCTCGCACTTCTAGGCATGGCAACGGGGCGGATCGGGGGCGGGTTTTGCTCTCCCCGCCCCCGCCCCCGTGAAAGTCGGTTCGGGTTTAAAGAGAGCGGGTATGGAATTATGAAACCCAACCCCGTCCCCGTCGGGTTCGGGGAAACCCGCGGGTATTTCACCTTCTTTATTTTTCATTTTTTCTCTATTTTTTATAACTTAAATATATGTTTTTAAATCAGTTATATATATATATATATATATCTAATATACTCTAATTCAAATAACATGTAAATATAAACAATGATAATCCTAAAAAAATAAGAAACTTAATAACTATCTTATATTTTAAGGAAAATATATAAATTTACCTTTACTATTTAACTATTAGTATATTAAAATTATTTAATTATTATGTCGGGGCGGGTTCAGGTTCGAGGGCGGGGTGGGTTCTTACACCCCCAAACCCTCCCTCGCCCCCGTTAAAAGCGGGACGGGGTCGGGGTCGGGTTTTAGTTAAACCCGGTCAAAGCGGGTTTTCCCTGTCAAAGTCGGGGCGGGGGCGAGTCTATACTTGCGGGTTCGAGTTTGTTTGTCATGCCTACGCACTTGGGGCGGGGGCGGGTCGATACTCGCGGGTTCGGATTTGTTTGTCATGCCTACGCATTTCTGGTCGAATTGTCAACTCCAATCAAACACTAGGTCACTAGCTCAAAGTGTGGTTACAAAGAGGAACTTGGTTTCTATAACAATAATTAAGTCAACCAGTCCAGTCCAGCATATCATAATATATTATTTGTTTGAGAGAGAGAAGAAAATAGGGAGGAAGAAAAATAATTAATGAGACTCACATCAAAATTATCTTCTAATGAAGAGAAAAATACTAATTTTGAGAAAATAATTTCATCCTATCTAATTTTATCTCTTTCCTTTATTATGAAGCTCACTTAATTTTTTATATATAGAAACTCACTTAAATTGTTTCTTATTTTGTAATAATAAATGTGTTATTACATTAATTACTTTTTTCTTATCACTTTTTCATTCAATTAAATAAATAATATATAAATCTATCATCTTTAATTTTTTTCTCTTCAATTTTTTAATCTATTTTCTCATTTTTACTCCGCATCTAAACATAATATGGCATTAACGAGAATATAACTTAGCACGTGTTTAGTTTAACATTAGAACGTGATAAAATCACGTTTACAACGCTACAAATAGTTGTGTGAGAGGTTCAAACTTGAGTTTGGTCCTTCTCAATATTAAATCAAACACACGTTTACTCGCCAAAAAGTCTATAACTTTTGAGGACTTAAATCTCTCTATGATTTGAGTGTGATGTGTTGATTTTTTATTTTTCTTAAGTGTTGATGCTGAAATTTCAATTTTTCTCCAAGTCACTTTTTTTTTTTCATCTCCTCACCAAATGGTCGCACTTTATTAACGAAAAAGAAAAATCAGTCCTTGAGTATTATTCAGTATTCTCCCCCTTTATTCAAAATTTGATAATTTTCTCCTTTTAATTTAGAATAGTTTTTAAAATAGGGAAAAATATTAGCCATACAAATTAGGAGTTTATAGTTTAATGGAAATGGTATGTGTTTAGGTGTGTATTTAGTTTGACGTTGAAACTAGTCAAACTTCTAACGTTGTAAAAGTTAGTTTAGACGATAAACGCTAAAACAAAAAATTGAAGTAAGAGGATTGAAAAAAAATTTCTGATTAACAAGTAGAAAAACAGTACAATTCATCCAATATTGGCTTTACAAATCGTCTATAATATCGGACTTGTTGTACATTATCTTTCGAGAATTTACTTTCCCACCCCACTTTTTTCTATTCCACCCTCTTTTTTTTTTTCATTTTGGAAAATTACTTTCCATAATTAAATTTAATAAAAACATTTCACCTTCTAGAAATTAATTTTTGAAAGTGTATTTGTTGAAAATACTTTCAGAAATTAATTTTTAAAAGCAAATTTGTGGAAATTAATTTCAAAAAATATTTTCAACATAAATTTGCTTCAGAAAATTATTTTTTAAAAATGTAAAATTTTGCCATTGAAATTTTCAATCACTAGAGATAAAAAATTTCCATCTCCAAACTATCACAAGTACTAAAAACCCAATTTTGAGAAGCCTCCAAATTATTAGTCATTAGAGACGTATAGAAGAGGGGAAAGAGAATGAGGGAGGAATAATGTGGTGGGTGGGGAAGGAGAGGGAGGGGAGGCATTTTTACCACAACAGGGCAGAAAAAAATTTTAATTACCATATTAATGTGCAAAAAAATATATTTATCAAGATGGGGTAGTTTCGGACACGGTGACAAGAAGAAACGCTAATTGGGTTAGTGTCTCCTGAAGCGCTCAGTTAGCGCTTCAAGAGACGCTAACCCAGTTAACGCCTCTAGTATATTTTTAAAAAAAAATTATATTACCGGGGGTTTAAAACCCCGTTCAATATTTTTGTTTTTTATTCTTTACATTACCGGGGGTTTTAAACCCCCGTTAATAATATTTTTCCTTGTCATTTGAGGTGAAAATTTTTTGTCCTTTACATTAGCGGGGTTTCGAACCCCCATTAAATGAATGCTATTTTTTAAAAATTATTACCGTTGCACAATAAAAGGATAATAAAAAAGATAATAAAATTATTATGTTATTAAAAAAGGATAATAAAATTATAGGAACAAGACTGTCTCCCTGGATAATAAAATTATTATGTTATTAAAAAAGATAATAAAAAAGGATAAAATTATTATGTTAGTAAAAAAGATAATAAAAAAGGATAATAAAATTATTATGTTATTAAAAAAGGATAATAAAATGATAGGAACAAAACTCTCAGTTAGCGCCTCTTATTAAAATTATCATGTTATTAAAAAAGGATAATAAAAAAGAAAATTAATGTGTGAGAAAAAAATAAAATGATAAGAAGAGGACCGTCTCCCGTGATTCATAAAAAAACACGACAATAGAAGTTAATAAATGAAGATATAATTTGATAAAAAATAAAAAAAGAAGTAAAAAGGATAATGCAAAAAAGAAAATTATTGTGTAAAAATAAAAATATAATAAAATTAATTGAAGAATAAAAAGCTCATAATAAAAATGGAAAACAACTATAAACATAAAAAAGACGCATGCCATTTTTTTATCATATAAAAGACGCATAGGTCTTTTCTTGTGCAACAGTAATATTTTTAAAAAATACCATTCATTTAATGGGGGTTGAAAAGCCCCGCTAATGTAAAGGACAAACGGAGAATGACAAGAAAAAAAATTATTAACGGGGAACCCCCGGTAATGTAAAGAATAAAAAACAAAAAAAGTTAACGGGGGTTTTAAACCCCCGGTAATGTAAATATTTTTGAAAAAATATATACTAGAGGCGCTAACTGGGTTAGTGTCTCTTGAAGCGCTAACTCAGTTAGCGCCACTTGTTAAAATATACAACAAGTGGCTCTAACTGAGTTAGCGCTTCAAGAGACGCTAACCCAGTTAGCGTTTCTTCTTGCCACCGTGTCCGAAACTACTCCATCTTGATAAATATTTTTTTGCATATTAATATGGTAATTAAAATTTTTTTCTGTCCTGTTGTGGTCAAAAAGTCGGGAGAGGAGTTTTACAGGGATAGGGGTGGCTGGTTAGGGGTAGTTAGGGGAACTAATTAAATTTTTAAAAAAAGGTGGGAAAAGAAATTCCCTTATCTTCCTTTACTCGTTGGGCCCAATTAATGGCTTGCGGGCTTGCGGCAAAAATCTCTTGCTTACAGAATTTTGGGAGTTGTTGTTAACACCCCTTTTGCTATTCACACCTCTAATAATGTTTGTAACTTTTAAAATTCTCACTCTATCCCTCCCTATCCCACCTCCACCACCACCACCACCACCACCTCCACCTCTGCCTCCCCAACCCACCTCCACCTCCCAACACCCCCCATAACTCTATTAAATTTTTTTCTCTTTAAAAAACACTTCCGGAAATTAATTTCCAGAAATTTCCGAAAAATCAACGATAAAAATAGCTCCGAATGTATATTTTTGGAAATTTTCGAAAAAAAGTGGCTTCCAGATGTGTATTTCTGGAAATTTCGGGAAATATATATATTTACAAATTTTCACTTTTAGAGACGAAACATAATCCGTCTCTAAATCAGAGACAGAATTTTTCCTCATTTATGTGATAGGAAAATTTCCGTCTCTGATTTTGAGACGGATTCTGTTCGGTCTCTAAAATAGAAAATTTGTAAAAAGATTAAATTTCTGGAAATTACCGGAAATATACATCCGGAAGCCACTTTTTTCCCGGAAATTTACGTCCCGAAGTGCTTTTTAAAAAGAAAAAAAATTGAGAGTTATGGGGGGTGTTGGGATGTGGAGGTGGGTTGTGGAGGTGGAGGTGGAGGTGGTGGTGGTGGTGGTGGTGGTGGTGGAGGAGGAGGAGGTGGGGTAGAGAGGGGTAGGGTGGGAAATTTAAAAGTTACAAATATTATTGGGGGTGCGAATAGTAAAAAGGGGCGTTAAAAGCAACTCCCCAAAATTTTGTGATTGAAGATTTCAACTCTAAAGCCAATTGACAAAATTTATGCACATTTTATCGATCAAATGGGCTGACTTATAAAAATATAGGGCTCAGACCTTTATTTTAAAAGCTTGAATGATCATGGGGATTTTTAACTTGACACAATAAAGCCCGTAAAATCTTATAATAGCCCGCAAAACCCACAAAAAATCCCGCAAAAATGTTGGGTTTGTGTCTTTATTTAGTAAGAACAAATAACTCCTAAGTTTTTTAGCCCGGCCCACATCGAGTCGAGTTAAACTAGGCCGAGTAACTCGAATTGATATTTGATAGCTCTAGTTTAAAGTGTTCGTGGAGTTCTAGCAATAGCAATAACATCCAGTAGCTTGTTGGCATTGAGATTGGAGGTAGCTCGCAGGTGGAGTGAGTGAACCAGGATAATTGGCTGAGTGCTCTTCTATCCCTTAACTTATTATATTATGTTTATTCTAACAAGAAGAAGGAATTTGAACTAAGTTTTTATAAGCAATCTTGTGAAAACTATTTACGAAAATTTCTCTGCAAACCTTTGTCTGAAATTTTCAAACAAAGAACAAAACTTCAGACACCATCTGAATCACTGTTTGAAAGCCTTCAGAATTCAGTTTGCGAAAAGGTTTCCATAAACGTTTAGTTTATAAAAATACTATTCAACCTCTCATTCCAGTGTTTTATTGTGTGTCCCTACAATATATATATTACTGGAAGAAACGTAGTATGGGACAGTTCATGTTTTGATTGTATAAGACTTGGAATTAATGCCTCTTATGCTTTATTTTTAATATATTAATTTTATTAATTTGTTTGTAAAAAAAACTCTAACAATTGCATTAGTATGACTTTTGTATTTATAAGCTTTAATATTTCTAATAAGAATGATATAATTAATAACCTATGTGTTAAGAAAAAAATATAACATTCTCTCTTTATTTGTACGTATTGGAAGTCTTAGACAAGAAGATGTTTTACCAATAAAAGTAAATAATAAGAGATAAAAATTATAGTTAATTTTTGTGTAACGTCCTAGTTCCGAAAATCTAAGATTTATACTGAATGTAGGGAATTATTTTTCACGACATTAACAATATCAATAAACATACACGATTTTGCTTAAATAATTCAACATTTACTTAAAAGAAAATCAAAGTAATATAAATACATGATGTGCGCGTGGATATTACAATACACGTGTCATAGGCAAAATAGAGAAGCCCAACATAGATAACACATGTACTAAATATCCATCAAAAGAATACAATATCAATGTAATAACTATCTCAAAATAAAAGAGTACTAAATACATCAAAAGTATAAAGTCTCCAAAGCTCCAGCTCCCTCATCGGCCGTCCTGAGGGGTCCCCTGTGCATCTAAAATATAACCACAAACATGTGGTGAGACTAGTGTCTCAGTGAGTATAACCATGCATGTAAGCAGTGTAGGGAAGACAAGCAGATGCGATGCAACAAACACAAATTAATACATACGTGAACTGGCTAAACATAACTCATTAAGACACATGACTGCACATGGCTTGCTTTTAACCCGACAGAAGGGGTCTTATCACTTAACTGGGCTAGACATGAGTTCAAACTACAAGGAACGTCTCCCTTGGGAACTAAAACTCGCCATTAATTGGACCGAAGTCAAATCTTAATATATGATTAATTACGCCGAAGGCAACCTTGATTAACTGGGCTGAAACCAAACTTATTTCCATGTTTTCTAGACCAAAGTCAAGCTTGATTAATTTAAAGTTTACTAAACCGAATACAAATTCATTTTTTTTATCTAACTGGGGCCAAGGCCCAAGAGTCTTTACTTCTACATGACTATTATAATGGAAAGCACAAACGTTCATGGCCAAAACAAGTGTATGGGAAAAGCACTAAATTACAACAACCTAACTCATGCTCCTAAGTACATCCAACCGTACACTAGGTACAAAATAGAAAAACATACAATCAATAAACCACATACAAGTCAAAGAAAAGGGAGTAGAAGTTTAGGGATCATTGGGGAGTGATTCAAGGAAAATGGGTGGAGGTGTGTGAGTTATACTCACCTAAAATAGCTCTAGGAGGAAGATGAAGTGAGGTGTTGAGGGGTGTGGATGAGTCAATCTCCTTCTCTTTCTCCAAGCTTGGGCGAGCTCCTCTCTCTAGACTCTTTTTCTAAGAAGTGGGAAAGGGAAATAAAATGAGGGCAAAGCCCTAATGAATTTATTTATAAAAACTGTGTTCGCTTATTCTCGCTCAAGTGAAAAATTCTTGCTCAAGCGAGACTTTTAAAAGTCCCATAAGAACGCGTTCTCGCTCGAGCGAGAGCCTCTCGCTTGAGCGACAACCCTCCAGAGAGTACCCCCTCTCTAGACCTTTCTTGCTCAAGTGAGGTCTTTCTCGCTTGAGTGAAAATCTTCCAGAGAGCCTGCCAATCCTGGATCATTCTCGCTCAAGCAAGACTATCCTTGCTTAAGCGAGAATTGTCCAGAGATCACCCCAAACTCTGGAGCATTTTCGCTTGAGCGATAACATCGTTAACGATTTTTTTCCTCTTTCTGATTTTCTTGCTCAAGCGAGGTCCTTCTCGCTTGAACAAGAATGCTCCAGAATTATCCCCTTAAATTTAGTTCGAAGCTCTCTTTTATCAAACTTCTTTTATAAAAACCTCCCACACTTCTAATTTCACTTATAAAACCATTTTTCATGAAATTTGGAATGTTACATTTTGGGTAAAATATATTTTTGGTCCCTGTAAAAGGACTGACTTTTATTTTTAGTCCTCGCAAATGATTTTTTTTTGTCTTACATCCTTACAAATGAAAATTTATTCAAATTCATCCCTACCACTAAAATCTTTGTTAAGTTTGACTACACTTCTTCTCTTTCTTCTTCTCCTTCTCCTTCTCCCCATCCTACTACTCATACATAGAATTAGGACGTACAAATACCCCAAGCCAATCCATTATTGTTTATCACACACTCATTATATTTTTGTGATGAAGAAATCAGCCACAAGGGCTTCTCCTTAAACCCTACCACAATAACATCAACATCTATCAAGAGCTGAAAATCATCACTCGAGTTTTCCCACATAAATGCCATGTAATTCATGATCCCAGTTGCAGCCTCCAACCCAATTTCAATGGAATCCTCTTCCACATTCAAAGCCCACTTCATCTTTAAGTCCTTTGAAAAAATAGTAATTCTCGAACATTGTCAGAGACCTAGAACTCTAAGCCACATTGTTCTTTCCTAACACCACATGTTCGAAATCAGAGGCAGTGGATCGATCCCACATGGCCAAGACCTGGATCAAGTTCCAAGTAATGTTGCTCATTAAACATGTGACACCCTTCTACCCCAAACTCTTATACGTTTAATAAATTGAAGTGTAGAAAAGGTAACGTCCCACAATGGGTAAAAGGTTCACATAACTCTCTTATTGAAAACCTCATTAGTTCGAAAATAACTTAATTAAAATAAAACGAAACTCAAATGTATTAAAATACTCATGCAGCGGAATCTCCAAAAATATAAAAGTAACTAAACATCCTACTTGCTGTGCAAGGATTCCAAAACAGTTTACAAAAACCTTCCTAATTAGAAGCATAAAGAAAGAAACCCCAAAATTACTCCCTGATGTCACATATACCAGAGCACACTCCCTTTAATCAAAACTCGACACCAGTCGTGTCATCATCAATACCTGTAAAAATATCCACAGTATAACGGTGATGAAAAGAATACTACTCATACATACACATAGGAGGCTACCCTATCCTCACCCTCATATAAACAACATCATCATCAATCATACCACATACCCAAACATCAAATAGTCCATCAGATAATAATCACCTATAAATCAACATATAACTATTCATCTATATCATCATATAAGTCCCATACCATCATTCACCAATGGAATCACATACTCTATTTTCACACATAATACTCAATCATCATTAATACTCATAACATCATTATTTACTCAGTTTCATCATCAAATATATCACATATATACATCCATCATGCATACATCAAAACTCATCATCATCATATTATAACTCAATTCATCATTAAGTATAAATCATCATCACATGCACCAAAACTCATCAACAACATTATATAACTCAATACCATCATCGAGTATAACACATTATCATATGCACCAAAACTTATCACCAACATTATATAACTCAATACCATCATCGAGTATAACACATTATCATATGCACCAAGACTTATCACCAACATTATATAACTCAATACCATCATCGAGTTTAACACATTATCATATGCACCAAAACTTATCACCTCACCTACCCAAAGATCATGACTTGGAACTCCGCACAATGGGTGCACCTCGTCAATCACTCTAGTTAGTACCAAGATAGTCTACCGGTGTCACCACACACAATCCGATAGGTTGTACCCCCTCTATGGGCCCGCACAACGACATTCGACCCTAGGTTGCACCTCCTCTATGGGCCCGTGCATCGAACGCCCTATCTTGATCCCCTGAGTTGTACCCCCTCTATGGGCCCGCACAACTCAGTTCACCTCCTGAATTGTACCCCCTCTATGGGCTCGCACAATTCAAGTCTCATCACATATGCTCAAGGCATCTCTCCTAAGTTGTACCCCTTCTATGGGCCCGCACAACTTAGGTAACATCATCATCATTAGGTGATATACACCATCATCATTATCCTCATCATTATGCATCATCATGCTCATCATTAAACATCATCATCATAAAGTGATATACACTATCATCATTAACATCATCATCATATTCACTATCATCATTAATCACATTGCATATTATGCACACCAAAACATCATCAATCACATGGCATATTCACCAATCATTATGCACACCCAATCATCATCAATCACATTGCATATTCACCGATCATTATGCACACCAAATCATCATCAACATCATTAATCATCAACACCATAATCATAATAAAGCATTATCAAACAACATCAATCATCATCAATCACTTAGGATCTCAAAATCTACTCTGGTAATCGATTACCAACCTCTAGTAATCGATTACCAGAGAAATCGATTACCTGCAAACAAGGTCTCTGGTAATCGATTACAACCACCTTGTAATTGATTACCTGCAACCAAACACTCTGGTAATCGATTACAGCACCCCTGTAATCGATTACCTGCAAGAAATCTCTCTAGTAATCGATTACCACAATCCTGTAATCGATTACCAGCGAACAAACAACACTTCTGGACTACCCAGAACACACTGATCGCAGATTTCACGATTTCTAACACTTCTACATCACTCTATTCAACCTCTATTCGATCCTTTTCGATCAAACACCATTCATAATCATTAATATTCATCAAACTCATCAAAATCATCAATCTTTAACAGTTTTACATGGTTCTCCCATCAAAACCCCAAATCATTAAACCCTCATTAACCCATTTTCACTATTCTCTTTATTCTCATTCAATCTAATCAAGATTCACAAAGATTCACAGAATTAATCGTCAATCAACATGTTTTCATCATACTATACTCAATATATATATATATCAATTTCAAATTTAGAGTCTTAGAGGGTCTTATGGTTGCCCTCACTACCCAAGCACCCCTACATGCATATACAAGCAGCACCCTCTCCCCCACCGTACCTTAAGTGAAGATCGAATAACAGTAAGGAAGGCTCTTTCTTGATTCTTGATGACCACTCTGCAGCAACCTCCTCTTGAGACTTGGTTTCTCCCCTCCTTAGCGTTTCGCTCTCTGACGATTTGAAGAATAAGGATTAGGGTGAACTGATAACCCTCCGTACTAAAATGCCTATATGGGTTTGGGTCCATCCTCAACCCCCTTATCTTCTTTTTAAGTTTTAAACTAGCTTTATGGATAAAACTACTCATAATATTAATTCTATTATTATTTATTTATTTCTTCTACTTTATAAATTTAATTTAATTTAATTTTACTTAATAAAATTTAGTATGTTACAAAACACACCGAGAAGCTTGAATTCTCATAGGTTTGGTTCAATTTATGATCTGAAACGATGAATCGACTTGTGAGGTTTTCAAAATCAGGAGAAAAAGCACCCCATTAGTGCACATCGAAACCATGAGGCATGTTAAACTTGAAAACCATAAAAGAGCAGTTATAGGTGATTTCAGAGAGCGTGGAGGTGGTGTTGAACCACTATGAACTCTGACCCTAAATTGACAATTGGGTTGATTCAGGTGTAGTTCGAAGTAGGAACCCTATACGTGAAGAATTAACAATTTCATAAAGGAGGATGAGGAGGAGGAGAAGAAGAGGAACAAAGGGGAGGATATGTCGTTTACCTTAACAAAGATTTTAACAGCAAGGATGAATTTAAAAAAACATTCATTTATAAGAATGTAAAAGAAAAAAAAATAGTTGAAAGGACTAAAAGCAAAACTCGATCCATTTACATTAACTAAAAACTTATTTTACCCTTAACATTTTAATAACTAAACTTTAAGAAATTATAACGCTCTATTGTTTTAATCACTTTCTCATTTCCCTCGGTTCATATATTTATATAAATAAAAAAGAAGGCAATAATTCAACAAAAGGCGAAAAATAAAAAGGGCCAATTTCATAACAATTAAACATTGAAACACGAACGCGATCCGTGATTTATTTATTGATATAAGTTCATTTTCCATCAAGCATGCATAGAACTTGCAAACATAAGGGCAATTCCATGCATTTGACATTTATTTCAATTACTTTCATTCATGATGCCTAAGTTGTTGGAGTTCGGCTGAAAGGCATTGTAACAGTTTCAATAAATGGTCGTCCCCTTTTTTCCATCGATTTCTTTCTCAGACGCAGCTGCTTCTCCTCGTACAGCATATCAGCAAACCTTTATAAAATAAAAGTACATTAATTCCTCACAAAATTGTCATTTTTTATTAATTGAAAAACATAAAGAGTTGGGTTGGGATATTCATACAATAAATTTGTGTAATTAATATTTTGTAAGAAAATGCTAACCGATATTTTAAGGACACTTATTAAGGAATTAAAATTAGTAAATTTTTATTGGATTGTATAGCCTTTAATACGGTAATGCAATGAATACTGTGATTTTTAACGGAAATTGACCTACTGTATATGAATTATTAACCAATGTTGCTATGACATGCTGAATTCATATTTTGTATAACACATTATTTTTTCTTTATTTTCTTTTATTACATGATTATTAATTGATTGCTTCTATTTTCTAATCTCTCTTAATTGTACAAATATTTTCCAATTATCATATTCTCATAAATAAATGTAAACAAATTTTGAAGGATGGATATCAGTGTGTACACACCTTTCAAGAGCCTCAGCATTTGTAGCATAAATTGTTTCTTGCTCTGGGACAAAAGTAGTTACATTAATGCTGAAAACCGGTTGTTCCAGCAGGTTCTGTCCTACCTTTACAAGATTTTCCAGGTTTACTTCGGTAACATTATCAAGAGAAGCCATGGATGGATCCAAGTTATATTCCTGCGCATTGATAAGATTCATTTTACAGTTAACTAGTATGCCTGAAAGCTATAGACTTTTATATATGAAATAAAATAATCATATATTTAAAAACCATAATTAATTATTTACAAAGATATTTTATAGTCAGATTGATTTTCTTTATTACTATACCTCACACCTTTTCTGAAAAAGGTGTAAACAGACTTCTCCCTTTCTTTTTTTTTTTATATATATATATATATAGGGAATATATATCAAGTGAGAATACTTGTTTATTATGAGAAATGAGAACATTTAATAATAGCTGTTAGATTGTATTTAATGGTACTGATTACTTACTGAAATAAATTAAAATTATAATGATAAGAATATATAATGTAATAATTAAAATTATTATTTAATAATAATATATAATTAAATAAATTAAAATTATAATGATAAGAATATATAAAAAAATTATTAAAAATTACAAATCATTTGATGTCTGAATAAAATTTCCTTACACTAATAATGTATAAATATTAATTTTTAATATATTAAAAATTAAGAACATACAATATAATATTATCAATGAAAACACCCTTACATAATGTAATAATAATTTTAATATAATTTCCTTACATTGACGATGTGTAAAAATTATATTAGAAAATAATATTTATAGAAATTCAATGATGTGTAATTTTTAATATAATTTTTTATATATTCTTATCATTATTTTTAATACAATTTTTCATATATTCTTATCATTATAATTTTAATTTATTTAATTATATATTATTATTAAATAATAATAATAATTAGATTTCAAAAGAAAAAATTTACCTATTATTATACTTTATGATTGAATAATTATCCAGCTATGAGAAGATTGGCTCTTGGATAGGGGAGAAGAAAAGTGTGAGGGAAGAAAAGGGAAAGTGTCTAATTTTTTAGGGAAAAAGATATATATAAAAAGAAATAAAGGGAAAAGAATTTTAATTTATTTTAGTGAGTAATCAGGACCGTTAAATATAATTTAACGACTATTATTAAATGTTCCCATTTCTCACAATAAACAAGTGTTTTCACTTGATATGCTCTTTTTATATATATATATATATATATATATATATATATCATAAAACATACAACAATTAATTTATACACTCTCTCATATCACTCATCACATGCATCTCATATTTCTCTCTCTTTTCTTTCTTTTTTTTCTATTTCTCTCTTTGTTGTAAGGGTTGTTGTTATACAAACAACATTTCTCATATATATATATATATCACACTAATAAAGAAAATAAATGTGACTCTAAAATATTATTAATTGAGTTTAGTTAATATATACTTATAGTGTAAAATAATTTTACATGATTATCTAATGATGTGTTGTCACATCATTTAATGAGTATGACACATCATATATTATCAAACTCAATAAATGATGTAGTTACACATCATTGGATAACCATATAAAACTTTTTTATACCGTGTCAGTGTATATACATTAAATCCATATTAATTTATGATTTTTGAAGTGTCCATTTGGTTAATAGTTTACAAAAGTGAGAATCATTTATGAAAGTCAATATATATGCATGTGTGTATATGTGGGGATCCTCTTCATTTATATATTCTCAAAACCTATATATTAAAATAATATACCTGAATTCGAAGGTAGGTGTCGGAAGAGTGGAGGTCTGTGGCAAGGTAATTATGAGTCATGTCTGTGGCAGCAGTGTCATAAGCACCAACTGCAAGTCCTGATGCCATCCAAAATGCTGCTGTAAAGTTAACTGCAATTTCAGCATCATACCCTGTAGTGTTACTACTTCCACATCCTATAGACAACAACATGATTTTGCTATACTCCTTCTCTTCTTGTTGTATCACTTCACTCACAGCAGCCATCGCCTGCACATATATATATCATGTGAAAACTTCACTGAATTAATGTGTATATCCAAAATATTTGGCTCCTTTATTTTCAGAATTTTTTTATATTTATTTTCTATTTTTTATTTTAATTATTAAAATATTTTTAATTTTGATTATAAAAATATCATTTTATTTCTGGTAATTAACTTTCAAAGTTTTCTATAAAAACGATAAAAATAATTTTATATTAATTTCTTTATTTTATATATAAAATTCTTAAATATAGAATAAAACGAAAAAAAAAGTTGATATTTTTATAACTAAAATTAAAAAATAAAACATCTAAAACTTGAATGCTCTCTTCTCTAAGAGTAAACAAGCCCTTATATTATAATGATTTTTATATCATATTTCTAATTAGCAATAACTCTCACACAAAAATCTTTTAAGTTTAAATGGTTTTAAATTGCATCAACAAATCACATGTAATTGTGACTGCCAAGAAATTTTGAGTGGTGCAATTGTCTACAAACACACCAATTTGTGTTAAAGTTGAGAAATTGATGATCTTTATTAAAAGAAAGAAGGGCAGTAAAGATTGAACTCTAAAAACATATATATCATGTAATAAATTAATCAATTGTACCAAACTTAAATTATTAATTATATTAGGCGAAAATAATGTATGAATGAATTGTTTTTATATTATATTATTGTTTTGTTTAATTCCGATAGAAATGATCTATTTTTTCACATCCCATGAACAGTTTAGTTTATACCGGATTAGTTGCGGCCACACCACCATCAACCAAATTGAATTGAATACCATCATTCTCAAAGTAATAGGGTGGTAGATACGTTGGTGCAGCTGAAGTCCCAATGCATATATCTGACAGTTTAGCATTTAGGCTTGGAACTGTCTTCAGCTGCATGCATCAGCAAAATTAATTAAGTTAATTTTACAAATTAATTAAACAAAACAATATGGTAAATAAATAAATACTATATATAATCAGTTATATATGTTAATTAATGCTAACCTTGAAGTTTGAGAATATAACTGGATGCAATTTCTTGAGGTCAAAGGTTGGGATAACAACATTCGTCAATGTCTGATTCAGCCGTGTATCTTTCAATAACTCGTCTATTATATTATGTAAGAACTTGCCATCATACTTGGGACCCGGGTATGTAGTATTCCACCCACTGCATCAGAAAAATTACGCAAATATATACTTAATTCAACTAGGTAAAGCAAATTAAGTTAAAATTTTCCCTACTCATACTTTTACTATCTTTTAAAGTGTAACGATTATCCAATTAATATACGTAGTAGGTGTTGGCTGAAATTAATATATTAATTTCATATATAATATTGAGTTTATATTAATATATGTATACGGTCACTAATCGTAAAGAAATTTTACATGATCAATGACATTATTTATTGAATTTAATAACACATGAGGTGTCATGTGCATTAAATGACGTAGAAGTACAACATTGGATGTCTGTATAAAATTTCTTTACACTGAAAGTGTATATATAATTAACTCCTATAAGATTATAGATATTTAATTACCTAGTTTTGTTGAATATATAGGGACCGTAATCCTTGTAGAAGTCAACGATTTCCCCGGGAGTAAAGAGAGGAGTAGTAGGGTCATTTGGGTTTGGAGTGGTGAGCATAGCGGTCATAAGTCCTCCGGTGCTAGTTCCTGCTATCACATCAAAATATTTTGCTAGTGATGCATTTTCATCCTTCGCCTGCGCAATATTATTGCAATGTTATGAAAAAGCATGAAATTTTGAATATTGTATAATGAGTATACCCCAAGTATTTTTTTTTTAATTTTTCAAATTATTCTTTGAAGAACTCATTCAAGAATAAGCATATTAAACTTTTCATAAAATAAATCTTTAGTGTGTGTGTATATATATATATATATATAAATTCCTTTTGCATCACAAAATGAAGAGGGTGATTGTGTGTAATGCATATATTTGAGATGGAAAATATGCATTATATATAGGTGATTGATCACCTTAAGAGCCATTTCCAAGTAGTGAAGAACAACTGCTGGAACAATCCCCCTAATGCCACCTCCGTCAATGCTGAGAATTGTTATTGAGTCTCCATTGGGTGGAGGTGGTAGCTGTGTGTTAAATCCAGCAATTAGCTGACCAGCAAACACAAACACAAACAAAAGGAGCGCAGCCATTATTATTTTGTCTAAGTGAGAATATATAGATAGAGTGTTCACCTTGCATTATTCATTAGAAATGCAGGGTATTTATAGATAGCTATAGGCATCGAGTTGAAGGAAATATCAAGATTAAACAATAGCCACAAATATATATATATATATATATTTACAATGATAAGGGTTATTTTGATGGATACTTTCAGAGTGCATTGGCAAAAGTGGTATATAGTGCATTAGTATTTAACTATAAAACAACTATAATTCTTTATGAAATAGTTTGAGATTAGCAATGATAATCGTATCTAATTTTTGTAGTTAATTAATAACTATTTCATATCTAAATTGTTAAGCATCATAATTTAGCTATCAATTATTCATGAACATGCATTAGCCACAAATTTTGTTAGCTATTTTTATTACTTATCAATAACTCATAACTAGATATCAGTGCATATATTATGTACCACTTTTCTAGTGCACTCTAGAGTCTAGATAAAGTCTAGTCATAATATAATAAAATAATGTCCAATAATAATGTAAGACATGATAACATTTTAATACTATATAATATTTTATTGACATTATTTAAGATATCATATAAGATAATAAAATTTTTTAGTTAATGATACAATGTGTACATTAGACAAGATATAAATTAAAACTTTTTACCAAAAGAAATCTTAAAATATATATTATATTTGCCTATATGAATAATTTGTAATATATATTCTTTTCAATATATATTTTTATTATTATATTAATTAATTTTGTATGGATCTCACCAAATAGGGAGTGAGACTCATCATTTAAATAAAATCAACATTAATTTTACCTAATATTAATATATAATGAGTTATTGATATTTTTTATCTAACTTTATTATATTATATTAAATTTGGAGAAAAGAAATTTCCTAACATATCGAAAAGAAATTTATTAAAAAATAAATGATCCTGTTAACGAGTGTCCTATATATTGAGCATTGATTAAAGAATTTATATATAAAAAATCTTTATTAAAATTCATGACATTCATTGTTTGTATAACATTAAATATTTACACATTTCAATAATTTTTTTATTCATTAACTAGCGCTCTTAGCATTCTCCAAAAACAATCACACGCACATAGAGATTAGTAAAATTGATTTAAGAATCTAGATGTCAATGATAAATTAATGCATAGGCTTCTGTAGGAGCCCTAGATACGATACCCTAAAACTTATGTTTATCGTAAAGAAACTTACACATTCTATTTTTAGATATGAGAGATGTGGAGAAGAGAGATATATAGAAAGAAAACAAGTAAATGAAGAGAAAGAAAGTGAAATGTGTGATAATTGATGTGATGAAAAAGGAAAAAAAAGGTGAAAAGAAAAATAAAATGTAAAATAAAGTGTATAAAATGTGTGATTGTGGAAAAACCATTATTGTTTATTTATATATGTGTATGTACCTAGTAGTTTATGTTATAGTCTTATGTATTAAATAATGTTTTTATAAATAGCAATGTAATTAAAAGTACACTACAAGAAATTCGCTTATTAGTGTCGGCTATAAAGACGACGCTAATTTTCTCAACGTTAATACAATAGTAATGAGCAAACACGACCGTCGCAATTTAGCGTCAGCCAAATCGACACTATGCTGAAGGTCATCACAACGTGAATTGAACAAAAGACTGTTGCTAAGTTGTCACTAAGTAGTGACGACCATGGTCATCAAAGACGTTGCGTACGTCGGACCTAGCCGTCGCTAATAGCGTGTGTATGTAGTGTCGACTGTTAGTGATGGCTAGCCGACACTACCATTTATTTTTTTGATTTTTTTCATTTTTAAAAATTAGTTTTACGATTTTATATTTAAATTATTTTTAATTTTTGGATTTACGGTTTAATTTTTATAGAAATTTAAATTCTTAAATTTATTAAAAAAATTATAACATATTTTTAAACCAACAAAGATATCAATAAAAATTAATTATATAGACAACCATATAGAAAATAATAATATATAAAAATAATATATAATATTTGTATAAAAAGTAAAGTCATAATAAAAAAACTGGACTGATGGTGACGGCGTTGTTAAGGTGGACCACGACCATCATCGAGGGGTTGGTTATCTTGGTCGTCATCATAATGCGGGTGTGCTTGACTCACACTAGCTAGTAAAAGCCCTTGCGCGGTGGTTCAACACTGTTTGTAGCTGTTGCCGGAGCCATAAGAAGTCCTCTTCCAAGCGTGCATACATCTAATGGGCTTGTTTAGCCCTCTCATTATTATCTTGGTTGGATAACCTCCTACCTTAATGCCTCCGACTTAGCTGAATGATGAGACCTGTCACTAGTGCTGGAATGGGCCCAAGACTCCTAATGAGGCTGGTCACACCAGGTTGGATGTTGGTTGACAAGTCCCTTGTGCCATAACAGCGGCCCTGAGTCTTGCCACCAGTAACATTTATCCTTCCATATTTGTAACTTGGTGGACCCATCTATGATGGGGTTGTCCCCCATTTGTGACTCCACCTCACTCAAGCGATCCTAGTAATTTGTCTGGTGAATAGAGAAAAACTTATAATTAGTTAATTATTCTATTACAAATATATCAAATTATATAAATATCATTATTATCTTACATACATGTGGAGCCGGCAAAATGGGCTAGCCCGCCTGGCCCGGCCCGTCCAAACCCTTTTTTTATAAGGCTTGGGCACTAAAATCACTACAACATTTTAGGGTTTAGGCAACGCTTTTTTAGACAACATTTAGAAAACCGTAGCTGGAACACGGGTAAGACAATGGTTTTGCTAACTGTGGACTATTTCTTGGCCAAAAATTTCAGAATCATTCCTAAAGCACATAATAGACAACTCATTGTTAACCATAACCAGATTTATTACAAACCGTTCCCAAAAGTGTTCATATGCAACGACTCTGAACCGTAGATATAATAACTTTGACAATTATTATAAAACCGTTGTTATACCATTTATAGGCAACGTTTCAAGTCTATTTGATGCAACATGGTAAATTATGTGTGTTAAATTATTTTTCCTAATTGTTTTATATATGTTAAAAAGAGGCAGTAAATGAAAAATAAAGTTTATTAATTTAGGGTACCAGCTAAAAATTTCTAAGTCTTAAACTAATCAAAGAAATAAAATTTTTAGAAAATAAAACACAAATATTTACAAGTTCTAATCAGTTTAATATTAACACATGCTAAAAACTACAAACAACTAATTTTTTTACGGAAAAATCAATTAACATGCCAAAACAAATTAAATCCCTAAAACTAAAATTGACCCCCCCAAAACTCAATCATCAAAAGCGCGGTCTCACGGTCTCACATCCCTCTCATTCCCTCTTCATATTTTAGCCAAATCCCTAAAATCAATCCTTAAAACTAATTAGAAAGCACTGTCCACGGTCTCTCGGTGTCCATTCTGCACCTTCTGTCCGTCGTGCGCCGTTCGTCCACCGTGTGTCGTTCGCTCGTCCACTATGCGTCCTCTGTCCGTCGTGCACTATCTTCTCTGTGTGCCGCCCTTTCCTCTCGCTATTATGGATGTAAAAAAACCTATACTAGTGGATATCCGCTATGGGTACCGCATATTTATAAAATGGGTGGGCACAGATATTATATTATTAGTTCCGCGGGTACCGCATATTCATTAAAATATACTTTTTTTATTAAATATATTAAAATATTAAGATTTTTTATTATTTTATTATGATATATAGTTTATTTTATAATATTTTATGATGATTTTTTTAACATATTAACGCGTAATGATATTATAATATATTATATAGCATTTTCTCTCTTTCTTTTTATAAAATTAAAATTTTTAAATATTAATTGATACTCGTAGATATCCGTTATCCGCACGGATACCCGCTAATTTTAACGGGTATAGATACATGTAGTAACCTCTCCCGCCCCGCCCCGTTAACGTCCTTACTCGCTATCATTGTGCGCCGTAGTGTGCCCAGAAGATAGCTTGTCTCCTCTCGAATCACTTAGTGGACTCTCTCAGTTTCGCTTTCCTCTCGTCACCTACAGGTTAGCTTTCTCACAGTTGCTTGGTACTTCTTTCTCATTCTCATTTTAATGTGCATTTCAGATTAGGTTTTGGATTTAACTAGTGGGTGGGTTGCAAACATTCTGTTTGTTAGTGGTAATGAACAAATTTGTTAAAAAAATTAAGGAGCTGCCATGCTTTAAACTCATTACTATTGGAAGAGCTATTGTTGGTCCATCTACATTTTTTATCTGTACAGGGGGTTAAATTTCTGTGTAAAATGGTAGGAAGGATCTTATTATAGCAACATGAGAATGGACTAATATAAATCAAATTATTCGTTCTTATTAGTTTGCATCAAGTAGTTTGTTTTATATATTTTGGTTTATTAAAAATTCATATCTCTACAGAAACTAAAAATGAAATTCAATTTCTGTCAGCTTCTTTTGCCGGGTGAGAGTGGAGTTTACTAGTGCTTGGTCCTAAAACATTTAGTGTAGTTTTCTTTCATGCTTTAGCATTTCTGGAAGTAGGGTCATAAGTTCACGTGAGGGCTGGTCTTCGCCCGTTGACATATTGTTGAGTTTAGAGACTTTTATTGAAGTGCAAAAAGTTATTTATTGACAGGATTGTCTAGAGTAAAATGTTGTGTTATGGATTTCATCTCCAAATGCTGATGTTTGTGATTTCTTAATTATTTATTTTTCACTAAATAGTAAAATGAGGATCATTTGTCAAATTAATGTTATTAATATTGACTAGCTAATAGACAATAGAAAGATTGAACTAGGAATTAAAATTCACTTGTATAATTATGTTTATGAAACTAGTATTTTGAAGATCTGATGGGTGTGAAACTCTTTGGGAGGGAAGGAGGACTGTGAAACATTAGGACTATGAATTCCTCATAACCCTTTTCTTGAAGCAAATGGGAAATTGGGCTTTAGAAAACTTTAGAAGTAAAGAAAATCAAGTGAAAATATTGTTCATATAAATACTCCAACCAATACAAAATAAGTGGTTACACAGACTTCTAGTATAACATAACATTTTTCTATCATACACACTTACAACGGGCTTAATTTTTTTCCCATTGATTTGATTTTACTTTTGTCTTACTTACCTGGATGAAAAAGGGATGCTTCCTTATCTGAATGAATGTGCATCTTTTATCAGCTCACAACTGACTCATTCATTAATCCCTATTTTCATAAAGGATAGATTCCCAAGTTTTATAGTGAAGTATGTTTTTATTCTAAAGGATAGAATTCTTACTATCCCCAACTGGCACTATTCTTTCTTTTCATTTGGCTTTTTTGTTCTTACTATCCCCAATTGTCACTATTCTAAAGGATAGAAAATTTTCTGCAAAAATTAGTAATGGCGCCAATAAATTAAGCAATGGCAGGCTTCTGTATTCACTTTGAAGGAGGTTCACCTTATATATGCACATTATATCGACTGGGAGAATTGCCTATTGTCTTACTTTTTAAATTTTGTATACTTCAAGAACTAACTTTGATTCCTTTGATGCACTACAAGAAAAACAGTAATTAGCGTAGGCCAAAAGCCCACGCTAAATGGGAAAAACGGACGCTAAACAGCAAATTAGCGTAGGCTTAGCGTCGTTGTAGTGGCCCCCGCTAAAACGTTGGAAGCAAAAATTTGTGTCCAGGCCGACGCTAATTAGCGTAGGCCAGCCCACGCTAAGTAGAAGCCAAGAATTAACTAGAATGGTCGACGCTAACGATAGCGTAGCGTAGGCCTGACCTACGCTATATTTAGCTGGGGCCTAGCCAACGCTACAATTAGCTAGTGCCTGGCCTACACTAAAATCAGCCAAGGCCTAGGTTAGCTAGGGTCTGACCTATGCTAATATTAGCCAAGGCTACATTAGTTAGGGCTTGGCCTACGCTAATCAATTTTTTTAATAAACCTACTTGTTTTTATTAAACCATATATTAATCTATAAAATTTGTCATATAAAATCTGCCAATGAATTTAAACACAACAATATACAATCTTTAACATAACAAAATAAATAATATATTAACTAAAGTAACAATTATAAATAATCACCATCCATAATAAAGAAAATAATATATTAACTAACATGATGGAAATACATAATCAATCAAGATAGTAAGATAAAACATAACCTCCTATGATCATGAGTGAGGGGTCCTTGAATCAACTAACACCCTAACCCATGACTGACCTTTACCTTTGTTATCTTCACTTGCATGTTTGAGTGTTGTGTATAGTGGAACTTACATGCTGAATAAGCCAGAATGCAAGGTAAGTTTGTGACAATAATTCTATATTCAGGAAAATAAATTGAAATATTATAACTTGTGATAGGAAGCTTTGGTGTTGTATCAAGATAAATGAATTGAATTTTGAGGTTTATCTTGTCTGATACTATTTCTTGGAGTTATTTCAAAGCATTTCATTTTGTTCTTACTAGTTATTCTGGTCTCTTTCATTTTTATTCCTTTTATTTTCTCGCTTACCAATTCTTGGTACACAAAAGAATCCATATATAATCCACATAAGTATATGGGTACTCTCAAGTTCCTTGTTGTATGTTTCACCTAACGTTTAATCTTCTAGTACACAGGTAGGGTTTTACGAATATAGGAAAGCCATTGGTGTTACTTTAGAAGGAGAAAATCCAAATGCAAGAAAGTTGAGTGTGATCCATCATACATTGCCTGATAAGGTATCCTCTATTAGATTTCTAAAGGTACAAGGACTCTGAGTTTTAGTTGAGTGTTTTATTTAGTTATCGAAGATGTTAGTTTGCATGAAATATCTAAACAGAAGTACAGAAGAACATGCTTAAGTTTGACCTCCCTCTGACACTATTTAATTGGTCCAACAGGTTTGGAACGTTGGAAAAGTTGCATGCGCAATATGGGACCAACAATGCTTATACTGATGGCGAGAAACAATTTCTTGATAATTGCAGTTTGTCTTCTTACAAGTTATACTCTTGAGGATATCAAAGCAAAGTCATTGTGTTACTATTTTGTTGTAGAGCGATAATTATATTTTAATAAGCATTGAATGCTTTTTAAATTTCATTTGTTGTTAATATATTTAAGATATATTTCACTTTTAATTTTTAGACCAATAAAATGATTTAACGTGAATGAACGAGGTGGTAGTTGATGTTGTAGGCTAACTTTTTTTCACTACGTGGTTAGTGCTGTTTAGACTTAACTATGATAATATGCAACGTTTAAATAAGTGTGGTTTTAAACAAAAAAATAGTTTCTTCAGGTTATAGTAAAACCGTTGTATATAATGAAAGCAACGTTTAAAAAAACGTAGACTAAGCTAATAGACCGTTGCCTAAGGTCTCTTGGGAATAGCCTTAAAAATCGTACTCCAAACATGTTTTAAGCAACGTTTACGCTTTTCGCGGCTGGAAACTTCAAAAAATCGTTACCTAAGGGAATAAGCAACGACGAATAATTCCACGCTTACAAAATTGTTCCCTAAACTTTCTGCAATGATTTTTTTGCTTTCAGGAACAGTTTTTTGTTGTTGCCGAAGACCAAAAATGTTGTAGTGAATTAGAGGACCGATTTTTTTGGCGGGCTTTTTAGCCCGGAAAAAATAATCCCGTACTAAATCCGGGCTCGAGCCGGGTAGCCTGTTCGAGTTTCGGGCTACCAGAATACATTTTTAAAATAAGAAAAAGCAAAAAAAAAAAAGTTGAACATAATTTCTAAATTATAATTTCCCCCTAACTACACTAACCCCTAACACGCACGGGCACAGACAGCTCTTTAAGTGACATTATTAATATCAATTTCTCACTAAATTAGTTACAACTTAGTAGAAAAAACATGGTTATGAAAATCAGACCGAACCGGTTGGTCGAACCGGAAAACCAGTGAACCAGTCATATGTCCGATCCAAATAAACCACTGAACCGCTCAGGAAAAAATCGGTCAAGAATCGGTTAAAGCGGTCAATAACCAATGAATACCGGTAACCGATTTTTTAATTTTTTTTCTATATTTTTTTATTTTTTATTTAATCTAAAATATTTTTAAGATAAATAAAAACATATATTTAAGAATTAACATAGATATATATTATTTTACCAATAATTATTAATTTTTGTGTTATAAAATTATAATAAGGTTATTTATACTAATTTAAAAATTTATATATCTTAATTTCTTATATTGTTATATTATTTTATTAATAAAAATATATAATTTTAAAAATATACCTTCTCGCTCAAGCGAGAAAACCCTCGCTTGAGCGAGAATGCGCGAACAACTTTTAATGTTGTTTCTCCTAGGGTTTATTTCATTTAATGCTTTCATCCCCTTTCTAGAGAGATACGTTTAGAGAGAGAAGGAGGAAGAAGAACTTGCTTGGAGGCCTCTACTTCACTCAAGGAGCTTGGAGATCACCATCCTCACCCCTCCATCTTCCCTATTTTCCTTCACTTGAGGTGACTGTGGTTCACCCACTCACTTTCATTCTTGGACGGCAACCCATGTATGCCCCCTATTCTTACTCTCCTTTCTTACATTGCTTGATTGTGGTTGATTAAAGATAAATCTAGGGTTGATTTTTGGATTATTGCTTTGTATGCTCATGTGGCTCTAACCCTAGGTTAGAAGATTTGAGATTTTGCTTGATAGTTACATATTGATGGTGATGCCTTGGAGGGACTATGCATTCATGTGAATACCCATGCTTATGTACATATTTTCATGTTATAAATCCACTCATGTTTTAAAAGAAAATATTTGGGTCTTTGGACCTTATGTTTAAAAGAGAATATTAGGTCTTTAGACCTCATGTCTAATCGAAGAAACTTGGGTCTTCGGATCTCATTCTTAAAAAGGATGTTTATGTTATGTGTTAAAATCTATCACAGTTAAGGGGTAAGGTCTTAGTGTCCTTCAGGAACGACAGTTCCTGTTAGTCTGAGCTCAGTCTAGCCTTCACATATGAGAGGAAAGACCCTTAGGGTGTTGGGTTAAACACTTCACAGTTGTCCTATATTTGTATAATCGAGTTACTCATGTTTAACTTCTTAATTTATTGTTGTATCTCATTTGCTTGTTATCTTTCCCACACTGCATGCTTTATCACACTCATTGGGACACTAGTCTCATTATACATTGTGGTTTATGTTTAGGTATGTAGGGTTCCAGATCGGATGCTTGACTGGGACAAGGAAGTTATTTTTGGGCCTAGTGTGCCCATATTACTATTTTAGACTTTATTTTGTATAGGCTTGATTATTTTCTTTTGGATGAGATATTTTGGTACATGTGGAGCCTTAGAGGCCTATTCTATTATCTCAGGACACATGTATGATTGTATCCCATTAAGCCTATGGACTTATGATGTATTTTGATTTGAGCCCATGTTGGCAATTGACTGAATTTATTGAAAGGATGTGTTTATTTTGAGTTTGAGTAACTGTTGGATTACCTAAGCTATTAAGATAATCATGTGTTTGTATGTCGATACTTATAATGCGCGAAATAATTTCCCGAATTTGGAAATAGCGCTCCCAATAGGCATTATTTTCGAATTAAGAAATTAGGACGTTACAATTAAAATATAAGATCAAGTGGATGGTGAAAAATTCAAACAGTCATCTGACCGCTAATATTTTAATCTTAATAATTAATGTATGATTGTATGTTCAAGATACACTTTTGTAATAATTTTTGAGTAATGATTCCTTCACACCTTAACAGTCTCACCATCAATTTTACACCCTCCATTATCTTTCAAAAAAAACAATACACCCTTCATTTCCCTATATCTCTCCTTTCTTATCACAGTACATGCATATCATATCTATCACATCTCTCTCCTCCCTTCCCATCTCTGATCTGTCTACACCTCTCGAATGTGAATCCATCATTTTCTACAATTAATTATATCTAGTGTCAACATATATCTAATTTAACTAACTAACTAACTCTCTTTCTCTCTCCCGACTCTCTCTATATATACATGAATATATACATACATATAAGGGATGAATCAAGTGATAGTCATTTTTATGTGAGTGTGAGAGTAGTAAATTTTAAACATTTGATATCTAGTCAAGAACAATTAAGATTAAAATATAGGATCAAGTGAAAAATTTAAATAGCCATGTAACCATTTATATTTTAATCTTAATCATTCATATATGATTTATATTTTAATCTTAATCATTCATATATGATTGTATGTTCAAGATAAACTTATCTCATAAGAATGACCTTCATATATATATATATATATATATATATATTTGGTTCATGTAAAATTAGCGAGTTTTGCTTTTAGTCCCTATAAATTTTTTTTGTTAAAGCTTCCTCCCAATTTTTTTTTGCAATTAGTCCCTCCCCTCAAATGGCGTGTGTCAGATGCTGACGTTACACATTTTCTCTCTTCTAGGTGTCAATTCTTGTATTTCTCTTAAACCGCCAGAAAATTATATTCTTGGACCGCCACAACCTCCCCCCACCATTTCCCCCTCCCTCTTCTCCCCCACCACTGTAACTCATCCTCTTCTCCCCCAACAATGAAGTACCACCACTGCCCATAAAACCTCTCATCATCCTCTCCCCCACCACTACCTATAACAACGCTAGGTCTACCAAACAAGTTGTGGAATTAGTGTGCCCGGGCACAATTTCCATGCATATTACTCAACTCAGCTTTGTGAACTCCGCTACCCCAGATAGAACGCTTCTTCCTTCTGCAGTTTTCGAGCCTTGCTTGCGCAGACATTCACTTCCTTTACACTCCATTCACTCTCAATCAACCTCTGCCTTTGGCTTTGGTAGTGTGTATATATATTAGTCCCTTTCATCCACATATTAATCTCCCTCAAGCTCTGTTGCGAGCTTTTTTTAGGTGTTCCCCTTTGAAGAACACTGGCTATCATATTCATATCACCAACCATGACTCAAGCTATGCAACACTAGCTACAAGGAAGGAGTTTTTGTCCCTGCAAAGAGAAAGGAAAAGGGCTTTAGCAACAAGTGTGCTTCCCCTTTACTATATATTCTCCCAAAAAAGTTACATCTTTGCTTGACTTTGAACGAAGCTCCTTCCTCCCTACCCTTTATTCAATTAATTGGGTTCTGTGGGCTACAGTGTAGCACCGCCACCTTATAGTCTTTTTCCCTGTTTTTTGTCTAGTTGAGTCGCAAGATGTGAAGAACAAGTAAAGGGCTTAGATGCTAGAAGATCCTTGGAAACAGAAGCCTTAATGTGTGAATGGGGTTTGAATGAGGGAGTGGGGAAAACAGTGGGTAGGGAAATGATGGGTGCAAGGTTATCAAACTCGAGAGTCTAAGCAAACTCGTAGAGCTTCTGTAGACTCGACTCGCAGACTTGACTCGTAGACTCGTAAGAGTCTACTTGATATAAAAATAATATTAAAAAATCCATAAATAGTAAACAAACAAAATACAATAACATCAATTCAACATTATAAGTCCAAAATAAAGAAAACAATAACATTATAATGTCAAGGTAGAAAACTTAATCATACACATACGATCAAATCACAAGTGCAGAAGGTAAAAACATTTAAAACAAGAGCTGATTATATGTGCCTGTGATTCCAATGGTCGGGTTTGAGTAAACAGCGTTGAACCTATTATGTGCAGCGAAAAAATTAAAATAGTTTGAGCTGGAAATAAGCAAATTTAAAAGCACCAGTATTGCAAAGAAGAAGGAACAAACCAGATTTGAATTCTAAACAAGTATTTTTAGGTGCAACGGCGTAAATGTATATGTTTAGGCCACTTTAGTGAGTGTAGATGGTCTTGAGGTTGAAAACAAGTTAAACGACACAAACCCTAAGTGAAACACAACTAGTTTTTAAGCTTCATAAGCTATTTTCATCAAACTCGTGAACTCGGCAGTAAACTCGCGAGTTTGAGCGAGTCTATCCGAGTCTATCCGAGTCTACCCAAGTATGCTCAGAAACGAGTTTCTGAGTGAGTTCACCCGTTTTCCCTACCTAGAAACGTAAACTCGTCCGAGTTTACGAGTTAACTCGCGAGTTTGACAACCATGGATGGGTGTTTTTAGGGGCAGGGAAGAAGAAAGAGTTGTGGAGTGGGGGAGATGACGTTTTTCTGACGGTTTAGCACCGTCAAAAATGAAAATAGTAGACACCTAGGAGAGCGAAAATGTGTCACGTCAGCATCTGACACACGTTATTTAAAAATAGGGACTAATTGTAAAAAACTGGGAGGACTTTTTAACAAAAAAAAATTATAGGGACTAAAAGCAAAACTCGCTAATTTTACAGGGAATAAAAACATATGTTACCTTTTATATATATATATATATATATATATATATATATGAGAGGGGAGAGAGGAAGGGATCTATCTAATAGAATGTACGTACATATAGGATGAAGTATCAAATAGTTTTTAAATTTTATAAAATTGTTAGACTTGATCTTTTTAATAAAAAATATCGTATGATAATTGGATAGATGAAATATAATATCTACAAAAATTTACTAAATGAAGTATCACAAAAGTCACTTTCAAAGTTGTCACAATGGGATGATAAACAAAACTAAAAAATTGAGACCCCACCAAAATTTATCGAAATTGGGGAAACTTTGAAAATTAACCCTTTTAAAAAGAATGATATTTGAAACGAGATTTATACTCGATAGTCAATTATTTGTAGGAAAAGTTTTAGTACTGTATGACGTCCATTTAAAAATATCACCTCTAATTAATTAATCATGTAAAATTTAATAACTTTAAAAATATTTAGTTTATCATTTTATAAGAAATTGAAAAAAGATTAAAAAAATCACTTTTTATTCTTCTAATTGAAAAGATAATTTCTTCAACTTTTTTTTTATAAAAGTGGTAAAAATTGATAAATAAATTGAATATAGATTATGTGTGTATTTTTTTTTTTTGGTACTGACAAGTGTAGATTGTGTGTGTATTATTTGTTGTGTATTATAGGAAGTTTTAGAAGTGACATGAGAGCAACATTATCCGCACATAAATATAAATATGCAAAATGTAATTTTCCTAAATTTAATTTAACAATGAATAAGGATTGCTGGAAATTGAATATGAATTAATGAGAATTAACCAAGCTTTACTTACGTGAGATTCTGCAACACAATTCAAACAACAATAAGGAACAAATGGAAACGTAACAATGGATTCCCAGAATAGGATGAGTTGCAGGGCATGAATGAAAGTGGATGAAACTGAAGCTTAATTTTTACATGATCAGATTCTGCAACCAATTCAAACAAACAATAAAAGAACAATCAACAAATGGCTAAGAAGCCAATGGCGCAACAAACTGGACCAGGCCAAGGACCCTGTGCGTGCACGCGTGATGAGACATTGCAGCACTGGCCTGGTTTAATTCATAAGATCAAATATTATGGATTGAAAAATAATGTTATCGGTTAAATAAATTGACTTTATTATATTATGGATTGAAAATATTTTAAAGTTTTTTCAAATTAAAATTAACAAAATTTTATCTAAGAATAATGTTTGGAGAAAGATTAAGAGTGTGTTTAGTAAGGTATTTTGGTTAGATGAAAATTGAAATTAGAGTGTGTTTGATAAGCTATTTCAGCTAGTTGAAATTAGTAGCTGAAATCATTTTAGCTGTGTTTGGTAAGATAGCTTTTTTGGTAGCTACTAGTCTTTTTTGAAAAGGTACTTGAGGTAGCTTTTTTAAAAAAGCTCCAATTTTTCAGCTACTAGTTGAAAATTAATTACGAGTTTATCCTTCAACTACCCCCACTTATCACTATTTAATAATTAATTATGTCTTTATACGTCATTTTACCATTTTCAGCTAGTTTTACCAAACACATTCAATAGCTTTTCAACTTTCAAATAGCTTTAAGCTTTCAGGTTGCTTTAAGCTTTCAGCTAACTTTTCAGCTAGTTTTACCAAACACACTCTTAAGCTTTCAGCTAGCTTTTCAGCTAGTTTTACCAAACACGCTCTTAGTAGCTAAAACCATTTTATCAGTGTTTGGTAAGGTAACTTTTTTAGGTAGCTACGGGTCTTTTTTGAGAAGCTACTTGAGGTAGTGTTTTTTTTTTATAAAAAAAACTCTCTTTTTCAACTATTAGCTGAAAATTTATTACAAATATATTCTTCAACAACTCTCATTCATCATTATTTAATAATTTTACCATTTTTAGCCATTGGTAAGGTAAAGCTTCTAGCTAATTTATAAGTTACAAACTACTTTAGCTAGCTTCTAGCTTATTTATTTTTCTTTCATTGCTATCCCTCATATTTTAATACACTTTTGTGTTTATCTTATTTTTACGTCTTTTATGTCATTTTATATTTATTACATAGCTTATCAGTTAGTTTTACCAAACACATTTAATTCAATAAGTTAGCTTATAAACTTGGAGCTTATCAAATAAAAGCTAGCTTATCAGCAACCAACTATTTTGTCAACAAGTTTTACCAAACACACTCGTACCGTTAGAGGGACAAACAGAGACATGGAAGCAATTTTTACCTCCAAAGATTCCATCTGTATTTCTCATAACCGGTAAAGAATCTCATTAACCTAATCTATATTGGATTTAATTTATACATACATACATAATATATACATGTGTGTGTATTTATTGTAAGCGTAAAAATATTTGTACATATTACATAATTTAATAAATATAACTGGGTGGCCCAACATTTCTCTCAGCCTAAAGCGAATTTTATAATGAAACCCTTTTAAACACATAAAAATAATGTATTAAAATATTATAATTTTATTTAAAATTGATCTTTCGAGCCCTTTTAAGATGACAAATTATTTATTAAATTATTATAATCAATTTCATTTAATGTTTTCTTTTTCAATCGATAATAAAGTCAATTCATTTAGAGTGTGTTTGGTAAAACTAACTGAAAAACTAGCGGAAAGCTGAAAAGTTAAATGGAAGCTAAAAGAAAAAAAAGCAAGCTAAAAGCTGAAAAACTAGCTAATGAAAATATTTGGTAAAACTAGTTAAAAATGGTAAAATGACATATAAGGGCATAATTATTATTTATTAAATAATGATGAGTGTGAGTTGACATTTAGAGAGAAATGGAGGGTTTATGGGAAGTTTTCCACCACTCGTGTGTTTGGAAGTTTGATTCTCATCTTACAGAGTTTTCTCTCTTCCCCACTTCATTTTCTCCTCTAATTATTCTCATCTCCCCTCTAAACTTATAAACACGTCATAAAATATCAACATATTGCTGGGCACTCAAAGACTACACCAAGGTTATATCTAGGAATTTCGAGGCCTTAAGCAAAAATTAAGATAGGGGCACATATTAATATAGACTAGTAATTTTTATGTTATTTTTGTGACTTTTTGAGCTGCAAAATTATTTATTAAAGTTTTATAATCACGTAATTCTAACATCTCACTCTCAATAGATAATATAGCTAACTCATTCAATTTATCTTGTAGCACAGTTGATCTTAAATATGATTTAATCAATTTTAATTTTAAAAAACTTTTTTCAGCAGCCACGACAGTTACAAGTAATGTTGATAATATTTTTTAATTTTTTTATCTCTTTACACTTTTCAAATTCAAGTTCGAATTACTGTTCATTAATTTTCCCATCTTTTTCTCATGCTTGATTCCACGGTTTCCACCACGACTTTCTTTATTGCCCATTAGTAGTCCCCTACAAGTGCTATCCACTACTAGAAGTCTCGGACTCTCGGTCTCACCAGCCACCACGCTTTTGGAAGTAGTTATTTGACCACATTATCTTTATGGATTCCCTAATCGATGCATATAATAATGAGAGCGAGTACAACGACTCCACTAGTGCATTTCAAGACAAGGATGTGCGTGAAAAGTATTACTACCCCTCAATCCATTCGTTTTTATTTGTCTTCATGAGCACCCAAATCAAAGAAGACAATTAATATTTTTATTTTCTTCAAAATTATTTTTACACTTGTTATTCTTTTATCTCTTTTATTAATTAATAGAGGGAGTAGTAGATACTCCCTCCGTCCCTATTTATAAGACCCCTTCTAGAAGAATTGGATGTCCCTTAATATAAGACCCTCTGCAGATTTTTAGGTAAATTAATTATTTTTTCCATATTTGCCCTTTATTAATATTCAACTCTTTTTATTCCCCATATATTGATGAGTGTGAATAATTAATGAAGTGTTAGCTATATGCTCAACCACCCCATTGGAAAGTGAATTTTGGAGTCTTCCATCATGTCATCATTAATGTTTCTAAAATATAGTGACTTTTAAATAGGGGTATATTTGGAATGCTATTATTTTTTTAAAAAGACCAATACATTAACTAACTTTTCTTAAACTGTGTGAAACGGTTGAGAGGGTCTTATAATAAGGGACGGAGGGAGTATATGAGTATAATTGAGAAATGAGTAATATATAAGTGTTCTCTTGAACTTTTAAGTTAACAAATAAAAAAAAATCAATTTTTCTTCTAAATTAGACAGATACAGAACTGAGGGAATAACACACTAAAAGTGTGTTTGGTAAGACATTTTAACTAGCTGAAAACTGAAAAATAGTAGCTGAAATCATTTCAGTTGTGTTTGGTAAGGTGATTTTTTTGGGTAACTACTAGCTTTTCTTGAAAAGGTATTTGAGGTAACTTTTTTAAAAAACTCCAATTTTTAGCTACTAGCTGAAAATTAATTACAAGTTTATCTTTCAACCACCCCCACTTATCATTATTTAATAATTAATGATGTCCTTATATGTCATTTTACCATTTTCAGCTAGTTTTACCAAACACATTTAATCAAATTAGCTAGCTTTTTCAGCTTTCAACTAGCTTTAGAGTGTGTTTGGCTTGCCATTTCAGTTAGCTGAAAGTTGAAAATAGTAGCTGAAACCATTTCAGCAGTGTTTGGGAAGGTAACTTTTTTGGGTAGCTACAAGCTTTTCTTAAAAAGCTACTTGGGGTAGTTTTTTTAAAAAAGCTCCAATTTTCAGCTAATAGCTGAAAATTAATTACAAATTTAGCCCTCAACCACCCTCACTCATCATTATTTAGGTGTTGTTTGGAAGAGCTTATTTGAGCTTATCTTATTATATAAGCACTTATGTAACTATTTGGGTAAACTTCTGAAAAGAGCTTATGACATGCTAATAAGCTCTTTTCAGCTTATTTCAATAAGCTCCTGAGAATAACTTATAGAATAGCTTATGAAGAATTTAAGTACACTGCACCCTTTTCAATTTTCATCAATCCTTTTAAGAGCTTATTTATTAAGTGTTTATTAAATAAGAGCTTGTGTTATAAGCACTTAAATAAGCTGTATTTCCAAATGGGGCCTTAATAATTAATGTTGTCCTTAAATGTCATTTTACCATTTTCAAATAGTTTTACCAAACACATCCATTAGCTTTTCAGCTTTCAGCTAGCTTTAAGTTTTCAGCGAGCTTTTCAGCTTTCAGCTAGTTTTAAACTTTCGACTAGCTTTTCAACTAGTTTTGAGTGTGTTTGGCTTGCCATTTCAGCTAGCTGAAAATTGAAAATAGTAGCTGAAATCATTTCAGTAGTGTTTGGTAAGGTAGCTTTTTTGGTAGCTACAAGTTTTTCTTAAAAAGCTACTTGTGGTAGCTTTTTTAAAAGCTTCAATTTTCAGCTACTAGCTAAAAATTAATTACAAGTTTAAACCTCAACCACCGCCACTTATCATTATTTAATAATTAATGTTGTCCTTAAATGTCATTTTACCATTTTCAACTAGTTTTATCAAACACATTCAATAGTTTTTCAGCTTTCAGCTAGCTTTAGAGTGGGTTTGGCTTGCCATTTCAGCTAGCTGAAAGTTGAAAATAGTAGCTGAAATAATTTTAACAGTGTTTGAGAAGGTAGATTTTTTGGGTAGCTACAAGTTTTTCTTAAGAAGCTACTTGGGGCAACTTTTTTAAAAAAACTCCAATTTTCAGCTACTAGCTGAAAATTAATTACAAGTTTAGCCCTCAACCACCCCCCACCTATCATTATTTAATAATTAATGTTGTCCTTAAATGTCATTTTACCATTTTCAACTAGTTTTACCAAATACATTCAATAGTTTTTCAGCTTACAACTAGTTCAAAACTTTCAGCGAGTTTTTCAGTTTTCAGCTAGTTTTACCAAACACACTCTTAAGCTTTCACCGAGTTTTTAAGCTTTTAGCTAACTTTTCAGCTAGTTTTACCAAATACACTCTTAAGTTTTCAGCTAATTTTTCAACTTTCAACTTTCAACTAACTTTTCAACTAGTTTTACCAAAAACACTCTAAATAACAATTTCCTTATCTTATTATAGATTCGACATAACTAACTTGCATTATTGGAGAATTTAACTTCCTTTATAATATTAACTCGTAACAACTCTTAATTACAAGCTCAACAAACCTTGTCATGATAAAATAAAAGACCCGCTACAATACTCAACATTCCTATACAAGTGGACATGCTCCTGAAACAATCTTTTACTCGTTCATTTCTCTAAACTTGCATTATGCTTGTGCTAATTTAAGCATTAGAGTATCTTTGCACGTACCCTCGCCATATTCATCAACCTCAAAAGCAATCAACATCAGGTCAAAGTAGCGTTTGACTTGACTTTTTCAAAGCTTCTCTAAACACCATTGAAAGAAAACTCTATTAAAAACAAAAAGTAGCTAGTTTTTTTTATAAAGAAAGATTTAAAAAGGTAATTATTTAAAATTTACTCTCACCAACTTTTAGCTTAATATAATTAGTTGTTAAGTAAACGAGAATCTGAAATTACTAGTTTAGCACATAATTTTAACTTATATTAAAAATCTTTTATTTTAGCTTCAATTTTAAAGTAGTTTTTAAGCCCAAATTAAAAAAGCGGACCAAATGATACCCAATCCAACATTATGATACCTACCACAATAGAGGTATATATCTTAAACCCGTGTCTTGAGTTCAAAATCATTGGCATCATCTTCGGGAAGAGAAAAAAATTTACTCCCACCTTTCAACATGGTTAACACTAGGAAGACTATCAACAAGTAAGCTAATGACAAACCATAAGAGCCACTTTCCCCGAACCAACATAACAGTTAGTATAGAAAATTAAAACTTGGCAATTTGATCCATGCTATAATCTATTTTTTATTTTTATATGGCATGAAAGCTAGATTATCATGCTTCTTAAAAGTCAAGATTTTTAACTACATGCTATAATCTATGTTTTGGTTCTATATGGCATGAAAATTAAATTATCATGCTATAGAAAGTCAAGATTTACAGCTTGTCATTATATTGATTTCAACCAACCAACCATGCATGCTTGGTTTTAAAAGTCACAAAAGGTGGCTTGTTATTTTGTTGGTTTTAGAGTTTATGTTTTAGTATAAATAGGTGTAGTATTAGTTAGTTTATGAATCGATGTGGGTGTAAGAAATTGAGAGAAAAACTTCAACAATTTTTTTGTATCATCTTGAGTGTCTAAGTTGCCTATTAACAAATGTCAAATTTGTGAGTGTCATCAACAAAATAAAAAAGTGTGAGTGAAACTAATCTTTGAATGTTCATTTTTTTTTTTTACATACAATTTATTAAGACAATTTATTTTAATTGGCAACAGCTAGAAAACTTCCATTACTGCTGATAATGCACCACATCAACAACGCAACATTACTCAATGACTCATATATGTAATGACTCTATGACAAGAAATCCAAAATCTCCTAAAATGCCCAACCTGAAACATTCTGAACAATATATGTCCGCTCGAGAAGCAAGCCACATGTCTTGTCAAAATTTGCTTAACATCAGTCAACGCCAAAGTTGCCTCATCTAACAACCATCTTACTGGATGGAGGAACACATTCAACGGATGGAATATTAAGTTCAATTAATTTCCAATCTCTTGGAGGGTCAACATATGGAAATCATGGACAAAAGATGTGGAAAGAGAGATTTGTATGGGTCCCATTATTGTTGGTTTCACTTCGTTTAGTTTTATTGAATTTGTGAGGAAAGAAAATTATGGGTGAGAAAGGGGAAAGAAAAGTGGGGAATTCTATGGTGAGGTATCTTAATAGATGCCTCAGTTGGTTTTCCATGAGTTTCGTTGGGTGAAAAAAACAGGTGAATTCTACGGTGAGGTACCTTAATAGATGTCTCACCGTGTACCCCTTGATTTAAGGGTATGTAAGCAAAAAAATATTTTTAGAATTTACAATATGGTCCTCCAAATATTTTTAGAATTTACAATATGGTCATCTGGAGGACCATATTATAAATTTTAAAAATATTTTTTTATTTACATACCCCTAGATCAAGGGGTACACGGTGAGACACCTATTAAGGTACCTCACGGTAGAATTCACCGAAAAAAACCGGTGGGCCCCATCAAAAAGTTTTTCTTCTCTTCAAATGCGATGAAAACACAAATGAGAGAGATAGTTACAAAAAAGACAAAATCGCCTCCTTTTTTAATTATAATTTAACATGACTTGGAGGCCAATTATATTTTTTATTGCATAGGGGTAATTTTGCCATTTTATAATATTTTCATTTTTTTTTCTCATTTTCTACTAAATCAAACACAAGAAAAATAATTTTACATTTTTTTTCTTCTTATTTTCTCTTTAACCACACAAACTCAAAATTATTTCATTTTCGTTTTATATTCTTTCTATTCTTTTTCTTTCCACTTTATTTTTTTTTTCCACTCATTTTCTTCCAAACATTCAAACAAAGTGTATGTGTGAGAAGAATTTGGAGAGCTAGTGTATAAGAATAAAATACACATATATAAGGTGGAAGATGGCATAAAGTTGGTAGGTTGCTAGCTTGATTGGGTGCCTTTAATTTTTTAAACCAATGAAAAAGGGGAAATATTGTAAACAAAAGCAACATGACTGGAGGTATGCAGAGTTTGGAGTTCTAAATTATAACAAAGATAGGCACTTTAAGTAAGACGATAGCCAATTTGTTCAAGTTTGTTATGGACATATGGTTTCAATTAAAGGCAACAGAGGCAAATAAGAGTTTTAAGTTTAGAATTATTGACCAAAAAAAAAAGTTTAGAATAATTTAGCGGGTGATTAAAAAGGGCTTGGTAAGGGGTCTGCAATTTTAGACTAAGGGTAGGGCCTATTGACAAGAAAAGGAATTGTTTGTAATACAAAACTCCAACAGATAAGGACAAAGATGTATGATGAAGAAGACATCTAGCAATTTCAACCAAATGTTTGTGTTTTTGTTCAGAGAAATCGTTATGTTTAGGAGCGTGAGGCAGAGCTATAAGGTGGGAGATAATGAGAGTTTAAAAAAAGGAACATGATTTTACAAATTCACCATCACAATCAAAATATATGTTTTTTTTATTTTTATGTTAATACTCCCGCCGGTCCTATTTATAAGACAAAGTTTGACACTTTTCAATGGTCCTATTTATAAGATAAAGTACATAAATCTAAAAGTATTTATTGTTTTTTCTCATATTTGCCCTTGTTGACCATTAAAGGTTTCAAAGTGACACAATTATCATGGTAGTAACATTTTATTTTAAATAGGGATAAACTTGTAATCTTATAGACTAATTTCTTGAAAATCAACACATTAATTACTTTTCTTAATATGTGTGTTTTTGTCTGAATTGTTTTATAAATAGGACCGGAGGGAGTATCATTTTCTAACTAATGATTTTCAAATAGGAAAGATGGAAGGGGCATCATATTTTAATTTAATGCGATATAACCACACACATTTAGAAAAATTATTAATGAACAAAACATAATAAGAGAATGCATTTATTGATTGAAGAAATGAAGGACCCCAAACATTAATGAATACAAATTCCAAAGGATATGTACTTTAAAAATTAGATTTTTTAAAAATGTAACTTATGGATTTTGTTGGAGTGACAATCGAAAACACATCTAGTCGAAGGAGCAAAGGAAATTTGATTGAACTTAATCACATGTGTATGGATCCGATGTATTGGACGAACGAGATGATGGTGTCAAAGTTGAAGAAAAGGTGGAGACTATGCATAAGTTTTTAGTGGAGATGTAGAAGAAAGAAGCTTATACACATTATTCTCATTCATGTCATCGATAATATGATAGGAGGCTTCTGACTTTAACAGCCAAGTGGGTAGAGAGGGAGGACTATGGACCCAAATTGCTAAATTAGCACTCAGTGCATTTTGTTTTAAGTGTATGAAATTATTTGTTAAGCCTTAGATGTTAATTAGAAGTGGGGATGTCAACGGGGTGGGTAATACACTACTCATATCCATACCCGCTAAAATTAACTAGTACCTATGTAGGTTGCGGGTATTCACAGGTATCTATTAATATTTAAGAATTTAAATTTTATAAAAAGAAAGAGAGAAAATGTTATATAATATATCATAATATCATATTATATATATAAATAATCATTATATAATACTATTACGTGTTAATATAATAAAAATATCATTATAAAATAATATACAATAAATTATATCTCATCATAAAATAATAAAAAAATTTAATATTCAAATATATTTAATAGAAAAATATGTTTTAATTAATATGTGGGTATCCGCAGGGCGGGTAGTATAATATTCGTCCTCACCTATTATATAAATACACGGATACCCATTTCAGTTATATCCATGGGTATGAATTTTTTTGTCAACCCTAATTAGAACTATGTTTTCAACTTGAATTTTGATGACAACAAACTATCAAAGATAAGTGTTATTGTTTCAAATATATTTTTAAGTTCTGCATAAAAAAAATGTTTTTAAGTTACAAAGGACATACCCTGAATAATTCAACATCTAAATTGCGTCTGAAACTAAGTTTGAAGTGATTAAAGGTGTGTTTGGATCGGCGTTTTTTCAGTTTGAACAAAGCAGCGACGTTTTGCTGCACAGTGATAGGCAAGGGCTGGGTGGAGAAGCTGCGTGCAGTGACACGGGTAAGACGACCCATCTTGAGTGATTAGCACCTGACGTTGTTGCGTTATCAAGAACACCATGGCTGAATTATTGCTCGCTTTAGGATTGTTGTGTTACCTGAAACAGAGCTCATTTTTTTTTGGTACAAAACAGAGCTCGTTTTATTCTATTGGTATCCTGTTTCAGCTTGTTTTTATTCTATTGGTATCCTTGTTGGTATCCTTGGGTCTTGTATTGAATATTTGCCTATATAAAAAAAGGGGTCTTTGAATAATTTTTTTGTTAAACGTTTGAAATTTATTAGCAATTAATCTAACAATAATTGGAACTAATAGAATGATGATAATGATTTGCCTTCAATCGCGTGAATATTTTTTTCCGTTAATATTAATATCAAATATACTTAATATCAATAAAATGAAAATTTATATAATAAAGAAATTAAACATGTCCTTTTTAATAATTACATCTTCAAACGTGATTTAAAAAAATACCATCCAAACAACATTCACTTTTAAAACTCAAGTTTACAATAAATTATCCAAACATAAATCACGTTTATACAAACTCAAGTTCACATTCAATAAATCACGTTTATCTAAACTCAAATATGAAAACGTCAATCCAAACACACACTAAATTAAAAGAGCGTCTAAAGGTACAAGCTTGAGAAAAGGCATCTGGAGTTCGGAAAATTGCAAAGTCTATACACAAAGTCAACCTAGTAACAGATTCGTACAACTTTGGTTAGTGTTATGAACTTCAAAAAGAAAAAACAAAATAAATCTTTCCGCTAAACAACTAATAAATTGGGTAAAGGCTAATATATACCTCTAAGTTAAGTGGTATATGGTATGCCACTTAATTTTAATCATTAGATGTGATATTACAGTGATTGAACCGTCGGGATGAGATTTTGGTTAAAATTTTAAACCCTACTAAAAAACATTTTACAAAGAAGTCCACATTGCAGAAGATTGCAATTTGCACCATGGTTCCCAGACCTCTCTGACGACTCCTTCAATGATTCCCCCGCCCTAGTCTCCACCGTCATCGACTTCCTTTGCCGCTCTTCCCTCACGACTTTCCTAGCGCCATCCAACCAGCCTTCCTCCAGCGCCTCCTCCCTCATTGGCTGGGTCTCTACCGCCTTCTCTAAACAATAGCGTATATGTGACAACCATGAAAAGGAAAAAAAGAAGGGAAGCACTAGAAAGAAAGAAAAGGAGAAAAAAGAGAGGGAGAGTGGGAGAAAGAGACGAGGAGGGGAAATGGAGAAGAAGAGAGGAGATGAAGGAGAGAGAATTAAGCTTCCTTATTTTTAATATAAATAACACTAGGTTGTGCCTGGAAGCAGAGCTTCCTTTTGTACAGTCCCTCCGGTAACGGAATATCGAGCTTCTTCCATGGATAATTTCCTCTGTTACAACGTGTACGACGTGAACTTCTCCAAGGTTCACAGTCATTTAGGTATAAAGTTTCTCCTTCTCAAAACTACGACGAAGTCTATCATCATCGTGGAGGATCTCAACTGATTTTTGGTAGAGGAATCGCAATCGGCGACGGTGACAACGAGCTTGTTTGGGTGGAACTTCTGCTGAAGTACTTCTAGGTGAAAAAAATAACATGTATCAAAGAGGTCAAATGCATTTTAACTTCTCCATAAGTTAAAATTAGTTAGTTTTGGAGAAGTTAAATGAGAGAGTTTTTGGAGTAGGTGGTCTACAAAGATTGATGTTAACTTATGGAAAAGTTAAATGCATTTGACCTATTTGATTTATGCTATTTTTTTCACCTAGAAGTAGGAGTTCCACCCAAACAGGCTCAACGTCGATGATAGTCAGTGAAATGTAATCCAGTGAGGGATCAAGACGGTGCTGTTAGGAGATAGGTGTGGCTTCAAGTGAAGGGAGATGCTATTTGAGAGATGAGTGATGAAGAAGGGCACGGGTTTGCACAGTGAAGTTCTTCTTATGAGGTGTTGTGATTTGCGGTTGGTTGAGTGTGGTGTCGTGCATAACCTCGTAGTGGCTGTAGGTGGGTAGCTTAGGTTGTGATTCTTGAGGTGAGGTGAGGTGGGGTCGGCTTGGAGTGTGTAGGAAGGTGGTGGTGACCGTCCAGTGATTGGCAATGGTCGTTCAATTGGATGTTGTTTTTTTTTTTTTGGTGATGGCAAGACAATGCGATGATGGTGTAAAGTTGATGGCGGCGAAGTTAGAGATCTCTAATAATGGAGTAAAGTTATGGTGCGAAGGAGAAGGGAGATAAATGGGTGGAGCGGTGGAATGGCCAAACTGTTTGCTTGTGTAATAAGGGGTTTCTCTTGCAATTAAAAACAATATAATACTTATTATTATTTACCTTATAATACATGGCACATGGTGTACCACTTAACTCACAGGTATATATTAGCCTTCACCAATACATTGCAACAAAAAGAAAATTGTCAAAATAAAAAGTACATATATGTTATAGAATAATCTGTAGCACATCGAAACCTCAGCCACAACATTTAAGTTTTTTAAAGTTAAAAAACAAAGAGCTTGACGAATACATTAATAAGTAATTAACAAGTTAGAGAAAACCTAATTTCCTTAAGCTTTCATACGCTATTTCTTCATTTTTTCTCTGTTCTCTTTAAACTTTCTACAATTGTATAGTTTTAAGAAATTTTGTTTAAGTTAATTCATTGAACACTATATGTAAAATATCTCACCTAGTGAGTTCCTAAAAGAACTTAGTATTTATATCTTTATTTCAATATTTTTGTAAGCTGGTATAAGGATAAAAATTCATATACTTGTTGTATAGCTTGAGGAGGCAAATTCAATACCTATTGTAATTTGGTTTGTTAAAATTATTTGTTGGTTATCATGGACTCTTAAGTTGTTGGAGAGTAATTAAACTAGGATAAATATTATGAACTATTATGTTATAAAGAAAGAAAAAATAAAATAAAAATACAATTTAATTTAAATGTAAAAGGGAGGGAAAGGATCAATAGACTAGATGCGGAAAAAGGAATAGAAAGAAAAATATTAAATAAGGATAAAATTTAATTAAAAAAATAAGAATATGATAAAACAAATATGGATCATGGAAAGTTCGTGATAGGATATAAATAAAAAGATTAAATGAGGATAAAATTAAATTGAAATAAGATTAGGAAATAATAAAAAAAAAGGATCATAGAGAGTTGACGATAGGATAAAAGAAATAGATTAGAAGAAGATAAGAAAAGGATAAAAAGAAGAAGATATAGCATCAGGTTGAGGATCAAGTAAGGATAAAACTGACTTGAAAGAGAAGAGAGTTATTTTTTACACTGCTTTTTTTATTGAATACACTGCAAAAATATTTTCAATGACTTAAATATCCTTAACTTTTTTTCTCGCTTTCACCCACACACTAACCTTTCTCCTCTTCTTCAATTTTCACCTTCTTCATCCTCCCCTTAATTAATTTTAGTTTAGCATAGTGACAGAACCACATCCATATTCATATATGAATAAAAGGAAAAAAAAAAGGCCAGGACTATAGCAACAAAACTCCCTCGTCGCAAGCCATAACCACCACACTGTCATGTGGAAGGCTGCGTCGTCGCACAATGCACCATGCTCCTATCTGCTTTTTGTCGCAATGCCACCGCCTTGAAACAACAGTCACCGGGTCTTTGTTACCTAGCCGTAAAACCTAAAACTTCCATCCCTATTGCTGCCAGTGGTGGCCTGTCATCCCCATCATTGTGTCATCCTCACCCCGTTGTTGAATGTGGAAAAGTCCCACATCGAGTATTGGCAAAGGAGGGGTGGTCTCCTCATGTTATAACTCATGTTATAAAAGGAACCCCCTCCAATAGAAAAATCATCCCAACGACCATTGTCTCCCATTTTAAAGACAATTGGTTACACTATTTTTCTCATTTGTAATATTTCTTTGTGAAATATTAATTTAGTAGTGTTTGAGGAAGTAGGCTTAATTGGCCGAACCTCGTTATATTTGGTGTTCTCATTATTGGTTATTTAATAGCTTTATTGTTTGGTAGCTGTAGTGAGTTATTGTGCCATTAAATGCACGTCTAGAAAATTCTGTGTGAGGAAATTCGGATTTTAAGTGGGACCATTTGGTGACCCCTGCAAAATTTTCTGGGAATTATCTGGTGCATTTTTTAGTAAATTGTTCACTCACTATCATTAATTATGGGTGGAATATGCTTTAATTCCACAATAATTGGTATCAGAGCGCCATGGTTTCAAAGCAATGTTATAAAACTCGGACCAGTCATTGACTCGGCCGAGGTACTGAGTCAATGGGTTAGTGGTCGGACCGGTGGGTCAGTGGTCGAACCGGTTGAACATATATTTGATATTTATAAATTTATAAAAATATTTTATATGATATATTTTTAATTAAATATATTTTTATATTCTCTAATATTAGTTTTAAATTTATTAAATGATTTTCTTGAAGTTTAAATATAATATATATTATTGTTTGCACAATTATACTATCAATAGGCTTTGGTGCAGTGGTCAAGCCTCTTTTGCTTATCCATCCGTGTGAGTGTTCGAACCCTCCAACAGCTTTTTACCATCTTGCGCTCATTTATTCAAACTTTGTTCTCACCGAGCTGCGAGTCTTGACTGGGTCAAAGCGATTTGCTGATATCATAACCGAGTGATAAGCATATACGATCCACATCACTTCCCGAACCGGCCGTGGGTCCGGTTTCCGGTCCAACCGGTTCAACCGACTGGGTCGGTCCGGTTCCTATAATACTGTTTCAAAGTATGCTCAGTGGTTGCAATATAAACTGATCTTCCACATCAGAAAAGATTCTTTTGGTCCTTTAGTATTCTGCATCGACAACTATTAAGTAACAGAAATGTCTGATGATAAGAAGACATCCACTCCATCATCTTCCTTGTTCATTTTGACGAGAACGGCTATGGAAAATACGAGATTTGTAGTGGAGATTTTTTATGGTACTGGTCACTTTGGCATGTGGTAAAGTGAGGTTCAGACATCCTTTTTCAACAGGAGCTTGACATTGCCATTGTAGAAGAGAAACCATAAGATGTTGATAAGAAAGGATGGAAGAAAATTAATCGTATGGCGTGTGGTACAATTCAATCTTGCCTTCCCAAAGAGGAGAAGTATGCATTTTGTAAAGAAACTTCTGCAAGTAAGTTGTGGAAAGCACTAGAGGAAAAATTCTTGAACAAAAGCAGTCAGAATAAGCTTTATATGAAGAAAAGGTTGTTTCACTTTAATTATGTTCCTGGTACCACTATGAATGACCACATTACCAGTTTCAATTAGTTAGTTGTTGATTTGTTGAATTTGGATGTGACTTTCAAAGATGAAGATTTGGCATTAATGTTGTTGGGATCCCTTCGTGAAAGTTTGAGTTTCTAGGAACTACTCTACTCCATGGGAAAGTTGATGTGACTCTTAGTGAAGTTTGTGTAGCTTTATATAATTATGAACTAAGGAGGAAAGACAAGAGAGATAACATAAATGGAACAGCAGAGGCTCTGGTTGTCAGAGGGCGGTCACAAAATTAGAGCAAATGAAAGAAAGGGAGATCCAAGTTGCGATCTAGACCAAGTAAAGATTAATGTGCCTTTTTTTCGCGAGAAAGGACATTGGAAGAAAGACTGCCCAAAGTTAAAAAAACAAAAGCAAGCCTGATAAAGAAAAAGTTGTCTTTAATTCATATGTGGCTGAGTGTGACGAAGATTCAGATTTTTCACTAGCCACTACACCGTCAAATAGCCCTTCTAGTGCATGGCTATTGGATTTTGCTTGTAGTCATCATATGTGTCCCAATAAGGATTGGTTCTTTAATTTTAGAGAACTAGAAGGCGATGATGTTTACACGGTGAACAATAATCCTTGTGCCAACACCGGGATTGGTTCAACCCGGTTGAAGAATCATGATGGATCAATCCAAATTTTAAATGATGTTTAATATGTGTCGAGTTTGACGAAGAATCTCACTTCTATGGGAACCCTAGAATCTAAGGGTTTTACAATAATTGCAAAAGATGGAATGATGAAGGTCATCTCTGGTGCAATGGTGGTGATGAAAGGAATTCGGAAGAATAATAACTTGTATTATTTTCATGGTAGTACAGTTATTGGAGTAGCGACAGTAGCTTCTGATGAAGATCATGAGACAGAAGCTTTCAAGTTATGGCATAGGCGTCTGAGGCATGCCGGAGAAAAATCTTTGAAGCTTCTTTGTGAAGCAAGGATTGCTGAAAGGTGTACATGTTTGCAAATTAGACTTTTGTGAGCATTGTGTCAAAGGAAAGCAGACGAGAGTGAAATTTGGGACTGCAATCCCAACTGCCTTTGCCTATAGCATAATAACATGCTTTCGCAAGTCCTAGCTCCGAGTACGCAACTCCGAGTGCAGTAAGTAGCATTTTAGCATTTTTTTTATTTTATAATAACATTATAACATTGTAGCATTATAGCATTATAACTTTTTTTTTAATTTTATAATGCTCTTAATAATTTTGGCTTAAAGATTGTGTTTGGAAATTACTTGGGATGATTCATACTATTATTTGATAAAGAAAGGGTATGTTGCTTGGGGTGAGGAAGGGAATGTTGGTTTTGATTAGTGTATTTGTTATTAGTTTGACATCTTTTATTCTTTCAATATGTATAAGAGTTAAAATCATCTTGCAGCTTATGGCTAGCAAAACAAATAAAGCAAAATGGAATTCTAATATCACCAAAATTTTACTTGACATTTGTACGGATGGGAATAGTAAAAGTGGAAAACCAGGGATAGCATACAAAGGTAAGAAATAGGAAGAAATCCGTGAAGATTTTAATAAACGTACTGGTTAAAGCTATTTCCAAAAGTAGTTGAAGAATAAGATGAATAATTTTAGGACTGATTGAACTATATGGAAACAATTTCATTGAGGGGGAATAGAGATAATTGATATATGATTATTTAGGATTTTAGGAATATTTAAGATTTTATAATTAGATGTTCTTTATGTTAATTTTAAAGAAAATAAGATAATTTTAACATTTTATTTTACCAAACAGCTTTTAATTTAAAAAAAAAATATCAAACTACCAAACAACTTATACTTTACTTTTGAAAGCTTTTATTTTTTACTTTAACTTTAAAGCAACTTATGAGTAAAAAATAAGCTGAGCCACACAAAGCCGTAGTATGTGAAATTCATTATCGAATGAGAGAATAAATAATATTAAAAATCATAGAACATTGATATTTTAAATATCTATATAACATCAATCTTAACATGATTTTATATAATTTATCAATTTTAGACGGAAGTAAAACATATTTAACGCTAATAATCTACATTTTTAGTTGCATATAATAAGATATCCCATAATATTTTCAAGTATTTCTTTCTATCTAATATAATATTATATATTTAATTTATGTATTAACAATTTTTTTAGGATACGTATTATGAAAAAAGAACTTATTTTTGGCTCCTCCAAAATCTTTTGTTGAAGCTCCGCAACGGCGCCGCCACTAATACTGGCATAATACTATAATACACTCTTAATTAGATAATGTCACATTCCATTTATATTTTTTATTTTTTCTTTTAAATTGGTTATGTTGTTTTTTAATAAATTTATTTTTTCCATTTAAATTATACCAATAAAACAAAACATATTTAAAGTATTGTCTTTCACGTAAGTTTGATAATGTTAAAATTTCTAATATACACTTTTAATATTTTAATATTTTTTGTCATGTCTTTTAATATTTTAATTTTAAAAACTTTTATTATGGATGAGATATTTTGAGCCCAATCACATTGGGATTCCACCTACACCTCCCGTGTTTAGTTTCGGGCTAGTAGAGGTGGGAGTCAGGAAGGCCGCCTGGTAGGGGCCTAATACCTGACCTGATTAAAGCCTGACCTGACCTGACCTGGTTTGTTTATTTAAAAGATAGGCCTAGACATTTTATAAAGCTTGTTTATATAAACAAGTCAGGCTCGGGTAGGTAAAAAAGTCTGTTTAGCCTGTCAGGCGGCCTGCATAAATATAATAATTAATTAATATAATCATATATTTATTTATATATTACTTTTTTATAAAATTATTTTTATTGAAGTATATTTTCAATTTTTTTTAAAACTTATTTTACAGCTAAAACTATCTGAGTAACCTAGAACACCCTTCTTGGCTTATTCAATCACAAATTCACACTCAGACTCATTCTGCAGTTTTTCTTCTTGTTGTAACCTAGACTAGAACGAACCCTGGCAGCTGATAAGTGCAAATTATATGATATATTCTTATATTTTTACTGCACTTATCAAGGGTAAAATAGTAATTTACGCCCCAAAATAATCCCTTTTTATTAATAATTGTAATAATTGTGTTTATTTAATTTGAATTTGAATTTAATGTTATTTTAATATAAAATCTGTTGATTTTGCAGATTTATGATAGAGATTTAAACGAGGAAAGAAGATAGCATTATTTGAGGATAGGATCTGCAGATTTGAAGTTTGAATAAGAGCAAATAAAGATAAGATCAGCAACCATTTAAATAAGGATTTTGCGGATAACTTCCTCAATTTAAATTCAAAGACAAGATAAACACAAAATCAATTCGAAAAGGGGAAACAAAGGAAGCCAAGCATATAAGGATAAGATCAGGAAGAAATCAAGCTGTTAAAAGAGGAAATAGAATAATCTGTTACGCGCTCCACGCTTCATCTGCGTTGAGCGCAGATTGGAGCGCATCATTCTGTAACCTGCGCTTCACTTGCGCTGAGCGCAGGTGAAGCGCAGCTGCGCGGATTTGTTTTTAGATCTGTTTTCAAAATAGATTCCTTCCAGATTTAAGATAGCTTTCCTTCATCTATAAATAGGACCCTTTTGTATAGATCATGGTAGCTTTTGGGGAGAGACGACAGAGCAGAAGCAGGGGCTGGAGAAAGTGATAGTTTCTCCGTTGGTTTGTAATGGCTACCATGCGTAGCTAAACTCTCCAATAGGATTGAATGTAGTTGATTCAATCCCCAATTGTATGTGAATTCTCTTTATTATTTATGAATTCCTGTTTTTATAACATCAGTGTTTTTATTCCGTGCTTAATGCTTAACTTCCGCCTGTGTGCCGGAGTTATAGGTTGGTTTTATGGGGCGCATTCGGAAGGTGGTTATATAAAATCAATAACGAGTTTGAGGGAACCCAGGAATAGGAAACTTGAATTCTGATTGGGTAAAAACGTTCATAGTAGTCACTGTGGGAACCAGGGTGAATTGATAGCGTAAACAAATAGATCTTTAATCCAGGGTAATTTATCACTGTGGGAACCAGGGTAGATTATTTCTGAGTATTTCATATTTGTGGGAACCTTTGTGAAATAACTTTAATTTGTGCTAAGATATTATAATTGCATATTCATAAATATTATTGGGTTTCACATACGAAAGGGGTGCGATGATACGAAGTTCATTCATAGTCCAAGTAATTGTCTCTATCTCTCTCATTTAAGTTCAATTTTACTTGCATAATTCTCAACAAACAATCATACATTATTACTTGATAGTTGTGACCACTGATCTCTATAAATTGAGTCACTCCCTGTGGATACGATACTCTTACTTACTATTATACTGCTGGAATTTTGGTACGTTTGCCAGAATCCCATTAGCAGCCGCCGCGCTTCGCCCGTCTCTGCCTCCGCCAGTCCGTTGTGCTTCGCCCGTCTCTGCCTTCGTTTGCGCCTCCGCCTCCGTTTCGTGGTTGTGGCCTCGCACTCCGCCGTTCTGCCTCTGTCTGCGCCACCATGGCCTGGCCTGGTTCGATCATCTCTCTGTCTCGGTGACCGTTTCTGTTCAAATCAATTTAGTCGATAACATCCATTTCTCTCTCTATTAGTAATTGATGGTATTTGATAAGAATTGATTTTTCTGGACAGCAAGCTAGTATACGTGTTAGTGCTTCACGAATCAAATAGTATAGCAAGCTAATCAGATTAATTGACTATGGAAGAGAGTGATTAGGGGTAGGCTCCTGGTGCTATATCCTGGGAAGTTTTTTATTCCCCTGTATATGTTTCTCCTTATACATGAGGTATACTGTCAATATGGGCACAATGTGCATATGGGCTTTAACTTTCTGTGCAAATCATATTTGTCCACATAATTATATTGCCGATCTTTCAAATAAAAAGCAAGTAGACTCAAATGTTCATGATATGTTTTTTGTTTTTATATCCTCTTTGCCTTCTGTCTGTCCCTCACTTTATTTTATGATCGTCCCAAGTGATTATGTTTTCCACTTTTTGTTATGGGGGATTCAAGACTTCTATATTCATTGGTTTGAGCTATGTTGGGACGGAGGGTTTGAAGGAAAATGTCAATTTTCCCCCTTAATTGAGTTATAAATTGTTTATACAAATGAATAAGTAATTTGATGGTGATATAACTTTATCCCCTGCATGGTCCCGACTACACTAAGGTTGAGGTATACTATGAACTTATAAAGTTATCTTAGACATGAATTCTGTGCTTAAATAGTTAGAGTGGCTGGAAAATATGATTCTCAGTTGCTCATATTTACAAAATAAGTAATCTGGACAGCAAGCATTTCTCTACACTTTCTTTCAAGTATGTTATTGGGTTTGGGCAGGCTTCTTCAACAGATTTTGTTAGTGCAATTGCTGGAAAAAAAATAAAAATTGATGGTTGAAAATAGGCTTTTGGGCCTACCAGCCTATTAGCCTATTTATAAATAGGCTTTGGGCCTTTTAACTGGTCTTCATAAGATGCAGACTTTTATGTAGGCTTGTAGGCTTAACAGGCCTTGTAACGAACCAGGCTAAGGTACTAAATAAAGCCTATTACAGGTAAAAGGCCAGACTTAAACTTAAAAATTTTGAAACAGGCCTGGCCTATTTATGCAAAGCCTGACTCACCCTGCCTGTTTCCCACCCCTACGGGCCAGTGACATTGGGTTAAAGAATGTATTAAAAAAAATCCTGAAAAAAAATTAAAAAATAATGATTACATTCTCCGCCTTCAAGAAGAGTACCGCCATGTGTCAACCATGTGACCCTGTTCCACTGTTCATTCAAGTTGATTTCCACAAAATTAGCCTACCATAACAAAAGTCTGAGTCTACAATAAAACAAAAAAAGATAAATAAGAATTAAAATTCGGCAAAATAAAACACAATCTTAAAAGGAGTTAACAAATGATAAATGATCAATATTCATGATCATTTACTTTACAGAATGAGTCTACAAGTATAATCTAGAAGCATAAAAATATCCACCTTCATTTACCTTCCCCATTCCTACACTTTCATTTGAGGCAAGTTTTTCTACGTAAAAATGGCTTTCTTGAGCTAGAGCTATATGTGCAAAAAAGACAATAAAAGAGGTTAAAGGAAGAATAGATAAAAGGTAATGTTTATGGGTGAGTACCGTTCAAATCATTGCCATTGAATAAAAAATAATATATCAACAGTGTGTGTATAATGGTCTACGGTAGAACATAAAAATGAAGAGTCAATCTTAAGAGCATCTTTAATCGGAGTGTTTAGCCTGATCTTAATTTTAAGAACCATGGAAAACAACTTTGCATTCATTGGAGGAGAATGACGTGACGGAGGAAGTGCTTAATTTTAAAAAAGTGGATACTTGTGGAAGCAACTGTGCTTCGAGAGTTCTTAACAATAGAAAAGAATAAAAATAATAGATTTTGCACAGTTAAAAATCCAAATCAATTAGGAAAAAGTAAATCTTAAGCTATAAATTATAATCAGATTAATGAAAAAATTACTAATTAATAAAAAATCCTCAATCACAACTACATTCATAACAAAATTACAACCAGATGAACAAAAATATTACAACTAGATTAATTAAAAAAATTACAACTAGATTAATTATTGTATGTATTTCTTGTTTTAAAATTAGAAAATATAATAGTAATTTAAGTTGAACTAAAATATTAAAATAATGAAGATGGGGTAGTTTGTGGGTTCTAGTTTGGAGTTCTTGTAAAACTGCTTTGTTAGAGCGTAGAGTTGCTTAAATTATAACAGTTACTAAAGAAGTAAAAAGAGATTATGTGTACAAGTAAGGCTCACATAAAAATTAATATAATAAATTTTAAGCAACTTGAAAAGTTCAACCTCCCATTGGACATGATCTTAAAAAGCGCCAAAATTCTAAACTAAACACACCTAAGCAGTGTTGTGAAACTTAAGTAGTTTTCAGCCAAAATCGGTTACTCAGTCGGTTTTCAGTTTCCATTAAACTTGACTAGCGATATCAGTGGGGCGGGGTGGGTAATACATTTTACGTATCCATACCCGCTAAGATTAATGGGTACCCGTATGAGTAGCGGGTATCCACAAGTATCCCCATGTATTAATTAATATTTAAAAATTATTTTTTTAAAAAGAGAAAATATTATATAATATATTATAATATCATTACGTGTTAATATATTTAAAATATTATCATAAAATATTATAAAATAAATTATATCTTATCATAAAATAATAAAAAATCATAATATTTTAATGAGTATACAAGTATCCCCCGCGATAGATAGTATAATCTGTCTTCCCTCATTTTATAAATACCCAAGTATCGATGAATTTTTTTTTGCCATCCCTAAACCTGATGAGTCACCTATTTTTTTTTTTAAGTTAAACGAAGTTGTTTCGAGGCTGCTGGGTAAAAAAAAAATCAATTAAAAAACTGCTTGCCCGATCAAAGAGATGGAACGCCGCTGTCTATGAAGCTGTGAAGTGTGGAACCCTAAAACGAAAATCACTCTCATCCTTGCACCGTTAGTTTTCGCTTGTACGCCGGCGACGCCGCAACAACAGTCGCTCGTTCGTCGGAGCTACCAGTGTGGGTTCCGTCTCCGTTGATTCTTTCACCTCGCATCCGCGTAGAGCTGTAGAGTCTCCGTCAGTTCGTTGATCTGTTTAGGGTAAGGAATTTCAATGTTATAATTTTATCTCTAGATTTTGCATTCCTTTTCTACCTCCTGAAATTGCCATATTCTTCATGTAGGCCTGGTACCTGACCTTGATTATTAAAAAGATAGGCCTTGGCCTTGTTTATATAAACAAGCCAGATTTAGGTAGGTAAAAAGTCTGTTTAACCTGTCAGGCAAAAAAGTCTGTTTAACCTGTCAGGCGGCATAAATATAATAATATTTAATTAATATAATTATATATTTATATATTTTTTTATAAAATTATTTTATTGTAGTATATTTTTAATTTTAATTTTTTAAAACGTTTTTTTACCCAAAATCTAAAACTATCTGATACTAGTACTTCTCAGTTCTCACCTCAGTCTCTCACGCTCTGCGCCTCCCTCACTCACGCATTTGAAGTTTGAACGAATCCTAGCAGACAACAAGCAGTATCAGCCCGCAGCCGCCGCGCTACGCCTCCGCTCGAGTCTTCATCTGCGGCTCTGCGCCTCCGCCAGTCTCTGTCTTCATTGCGTCCGCGCTCCGCCTCCGCCAGTCTCTGTCTTCATCTGCGGCTCTGCCTCCTTTCCCGTGGCCTCGCTCCGCCCCTTCTGCCTCCGTCTGCGCCTCCGTAGGCCGTGGCCTGGTTCGATCATCTCTTTGTCTCCGTGATCGCTTCTATTTTGTTCAATTTAACCGGTAACATCTATTTCCTTCTCTGTTTGTAATTGATAATATTTGATAGGAATTGATAGCAAGTGATTTCTCTGTTACTCTGTTAGTATACATCAATACATGTTCTTAATCGTTGCTTAAAGTAAGAATTTAGCCTCAAGTGAAAGATAAAAGGAACCAGTGAGTCACCGAAAGGAAATGTTTGATAGGGCATGTTAAGAACATGGGCTTCTTTGTGGAAATCCTTTCAAGTTTCAACCTCTAAGCTAGATTTGCAGAGCTTTTTAATGGAGCAGTAACAAGTATCTCTTTTGGTTGGTTGGCTTTTGCAAAAAGATAGTTACTAGGAAATGAGGAAGAACAGTAGAAAGCTTAAGGGCTTAAAATTGAGTAAAATGCACAAGGATAATGAAAGCTAAATCTTCAAATGCAACAGATACTTTTCTTTTTCCCCTGAAACAGATACTTCAAATGTTAGTTAACTCTTTTCCCTTCCCTTAATACTGTGGCTGCATGGGTTAGCACATGCACTGGTAAACTATCATAGTATTTCACACATAAATTGTCACGTAGGTTCTTGGAATTCAGAAATATATAGTTATGAGACAGCAATGATGAATAATTGATCTGCACAAATGATTTAAGTATGATATATCACACAAAAGATACACAGATGTTGAATATATACATAATACTCTTTTAATTGAATGAGGGAAAGACAAGATCCTTTGGCTTGTTCCATTATTCTAATGGATGTCATTAACTTAGCTGTCTACATCCTCAACTTGCTGATCTAATCTTGCCTCCTTTGGTTTCTGATACCTGAGTCATAAAAGTTTGCTTCAGTTTTCCATGGAGGTGTGGTTAGACAATCAGAAACTCCTGGTAGTCTTTGGGAAGGATCTCTTGCTGGTGTAATGAATGCATAATTAGTTGAGTGTACATTATACAGATCTAAGTAGGAATTTTTAATGGAAAAGGGGATTTAAATCATTTGGTCTGTATTCATCTAAAATTTTCTCATCCTTTTAAAATTATTTGCTCTGTATTTACAAAAATCTGTTTTATCTTTTAATGCACAGCTTAGTTGGGCCTTTTTAATTTATAATGAAATAGGTCTTCCAAATGTCTTCTCCATATGAGAGCAATGAAGGTGTTTCTTCTATTCACTCTATTCTTGTTTTTAGTCTAGTCATTTTCAGGGTAATGTTATGTGTTTGAAATTGATGAAATTCAGAAAATTAAATCCTATGTTTTTTCTGCTAAGAAACTGTACAATAATTGTTGGAAGTTGGAACAAGTAGGAAATTTACAAGGCTGGAAATAGGCCTTTGGGCCTGCCAGCCTATTAGCCAAGAATATAAATAGGCTTTAGGCCTTTTTATTGGCCTTCGTTACATGTAGGCTTTTAAATAGGCTCGTAGGCTTAACAGGCCTTGTAACGAACTAGGCCTAGGTACTAATTAAAGCCTATCGCAGGTAAAAGGTCAGATTAGGCTTTAAAATTTTGAAACAGGCCTGGCCTGTTTATGTAAAGCCCGGCCCGCCCTACCTGATTCCCACCCCTACTTACCGGGTCTGTTGGCCGTCAGACAATAATATGATTATTGGAGGTACTAGTTATTGGGTGTGTTATATGCCACTGATTAATATTGTGGTTAACTAGCCTTAAAAGCTTCATATTTGTGATAACTGTTATCTGGGATTATTACGTTGCAAGTATGTTCGTCTTTGGTCTTTTGATTTACTGAAGGAGAGAGAATAGAAAGCTTAGGAGGCCTTTTTCCTGTATTTGATTTGGTTTATCTACTATTTGGGGACATTTGACATAGAAGAGCATAACATGCTTAAATTCAGGGGAATGCTCTTATCCTCCAACTCTTTCATAATTTTGTCTATCTGACTCTGATTCTTTGCTAGCTATTTTTGGTATACCTTTTGTTTTTTTGAAGATTTTAAAAGAGGTAATTTCAAAGGAGAAATGATTTTAAAAGAGGTAATATCTTGTGTTATGAATTTTTTAGATTTTTTTAATAGAGGCCGGTTCAACCAGTTACTTTGACCTATGATCCATTGACCGGGAGACCTGACCGAGTTGATCACCGGTCTGGGTTTAATAACATTGCACCTAGGTTAAGAGCAAAAGAATGCCCTAGAAACCAGGTCTGGGTCATTGCAATTAGCAACCAGCCCACTCAACATCAAATTAAATAGTGCATTATTCGCACTATAGAGTTATATTCATATTCATATTCGGGTCACGGAATTGCTGCTTTGTTGAAGGAATCGACAGAGAGAAATGGGGAGCGAAGAGGAGAATGGGGAATTCTACTTGAGATACTATGTAGGACACAAGGGGAAGTTCGGGCACGAGTTTCTGGAGTTCGAGTTCAGACCCGACGGCAAGCTCCGTTATGCCAACAACTCCAACTACAAAAATGACACCATCATTCGCAAGGAGGTTTACCTCACTCCTGCCGTTCTTCGCGAGTGCCGTCGTATCATTGCTGAAAGCGAGGTGCAAAACCCTAACTCACCCCTTTTTCTTTTTTGCCATTCTTCGCTATTGTTTGCTTTCTTATTTGCTTCGTTCTGCTTTCTCATTAGTTGGTGTCATTTGTTTCAGATCATGAAGGAAGATGATAACAACTGGCCTGAACCTGACCGAGTTGGGCGGCAGGAACTTGAGATTGTGATGGGGAATGAGCATATCTCTTTCACAACGTCGAAGATTGGTTCACTCGTGGATGTTCAGAGTAGTGCAGATCCTGAAGGGCTTCGCATCTTTTACTATCTCGTTCAGGTGAGCTAATTGATTGATTGATGATGTTGATGGATTTCCTTTTGTTCTTTTCTGTTGTCTGCATTGTATGTGAAACGCCACTCTCCTTTGTAGTATCCCTACCTTTAAACGTACAAAATGATTTATTTAAAGAGACTAATTGTAAATTCTGAACTATGAGTTAATATAATTAGACAAAAATAAGAGAGTGGGAGAGAATAATGCATATAGGGTAACTCCCTTAGTTGTCAGCTGAAGAAAGTAGAAATCTTATAGCTTAGGACTTGAGTTGCCAAAACTCAAATATTCCACCAGGTGCCCGCGCATCAATACACTTTGCTTGAATTGGAGAAATAACAGCAAAAATATCTACATCTTTTCATCACACCATCCAAAGCACCTAAACACACACCCTCAGTTTGGCAACTACGAATCTACGATGAATTGGGAAGGAGAAGGTGAGCTTTTGAGAGAGACGAACCAAGAGGAAGAAAGATGGGTCACCTGAGGCAGGAGATCCAGTACCTTTTCTTTAAATTTTGGTATTTATTGGCAAATATAACAATCCTCAACTTTATGACCATGTTTGAAAGATTAGGGTTCATAGAATTTAGGAATAGGGAGAAAGAGAATCAGAGAGAGAGAGAGAGAGAAATCTGAACTGGTTTCAGTTTCATTGATTGAATGAATGAATATAGGAATGAAGAATTTATACAAGCTCTGAAGCTGAGCTGTCCAAACTAACTATAACAGATTCGGTTAGGTACAGTTAAACTGTACAAAGAATGCTAACTGTACAAAATACACAGCAGGGAAATACACACAGTAGAGAAATACAAATACAATTATAGTCCCTAACATGCCTTTTTCAAATTGGTATTTTCAATTTTCAATTTGTCCTAGTTAGTCTGTAAACTCTACATACAGTTCCAATAGATTCTTCCATTAACTTGGGGTTAAATTAAAACCGAAAAAAATGACTGGGACATGTATCGGTTACATGACATGATTGTCTTCATAGAAAACTAGAGGATAGAACACGAAAATTAAAAAATAAAAAGGATTGTTGGGTGATTGAAAATCATGCATGTACATTGTTCTGTTCTTGCTTTTAGTTCAGTGCATTTATGATTTTCTTATTCAGTTTTGGTTCTGATTTGGTTCATGTATTCTTTTCAATTTTGGTTAAATACAAATGATACTTGGTTCTGCTCTGGTCTAATCCAATTGGTCTGCCTAAAGATTATAGGATTGGAATGGTACATATGGTGCTGATCTAATCTGATTATGGTTCATATCAGAATTGGTTTGCAGCTTTGGTCTGATCAAATTATTGTTTAATGTTGATTATGGTGTACCTTTGGTATATTGCAGCTTTGCTATCAAATCACATTTATAGCAACTTATATAGCAGTCTCATCACATATAGAAACTTAAAAGGATGTAATTAACATTATGCTAGCACCTCATTCCTCTTAAAAGGAGCATCATTTCCTTGATGCAACAAATTCGAAAAGCTAAAGGACCAAAATTGTATTAATCCCCAGTCAACAAGAATCATGATCTAAGTTTACAACAACTAAGCAAGGCATTAAAGGTCCACTTATTTCCTCTGTCAAGGTTTTTATAAATAAATCTGTTCAAAGAACATTTTAGAATTGGATTTCAAGCACTCCAATTGTCAAATTTTGTTCTGCTGTACATTGCAAGTTAAAGAGCTTGGCCATGATAAACTTGGAAATTTTGTTGACATTTATACAATCAGAATGCATATTTATTTAACTCAATCACCCACCCTGTTTTCCTTTAGGTGTATAACAAGCCACTTTTGGGCACTGTTGAGAAATTGTTCTATTATAAATTCCAAGATAGTTAATATGTGAATCACACATATATCTTGGAACTGCCATTGCTGCCCAAGTGATATCCTATCTAAACCACTTTATATTTGGGCATGGTTCATGGTATAAAAAATGCTGTATATTGTAAATAAATATCATCTTTTTGAATTGTATGTAGTTATAGTGATCGTTAAAGTAACTCAAGCCTCATTCTTTCCATCTTTGTCAGCAACCAAAGACTTTCAGTAACCACCTCAGTTAGCCACAGACACGTCCCTTTGATAGTTTCTCTTTAGCAAACAAATATCCTAATGTTCTTCAATGCTTTCTCCACTTCTCTCATTTCTTAACCAGTTGATTGAAACAAGACACATTCCTGCAAGTATGGAATCACTCGTATATGCAGAATTCAGTGCTCTACCATGCGAAATGACCATCACAGGTCTGAAAATGCTTAAAAATTCAGCAAAAATACAAATTGAAGTTTAATAATATTCTTTTTTAGTTCCAGTTGAAGACAATATTTCATTCTTGTTTGTGTTCCACTTTTTTCTGTTTTTTTAATTTAATAAATTTAAGTAATAAGTTAATATAATTTTATAAATAAAATACATTAATCAATGGCTTAGATTTAGTTATGAATTATGATTAATGGTCAGGATTTTTTCTGTCATTAAGTTAACACTCACTTAACATTAGGACCTATTATATAGTAAATGAAATTTTAAGGGATAATTGGGATAAAATAAAAGTTGAAGGTGCCTATTTGCCAAAAGGATAGTCTGGGTTAGTTGTATGCACTTTTCCCTTATTGATTTAATTTTTTATTGGAAATTTTGGTGCATATATAATCTATAAACATACATGCCTGTATCATGAGTGGAATTTTGAAATTTGATTCCCTCTTTGAACTTGGTCGTGAATTGAAGTTCTTCCCCCTCTAAATGTGAGATTATACGGATTCCACTCCTTGCACACAAGCTGTTTAAAAAAATGCTTCTTTGTTATGATTGGTATACTTTACATGGTCTTCTTGTTTACTTATTGAATTCTTATCTGAAAATCAAGTTTTCCTTCCTTGTACTAATTGCTGAGTTGCTGTTATAGTGTTATACTTCGTCTGATTTGGTGAGGATTGTATTAACCTCCATGAATAAGCTTTTTTACTTTAGTCTTGCTTCCATAGCTATTTGTTTGTTGATGTTGAACAAACACACACACACACACACACACACACACAGAGAGAGAGAGAGAGAGGGCACATATGACTATGCTATATAAAATTATTAATTATGAACAGCCAAGTAGAGAGAGAGATTGAACACACACATATGAACTATGCTAGATATAAAATTATGAATTGAGAGAGAGAGAGAGAACACATATGAACTATGCTAGATATAAAATTATGAATTATGAACAGCCAAGTATTTTCTGTGCTGAAACCATTATAGTTCAAATGGGCTTTAAGCTGGTTTCCTGCTGAGATGTCAAACCCACCTCCTCTCTCCAAGTGGTTTGAGATCTCAAGTTCACGATCTACACTGCAGATATTAGGATTGAATATGGAGTGTGTGATCAACCATTAGGGTCCCATCTGTAAAATGTTAAAAATTAGAATATGGACTACTACTACTGATGTATGATTTTAAACGGATTAGCAAGATTGTCAAGCTAAAGTTGTAATATTTAAAATGTATTTGATAAATCGTACCTTTTTTTCTACGAAGTCAAGATATTGTTCTGTTCGTTAATATTTTATTTGAAATTATGTAGTCTCTTATTTAGCAGAAATTTATGAAGGAGTTGAACAGGAGTGTTACATCCATCAACTTTAAGACGTTCCTAGTACATACAGCTATGGCCATGGGTATCAATTATCAAATCAAGCTAAATACTGAATGAGAACTGAGAAGCAAAACAGCTTAAAAAGCAAACAGAAATACCAGCCTTGATGGAGGACTATGAAAATTAGTAAAATAGTCTATAAGATTAAAAAAATGAAAATAAACTGACCTAGCATCTTGTATAATTCAATACCATATACTTGGATCTAAAAATCACCAATATTGTTAATGTGAGAATTTCAATTTCATGATTCTAATGTCAATTTAACTGATTTGAAAAATTCCTTTGTTCTTGTGTTTTCTTGACTATATTTCATTTTCTTCATGTTTTAGAGATAGTAGTTTGTGTGTACTCCATGTTGTGTTATTAAGTTGTTCTACTTATCATTTTTAATGTGGTGGAGCCCTAGTGAATATTTGTTCCCGTCCATTCGTGTGCTGAATACCAGATTTGATTCATCTCAACTAATGCCTTTGTTTTTTTTTTTCTTATTATAATTACTGTTTGATTGCAGGATTTGAAGTGCTTTGTCTTCTCTCTCATTTCACTTCACTTCAAGATCAAGCCTATATAAGATGTTTACAATGTTACGTGTTTATCTTCTCGGGGAATGTGTACTTGTTTAACGACATCTCTTAGAGTGACAGCTTTATAATCGTGAATATGACTTGGTTCTGTATTGGTTACATGAATTGGAAATTTCTGATTTTAGATCAAGTGGATGACCCTTGTATCAAAATATTGATTCTATTGCTTTTATATGCATGATTTAGCTATTCTTTGTTTTTCGTGTTCCCTTGCTTCCTCGGTTGGAGCATCTAAATATTTCATTGAGAGTTGCATGCTGCGTGTATGAGATGGAACATGATAGAATTTATTAGCAGGATTTCTTTGATGACCAGGCATGCTAGTAGCGTTGATCGTAGTTTCTGCGTCCTAGTTTTGAAAGTTGAAACTTTGTCTATAATCCTCAGGGCAACTGGTTTTGTCATTTCAGAAGGCTTTGAGGTTGAAAAATTGTCACATGTGGAAACATTTACACATTTTTATTTGTACAATTTTTTACGTTCGATGCAAATTATTGCATAATAATTTGAACTAGTTGTTTTCTCCGTTGTGGAGTTTCTATCTTACTCATAGAGAGTTTTGGCACACTGAATGATGTGATATATGGTTGTTCAGTTGATCAAATAATTAACTGTATTATTTTTTTGAATATGTTAAATTAATTAGATAAATAGTTAATTAATTTGTGGTTTAATGATATGGAAATAAGTGATTAATTCAATTTCATGATTGGTTTATAGTATTTTTACAACAGAGGAGGATGGGGCAACCCTTCCTCATGTTCTGTTTTCTCAATTTAATAAATATTATTGATTCACTGAACAATATGTTGGCTAAGAAACATTTGAAGAGAAGAATTTTTGGGTTTGGCTAGGGCAATTTTTGATGTTTATACTTTTATAGAAAGAAAAAGGAGGGTCATCTGGTTGTGGCTGCCTTAACACACTGTTTGAAGCAAAAGAATTCACCTTGTGAAGGATCACCAATCAATAAACAAAAGGTGCTTGTAATACGTGGTTCTATCTCGATGCATCAATCTAAGGCGCTATTGTTATATTATGGAAATGAGAATGTTCAATTCATTGAGATATGATTCGAGTATGTCTTAATCATTAATAAAACGCAAAAATTCGGCTTTAAATAGAACTAGGGTGATTCGTAACTTTGTCATAACAAAATATTATTTGTGCTAGTTCCAATTTCAATTTAAAGAAACGTTGATTGAGCTGGGTCAATCACATACACACAACTTTTTTTTTTAAATTATAAATCTAAATATGTACTAAATAATGTTACATACATACACACATCACTTCATATTTATATAATTTCTAACAATTTAATTCCGGTATATCATGGGTTATTTTAAACACATTTACACTTTGTGTCACTTATGCTATGATTATGATGATTGTTTGGGGGGTAAATAGCAAAGGGAGGGAGGGAGGGAAGAGATTGCTCAATCACCGTATTTGGTTTGTGTGAGAGTTAGTGGAGGGAGTACTAAAAAGAATGGTGGGTCCCACCAAAATTGTAATCTTCTCAAATGAGAGGAAAAAAATGAGAGATGGTTAAGTAAATGTTCGGTTTGATGTTAAAGATGGACTAAATAGAAAAAGTAAGGCCTAATAATAGTTTCAATTTCATTTAAGTTGGGCTCAAAATTATATTTATATTGGGCCTTTGCTATTCCCACCCCCATTTGTTTCTTAAAATCATTTTTCTAACTACTCTTAGCCCTTCACACCTTTCCCTTCACCACCATCCCCACACCGATGATCACCCCAAGTCCCCACTCCTTTCCCTCTTCTTCGTCCCACATTGTTTGAAAGTTTTTTTTTCACAAAAAAGACTTTTCAGACAACATACATATTTGTAAGCCAAGCTAAAAAATTAACTTTTTTTAGAAGTCAAAATTTTTGGAAAAATGCCTTTTAGACATCAGCCGTGGTGCGGTGGTGGTGGGAAAGGGATGAGAGTAGCTAGGAGGAAATCTTTTTAAAAAACTTATGGGGGTGGGAATAATAAAAATGGGGGTGGGAATAGCAAAGTCCCTTTATGTTGTTTTGGAATTTTTCTGCTTCCTCACAAAAAGTCCTTGGGCCAAGACACACAAGCACAGTCACTACAGTACTCAGTACTCAGTAGTCACTGCACAAAACAAAAGGTTACTCGCTCCCTCCCTCCAAAATCAGACATCTAAACTTTTCCCGCTCGCCTCTTCCTCTCTCTCTGTGAAGCCATGGCCGATGCTGGATCTGAAGTTGAAGTGGAAATGGAAGAAAAATCATGGCATCTTTTGGCAACTTTGCTTCGAATCGGCCACCCTGTATACCCTGAACACCTCGCTTCGCGATGTCAATTGTTCACCGCATCACCAGAATTCGTCCTCTACGTCACCTCTCTCCCTGCTTCTCCTCTCTCCGTTACGGATAACGGACTCGTTACTCCCTCCGCCACTGCCGTTTTCGCTCTCGCTAGGTTTTTCTCCCTCCGATTCCCCGATTCACAACCGTGCCGGCTCAGGAAACGGAAGTTGTTTTTCTCATCCGCCGATGGTACGCGCTTCTTTCTTATTTTCTTATTTTCATTTTTTTGTGCATTGGCGATTGATTCGATGTTTTAGTGAAAACAGATGGAAGAGATCAGAAGAGATTGACAATTAGTAAGGAAGTTCAAGAAATCTCCTTGAAGGTATTCCTTTTAGTTTTTTTGTTTTTGTTGTTTTGAGGTAAATATGTTGTGTGCTGTGTTCGTGGAATCATAATTTTGGTGTTAATTTTGAATGTTAATGAACTTGATTGGCTACTTTACCTGTGATATGTGACAGAGACACTCACTTGATTAAGCATGATTTTCATTTCATACATTTAGGATGTATTTGGTCAGTAAAAAAAAACTAGAAATACAACCATTTTGGATTAGACTAATCATTATTCGTAAATATCAATTTCTAATTCAAGGTTAGTCTTATTATTCAATGCGTTTTTTTTTTGTCAAAGGTTAAATTAACAAACCCTTAAACATCCTTGCATCGGTTATGTATATCTTTTATGGATTTATGAATTATTGTATTTCATGCTGAATATAGTGTCAAGCTTTGGAATTTTTTTTCTTCTGGGGTGTACAGAGTTTTGCTGATGCTTCCAAGGCTATGATGAGAAGGAATTTCCCTGAAATAAAATTTGAATCGCTGGTTATGCATGGTGGGAATGCTATAATCCCATTGCGTATTGATACACTTGGACATGGAGAGTGTTCAAGTTGTCCAGCGCCAAAGTTTGGACATAGGGAAGCTGATAATGATGCCATCACAAGCATGTTTCGAGGAGGGATTTCTGGATCTGTGATTAAAGCTAGTGATAGTTTGCTCATGACTGGAAGTGACTTAACTTTTCGGAAGCTAGTAGGTATAGATAGATTCATGGAATGTAATCTCTTTGTAGACCGTTCTCTGTCAACTAGTTTCCAAGATCCCTCGCTACATAATGAGGGTGTTGTTGGTGGCAATATCATTGAGTTTGGGAAGAAAATGGATTACTTTGATACATTTAGGCAAGAATATCCTGGACAGAACATTGTTCATCCTGGTGGTGGTATTTGTGAAAGTAATACTTGCAAAGATCCAGTAAGAGAATCTAATGAAGATGAAGAAGTGGAAAGTAATTCAAAGAAAAGGTTCATTGGTTTTGGAACGGATGAAGAGAAGGAAGATGCTGCTCAGATGGTCAACCCTGAACTATGTGTTGAAGAACTGACTAAAGATTTGGAACCAGAAAACTGCATCCATGTGTTGAATTTGGACAAAAATGAGACACTGAGAAATATCGGGACTCAGTCTTCCAATAAAATAGCTCTGTCCTCTTCAAATCCAAAGCAGCTGCTGAAATCATCCTGCATAGTGAAGGGAGGACAGAAGAATGATATACACTTAAAGACACAAATTCTCACAGTGTCACTAGCCTGTAATAAAGTTGAAAATGCTCCAAAAAATGCTGATCACTGTAAAAATGATCAGAAATTTATTACGAAACACAAACTAAAGCAAAGCCGTAAAGAAAACATGGCAGAGATAGAAAGTATCTCCATGACCCAGAAGGTGAGCTCTCTCACTCCCTAAACAGCTGCAGTTTTGGATAACTCGTCCTTTTTAAAGTCACGCTTTAGGAGATATATTTTTTAGACCATTTTGACTATACGCTTAAGATGTATAATTTGTGTTTACATTGTCCATTTTGGTTATTTTGTTGAATCAGGTGGAAAAAAAAGTATATCCATCTTTTGAATCTTTTACAATAGAGGAAGAAGAAGGTTCAGGTATTACGACTCTGTTTTTCCTCAACTTACTGATTACACAAATCCTTATTAAAATTACGTTAACATTTTTTATTTTCTCGTCTATAGGTGGTTATGGGACCGTTTACCGCGCTCGAAGAACTGAAGATGGAAAAAGACTTGCAATAAAATGTAAATAACAACTATCTTTTACAGTAATTGTGTGCTGAGCATTTAGTGTTATGATCAAGAAAAGAAAAGAAAAAAGGGGCAGTGTCCATTATTTGCACAATAAGGAAAGTGAAACTACATATTTCATTTGTCATCCCAATTCTTTCATTCAGTTTCCAACTTTTAATAGAAAATGGAAACGATTCTTCATATGTAATCATTTTTATATGACTAATGTACTATATGGATGACATAATGGTTTTAAGAAATTGATCTTGATGCTACAACATGTACATGTGATTTTGCAGGTCCTCATAATAATGCTCATAAAAATCATGTAAATAATGAGCGGAATATGCTTGAGCGTTTTGGGTAAGTACTTGACATATGATATGATATTTGTTATATTTAAGCTACAATGCATGCTGCTATTCTCAATATTTTTTTTAATGATGCAGGGGTAAAAATTTCATAATAAAGTTTGAAGGTTCTTTCAAAAGTGGCAGTAGTACTAGTGACTGCTTTGTTTTAGAACATGTTGAGCATGACAGACCTGAGGTAATTGCTGTAGCTGTCTATAATTTGTATTTTCTTCATCAGAAAAAAATAATCATTTTTGGTTTCATTGGTTTAAAAATTTTAATTTAATCAATGAATCAAGTTTAGGAGATGGTTTTCCCTTTCAATTTTGTCAATTTTAAGCTGATTAGCTCATGAGCATATCCCTAACCTTCTTAGGACTTCTTCTTTAAGAAGCTAATTTTACCTTCTCAATCTTTAGGTCTTGGAAAAAGAAATTGATATATGCAGGAAATGGATTTCCTTTTTTGATTTAATGTCATCTGCTCATGAGAATACTGCTCTAGATTCATGTTTAAAGGAGATTTTCCCCCTCTCAATCTGTAGGTTTTGAAAAGGGAAATTGATATAATTCAGCTTCAGTGGTATGGGTATTGCATGTTCAGGGCCCTTGCATGCTTGCACAAAGAGGTAATTTTTCTACTTTGCATATTCAGAGTCTCATGTGACTTTTACTTGAAGATAACATATGCAACTGTTCAAGAAATTCAAATTCTATTGATTAGGGAGTCGTACACAGAGATGTTAAACCTGGAAACTTCCTTTTTTCGCGAAAGCTGAACAAAGGCTACCTTATTGACTTCAACCTTGCCATGGTTAAGTTGCTTCTCTTGCTGCTGTTTCTCTTATGAGTTTTGACTGCAATTATTTTAATCTAAATATAATCTTATAAATTGTGGTTTTTCAGGATTTAAAGCAGAAGTACAACATTGGAAGTAAGCTTCACGTTTGCTTATCTCTTGCTTATTCTTTTGAAAACTTGAAGCACTTGTAATTTTCATTAAATATGACTTGGCATCTGTTTGACCACTTGGCTACATATTAATCTCAAGCAATATGCCGACATACTCTTCTCTCAGAAACGCTTTTTTTTCTTGTTAATAAGCCGACATATTAATCTCAACAAACACCTTGCTTCTACCTGCATAATATTTATTTCCTGCAATTAATCCATAGTTAATTTTGTGAAGTTTTCTGAAATATAACCCACATAATTGAATCTGTTTAATTTGATGACTCTGCTGGCTACATTCTCCTGTTGCCTTGTTTTGGTTTTATACTGCTGTGTTTGTTGGTTTTTGCTGGTTTTACTATCTATCAGTTGGACTTGCAGTTGGGATCTAGAGCTGGTCCAGTATTTTCATGTTATGGCAGGATATTTCTTTGGTTGAGCGCAGGGCTTTAATTCTATACTACTGAAGACTTTGTTTGCTCTTAGGCTAAAGTATAGCTTGAATTTATGGTTTTCCATTGAGGAGCTGATATGGATTAGTTTTGGTTTTGCGCATATACTTTCTATCAGGGGCAATAATTGTTGTTTGGCTTTGTTTTGGCTTTACACAGCTTTTGTCTTGTAGTGGTATTGGTTTGTTCTGGGGGGGTTTTCTTGAACTCCTAGTTTATTTGTCTTAATTTCCTTTTGCTTAGCATGTTGTAATTGTAATGGGTTGGAGTACCCTTGAACTCCCTTTAATTTATTTATTTTGCCTATAAAAAAAATTGAATGTTTAATTAATTTAAGCAATTAATTTATGCATCTACTCAGGTAAATCAAAACCAAGCCTTGATGGATCCAATAAAATTCCTCTCCCTTCTGGTTCTGCCCCCTGGGCCCAAGACAAGAACCTTGGAGGAAGCAAGTCTTTAACATTCAACAAAAGGGACTCGGCAGATTATAGGAAATTTTCTGACCTTAATAGACATGTGAAGGAAAAGGCTTATGCTGGTCATCTAAAAAATTGTCCTGATCAGGCTGGTGGGAGCTTACTTAGAGCACAAGGAACGGATGGCTCCGGTATAACCTCTGCGAAAGATGTTACTAGCACTAGGACTGCTTCTGCAGAAAGGCTTAGGGAACCGTTACCTTTTCGAGGAAGAAAGGAGCTTATCAGCCTTGTGCAGAATTCTATGCAATGTGCGAATACTAGTTCAATAAAAGGTCCTTCTTCTCAAAGGAAAAGGGTTACTGCTCCTTCAGGCAAGGTAGATGGCAAGATTGCATATCTTACTCCGATGCCTCTACATTCATCTACAGTTGCTGCTGCATTATTAAGAAGCAAAGGTGTGTTTCTAAGTTGAAGTATATCTGAGGAGTGGAGTGGCATTGTTATCTTTATTATACTAACAGCTGATGTGTTGTCCAGGAGATGGAAAACATAAAAGAGAGGGTTCGTGTGTTGGAACCAAGGGATTCCGTGCTCCAGAGGTAACGTCTTGATGTCATTTGTATTCACTTTCATTTTTTCGCGCAATTATAGATGCAATTTTAAGTAAATCCTATTACTATCTACACTGGCATAGAGCTGCCACATTTAGATGCTTAAAGAAAAGAGAAAATAAGTAGGAACGGTTTTATACTGCAATGAAGTTAAAAACAAAGCATTTGCCTACCAAAAAACGAAATCTTTTTTTGTACTTAGGGATGCTGTCTTTTTTTTACCTATATTAGAATCAGAATAATATTCTGAATTAGCTTCAACTCCAACAAGTTTCACTCAGCTAGTTTCCTGGTTGCAGTATAGATTACGGTATAAGATTTTTGTTCATGTTGAGGGTTCAAACTGTGATCTCCTTTTGACTGCGAGACCTGATCATGAGAATTTTACTTTGACTGTATACCGACTCCTGTCAAACACAGTCTGTACGGCCAAATGTGATGTCCATGATCTGAAGTCTGAATGACTTCATTGTACTTGATAGTTAGTCTGGAATGTCGTTTCCCCTTTTCTTGAGTGTTTTCGTCTCTCTTTCACGTTTTCAAAGTTCAAACGAACCTTCACCATGGGCTGCAAAAGAAAGGTAATATATAGCATATCTCAATATTAAATGTACACCGAAAAAACTCTATTAAATTCATGGGTATATATACAAGCAGTTAAGCACTAAATGCTTCATTATAAAAGCTAAACTGGTGATCTTTATAGTATTTTAAAATACAGATTTGTTTTAAAATTTAAAATATCATAAATGAAAGGAAAGTAGATTAATTTTAGATAAACTGGTCTTTGGCGGCTTCCTTTATTCTCATTAGAAGAAAAATGCTATCAAACCCTTCATTATCGTTCATCACTGAATTTGGATATCACACCTTCAAAATGTGACATTTAGGAAATTTCAGTGTCATATTCTTGATAGATGACTTTGTTTTCCAATTTATTCATTGTTTTACTGTTTCTTCAGGTTTTGCTTAGGTCTCAGTTTCAGGGACCTAAGGTTGATATTTGGTCGGCCGGAGTCACTCTACTATACATGGTGATTGGGAAAACTCCTTTCACTGGCGAACCAGAACAGTAAAAATCAGCTGCAAAACTCGTTTGTGATTTTTTCTTTCTTTGTATTTCCTTGCTGAGTAAGTTTCGTTGCAGGAATATAAAAGACATTGCCAAATTGCGGGGCAGTGAAGAGCTTTGGGAAGTGGCCAAGCTACATGACCGTGAATCTTCTTTTCCAGTGGTAAATTCCTTTTAATCCTTATTTGAAAAACTTTAATAAGTATAATTGAAAAAATAAAAAATGAAATTAAAATGTTCATGATTGTTTTATTAAGCTCCATGCAAAAAATTATTTATAATGAAATACACATTTTTTGAGATCTCAAACTCAAACACTTCTAAATTTTTTTACCGTTATCAGTGTATCTGCTAGAGAATGTTGGCTACACTTCATAAGTTCCCTAGTTCACTGGTAAAAAAATGGTCCATAAGTTAATTCTATTGACATCTGGATAATGTTTGAAGATGGTGGCTGCCTGCACAAACTTTATTTTGTTTTTTTAAACTATTTGCAATCATCAGTTCAAAATTTTAATTTTAATTTTTGTTGCTCTGAGCCCCGGTTACTGTAAGTCATAAAGAAAAGTAGCTCTTATTTCTGAATATGGTTAATAAAGTAAAATGATTATTGCTTGCCTGTGAGTCATCTTTGTTAAGATTCATTGGATTACAGGAATTACTTGATGACCGGTACTTGCAATCATGGGACATAGAAAGTTGGTGCAAGATTCACACAAAGAGACCAGAGTTTCTTGAGCATGCCCCGAAATCATTATTTGATTTAATAGACAAGTGTCTAACAGTAAATCCAAGAAGTAGGATTAGTGTTGAAGAAGTTCTAAGGCATGAATTCTTTGCTTCATGTAATGAGCTCATGAGGAAGCAAAGGATGATTCGGCGAGGTCTCAGTTCATAAAGTGCAGGTGTTTTTTGGCGGCAACAACTGGCGTATAATTAGTTGTTACAGTACTACTTTGACCTGAAGGGGGTTGACACAAGTGTTTCCTATAACAATGATAGCTGTATATATGACTTTCAGAGAAAACTAGCAAAATGTAACTTGTAAGAAGTGTAAGGCGGTTAAGTTTAGAACTTAAACATTTTGTATTAATTCTTTTATTGCTGTAAAGTTGTGTTATCTTCTTTCTTTTCTTGTAGTTTCACATGCCCAAGTTGGTTCAAATATTTTTATTGTTTCAAACTTTTTATAATAGTATATCATATTTGAGCTCAATAGGACAAATAAATACCATTTGTGCTATCTCACCAAAAAAAGTTTTACATTTTATATAAATAAATTAAGAGTGTGTTTGGATTAAAATTTCTAAACTTAAGTTTAAATCAAACTTATTTTTGCAAACTTAAATTTGAGTAATATGGAGTTACACTAAGTTTGATAAAGTTCACTAAACATAGCATACGGAGTAATATATAAATTTTAGCATTAATTTTAGTTGTAATTATAAGATCTATTTAGCTTAAAAAAATCTATTCGTTCATTGGAATAATTTTCTTTTTTTCATTTTAGATTTGCACACGACAAGATTAAAACAAATTCATATTTATTTCTTTATAGATTCTGAATAATTGAGATTTTATTAAAATTTGAAAACATTTAAGATACATTTTTTAATGACCTTATTATCCAGTTTAGTGTATAATCAAATTGTATATCTTTTCGGTATTTCGAAGATATCTAAAAGTAGGACTAGAAATGTCTAAATCACAGTGAGTGATTCTGAATTAAATAAAATAGTTATAGTTATATATCTAAAGTTTTTAAAAACGTATTAATCAGAAATCTCCTCAAACGCCAACTCCTTTTCTTTCTTTTCCCCCATAAGGTCAACCCTTTTTCATTAAGTCATATTATAACTTGTTATTCATTTTGACTGAGTTCTAATATTCATGAAATACATTTATACAATATGACTTTTTTTTCTCATAACCTCTCCACCATATTATCTATCACATTTCACACTTCTCTTTCTATTCCCTCCATAAACACATGCTAAGTAGACTCCATCTATATGGTTACTTCTATAGTTATATTTGAGACCATGTGTGCATTGCATAACCAGTAAGTGCCAAAACCAAAAAGAAAATCAACCAAAGTAGTGTTTTTTACATCGTTTCAGTTTGAGTTTTTCAGGAGTTAGCATACTGAACTCAATCCATACATCTTGCACTTCAGTATCCAAAACCCTCAGCTAAATCTTTATAATGATGACCGCCCAAGATTCTACCCAAAAAATTATCAGCAAAAAAAGACCAAAATGATAAATGGTAAGATAAAAAATGTACATGCATGCCACACTTGAACATTATTGCACATGAAAGTACGTATAACATTGAACGTTCTTTGTAGTATTTATCATGCTAAACAATTTACAAGCAGCTAATCCTCATAATTTATTCATTGGGTGGATTAGACCACCTTCTCTTTACCTCTGATTTCCATCTTACCTCTTTAAGTTTTCCATCCAACCCATAGTCTCTCTCCATCACAAGGTTGATTCCTTCATCAGAGTACCAACCAACTCCAATACAAAGAATGCCATCCTTATTGATATCAACATAGCATGTTACACCCCCAGGAAGCCATAGCATGGTCACATCCTGCATGTCAAGCCTCTCCTCCTCGCCAAAGTAGTTGGTATTCTCTGGGAGGCTCCTCTTCTTCAGAGTTTCTGTACAAAGGTAGACATATGGGGTGCTTACCTCAGTCTCCTCGCCATACACTGGAGTAGCACTTACCTCAAAGACTTTCCATGATCCTATCAGCTCTGATGGCTTGGTTCGTTTTCTTTGAGAAAATGGCTTTAAATCAAACTCCATGTCACTGTTTCAAATGATCCAGGCATTAGTTATTTTGTTGAACATGGAGGAATGACAGCAGGAACAAAAATAAAAGCCTTTTGCTACTACGAGGGGTTGGCTACGTAGATCAAACAAAGCCATATTGTCCTATCCTAAATCACTAGGAATGATACTAGACCATGGTGCAGAATTTGATGAAGCGTAATGACAAACTATTAGAAGATATTATAACTATTTGTTGAAGCATAATGATCCATGTCATATTGCATTTGATATCATTTTAACTATTTGTTAAATACATTTTTTGGGGTTCATTTCACATTTCCCTGCTGCATGGTAATTTGAATGTCACAGAATGTAAATAAGTGTTTCATAGTCACAAAGTTGAGTACAAAATGTAAATAAAGCACATGTACCTCTGGTCATCAACACTGGCAGGACGGACCCATTCTTCTTCATATACAGCAACTCTCATTATCTGTATGTCAGAACCACCATTACTGAATTCTATGGTATGGACAATACGGATCCTTTTGTGGCAGCCTTTGACCAAGCACTGAAAAAGGAGAATTCATAAAACAAAAAGATATTATAACTCTTGCCGGTGAAATATTTATATCTTTTCTTGTGTTAATAAAAGCCATGCATAAACAAGGAATTCAGATTGTTGGAGAGTCCCACATTAACTAGTGATAAGGCCAAATAAAAGTATATATGCATTGGGCAATCCTCACCCTACAAGCTAGCTTTTAGGGTTGAGTTAGGCCTGGTCCAAAATCTAAAACAGATTTTAAGAGCTCCCTGTTAATACCAACACAAACCATATATAACAGTCTCATGGTTTAAACTAGAAATTTGTCATGCACAGGCCATTCATAACAATCAGTTGCACACTTGCACTTTTTGTATTAAAGTATGCAGACTATTTGGGAAATCAATTCAATTTCCATTTTTTCCATAGAAGTATATTTAAATTTGTGGCATGCAAGAAAAATGGGGAAGGGGTGGGGGGGACCTCTAAAAATAATAAATGCATGATCTGTGTAAGTAATAACTAACACCAGGGAAGGATCTATAAATATGATATTCTATAAGTAGCATGACAGACTTACTTGCTCAAACTTGAAAGTTGGTGTAATATAGTACTTAGTATCATCATCTTCACCCACTGGAATATCTATAGGACCTCTAGAATAAGACCCATCCTGCAATATTAATCAAAATCATTTATGAAATAGTAATACAAAGGGGAAAATAGGAATGAACTATCAGTAGTCAATGGGCATATCACAGGATCACTTTCATTAAAATTTAGGGATATTCTCTTAATACTTGTGACTTCGGCAAGATTAAAAGTTAAAACTATTACATACAGTAAATATCTCAAAATACTTTATGTAGATGTTAGCAAGACAAATCTGTTATTGGTCACATAATATCTTTGAATTTTATTAGAAAGTCTAATGCACCGATATAATGTTGTCCACAGCAGCTACTAAGAATGCAGGACATTTTATCTATAGCAAATGAGCCAAAGGGCTTGGGAACATGCAAAAACAGGATTTACAGGAACATTCTCTGACAACTTTTTTTAGTTAGAAAACCAACCCCTGCAAAACACCCCATGATGCATTTTCATCAAGATAAAAGGTAAGAGACACGGTGGTCAAAGATGAAAGGGGGCCTGTACACATATATGGGCCAAAACCTTTTACATCAGACACACTAATCTGCCTAACACTGATCTGTCCTCTTCACAACATTCTAGCATTTCTCTGATAGATAACTAGCCATGCTCACTGAGAAGTCAACCAGCCAGTATGGGGCACCATATTTGGCAATACCCCTCAAGATTTTTTGACAAAATCATGCTGCCATAGTCAGTCAGAACACCTTTTTTTCTCAGCCATACATGATACATGTTATTTCAGAACTTGAATACACTTTTTTTTTCCACATAGCGAGGTCCAACTTGAGTTTGATCACAAATTACAAGTTGAAGTGTGTGGCTCTCCTCCCCTTAGAGCCCTCAAAAGTTGTCATTCTCTGTTAATTGGTTCATTTCATTATACTTCCAAATTCAAGTCTGAATGAATTGTTCCTCTCCTTATTTATTTGTCTTATATGTTAATTGTTTCTACCCTTATTCCTACAAGGGGAACTGTTTTATATTGAGACTGTTGATTTATGATTTATTGTTGCAAGGGCTGAAAATTTTTACATTAAGGTTATTTGTACATTTTAGCAAGCTAAGAGCTCATGGTACAATTTCAAGCTCCAGCATGAGAGGAATTATATAGAAAAAAAAAATAAAAAATAGGTGCAAGCATCTGTTAGAACCCACTTATCTCTATCTATATGTCAAGAAAGGGAATGATAGGAGAGACTTAGGAGGGTAGGGGCTCATTCAGGAAATGGTGGGAACGGAGTGTGATAAGCATGATGTGGATTCACATTGTAAGCAAGAATTGAGTGAGGATGGGGAATGGAGGAAGCAGACCCCTCGAAGTTCCTGCAGCGTCTCTGTACTTCATTTTCTTTATTTATTTCTGTTTCTGTAAGTGTGAGAGTTTTCCATTTGGTTTCTGTATAAAGCATGATCCAACACTGACATAATCCCGATATCAGTCATAGAGAAGGCATTCCCGCTGTGAATATTCAATAATACGACAAGTCTAATTCCACTTTCCTTTATGTTAGGAAATGGAATGATTGGATAGAATTAGGGGGCTCATGAGCAAATGCAGAAAGGAGTGTAATAAGCACGATGTGGGTTCGTGTAACAACCTGCCCACATGTTACTTGGGCCAGGCGTAACATTTAGGCTTTAGTTACAAGGAGTGGGAGAAAAGAGAAGGGTTGGAAAAGAGAGGGGCTAAGCAAGAATCAAGGATTTGGAAGATAGGATGCAGACACCTTGAAGTGTCTGCGGCGTATCTATATTCTTTTCTGGTTTTGTGTGTTTTACATCAGTCTGGTACAAATCTCCCTCTAATACTATTATGACCTTAATATCAGTAGAACTGTAGAAGGGAAGAGATTCCAGTAAGTATTAAACAGTGCCCTGTTTTCTAGGTTCCTATCAGTATCACAGTTACATACCGACCATTGAAGAATTGTCTTCTGTAATTTTCTTTGTAGCTTTTGATTCTCTTCTTTTTAGGCCTACAAAGTTCACTTTGGATTTAAAGGACAAATTGGGCTTTAGTAGCATGCTCTGAAGCATGGGTACTCCAAAAATGGAGTCGTACCCGTACCGGGTACGTACCCGGTACCGGTACTCGATGGGTACACCTGGGTACTCACTGGGTACACCTGGGTACTTACTGGGTACATACTAAAACATTTTTTTGAAAAAAAGATATACTTGGGTACTCATTGTCTCCTATATTTGTGCCTCCAAACGCCCGCCATTGCTAACCACCACCCTTTCCTCCGTGCGCCATGCGCTGCCATATTTCGCAACGTCCCTTCCTCTACACATGCCTTCCTTCGCATGTCCTTGCCTCTACGCATGTCGTCCTCCACAACATTTTTGGGCGTCATCCTTCCCCTCATTCGTATTTCACTTGTTTACATATAATTTTATTGGTCTTGTTTACATAGAATTAATGATAGAATTTTATTTTCATATATATATATATATATATATATATATATCTTCATATAGACAAAGACATACATACATACATACATACATACACACATACATGTGTATATATATGTGTGTATATATATATTTACTAACGTACCCGTACCCTAGTTTTTTTAAAATCCACGTACCCGTATCCGTACCCGGTACCGGTACCGTACCCGTATCCATGCAACATAGGTAGCATGATAGCGCACAAGTCAACCAACACATAAGGTTGGTATGGTAGAAAACAAAAGAGAACATACACAGGAAGGAGGAAAAAGTCTCACTTCACTACTACTAAGTACGAAGAAACAACCAAAGGACATAATAAATATGTTTTGGCAACGAAAAAGTATGCTTTGTTTATTGCTATCCAATATTTCAGAGAGGTTTAACTTCACTGAATAAGGCTTAGTAATGATGAGAAAATATTGTTCCATTCTGCAAGGAAAACAAGATAAATTCTTATAAAAAATTATAACATATCCTAATTGTAAATAATATCTCACCTTTCATAAACAAATCTATACTAGCATGAAAGGAATCTTACTTCAAAGTAAACAAGCCCCGGTTCACAGCTCATGATATCTTCTTCCATCACATCACTTCTTTCAAAGTCAAAGGATTCAAATGTAGGCAAAACATGATTTGTTATATTTTCACTGGATTTCTGCTTCCTGATTGTAGGAGCATTAAGATCATTGGATCCATCTTTAGCTACATTGCTGCCTTCAATTTGTTGTGGTATTTCACCATGAGGATTCAAAGTCACCCAATTAACTTTTCTCTGGATTTGAGATGTACGTGCACCTGAAAGTGATGGTACTGCCTCTATACGGGAAAGAGTATAGCAGTCATATAGGTTTTCATTCCTGTTACTGATTTCAATTGGCTCCATTTCAGCTGTGATGGGAGAAAACACAGCACCTACACCCTTCCAAATTCCACTGAGACTGCTAGCAAATGTGTTCCAAACTGGTTTTATTACTGGTTCCTGAAAGGGTGTCCTCTCTGTCAGTATAATGTTCATTGCAATTTGAACTAATAATCATTTATGCAGTTTATTGAAGATATCAATCACATATACATACAAAACAAGTAGAAAGAAAACAATAATAAGAATGGACAGAATTAATTACTATCAAATGTCCAGCTGAATTTCAGAAATGTCCTACTTGAATTTTATCCATAAAACAATTATTCCCTTTTATTTTCACATAGTTTCTTCCAACAAAAAAGTTTGAAATATCAAAGAAACTGCCCAAGTTATATAGGCATTCCTTACCCAAGTTATATATACACTCTCCTTTCATATCTTTAAATAAAATTTGAATGTACAGAGTTTTGAAGATAAGTTTGAATTTTCATTCAGTTATACAAAGCTCAGGTCCCAAAACAATCAAATCAATTTAATTTCTCAGTTCTGCTCATATTATCTGCAACCAAACCAAAGCATCTAGAGCCAAATTTAGAAAAGGAAATAAATAATTAAAAAATAAAACCTTAAAGTGTCAAGATTATTAGATATCCATAGACCCTTAAATGTTAGCAATATGAACTCAGGTTTTAAAGCATCATTTTTCCTTTGTCATGGTTTGATCTACATAAGATGTTATCAATCACTACTCACTAATCTAATGAAGACAACAGCACTTCCCACTATTTTCCCCAATGTAAATTGTGCATTTCACGTTCTATTCACTTTTCAAGAACCAAAATCTAATGAAGCACAACATTTTCATGTTTTAAATTTCATGCTTAAGATAGGCAGCCTATCTTTTGAGCTTTTTGAGCCTATCTTAAGCCTACAATAGACTCACAATTGCTCTGACCTTTCCCTAGACCCTGACATGACAAGAGCTTTATAGCACCAAGTTGCCCTTTCAAGATAGGCTCAAAAGCAATTTTATTCCTTTTTACTATAAACATACAGACAGAAGTTCCAAGCAAAAGTTTTTGACAAGTTATTAACAAAACTTACCACTTAAAATCAATGATATTTGAAATGGTATTATGAAAATAAAAGACTTCACTAGAGATTTGCGATTTTTAAATTATGAGGGAAATAGCAAGGGTAATCAGCCACTGCACAATGATGGTCTTTCTATACTGAGCTTCCGCTACTATGCAGCCATGTGATTGTCATGTTTGGTAGGGACTTCCCAAACTACTATTGTAAGATGCCTACAAACAACAGTACTGTGTATATGTATGATAAAAGCAGAGAAAACTCTGAAATGGTGGAGTTACAGGAAGATGAAATGAAAAGTAGCAGAAAAATGTTCCATTTCCATCCAATCAGTATAATTTGTGTTATCTTATTCCTAATTACCATAAGCACCAGTGATCTTTAAGACAATACATATCATAAAATGATTACTATTGATTCACTTGAACAGATTTACTTCTGTTTACAGTACATGATTTAGGCCATCATTCATCAATATGACCTTGTTTGCTATCCTTTACTTACACAACCAGAATTATTTGATGCTCAAGTCTCTCCAAGGAATTATCCAATACATTTATTTTAATTTACTTATAAATTTCTACACCGTCAACTAACAATTTTATACAAGGGTGCCATTTTTTATCAGAGTAAGACCAGATATGAATACAAAGGAAGAGTAGAGTAAATAATCCACACTTCACGAAAACAAATGACCAATGAATATCTGCTAGCACAATATCCACAACTTTAAATTAGTAGACTCACTTAGAAGGCATAGGCATAGCAATATGATACCAAGCATTGTTCACGTTCTATATTCAGTTATTCACAATTCTATACTACCTACTTATTCTTTTTCTTTTGATTTTTTTATTCTTAACAAAATCTCAGCATTCATGTACATTCATAGTCCATTCACCAATTCAAATACAATTTCAGAAAAACGTTTCATTTTCATCAATAAAACTACTCAACCCCAATAACCGACATTAATTCTCTTCCCCAAACAAAGCAAAAGATGAAATCTTTGCATCAATCTTGCAATTCTAAAGAAACCCAAGTAAAGAAAATGATACCTGAGTCTGAAGAACAGTCTCAACCTCCACCAACATAGCCCCAGTGACAATGACTCGGCCACCCTTGCCCCTCTTCCTCCTCACCATCCTCCTCCCTCTCTGCTTCCTCCCTCTTGCTTTCTCTTTCTGAGCAGCCACCTTGGCAAGCTCGTTGTCAACACTCCACACATTCTCCTTGTTGCCCCTCAACCCCGCCCCCTCTTTGGGACCACTCTTCTTGTGATTGGGTTTCTGGGCCTGGGCTATGACCCTTGTGGAACATGGTTTGGGGAAGGTAGAGGAGAAGGAAATAGAAGTGAAGGAATTCTGGGTAGAAGAGAGTGAGTGGTGGAAGCCAAGGTGGTGGTGTGTGGTGAAGTTCTTGGTGAGGTAGAGTGATGGGGATTGCATGTTTTTTTAGCTTGGAATTTGGATGGAACCCAAAACCCGTTTGGGGCTTTGGATACAATGGTTATTGATTGTTTAGCCGAGAAAATGGAGAAGTGCTTGTGTGTTTTACTGTTTTTGGGTACACATGGAACACTTTAGTTGGAACTTATTCTGATGGAAAGAGTATTTTTTTTTTTTGTAATTGTAAATTTAGGGTAGGGGTGGGAATAGGTCGAGCCGAGCCATGCTTTCCAAGGCGTGAGCATCTTAAATCTATGGCATCTTATTCTGATATAGGCTTTATTTAATGGCCTGACTTATTTAAAGTCTGACTTGGCTTGAAAGTTTGCTTAAAAGTCTGTTTTATAGTAAGGTACTTGAAATCTTGAATATATCATGAGCATGCATTTGAATAGACTTATAGGCTCAAATGTTTTATTGAAGACAACGTACTGATATATTTACACAAGCTAATAACTATATAGTTATAAGGTAATATAATAAAAAATTTATAATAATAATAATAACAATATATAAAATATCAATATTTCATTTATATTTAGTTAAATAGGTCGGCCTAATAGGCTCAAAGGGCCTTTTCAATGGTATGAGGCCCGACCTGTTTTTGCTATATTGACTTTTGAAAAAGCCTTGGTCAGATCTATTTAATAAATTGACTTGGCCTAGCCTGGGCCTGATGTAGGTTGGGCTGTAGGCCTCTGACGAGCGATCTGATCTATTCTCACCCCTAATTCATGGGAGGGAATGGTGTCCTGTCCAGGAAGGGAATGAGTGATAATTTGAACTCACAACATGTTATAATGTTATATACGAGACATTATTTTATTACACTCGACCAACCACTTGAGACATGATGGAATGAGTATTATACCTTTTAGGAGATGGTTATTCACCCTACACATAGTTGATTATGATGACAATTGCATTTTGGTCTTTAAAACATGAAAAAAGCCATTTAAGTTAGTTTTTATTTTTGGAATTAAATTGAGGTTGAAAATTTATTTTAAAGATTAAATTGAATGATTTTTCATTTTTTATGATTAAATTAAAAAAAATTTATTTTTTAGAGATGAAAAATGCAATTTCCATTTTTTAGGATGAACATAACTTATAAATTACTTTAAAGTTAAAGCTATAAATAAGAACTTTTAAAAATAAAGTAAAAATGTTCGGTATTTTTAAAATTTTTTAACTTAAAACTACTTTTAAATTTAAATTGTTTGGTAAAATATTTTTTATAAAAATTATTTTATAAAAAATTAACATAAAGAGTATCTAAATATAAAATTATAAATATTTTTAATTAAATAATTATATAAAAATATATCAATGAGAAAATAGCCTTCCAAGTTCCAACTTAGCATTAAATTCGTACAACGCTCACTCTCTCCTTCGACCACAATAGTGCATGAATGACAATTCAGTGTATTTCAATGAACCTGCAATCACTTTAGCGAAACATAATAGCTTTCCAAGTTCCAATTTAGTATTAAATTAGCATTAAATTAAGAGAACAAAAAAAATATAAAAGATAAAAGATCTCTGGCTGGAAGCATATTGGTAAATTTCGAGACAAAAAAATATAAAAGATCTGATAACAAAATAAAATAAAAAATTGGTTAAGAATGTAGTGACTTGAGATTCGATAGCAAATACATTTAACATAGAGATATAATATTCATACAACAAAAATATAATATAAACTATATAATACATTTTTCCTATTTCTCTCCATCATATCACACTTTATATCATCTATCATATCTCATATTTCTTTTCTCTCTCTATCTCTCACTTAGTTGTACATACAGCATGTTGTTGTTATACGTTAAATTTAAAATAATGAAGTTCGAAAAGGAAAACAGGAAAAGCCAAAGAAAGGATAACTTTATTGATTCAAATATTAAGTACAATAAGTCTATTCCTAAGTGGACTTTCACTATTCGAACTTCATGTCTATGCCCTAATCTATTTTGGCAGGTATTTGCCTCAAACTGAGGGGAAGAGTCCATTTCGAGCCCGGTGTTAGTGTCATGTCTTCGGAAGGGGGAGCCCAAAGGGATCGAATGCTGAAAAGGAAAGGATCGAAGCATTGGATCTTCCAAATAATCCAAGTGCTTCGATCCTTCATCTTTATCATTCTCCTATTTTCTTTTTTTTTTCTTCCTCTGCACCTTCCTCTTGTTCTTCTTCTTCTACTCCTCAGGATCAGAAGACTGGGTGCAGAGCAAGCATGTGATTTCCCGCCCTACACCTCAGAACAGAACCAGGGAGGTGGGAATAATACCAGACCTTGGATGGAGCTAAGGCCTGATAATTTGGTTGTACTGTTCGACCTGAAGTTTTGGTCCTCATTGAAGTGACCACTAATGTTGGACATTCTGACGACCTGAAATCCAAAGGGAATGGAGGCATCAGGTCGTACAGAGCAGCCAATATACGGGGCCTCTCCATGGAACAAAGGAAGACGATGGTACAAACAACATGATGCCATCCTTTATAAAGAGGAAGCACATTGAAGGCATTGAGGGTGCCATCCTTGTAAGCCAATGAGAAGCAGTCCTGTGTGCATTGACCAAGATGGACGGTAGTCAAACAAATCAAAGTGGTCGGCAGATAAGGTGCTTTGGAAAAGGGATCAAGCTCGAAAGGAATCGTAAATATCAAGGAAGTCTTATACCCATTGCCAAAATGGTTCGAAGAAAACCTTAGCTCGAAGAGGTTGATAGCCTAAAGGGTTCGAAGTTAAAGAGAATTTTAGCTCAAAGAGGCTGATAGCCTAAAGAGTTCGAAGCCAACCTTAGCTCGAAGGGAACAATAGCCTAAAGAATTCAAAGCCTCTCTTGGATCAAATAAGGGGATTTTTCTGCAAGCCAGATTCGAAGGATCAATTATTCCTCATCAGCTTTAATTATTAGAAGCTTGTGGCAACGTCACCTTCAGCAGTTACCAATGGAGTCCACCAACGTTCATGCAGAGAATGTGGGCTTATGGCAGTTCTAAAGGCAGTTAGGAGAAGCCATCTGGAAGAGGGAACGGTTACCAAGATGAAGGCTATAAATAGAGGAGAGATTGAAAGAACAAGGGTCTGCAACCTAAATACTCAAAATCACCCTGAAAAAAGCCGCAGCATCCACCGTAGCGATCAAGGCAAAACCAGCAAGCTTAGAGGAAGTAGGGACCTTGCAGACCAACCCCCTTATTTCTTTTACTTGTTATTTTTCATGTTTTCTTGTTGTTCTTGTATGCTTTACGTTTTTTATAAACTAGGAATCCATGGCACTGTAACTGATTCTTTCAGTTGCTTGTGTTTGTAAGTTACCTTTTCCTTTTAATGCAAGTTAAGGCCCTGTCGGGGGTCATTGTTGCACCATCAGTGCTCTGTTTCATGGTAATGTTACGCTTTGTGTGTTCGAACCGTTTCTAAGGTTTCACACTAAGGTAGAACCCACACTAAATAACAAAGGATTCGTATCTCGTCCTAGACTGATCAGAGATACATTTGTTTGTGTAAATTTCTAGGACAAACAAATTGGCACGCCCGGTGGGACCCTTTTTACTTCAATAGTGTTGCATGAATCTTAGAAGTGGTAAGAGAACCATGACAAATAAGAACATAAGTGGTTTTGGACACTCCTCAGGAAGTTCCTCAACCAACGAACCACCCCATGATGGCCACAATGGTGGTCAAACTCCTCAAAGGGGTATTGGGAGATACAGGGATGATGAAGTACCCACTGGTACTCTCCCACAAGCTGAGGAACCCGTAGTTAGCCAAGTGAGACCGTATGAACCCCTCAGGGTTGAAGGACCACCTCCTGGTTTTCAGGTCCAGAATATGATGGCAACCTTGGGAATGCCTCAAAGTGTGTACACTAACCCTTTGGCAACGCATGTTGTCCCTAGGAACAATAGGGGTTCACCAGAAATGTGGTCGAACCAACCTGGGTCAGTACCTTTCACCAATATTGCTTTGCAGTCCATGAGACAGCAAATGGATGAGAGTAACCATGATATGGTTAACATGCTGACTCATCAAATGACAATAGTGATAACACCTCTGGTTGCAACCACTAACCAGAACTATCAGTTATTGGCTAGGCAAATGGGTAGGATAGCAGATGTATTTGGGAATGGATCAGAGACATATGGCTTCGAGAGACAGGAAGCCATTAGAAGAGAGCCTCAAGTCGAACTTGACTTGAATGAGCCAGGTAGAGCACGACCAGTTATCGTGGCTCGAAACCAAGACCTTGACTTAGTGGTTGAGAGAGTAAGACAAATGAATGTTGGGGGGCAACATAATGTTGCCAACGTGGTAGAACAAGTGCTGAATAGCCATGGCTTTAATGTGGGCTATGCAAATCAACCATATTTTGTTTCAGCATTCCCCCATGATGTCTTAAGGGCAGAATTGCCCAGAGGTCTCAAAGTCCCAAAATTCTCCAAATTTGCAAGAGAAATAGGGGAGTCCACAGTAGAACATGTGGCAAAGTACCAGATAGAGTGTGGGGACTTAGCCAATGATGAACTGTTGAAAATGAAATATTTTCCCAGTTCATTGACCAAGAATGCATTTACTTCGTTTACCACCCTTACTCCAAATTCGATCCAGAATTGGATCCAGTTGGAAAGAGCCTTTCATGAGCAATTCTTTAGAGGCGAGAGTAAGGTTAGCCTAATGGATCTTATGGGTATCAAGAGATCACCCAATGAAACCATAGAAGACTATATGAATAGATTCACACCAATTCCTGAACATGAATTAGTTCATATAGCTACTGGAGGGCTCGAATTCTTCATTAGGAAGAAGCTAGTTAACCTCCCAGTTCGAGATATGGACCAATTGGCAGATAGAGTCAGAAAAATAGAACAGATAAAAGCTGAGAAGGCCAAGTATAAGAAGTTCAAAAGAATAGGAAAAATGGATAAGATAGCGTATATAGAGGCTTATAATAATGAGAGTGATTCAAACAGTGATAATGAGGAAAATGAAGTTAATGTGGCTGAATTAAAACCTGGGCCATCTTATGTTTGCTCTTCACTAAGACCAGCAAAAGATGTGTCTGGTTCTTCTGTGAATGATAAATCTAAGAAACCATCATATGGTTTCGATGTATCAAAAGTTGACCAAATATTTGATATTTTGCTTAAAGATAAACAAATCATCTTAAGTGATGATCATAAAATCCCTACTCTCGAACAGAGAAAGGGAAGAAAATATTGCAAGTATCATAATGTATATGGTCATTTGACTAACCATTGTATTCGTTTCAGGGATTTGATCCAGAAGGCAATATCTGAAGGAAGATTGAAGTTCGAAGAAAAAATGAAGGGCACAATGAAAGTCAATGCAGACCCATTCGACAGCAACGTTCACTATGTGGAACCATTGGAAATCAACATGGTCGAGGTCGAACCAGTGAATGCAAGGGCCACTGATATGGCTATTGATGAGTTCGAGAAAGAGGTGAAGGACATTTACCCTTCAGCAAACGATAGCATACTGGAGTACCTGACCAAAAAGCAGAATGAAGATAGGAACGTGATTCTTTGCCCCAGGTGCAGTGCAGTGTTCGACTCAGATTCTGCCAAGATTTTTTAGGAAGCTTCGAACAAGAAGCATCAATTGAAGCAAAGATTGGGACCTCAGAAATATGAAGAGGGGCAGAAGATGTACAGGGCAATGAAAGGAGTAGGCAGGGGCATGCCTATTCAGGAGAACACCTTCGTTCCTCCACCTAAAGCACTTTCGAACCAATGGGTAAGACAAGTCCCAGCTAAGCCAAAGGTTCAGGCAAAATGGAAACTAGTGGCACAATAAGCAGGGGCTTCCAGTGCCTCAAAAGGAAAGGAAATAATGGTCAAGCCATCTAAGGAGGTTCAACCACCTCATGAGAGCTGGTATCATTTCAGCCAATACTCTAAGGCCAAGGGTTCGATGACAAGGACTCAATGGCGTAGGGCCCAGAGGTTATACAGGGCCAGAATGGAGCAGATAGAAGCCAAATGTGCCAAAACCCCTCAGAGGCTTAAAAGAAGATTTGAAGCCTCATCATCAAAGGCCCAACGCGATTTGCGTGAGCAAATCAATGCTACAAAGGTAAAGGACATGGAGGAAGATGACCTTCTGACTGAAAAATTTGAATCAGGATTCCCTAATTCGATCCAGGAAATATGTGGTATCATTTCGATCTTACCAACTGAATTTGCTCAACAGGTGCAAAGATTGGAAAATGATGATGATTTTGAAGATGACAGCCTTCAGAGTGTTGTTATGCTAAATCAAACAGATGAAGAGACCAAGAAGGAAGTGGTCAGCATAGCAAAACCTGCTCCAAGAGATATGACTCATATGAAGCCACTATATATTAAAGCAATGGTCGAAGGGAACCCTATCAATAGGGTGATTATTGATGGAGGAGCAGCCATCAATCTTCTGCCAAAGACAACCTTCGATAAACTGGTTAAGACTAATAAAGATCTTCTTCCTCACAACATTGTGATTACTAATTTTACAGGTAAGTCATCAGGATCAAAAGGAATTGTAGCACTGGACTTGATGATAGGTGGCCAGATGAGGACCACTATTTTCGTGGTAATTCAAACAAAGGCCAGTTTCAATATGTTGTTAGGAAAGGAATGGATATATGACATAGGGGTTGTACCATCAACTGTTCACCAGAAACTTTTCTTGTGGGATCAAAAAGGCAACCCAATTGTGGTCGAAGCTGACCAAGGGGTCTATACTATGGAACAGGGATTGGTGGAAATGGACTTCGACGAGAATTTGGCTCATATCAGTCCTTATGAGCCTGACTCTAAATCAACCATTCATTCAGCCAAGGTGCCTCATTCAGTGAGGTTGGATCCTATCAAAGGATTTATATTAAAGAGAGAGGTCGACCTAGATACAGCCTTAGAGATATTGGGTGATTCATGGAAAACATAGAATCATTCATCAAGAGAGTAGCGGCCTATGTGGCCGAATCTAAGGGTGAAGCCTCTTCGAATTTAATTGAAGAAACAACAAAGGGCAGTGAGGATCATCACAAACAACTGCAAGCTCGAGAAGGAGATCCAATCCGTTTGGATTGCATTTATGATGAAGAAGCTTTAGATGTAGAATATGGCCATGAGAAAATACCAAGATTCGAAGCACAAGATCAACTCGAAGAAGTGAATCTAGGAACGACCGAAAACCAAAGACCAACCTTCATCAGTGCTAAAGTAGACCCAGAGATCAAACAACATCTTATCGAAATACTAAAGCAATATAAAGATTTCTTTGCTTGGGACTACGATGAGATGCCAGGACTGGATCGTGCGTTGGTCGAGCACAGATTACCAACAATACCTGGGAAGAAACCAGTAAAGCAGCCCCCTCAAAGGTTTGCACCAGAAGTGGTTTCGAAGATTAAAGAGGAAATCGAAAGACTCCTTAAATCCAAATTTATAAGAACAACCAGGTATGTAAATTGGATCTCTAATATTGTGCTAGTCATTAAGAAAAATGGTAAATTGAGAGTTTGTATAGATTTTAGAAATCTTAATGAGGCAACCCCCAAGGACGAGTATCCAATGCCTGTAGCTGACATGCTGATCGATTCAACGGCAGGGAACGAAATGCTAAGCCTTCTTGATGGCTATTCTGGTTACAACTAGATTTTCATTGCAAAAGAAGATATTTCTAAAACTGCATTTCGGTGCCCTGGGGCATTGGGTACCTTCGAATGGGTGATGATGCCTTTTGGTTTAAAAAATGTTGGGGCCACATATCAAAGGGCTATGAACCTGATATTCCATGATTTTATTGGTGAATTTATGCAGGTATATATAGATGATGTAGTGGTCAAGTCAAAGACCAAAGCTCAACATTTGGAACACTTAAGATGTTCGTTCGAAAGGATGAGGCTGCATGGTTTAAAGATGAACCCTTTGAAATGTGCCTTTGGGCTGTCTGCAGGAAATTTCGTATGATTCTTGGTACAACAACAAGGGATCGAGGTTGATGCAAACAAAACCCAAGCAATCATCAACACAAGACCCCCAGAAAATAAAAAATAGTTGCAGAGCTTGTTAGGGAAGATAAACTATCTAAGGAGGTTCATTTCAAACTTATCTGGGAAGACGAGGATATTTTCTCCCTTAGTCAAGTTGAAGAAAGGGGAAGAGTTCGAATGGAAAGAGGAGCACCAAGTGGCCTTTGATTCGATAAAGAAATACTTAGCCAATCCTCCAGTGATGACTCCCTCAGTTCGAGGAAGACCACTTCGACTGTATATTTCTGCATCTGATGAAACTCTGGGTAGTATGTGAGCCCAAGAAGATGATAGTGTCTTCGATAGAGTAGTGTATTATTTAAGTAGAAGCCTTAGTGATGTAGAGAAAAGGTATTCGCCTATAGAGAAATTATGTTTATGCCTTTATTTCTCATGTACAAAGCTTAAATATTATTTGAAACCCTCAGAGGTTTTTGTAAGTTCACATTTTGATGTAATTAAGTACATGTTAATCAAGCCAATACTTCATGGCAGAGTTGGGAAATGGGCATTGGACTTAACAGAATTTTCTTTAAAGTATTTACCTTTAAAAGCAATAAAAGGGCAAGCCCTTGCTGATTTCTTAGCCGAACTTCCTACGGTTAAGATCGAAGAGGTTAATTTCTTAGGAATTAAACCTTGGAAATTGTTTTTTGATGGTTCTAAACATACTAAAGGGAGCGGCATTGGCATGCTGATTATATCCCCTAATGAGGTGATAACTAAAGTAATGTTTAGAATAAAAGGGGAATGTTCGAACGAGGTCGAGTATGAGGCATTGATCGTCGGGCTCAAACTGTTGTTAAGTTCCGAAGTCTCCCATATTCATGTGAAGGGAGACTCTCAATTGGTTATAAATCAATTGAAAGGGGTCTACAAATGTTGTAGCTCGAAATTGGCAAAGTATTTTGCCAGGGCCGAAAGTTTATTAGGTCATTTCGATGAAGTCATTCTGGAGCATGTGCCTCGAGTCCAGAATTAAGTGGCTAACGAATTAGCCCAGATAGCTTCTGGTTATAAAGTCAGACCAGAAATCTTCAAGAACCTGATCGAAACCAAACCTCCATTAACAATAGAGGAAAGAGTGGTTTGGAATTTAGATATGTTAACATCTTTAGATTGGAGGAAGCCTATAGTGGATTACTTAAAGGATCCATCACAACCCGTTGATAGGAAAGTCAAACTCAGAGCTTTGAACTACACTATCCTGGGAGATGAATTGTATAAGAAATCAAGTGAGGGGCACCTGCTCAGATGTTTGGGAGAAGCAGAAGCATATCTGGCACTGGCTGAGGTTCGTGAGGGCATATGTGGAGCTCACCAGGCAAGGGAGAAGATGAAGTGGACATTGTTGAGGTATTGCTACTTTTGGCCAACCATGCTGAAGGATTGTCATGATTTTGCTAAAGGATGTGAAGAATGCCAAAAGCATGGCAACATGCATCATGCTCCTGCTGCAGAGCTCCATTCCATAATCAAGCTTTGGCCATTTCGAGGCTGGGCCCTCAACCTAATAGGTATGATTCATCCTCCTTCTTCGAAAGGACATAAGTTTATCTTAGTAGGTGTAGATTATTTCACCAAATGGGTCGAGGTCATCCCTCTAAAAGATGTTGGGCAAAAAGAAGTAATAGACTTCATAGAAGAACACATAGTCTATAGGTTTGGTATTCCTGAAACCATAACCACAGATCAAGGGACCATGTTCACAGGGAGGAAAGTGACTAAATACGCAGAGTCCAGAAGGATCAAACTCCTCACTTCCACACCTTATTATGCCCAAGCAAATGGCCAAGTTGAGGCCATTAATAAGATACTGATAGGGTTGATTAAGAAGCACATAGGACATAAGCCTAGAAACTGGCATGAAACACTCAGCCAAGTGTTATGGGCGTATAGAAATTCCCCAAGAGATGCCACTGTTGCTTCCCCATACAAATTAGTATATGGGCACGAGGTTGTCTTGCCTCTAGAAATCAACCTTGAATCCCTTCGAATTCAGAGACAACATGAATTTCCTACTCAAGATTATCTGAGCCTAATGTTCGACCAGTTAGATGGGCTTGACGAGAAAATATTAGTTGCATTAGAAAATATAATCAAGCAAAAAGAAAGAGTGGCTCGTTTCTATAATTGAAGAGTTAGTAGTAAAAACTTCCAAGAGGGTGACTTAGTTTGGAAGGTGCAATTACCTTTAGGAAAGAAGTCACCAAGGTTTGGTAAGTTGACCCCTATTTGGGAGGGACCATTCGAAGTTAAAAAGGTGTTGTCAAATAACGCCTACACTATTCGAGATGTTACTTCTACTTGCGTGATTCGAGCCATAAATGGAAAACACTTGAAAAAATATAAACCAATCATGCATGAGGTAAAGATTCATCCCGAATAAATAAATAAGTTTTAAGCCAAAAATGGCTATCACAAACCAAAGAAAGTATCAAAAGGATTAAAAGAAACAAAAATTTAAAATGGCTTCTTGGCCTTAAATTCCCGGTACTCTTCTTTGATCTTAGCCAGGGTAGCCTCCAAAGTGGCATGTTCATTCTTCACTTTCTTCATGTTCCCAAAGCAGCTCAGAAGGGTCGAAGAGTCACTCTTAACAAGCAGCTTCAATTCATCCTGACGCTTCGTACCTTGAATAACAGCTGCAGCAAGAACATCTCTTTCCTTGGTCTTCAAATCCAATTGTTTTTGAAGTTCTTCGATCTCCTTATTCAGTGCATCCAACTGAGTAGTTCCTTCTCCAAAGTCTTAGAGTATACTTCGAACTGAGCCTTGTGATCGATAAGCCTGTTTCTCAGTTTTCCTTCTTGATCCAAAAGCTCATCCTGCTGGGTCTCATTGGCATGGATTCTGTTTAAAGTAGTAGTTAAAGAATCATACCATGCACAGAAGACTCCAAGGGACTCATCTAACTCAGCAGGGATATCAGTAGGAGATTTCTTGATTTCAGTCAACACTCCCCTTATCTCCTTCGAAGATAATTGCACAAGGGTGTCATCTGGTGGTGTTTGATCATTACCCTCGTGATCACCCACTGGTGCTGTAAAAGAAGAAGTCGAAGGAAGACCACCCTGAGAGGCTTGAGTGGTTTCGAGTTCAGAAGCATGACCTTGAGGCAAAGTGGCAGTAACTCGATCCTCCTGATAGTTTTGCACATTTGGAGGTTCATCAGTTTGAATGCCCTAAGCCTTGTCAAAACCAACAATGGTAGGATCAGCCTTTTCAGATTGCATAATGCCCTTTTCAGGAGCAGCCTCATGCTCAGAAGAGGTTACAATGATAACAGTTTCTTTAACATGTTGATTCTTGGGACTGGCATCACTAAAGGCCTGCTCAAACTTATCTTTATTTGATTCTTCTTCTTCTTGCTATTGGCCTTCAGAACGAATAGGGGAATTGACTTCAGGTTCTTCATTCCTGGTGTGATCCCCTGCATCTTGAAACCTTATAATTTTGTTCGAACCAGTATATTGAATGGCAAGAGGGAGATAATTTAAGAAAGAATCTAAACTCGAAGAAACCTGTGGTGCTCTCTTGATTCGTGGAGTCTGAAATCACCTGAGAAGAAAAAAAGGTTCGAAGTTAAGAGCAAGCTGGTGAAAACAAAGAGGAATAACAAGTCAAAGTGTTATCTTACCACTTTGTTGGCCTTCCAGGAATGTCTAACGCCTGAGGCCACATGTTTGATCCTCTTCTTCTTCAGACTCGAGCCCTGAAAATCAATTATGAGTGACAAGTTCAAAACAAATGAAGAAAGAAAAGCCAAGCAAGTGCAAACCTCAGTGGTTTGAATAGTAGGCTCATTAGCTTCTTTATTAACAAATTTCTCCGCAGCAGAAGGATTATCCTCAGGATTAGAAACAGTGACTTGATCACTTGTCTCCTTGGAGCCCAAAGGCTCTTCACTTTGAGCCTCATTCAAAACATTTTGAGACTGAGTGCTTTGAGTCTCTTTTTCCTTTGGAGTAGTTATGGGAGATTTCTTCTTCCTAGAGGTAGTAGTAGCCTTCGAAGCAGGCGGCTTCGACGCTGTTTTCTTTGTGACCAGAGCCTTCTGAAAATTCGAAGTAACACAAGGATCAAGGATGGTATAAATCAAAAGAAAAACTTGAGTTTGTAAGTGTTATTCTTACTCTACGCTTCTTTGTAGTTTCTTTTGGTTGGGAACCTTCCCCATCCTCAGTAGTGGGAGTTTCTTTCTTCTTTCATTGTGTCTTATGTTTTGATGGTTTTGATGAATCACCAACATCTTTAGAAGCTGTAAGGACACGAAGAGTTATCAAAAGATTTGAAGGTAAAGAAAATAAAAGAAGAGTAGGGTTGCTTTGAAGTACCTTTTCTTTTTCTACCTTCAGCCTCGTCGTATTCCATAGTGATGATAATGCGAGAAAAGCAAACTTCTTTCGAACATGCTAGCTCTTTGTAAGAGCTACGCCACCACCGATCGAAAGCAGCGGTGCAAAAGTTCGAAGGAGTGTAATCAATAGGTACGAAGACAGGCTTATTGGAATCGAACTCCTTTATTCTTTGAATCACCTCATCCATAGAAGTACAAGGGGCAACATCTTGGCCTTTGAAAAACGGGATTGGTATATCCTAACAAAGTCCAAATTGCCTAGCCACTAATGTTGGCTGATAATGTATGAGGCAGGGAATTGTTTGATCATAGTGTGGAAAGATATGCTGGTTCTGAAGGATCTCGCTCCACCTCTGGTTCTGAATGGTTTGCTCATTGGGAATTAGGCTTACTATGGGTTGGTGAATCCATTTGAGACCATAGTTTCTTTTTGAATAAGGGGCGAGACTTTCATCATATTTGTGTTGGTCGAAGAAATAAGACATGAAACTTTGAACATTCCCAGCAACAACATCCTTCATATATGGGGCACAGATCATAGTATAATTAAGGCTTTCAGCAATGGGCTCGAAGGCATTGGCCACCTCTTTTGTTATTCTGGCATCCCTAGGAAATGTGTCTCGAAGCCAAAGATCAAGAAGCCAAAAAGGGCCACAGAAGCCACCTATAGGCTGAGAGATTTTGTAGTTATTCCAAGCATCAGACATGCTCATGTAAAGGTGACCAAGAAGGAGTTTAGCTAGGTTGATTTTTCTGCCTTCATGGAGGCACACAACCAAGGGGTAAAGTCCTTGAGGGACTTTAAGGAAACGCACACAGAAAACAAAATTTGACAACCATAACCAAAGAAAGGCAATGTGTTCTTTCTCAGAAACATCAGTAGATGTTTGGTCATGGTTATTTCCTATGAAAGCTAGGAAAGTCATTTTACTGGTGTTGACATTGTAATCAGTGTTGGAAGGTTTGGTGGTGGGAAGATAAGTTTCCCCACAGGGGTCAAGACTGGTAATCACACTAACATCTAGCAAAGTTGGGGTGATCATCCCACAGGGAAGGAAGAAAGTGCATGTACCTTGATCCCAAAAGTTCATAGCAGCAAGGATGAGGTCATTGTTATAATGGACATGCTCCCTTGATAGCTGAATCAAATCATAGATGCCTATTCGCTTCCAAAATTTCCCTTTCTGAGATTCAACCTTGTTAAGCCAATTGAGGTAAGTCTTCTTTTGCGTCATGGGGGTGGCCCTTAAGATGTTCTTCTCAGTCGAGTGGAAATCAGCCCGAACTGGATTGTCAAAGGTGAGGAGCTTCACAGAGGGGTACAGTGCTTGAAAATCTTTAAATTGAGCAGTTCTAGGAGGGAACTCATAAGGGCCAAGGAAACCCATACGTAACCCATCCGTAGGAATGATGACACTATTAGCCCATACTTGAAGATTCTCATCCGTAGCTTCAGGTTCAGGGACGAAAACATTGTCATCTTTGACAATGGTCTTTCCATTTTTAGCTGCTAAGGGGGTAGGGCAAACAACATGGTATTTATCACTCTTAAATACCAAATTAGAAGACACCATTGAAAAAGGTAGGAGAAAGTGGAAAGAAAATGGAGAGTAGGGCAAGAAATGTGAAGTATTTGACAGAGCTGGAAGCTGAGAGATGTGAAGAGAAAGGTAAGGAGATGAGGAAGAAGGTGAATGGTTTCTTAAACCCCTGTTACAAAGTAAAGGAGGGAAAACCAAAGGTCATTGGCGGTTACAAGGCCCAACTGACTATGAGTGGAAGCCCAAAAGTTCTCGAATCATGAGATCATGGGAGAGAAGGAGAGAAAACATTAAAAAGACCCCAAGGAAGCAGATGGTTGCCACGTGTAAAAAACGCATAGCTTCTAAAAAACGGCTCGAAGCTATGCATTTTTGGGGGGCATTTGTTATACGTTAAATTTAAAATGATGAAGTTCGAAAAGGAAAACAGGAAAAGCCAAAGAAAGGATAACTTTATTGATTCAAATCTTAAGTACAATAAGTCTATTCCTAAGTGGAGTTTCACTATTCGAACTTCATGTCTATGCCCTAATATATTTTGGCAGGTATTTGCCTCGAACTGAGGGGAAGAGTCCATTTTCGAGCCCGGTGTTAGTGTCATGTCTTCGGAAGGGGGAGCCCAAAGGGATCGAATGCTGAAAAGGAAAGGATCGAAGCATTGGATCTTCCAAATAATCCAAGTGCTTCGATCCTTCATCTTTATCATTCTCTTCTTTTCTTTTTTTCTTCCTCTACACCTTCCTCTTGTTCTTCTTTTTCTACTCCTCAGGATCAGAAGACTGGGTGCAGAGCAAGCATGTGATTTCCTGCCCTACACCTCAGAACAGAACCAGGGAGGTGGGAATAATACCAGACCTTGCATGGAGCAAAGGCCTGATAATTTGGATGTACTGTTCGACCTGAAGTTTTGGTCCTCATTGAAGTGACCACTAATGTTGGACACTCTGATGACCTGAAATCCAAAGGGAATGAAGGCATCAGGTCGTACAGAGCAGCCAATATAAGGGTCCTCTCCATGGAACAAAGGAAGACGATGGTACAAACAACATGATACCATCCTTTATAAAGAGGAAGCACATTGAAGGCATTGAGGGTGCCATCCTTGTAAGCCAATGAGAAGCAGTCTTGTGTGCATTGACCAAGATGGACGGTAGTCAAACAAATCAAAGTGGTCGGATGATAAGGTACTTTGGAAAAGGGATCAAGCTCGAAAGGAATCGTGAATATCAAGGAAGTCTTATACCCATTGCCAAAATGGTTCGAAGAAAACCTTAGCTCGAAGAGGCTGATAGCCTAAAGAGTTCGAAGCCAACCTCAACTCGAAGGGAACAATAGCCTAAAGAATTCTAAGCCTCTCTTGGATCAAATAAGGGGATTGTTCTGCAAGCCAGATTCGAAGGATCGGTTATTACTCATCAGCTTTAATTATCAGAAGCTTGTGGCCACGTCACCTTCAGCAGTTACCAATGGAGTCCACCAACGTTCATGCAGAGAACGTAGGCTTATGGAAGTTCTAAAGGCAGTTAGGAGAAGCCATCTGGAAGAGGGAACAGTTACCAGGATGCAGGCTATAAATAGGGGAGAGTTTGAAAAAACAAGGGTCCGCAACCTGAATACTCAAAAGCACCCTGAAAAAAGCCGCAGCATCCACCGTAGCGATCAAGGCAAAACCAGCAAGCTTAGAGGAAGTAGGGACCTTACAGACCAACCCCCTTATTTCTTTTAACTGTTATTTTTCATGTTTTCTTGTTGTTCTTGTATGCTTTACGTTTTTTATAAACTAGGAATCCATGGCACTGTAACTGATTCCTTCAGTTGCTTGTGTTTGTAAGTTACCTTTTCATTTTAATGCAAGTTAAGACCCTGTCAGGGGCCATTGTTGCACCATCAGTGCTCTGTTTCATGGTAACGTTACGCTTTGTATGTTCGAACTGTTTCTAAGGTTTCACACTAAGGTAGAACCCACACTAAATAACAAAGGATTCGTATCTCGTCCTAGACTGATCAGAGATACATTTGTTTGTGTAAACTTCTAGGACAAACAGTTGTACAAATAACTTTTCTCTTTAACATAAGCTCCGCACAAGCTAAAAAATTTAGCATTCTGATGAGCTCTTTTTTCTTATATAAAACAAGCTGCTTTTTATATTTTAAAGCTTTTTAATATTTTTAAAAATAAAGCCCAAAATAAATCACCTCAACCTGTCATTACATCTTTGAGGGACAAAAATAAGGGTTTAATCTTAAATCAGGATATTAGATGAAGAGATTTGTTGATGTATAAAGTAATATGAAAGTAATGGTTGTAAAGTTTAAAATTAAAAGCAAATTAATGAAAATGAATTACAATATGGGTTTTAATCTTCTCAATGTGACTTAAAGGTTGTTTAATCAGTTGATTTATTTAACCAAATTAATACTACATTTCAATGCCGGTCCTATTCAACCTCAATTTATTCATAACATAATATAATTTCTTAGCTTTTGTTAACGATTTCTGATACCTTAATTATACCAATACACAAAAGAAGGTTTGGAGTTTTTTTTTTAATCTAATTAATACTAGTGTGTGCATAATTATATTATATAAATATAAAGGGAGACACTTCCGCAAGTCATTCTAATGCATGCAAGGTATTTGAGTTAAAAATAATATATATAATTTTTAGTAAATTCTGAATTTGATATTTCAAAGGTTATGAAGTTTCCATATTAGATCTTTAAATGTTTTTTGTTAGTTAAAAATAATATATATAATTTTTAGTAAATTCTGAATTTGATATTTCAAAGGTTATGAAGTTTCCATATTAGATCTTTAAATGTTTTTTTTTTTGTTATTGAATTACTTTTCAAAAGATATAGAAGTATCACTAGCAAGTTTGGATTAACTTATTTAAAAGAACTTATTGGAGAAGAGAATATGGTTAGTTTGGATAAATTTCTTCCAAAGTACTAATTGTGAAAGAAAATAGAATGGATCTAATGGGTAAAATGATTTCAATTTCTTTTTTAGGTTGAAATAAGTCTTTAGAAATCTTTTTTTTTTCAGGAATTCTCTCATTTAATAACTTTTAAAATAACTGAGTTACAAAGACCAATTTCAGCTTATGAAAGAAGTTATAGGCCCTGCTTAAATACACTTTTACAGAAGAACTTCTAGGAGATAAAAATAGAATGAATCAAAGAGGTCAAATGAATTTAACTTCTCCATAAGTTGAAACTAGTTACTTATGAAGAAGTTAAATTGGAGGGCTTTTAAAGCCTGTTTGGGTGGAACTTGTACAAAAGTACTTCTAGGTGAAAAAAATAGCATGAACCAAAGAGGTCAAGTGCATTTAACTTCTCCATAAGTTAAAATTAGTTATTTTTGGAGAAGTTAAATGAGAGAGCTTTTGGAGTAGGTGGTCTACAAAGACTAATTTTAACTTATGGAGAAGTTAAATGCGTTTGACCTCTTTGATTCATGCTATTTTTTTCACCTAGAAGTACTTCTGCAGAAGTTCCACCCAAACAGGCTCTTAGAGTAGGTGAGCTACAAAGACTAATTTCAACTTATGGAGAAGTCAAATGCATTTGACCTATTTAATTCATTTTATATATTTTTTCACCTAAAAGTACTTCTGCAGAAGTTTCATTCAAACTGACTCATAATCATTTTACTTTTTTGATTCATTCTATTTTCTTTTCTCAAAACAAGTTTATCCAAATTAGACTATAAAATGAAATAATAAAGTAAAAAATCCAACTTCTTGATTCCTACTCCTACGGGTGCTGCCTTAAAAAAAAAAATTGAGGCATAGAATACCAGAGTATTCTTTGACGTTGGATATACCAATAAAAGAACAAGTGGTATACCACTTAATAGAATGAAATTTCTAAATTGCATACGAGTCCACTTTCTCCCTTCATCACCGAACACCTCCACCAGAAAAAAAAAAAAAAAAAAAAAAAACATCATGCGATCACATGGACTCATCATTATGGATAGCTGAGATCCAAATATCTTGCAGCTTTTCTTTCATGTTCTAGTACCACTCTCTGAGTTTTGAAGATCCTCCCGCCGATGAAGTGCCCGTTTGGTTTAAATTTTCAAACATCGAGAATCAATTCTGCAGTTAAATCACTTTCATTCAACGTACTTCATAAAGCGTGCATCATCTATCTCAACCATTCATTTTTAGAATTAATTCTACACAACTGTAAACCAAACGGACCCGAAATCGTTGATCCCCTTGATATTTATGATTTTTTTTTGCCTCCCTCCTTTTCAGTTGTTCCCTCTTTATTATGTTTTATGATCTTCCATATGGGTCAGGGAAGGTGGAAGTGCCAAAACAAATTTTTAGCATCCACTTTTCAGTATTCTCCCTGACAATTTTTTTTTTTTAAATTTAAGGATGTATAACTAATCATGTTAAGTGTTTGGTTTTAAATGGAAGAATACCTACTCCTAAAGTACCGTAGATTTTTTCACCGATGAAGATGGAGCTTGTCTGCAAATAATTATTCTGTTACCAAACCGGTTATAAGAGATACTTTTTCCTATGTCACAATGAATGAGCTTTTTTTTATCCATTGTACGCTGGATATCACCTAATTAATTATATTTTATAGGTTGAAATTAATTTTTTTACTTCAAAATTTTCAAAATAATTAGTTTTTATATTTTTTATTGGTTGAAATTAGATTTTATACTTTTTTTTATAAGGATCATTCGAAGTGATTGCGAGTTTTTTATCTTTAAAATTTTTTAATCAAGGTTTTATAACTCAAAATAAAAAAATTGAAAATTTCTTTTTATAGTTTTCAAAATGTCGGTTTTAAAAATAACAAAAAGAGATTTTCAATTTTTGATTTTGATTCGTAAAAACTTAATTAAAAATTTTTAAAAATTAAAAATTGGCAATCTCTTGATTAAACTAGAGACCAATTTTTACAACTTCAACTATGGCTAAATGATAATGATAAAATCAGAATAAAGAAAAGATAAATTGTATTTGTACAACAAAATTGTACAACAATTGCTTACAACTATGAGAGATATAGAAATAGAAGAGAGAGAAGTGTGGATGTGATAGATGATATAATGGAGAGAGATAGAGAAAAAAATGTGTTGTATAAATTATTGTATATATTTGTTGTACAAATAATGCATCTCTAAGAAAAATAACCTTCAAGAAAATTAGCTTTGCACTATTTTCCACTAAATTACTCCACTATCCACTGTCCACATAACATGGCTTTCGGTGTTTGGCAGCATTCCATGTGAATATGCGTGTGACCCCTGTTTTAATGTCGACCTTGATTTACAAACACATGCATATAATGCCGTATGTCTTATGCTCGCAAAGTATTCCAAGTGGATTGTCTTTGAAGCAATTTATTTTCCCCCAAAAGATAGCCAAGTTACCTTTTTTTTTAAAAAAAAAAAATGTGAAGTTTAGGGTTATTATATATAATTTTTTTAAAAATCTAATTAATATATATCATCATTTATATTAAATTTGTTATTTAATTTTTAACATATTTTTTTTTATCTTTCTAATATGTCATCTCTTAATAATCCTTTGTCTTTTTTTTTAACCATAAATACCCATGGTAAGACCAGGTGCTCGGAGTTTTATCATAATTAAGTGTTTGTTTGGTTACAAGTTAGGCACAGAATCAATTCCACAAAATTCATTTTAAATTACTTATGTCCAGTGTGTTTCTTAAAGGTGTATCACTAATTTCCAACAATTATTTTTAGAATAAGTTCTACTTAATTGTAAACCAAACAGGAACAAAGTCTTTTTACCCATATCTAAGAGTATGTTTAGTGAACCACAACCCCTTTTTTGTGCTAGACTATATTATTTTCTATGGGATACAATCATACTCGAGCTGGGTAGAATCTCTATGGGCGGCAAAACACTTTTTTTGAATATGAAAATTTAACTTAGTTGCGTATGCTCGAACCCAAAACCAATAATTAAGCTGTAACAACTCTTGTTGGTTAATCCACACACTCAATAACCCAACTTATTTTTTACTTATAAATTGTTTTAAAGCTAAAGTGAAAAATAAGAACTTTAAAAAATAAAGTAAAAATTGTTTGACAATTTGATATTTTTTTTAACTTAAATGACACTTTTAAATTAAAAGTTGTTTGGTAAAATGATATTAAAATTATCTTATTCTCTTTAAAATTAACATAAAGAATGTCTAGTTATAACTAGCAAGATTATTTCAAATTTGTTTTGTTTCCGTCTGTAATTAGAGACGGGTTGATATTCGCCACAAAGCTAACAAGATTATTTCCATCTCTAAATGTCGTGTTTCCGTCTCTAAATGGAGATGGACATATATTTCATCTCTAATTCAAAGATTGTATTATAAAGATATTTGTCTCTAATTTCCGTCATTGGTTGGATATTTTTAAATCACCCATGTTCTAAATCTTATAATTCCATAGTCCACACACACTAAAATAGATCAAAAATGAATATGAAAATGAAAAAAAAAAATGCAATATTATAATGTACCATAGTCTATAGTGACTAACTAATAAGAAATTGTGTTTGCGAATGATTACTATGGAAATTTAAGTAGCTTATAATAGATTGAAAACCAAAATCCAAAGTTATACAATAGAGGATTACAAGTTCACATATCCTGCTCTTAGAATTTGGATAGATGACAATACAATATTTTTCAGGTAGTAGCGAATGCATTTAGACACTCAAACTATTCAGTGAGTAGGAGAATCAAGATCCCAAGTAAGCAAAGGTGGTGATTTTTCTCATTTTTATCAACATTTAAGTATGTTGCATGACCAAAGCAATCGTTGGTCCCATAAAAGCAGAAGCAATGCATAGCAATGGCACTTTACCATTGTAAGCAGGAGTATCTGTCTTTTACTCGAAATGACTAGGGGTGTAGTCGGGTCGGGTCAGGTTTATGGTTAGTAGAAGTCTAAACCAATAGAGTCCCCTCGGTTTGGGTACTTGGTTCGGTTTCTGCACTTTTTATTGTTCAACCTGAATCGAACCAGCCCAACCTCATACGGGTCGGTTTAAGTCGGTTCTCGGGTTGGATTAAAATTAGGGATGGAAAAAACGGGTCTGGCCCATCCCTACCCGTCAATTTATAGGGCTGGGTTGGGACTTTCAGCCCATTGGCCCGTCTAACCCGTCCCGTTCTGACCTGTTAAAAAACGGGCTGGAGGAAGATTCGGGCCGGGCCAGCCCGTAGGGTTGATTTTTGTTTAAAAAAAAGGAAACTGGGTCGTGGACCTTTGGGGGGACGGGGTTAAGCCTTTAGGGAAATTAAGGTTCCCTTTCCCTTCTCATTCAGAATCAGAGAAGTTCTTTCTTTCTTCCTCATTTGAAGTTTTGAAGAGAGAGTGGCGTTGTCTTCCATTCCTCATCTCCTTCGAGTTCGACTTCGTGCCTCCGCTGCCGCCGACCGCTCTGTTCGCTGCTGCCGTCGAACAGCTCCGTCCGCTGCTGCCGTCGAACAGCACCGTCGAACAACTCCGTCCGCGACAGCGTCCTTCACCGCGAACAACATCCTTCTCCTTCTCCGGTCGACAGCTCCGTCTCCGGTCGACAGCGTCCTTCTCCGGTCAAGGATAGCAGGTTCGTGCCTCTTGTGTTTTTATTGTTAATTTCTCATTGTGACTTAGCATACCGAACATGATAGAAACCGTGCCTCTGTAATCTTGTGGTTTTATTGTTTTTATTGGTAATCTTGTGTTTTCATAATACTTGTATAGTGTAGATCAGTTGAAAAAAAAACTATGCTTATTGATACTCATTAGTGCTGGCCTCTGTTTTAATGTGCTTGAACTGGTAAAGAATTCTCATGAGTCAGCAATAAGCGTTATCTTGATGAGTTTAATATTTATAATTTTTTTTGTGGGTCAACTCGTTTATCCCATCCCAAATCGACAAAAAAAAATTCACTTCGTTAGTTCGTTATAAGGGCTGGCCCGTTGGCCCTGTCAGCCCTCTCAAATATGGTATGGGCTGACATTTTTCGTCCATTTTCCGTTTAGGGCCAGCCCAGCCCGTCCCGTTTTCTGAAGGGTTGATCGAGGGTGGGGCCGTTTTTCCATCCCTAATTAAAATAATAATAAATGCTGAATTTTGCAAAAAAAAGGGAAAAAAAAGAAAAAAAAAACCGAAAAAATTTGACAAAAAATGGTGAATGCAGCGTGTTTACTGTTTATGAATATTTCCATTCTCATCTTATCCACTGTATAAAATTCACATTGATTCAAGAAAAAGAAAAAGAAATTACAGATACAAGAAAAAGAAACATAACCACACATCAAATTCATAACCATACACCAAGTTATAATAGTACCAAACAAACAACTCATCAATATTCAATAGTACAAATAAGTCTCATCAATCCTCCAAGCTCCAATCATCCTTCATTCATGCTAGGGATTTAACTAGCCAAATCTCCCCTACAAAAATAAGTTTTGGATGTATATAAAAGTTAAATGTATGTAAGGATTTAATTCAAAATTGTACATATTAAATGTATCCAAATTACCCTTACTGCAAGGCTGTAAACGCAACATCAACTCGAGCCTCCTCAATTGCTGCAAAGGCTGTAATCCTGACATCTTTATTAACATGAAAAACAATGTATGGAAATTAAACACCCACACACATTTATATATATATTTTCAATTCAATGAGAAATAGAATAGAAATTAAACATACCGAATTCAACCTGGTCAATGAATCGAGGTTGTTGTGAATCACAAGCCTTTTTATTGGGCTTCAACCAATTTTGAGTGCAAATTAAAGCCTCTACAATGTTAGGATGCAATGAGCTGCAAAATGGATCAAGAACTCGTCCTCCAGTGCTAAAAGCAGACTCAAATGATACTGTGGACACTGGGATAAATAAAACAACATGGCTAGCTGCTGATCTTTGTTTTGTTTTTCTCATTACACCAAAAAAAAACAAGGCTAGTTGTTGCCTTCTAAATAATGAAAATTTAGGTTGATTAATAAACATTGATAAAAAAACAACACTTTAATAAATAAAAACAACAGACCCTGAACAGAGCACTTCAATGTGGCTGTCACAAGCATGCAGAAGGCAAACAAGATTTATTCTTTTCTGAATATTAAACTTTTTTAATATGAATCTGTCAAATGATTAAAAATGAAATAAAAAAAATGTGATGGAGAACAAACTAACTAACAGCAAGAGGTCAAAATGGAGATGATAATGACAAGTAGAATTTTGAATATAGGGCTTTCCTGCAATGGTGATCAACAAATTCAAAGAGTTCAAAAGGAGATAATTATAGATAAAAGATGGTCAAGTAAAATCATATATGTAAATTTGAATCTCTACAAGCAGAGCTCAATATATTGCCATGTCAGACATTAACAAGTTTATGATATGTATACTTAAAATATTTTAGTTATCAAGAGCCATTTATAACTTTCTTTCCTGAGTGTTTTCAAGGTTATTGACAAAGAGTTAATTCTAGAGAAACTACAAAACAATACATGCATAATATATGCAACAACATTTACCAGAGGATACCACACAATTGTACGACCAACAAATATTAATCTACTACTTTTGGGTTACGTGTGTGTGTCTATACACACACACACACGATGGAAGCAAATATAAAATAGGTGCATGTATGCAATTTGGTGAGAGCATGATGAAAACTAATCTTACGCACACACCACACAACTTCAAACCTGCTTATGTTTAGAGTTTAGACAGCAGCAGTTCCTATTTGGCGTTAGGAAATAATTAAATAGGAAGAACCATAAGGAAATGCTTTCTCAAACTAAAAAGAGGAAATAATTACAGTAGTAGTTCACGACATTCAGCTCTAATTCATCGTTCCTCCTAAATAAAATAATTAAATAGGAAGATTCCTTTAAACAGAATACCAAAATCAAACCACTTACCCTTCCCAACGAGGAATCTGTCAAATGAACAGCGACGGTGAACAATGCACAATGCACGGTGAGAACAATGAATCTGTGCGATAGAAGAAGAAAGAAATCAAGAGAGGAAGCAATAACGAACAAGGGGGAGAAAGAATCTTGAAAAAAAACACCCTTGCCAAAGAAGTGAGAACAATGCTCGACTTTAGGTTGCTTGCAAGCACATAACTTCTTGTTTATAATCTACTAGATTTAACATGAAAGAATGACGGATTATAAACGAGAAAGAATTAAAGATTAAGGGGTTGTGGGTGACCGTGGGATGCTGATAAAAAAAAATATTAAAATAGAAAGAATAAAATATTAGAGGTGAGATTCAAAGTGGGGTGTTAGTTTGAAAAAACATCATTAAAGCTAAAAATATTAACTTTTTTAAAGCTACTTTTTAATACAAAAAAAATTGCTTGTGATTTGTAAGAGCTTCTTAAAATTTCTGTTTGGTGGGGCTTTCACTTTTAAGTGACTTATAAGTAAAAATAGCTCCCCTAAACTTACACTAAGTCCTTTTACACGTATCTAGGAGTGTATTTACTGGAGATCGAATTCGAGAACATTTCCTATAATCTTTTTACCAATTGAACCACAACCCTTTTTTTGCAAGACTCTATTTATCTTCCATGGGAGACAATACTGCTCGAGCCGGGTAGGACCACTATGGGCGGCAAAGCACTCTATTCGAGTATGAGTATTTAACATAGTCACATATGCTCGAAGCCAAAACCAATAATTGAGATATAACAACCCCTGTTAGTTAATCCACACGCTCAATGAGAATTAAATCACAATCATTTGATAATGAACATTATCTTATTAATTAATTAAATTGGAATAAAATAATAATTAATATTGTCTTAAATATCTAAAATGTCAGATAATCAAATTATTTTTAAAAAAATAATACTTAAAAAAGAGCAATGATATATCTTTAAGGTAAACTAGAATAATATAATTGCATAAAAAAACTAGAATAATATAAAAGATATTAGAGCAAGAGTCTTCCAAATATGTCCGCATTCACTCATTTCATATTTATTTTTATTAAAAAAAGAGCAGCAAAACTTGAACTTTAAAGTACTTGTCATAATTCTTTGATGGCATGTTATAAACTACCTATCTTATATAAATGATTATATATACATAAATACATAATTATACTTCTGTTACATTGTAGCAAGTAGCAATCAAATACTTGAAAAGTTCAATCCATGGGAAGTATAATTTTATTGCTAGACCAATTAATTACGACTTAAATATGTTTTTAGTCTTTATAAATATAGGTCATTTTGTAAATTTTTTTTTTGGTTTTCTATCTCTAAAAAATTTTTCGTTAGTCTTTTTGGTCTCTGCTGTTAACTTTTAGTTGACGTGGCAAACATAGTGCCACATCAGCATGCCACATGTGTTATTTCTGCCCAACTTAAATTTGTTTTTAGTCCCTATAAATATGATTCTTTTGGTTTTAGTCCCTACAATTTTTTTTGGTTTTTTACCGCAATTTCATCCCAATCCAACATCACAGTGTTCTTTTGCTTCCATTGCATTGTTACACTTCAAATTCCGGAACTTTTCGTGAGTTTAAAAAAATAAATTTTTTATGTATTCAATTATTTGAAATTTCAAAACACTTGGATTCACTATATATAGGAAAAAAACCTGTAACGACATTTTTTCTCTGCATTTCTTTTTTTTTCTGTCTAATGTCTGACAAAACTTTCATTTGATTTACAATTACAAACCTTTTTGGTTAGTCAGCACAAATCTCATTAAGTTACAAGTTAATAGACATAAATCTAATGAAAATTTTGTTAGTCAATAAATAGAAAAAAAATAGTAGAGAAAAAAAGGTCGTTACAAGTTTTTCCTCCTTTATAGAGTGAATCAAAGTGCATTGAAACTTAAAATAATTGAACACATAAAGAATTTATTTTATGGAACCCAGGAGGAGTTTTGTAACATCCCAAAAATTAGGAACATGACATATGGGGATAGTAGTAAATAATAAGGTATTAAGAAAAGAATTAGGGAAAGAAAGGCTTTAAGATGAGAAAACTAGGATTTTAATCATGGTGTTCTTTCTCAAGCGAGAGGTACTCGCTTGAGCGAGAATATCAGTAAAAATGTGCAAACTAAGTTCTGATAATCTCACTTGAGCGAGGAGGTCCTCACTCAAGCGAGAAACAAGGGAGGATTTGAGTGCTCCCTGGAAGATTTTCGCTAAAGCGAGAATAATTTCACTTGAGCGAAAATCATCAAGAGAGGGGGTGTTCTCTGGAGCATTCTCGCCCAAGCGATAGGCTTCTCGCTTGAGCGAGAACACGAAAAGAGGAATCCCCCAGCTGTCTCGCTCAAGCGAGAAATTCTTGCTTGAGCGAGAATGCGCAATATCAGTTTTTTTAAAAACAAAAAGCCCTAATTCCCAATTCATTTATTACCCTCATCAAAGGCTTTAGAGAGTGAGAGAGAGAGAGAGAGAAGAAACTCTAGAGAGAGAGGATCTCATATTGAAGCTTGAAGAAGGGCTCCAATGTTAGGGACTCCATCCCCCAACGTCTTCCAACCTTCATCTTCTCCCCTTTGAACTCCCTTTAGGTGAGTAGAGCTCACCCACTTCACTTCCCTTTTTGCTTGATAATCTTGTATGTGCCTTAATCCGGTTCTCCCTTTCTACTGTGTGTGTTTGTACTTTTTTGCATGATTATCTCTTGAAAACACTTACATGGTTTAGGAACTTCTCTTGATTAAGGTTATGACTAGATTAGGGAAACAAAAAATAGTTCATGTTTCATGTTTATGACTCTAAGTTTACTTTACTACGTTGTAAAATTAAGTTAAAAAAAAAAAGACTACTCATGTAATAAAGTTATACATAAATTCAAGTAATATATTCATGTTAGGCTTCAGCCATCACGGGTCTTGGACCAATCATGTTCATGTTAAAAACTAGGCTTCGGTCGTCAGGTAACGGTGGCGACTTTATGTCCCCAAGGGAGATATCTCTTGTAGTCTGAGCTCAGTCTAACTGCATGTTAACTGAAAAGACCCCTACTGCTGGGTTAGTAGCTCATGTTCATGTAATGTTCAGTATCATGGTTGAATTTAATTCTAGTTATATATAGAGATCCCCACTTTGATATGCTTTGTTAGTATTGTTGTACTTGTATGCATTGCTTTGCTCACTGAGGCATTAGTCTCACCCCATTGTGGGTTTATGTTTTAGATTCATAGGCAGGTCTCTGAGGATCGGTTTGCTAGCAGGGCTTAGAGCTTATCTGGCTGAGGGCCATCATTTTGGACTTATGTTTTATTTGCCTTGATTGTATAGTCTGTTGTATTATGTAATCTTTTGATGGATATTTAGTACATGTGTATCTTTATGTTTCCGCTTTGTTAGGACACATGTATTATAATATCCATGATAGAGTTATTGTACCGATTCACATGACATGTTCAAATGGAACCTTGTATTTAATTTTACATGTTGGATTTTCTATTATTGATATTATTATTGTCGCGAAAAATAATTCCCTAAATTCAGGACTTATGCTTCCAACGGGCATAATTCCTGAGTTTTGGGAATTAGGACGTTATAAGTTCAAGAATTTCAAGTGCAACAATGCAGTATAAGCAAAAGTACACTGATGTTGGATGGGGAGATGAGATAGAGGTGAAAAATAAAAAAATTATAGAGGTGAAAAAAATTATAGAGACTAAAAACAAAATGACCATATTTATAGGGACTAAAAACGAATTTAAACTGGGCATAAACAATACATGTGGCAGGCTGATGTGGCACTCTGTTAGCCACATAAGATTAAAGTTAACAGCAGGAACCAGAAAGGCTAATGAAAAATTTTATAGGGATAAAAAACCAAAGTTTTTTTTACAGGGACTAAAAATAAAATATCCCGTATTTATAGGAACTAAAAATCTATTTTAAGCCATTACAATATATTTGGATTTGCCACATTGATGATTGATTACTCCATTATCATTTAGACAGATGGAGGGGGACACGTAATTCCCTCCTTTCAACGTATTACAAATAAAATTTTATTGTTTTTACTTGATTTAATAAATAAATTTTAAATTAATATCATGTATATTGATTTTTTTAACACGTTTAATATTATTACATAGTTTAATAAATCAAAAGTGAAAAAGTTCTATCAGAAATTACAATTATCACATCATTTAATGTATTGACAATATGAAATATTATATTTTCCAATAAAATATTTTCACTTTTAATTTATTACGATGTGCAATATTGCACATGTTAGATTAACCGTATTTATATATATTCAATTTTATTATTATCACGAGGTTTTATAAATTTATTCTATGATTACATCTAAATTTTAATTCATACATATTTCACTTTAAATATCACCTTTATTTTATAAAAAATGTAGTATGATAATATAAAGGGTTAAACATGTTTTTGGTCCCTAAAAAATTTCCAGATTTTGGTTTTAGTCCCCCAATTTTAAAACCATTGACTTTAGTCCTCCATTTTCTAAAATGGTCGGAAATTGGTCCATGCCATTAACCACTTGTAACCTTTTGTTGTTAAGTGATGATCTGGGTAACTTAATGCCAGGTCAGCTTGCCACATGGACTATTTATTTTATTTTTGGTAAAATTAATTATTTGTTTGAAACCCCAATTTTAAAAAGTCTCAATAAACCTAACACTATGAAATTACCATAACCCTAATCACCCAGAGTAAAAAAAACGTTGCAGTGAAGATTCTAAAAGGAACGGAAAGACAAGAAAGCAGGAGAAGTCGTCCTTGTTGAATCTGGTTGGAGAGTGAAGCGAGCGCTTGAAAGGAAGCATGTACGAGTTCTCTGCTTGGATTTCGTCCATGTTAAGGTTAGTAAGTGATTTCAAATGTCATTTAGGGTTCTTCTCTTTGGTTAGGGTTTGATTGTGTAAAGCAGTATGATGTTATGCAACGATTGGCCTTTATCTCTGTTAATATATATTAATTTATGTCAAAAGACAGGATTTAAACTGAACCCTTTTTTTCAATTTTGTAGACATGGGGGTTCTCTATTTGTTTTCACCATAAGGGGTATTTTGAAAAAAACAAAGCTCTATTACAAGGGAGGTGAAGTACATGTAATGCATGGCTTGACTCTGACACTTGATCCTATTTTGAAGTTGTCGGGCTTGTGAACGACTTAGGTCATAATTGGGAGTTCAAATTGTGGTGGAAGGAAGTAGGATTTAGCTTTGACAAAGGATTGAAGGAGATATGTAATGATGAAGATTCTAGTGAGATGGTTGGGATTGCAGAAACCAAAAATTGTGAAATGGAGTTATATGTCGAACACATTGATGGAGTTGCTGAGTGTGGGAAGCCAGTGACAATGGGAAATGGTGAAAATTTCATTCTTGTTTCTAGTGCAAGCACAAATTTGATTTCTTCTGTTGAAAATCAAGTTCAGAGGCAAGAAGAGGTTGTTGGAGTTGCTAATGTGCTTTCTAGTTTGAAGGAAGGTGGAGTTGATTGTGCAGATGATGGGGATAATGATTGAAGTGATGAATCTTTGAAGGATGTTAATTTTGATGATAGTGAAGAAGAAAGGGATTTGGCTCTTGATGATGGTTTTGACCTAACTGAGGTTGGAGAAGCTGAACCTGCACTTAATCAAGAATTGGAGAAAATGAAGGAATTGGCTGCACTTACTCGAGTGGATGAAATTTCTGGACATGTGAAGAAGAATAAAAGAGGTGGCAATAGGAGCAAAAAAAAGCAGCCATCTGTTGATGAATCTGGACCAAGTCAGAATTTTGATGAACACGGACCAAGTCAGATGTTTGATGAAGGTATATTAAGGGCCGACAATGCAAGTGCAAATGCAAATGATGCACCTTCAACTGAAGTTCCACATTCTACACGGAAAGAGTTTCTCCCAGAGAATGTTTCTAACATGAATCAAATTGATGAGGAGTACTGCAGTGAAGAGCTAGAGAGTGATTGTTATGACAACAATGCTGATGATAGTGAGAGACCTTATTATCCCAAGTACAAGAAGGATGGAATGTGTAAACAGTTTAAATTTAAATTGGGAATGGAGTTCACTTCATTGAAAGAGTTCAAGCAGACTATTCTTGAACATTTAATTTATAGAAAGCAAGTCAAGTTTGTGAAGAATGATGTCGTGAGGGTAAGGGTGGTCTGTTCCAGGAATTATGAGTTTACAATGTTGGTAAGCAAGGTGGGGACAAAATCATATTTAGGGTGAAGACATTAGGAATAAGACATACTTGTGGGAGGGTGTTTTCTAGCAAAAAAATGCAAATACACAGTGGGTAGCAAAAGTGTTTTTGGACAAATATAGGAGTCCTTATAATTTAACTTTATTAGAGATCATTGACGATGTGAGGAAGAATTATAGTGTTGGGATAACAAAATGGAGAGCTTTTAGAGTAAGACAAATTACCCGGGGTATAATAGAGGGAGATGCTAGTAAACAATACACATTGTTGCGGTCTTATAGTGCTGAGCGAAGGAGAGTCAGTGCTGGAGATACTTTAAAGATTCAATTGGACAAGCCCGATAAGGGATTGCAACCTAGATTTAGTAGCTTTTATATGTGCTTTAGATGAGTGTAAAAAATACTTATATATAAAAAAACCATCTACAACAAATATATATTATAAAAGAAAAGTTGGTGTAACTATTTAAACTAGTAATTTATCAATCCTTTTGACCCCCATTAAACCATTTTTGGATTAATCCTTATTGGCAGGTCGAAAAGTTTGTGAAATGAAAAATAGAAGTAACACATTTTTTGTTAGGTGAAAAATTTATGTAGATTTCATTAAATTACATATGTCTAATTTCTATTTGGTGAGACCCATATTCAATATATAAGGATTGTATAAATTTCATTTAATAAGTTAAAAAATATGTTATTTTTTTAAAAATGCATGTATTGATTCTGTTGAAGAATGACTAAACTAGCACATTGGTCCCTGACTCTTGGGGGATCATGCAATTTTGTCCCTAACTTTTCTAAAATAACACTTTAGTCTCTGATTTAATTAAAAACATGCACTTTAGTCCTTACTTTATTAAAAAAACATGCATTTTAATCCTTCACTTTATTGAAAAAAACATGTACTTTAAGGATTAGAGTGCACGCTTTTAATAAAGTCAGGGACTAAAGTGCTATTTTAAAAAGTTAGGGACGAAACTGCATGGTCTCCCAAGAGTCAAGGACCAATGTGCTAGTTTAGTTGTTGAAGAATCCTACTAACATTTCTCTTGCAAAATTCACATGTGTGAGTGTGTGGCTACATGGCATAAAGACCTATCTTTCCAATATGACCATTTGTAATACTCTCTTGTCCTATTTATAAGATAATTCAGACAAAAACACATATATTAAGAAAAGTAATTAATGCATTGATTTTCGAGAAATTACTCTATAAGATTACAAGTTTACTCATGTTTAAAATTAAATTTTACTACCATGTTAATTGTATCTCTTTAAAATCTTTAATATTCAACAAGGACAAATGTGGAAAAAAGTTTGTCTTATACATAAGACCATAAAAATTTTTTAAATATTGTCTTATAAATAAAATCGAAGGAAGTAGAAGATGACTCCAAACAACACTACAAGAGAGTGCGGTTCCAACCGCCCTTTAAGTGGACGCAGAACATACTCCAGGTCCTATTTTATTATAGTGTACACAAGCAAAAATAAGGATAAGGATAAGCAAGAATTATAAGTTCCAATTTTAACATAAATTAAATAGGATTTAATTTATATACATTACATTAATTATTTATTAACCGATTAGGTTTTATCATGTTAACATAGTTTAAACATTAATGTTTTTAGGTACGATTTCAGCTTTAGGACTCTTAAACCCTCCCTTTCTAATACTTGCAAATGAAATGTTATGAATTTAATAAAAATATTAATATTATTTTGATTTTATATGTGTTTGACTTTTTATAATTAAAATTAAAAAATACATAATAATAGTATAAAAGTATTTATCAGTCATTTTTAGTATAAAAAATAAATTATTATTTAAAAATAATTTAACTATGCATGTATCAATTGTCGTATAACCGTCAAACAACAATATATTGCGAAGAAACGTGCATGTATATAGTTATCGGTTATATATTTAATGAAAACGGTGAGTAACACACTTTTTAACACACTCTTTTTAACTCACTCTATGTGATTGGTTAAAAGTCACATGGGTCCCACCACATTGGGAGTGAAACCCACATAATTTGGTGGGGCCCATGTGAATTTTAACCAATCACATGAAATGAGTTGAGAAGAGTGTGTTACAGAGCGTGTTATTAGCACTCATCATATTTGATTGGCCTCTTTATAATTTCTACATATTAGTTATTACTAGCTTGATGATAATAAAAAATTTAAAATTATATAAAATGAATATGAAATTAAATTTATTTTAAATGATAATTTTATTTTTATGTTAAAAGTGACTAATAAATGTTTTATACAATTAATAATTAATTATTTGATTTAATTATAAATGAATTAAACATATATAAACCAAAAAATAATAACTAATTTCATTAACATTTTATTGTAGGTACTAAAAGAGAAGAATATCGAGTCATTAAAAAAATATAATATACTTTTCTATTTTCAGTTTTAAAAATTATTGTGTAATTTTGTTTTATGTTATGTTTCATTTATTAAAATGAAAAATCTTTAAATTAAAAATTGTTTTTATTTTCTGGCTTTTAAAATTAATGATTTTCAATAAGAAATAATCACCCAAACAGATTTTTAAAATTTTCTGTTCTCAAAAAATAAAAAAATTAAAAATAGAAATAAAAAAGGCCTTGGCCGTACCGTGTAATTTATGTTAATATCATAAAATTTAATTATTTAATAAAATAATTAATCCAGGATATTTAATATTTATTTAATATTTATTAAAATTGGAATGTATTGGATTGAGCTTATCAAACCCAAAAAAAGAAAAAAAAAATTATTGTGTTGGACATATATGTAAGTGGTTTGATAGAGACGCAACAAAGAATTGTGTGATCGTGTCTCCTTATTTTGAATTATTGGACATGGAATTTTATACAAAAACAATGGCTTCTAAAGGTTGTGTCTATTTTAAATCAAATGAGGAGATATATGTCTGCATTCAATAATTCTTTAAGATTTGTTACCAAAAAAAAAAAAAATTCTTTAAGATTATGCGCAAAAAAGGTTTTTTTTAAGAATTTATATAATCATAAATTATTTTGCGTTTAGTAATAATAATAAAATATACTTAATATTTTAAAAATAGTTATTTTTTAATAAACTACTCAAAACAACTTTTAAAATTATTGAAAATATATTTTTAATAAACTAATAAACAATTCTTTAAAATTTAAGTAATTAAAAAAATCCAAGAAAAAGTATTGTGTATGTAATTAATGTCAATACTCTTACCATTTGTTTGATAAGAAATTATATTTCAGGTAAGTTAAAATTATTTCAATTATGTTGGATAAGATACTATTTTTAGGTAATTATTAACTTTTTATTAATTTATTTTTTAAAAAATAGTTGAGGTGACTTTCTTTTAAAAGAACTCATATTTTCAACTATTCGAACTTTTTTTTTACCATTTATCCATGAATAACCTTGTTCCATACTATCACTTGTGTTGGTTTCCCATGTTGAAATTAATTAATAATTTCCAAAACTAACATATGTGCGTCCTATAAGGGGAGTTTATTTCAACGTTTTAGATTATATTTTTCAACGTTTTAGATTATATTCTTGAGAATAATGTTCTTGGGAATAATATTCCCGGAAATCCTATTATCAGGAATGTTATTTTCAGGTAAAATTTTTAAATATGTTTGATAGATATTTAATATTCCTGAGAACATTTTTAATATTTATTTATTTCAAAAATTAAAAAAAATAAAAATAAAAAAAATAGTAGAATAAGGTGAGAGAGGAAAGTTATATTAAAAATAACTTCCATTCGTAAGATTCTCACTCCTCACCATAGGAATAAAATGTAACTAAAACATGTGTAAATCATTTTTATGGGAATCAATAATACCCGGGAATATAATTTTTAAAACTTATACCAAACGTGGGAAAGTAACATTTCCCAATGATACTTTCCCGGGATGTTTCTATGACTTGAAATAAACTCCTCCTAAGAAATCACGTGCAAGAGAAGACATTTAATAATTGCATTTGGTTTTTGGAAATCTAGTGGTTTTCATACAATATTCTATCATTTTGATGGTTTGTACGTATAGTAGAATTTTCATTGGAAGCCTTGGTTCTCGATGAATTCCCTGAATAAAATAACATAACATTGAACATTTGAACCGTTTATTTTAATTTTTGATAAAATGATTAATCTTTATTAAAAACTATTTAAAATTATAATAAAAATAAATTTTTATATAAATGTTATTCATACAAATTTATAACATTAAAAAAATTTAAAAATTATAATATAGAAATTTATAATTATTTAAAAGATATATAATTACTAAACATTAAGATTTGGTTTAATAATTGATGATATTTTTATATGACATTTAACTAGTTTAACATCTAGCCCTTGTTTGGTGATGGTGAAATACTTTAGAAATGAAATGGGTGGCGAGAAATGAAGCAGAATTACACCTTTAATCCTATTTGGTGGATCGCAAAAATAATAGAGAAATAAAAGAAAGTTGTGGATCCCACTACTTTTTTTATTTCTTCGCATCATGGGTGAGAAAAGCGAAGAAATGTTGCTCGCCACGGCTGCTTCTCTTTGCTTCATACTTGGCCATGGCTAGATCCTTCTTCCCCAGCAATGCCTCCACGTTGTTCGTGTCATGGCCACGCCAGAACTCTCCACTACGGTCATCCATCGTTGTCGTGTCGTTCGTTTCTGTCCTATGCGTGCTACATCACTGTGGTCACTGGAGCACCGTCACTGGCAATGAAGGAAGAGAGACGATACTATAGAAGAACAATCAAAACACAGCGGAGGACGATCAACACACAACGGAGGACAGGCGAAGAAGAGGTGTGGGACTCAGGCGGAGCAGCAGCCACGGTGGGTGGGCAACATGGGGAAGATAGATGACGCAAAGGACGACCATATGTGGACGATGATGGGGGACATCACTGCAGAGGAACGAGCGGAGGACGAGACGAGGGTGGGCGGCGGCGCTACTGTGTTCACTCTCTCCCTCCCCCTTCCCATACTGAGCTACACACATTCTGACTTCATAATAATCGATTATGTTGAACAAATAATCGATTTTCACAACAATATTGGTGGAGATCTTACATAAAATTAATAAACAAATCAATTTATCTCCCATCTCTCCAATCAATAACCAAACAACTCACTTTCACATATCTCTTCTATTTCTCTCACACCAAACAATCTTTAAATCATCCATGTCTCTTCCCTATTACTCTCTTCTTTATTTCTCTTCTCTTTATTTCCCTAAGCACACAAAAAAAAGCACTAGTTTTACTAAAATACTTTCAATCAAATCAATCAACTTTTTAACTTTCAAGTAGCTTTAAGCTATTTTTTTTTAGTTTTCAACTAATTTTCTAGCTAGTTTTACCAAACATAATCTTCGACGTTTTATGACTATAATGAAACTTGGGTTTAGTTACTATGCACGGTACATTGTCATTCAATTACGTGTTGTCACATTATTTGATGATTATGACATCTCATATGTTAGTATATATTAAACTCATTAAATAATGTGAAAACACCTCATTAGATGATAGCATAAAACTTCTTTTACTTTTTATAAAATTTAGTGCATATTATCTAAAAAATTTCTAGATTTATATCAATTTTAGCTGTCTTATGAAAAAATTTCACACTATCATTATATTTTGTTAGATGTTCATCAACTTGTAATTAAATAGTCCAAATTAATAACAAATACTTGGAGCTACATTACATATTATTCACCTTCGAAAATAGTAGATATTGAGTGTGTTTGATTTTATCAAAATCATGTTATAAATATGGATGCGAATTTAGTAGCGTTGACTTATATTCATATCTATAACGTGATTTTATAGAAAATCAACGTACTGTTAGATTAAGAGTTTTGCTTTCGCATTGCATAAGAATTCTTTTTCTTAATAAAAAAAATACAACATTGTTTTATTAAACAAAATATTTTGGTTAAGATTTTTTGGTATAGAATTAAATTATGATTTTTTTCTTTCTCATTTATATTCACTTTACTCTATTTATAACCTTTTCAATCTTTTTATTATATATCACCTGTTATATCTAACATTTTTTTTTCTTTTTTTTTATGTTGCTTTTTCACTCCAACTCTTTAACCTATTTAGTGTCTGTTTGGTTTGCAGTTAAGTAAAATAAATTCTAAAAATCAATGATTGAGATGATTTATGCACGTTTTACAAAATATATTAGACAAAATTGATTTAATATCAATTCTGTGACACCATAGTTTCGCATTTTGCAATGCATATCCGCTTAATTAAAACATTGGGATGTAATATACATGGAATAACATCAATTTATATTACATGTTAAACTTTTATTCCCATGTTTCTTAATAATTTTTTAAACAATATAAAATTAAACAATCCAATCCTTTAATTATGTGGTATTATCTTTATAATAATATATAATTTTTTTAGATATTTTAAACATTCATAAATAGAAATAATAAATATTTACTTATATTCTAAATAGATATTATAAGTTTAAATTAAATAATGTAGTAAAATATTAGTTATTTTTTTATTTATATAATATTTACAATCTTAGTGTATGTTTAGATTACCGTTTACAATCTTAACATATATTTACAAACTAGAATGCTTTTTTATAATGTGATTAGATTTTCATTAAAAATTAAATTTGAGTATAATTTTCTTCTAAAATCCACATTTAGACAAGCATAACTTTATATTTTTTTACAAATTTAAATTTACAAATGTAAAATGTATTTAAATTTAAGTTTACAAACTTTATTACAAACAAACTATTAATCAACTTAAAAAAAAATGTTCAATCCAAACTTTTGCATTGCACAAAAAAAAAAAAAAGAGTTTAATATTATATACACTTATTATATTTGCCTAAACAAACTGGTTTCTAACAAACAAAACGCCAACCAACACCATAACGAAGCAGACACAGTCAGTGTCTCACACACACACTGCTCACTCTCTTAATCTTTCTCTCTCTGCAACTGTAACTGTCTTCCACCCATTCCTCTCAGATCTCGCTCACCCCTAACCTTCGCCAATTCTCCACCCACTCCGTTCCGTACGTATTCTTCTTCTTTCTCATCGGATTCCGCTCTCACCTCCGTTTTCATCTATCTCTCTGTCTTTGTTTGTTTCCCGAGCAACAGGAATCTTTCTCGTGTCTGTCCGGTAGGAATGCTTTTGCAGTTTGATCTGGTTTACGCTTCGTTCGTTGGCGATTCCAATTTCTTCGGATATTCGAGGGTGAAATTTTCTGAGAAAATGAGAGATTCTAGTCTCTAGATTGTAGTAGTAGAAGAGGAAAAGGAGAAAAAGAAGAAGAGAAAATGGACGATAGAGCTGGCTCATTCGTCGCTGTTAGGAGGATTCCACAAGGAGAAACCTGCCAGTCAAATTCTGGTAAAAATAATAATAAAAAAACCTAAGAAATTTCTACTTAATTTTGTTTTTTACGTCGTGATTTTCGGACTTCTCTCTCTTGCACGGTTTTTTTTTTCTCCCCCTTTTTTCACTTTCTAGTTTTATGAAGTTTCATAATGGTTGTTGTACTTGTGCTGCCTCCTCTTTTCTTCTTACTTTATTCTCTCTCTTTACACACACACACACACTACTATTTTACTATATATATATATATATATATATATATATATATGTGGACCTGAATCGAGATCGAACCATGTTATAAACATAAAATAAGCTGAACGTAACCCGAGTTTTTTTAATTGCGTGATGTTTGCTGATGTTCAGAGTTGCATTGGTAAGTGAATTCATTTATATTGCTGCTTTTCGGTTTTTTCTTTATTTAAATATCATTGTTGGGTATAATTTTCGTATACAAAAATTCAGACTCTCTCTCTCTCTCTCGCGCGCGCGCGCCCAGTTTTGATTGAGGAGCATGGAAGATTTTCACTATTACTTTGTGATATCTACGTTTTTATCATTTTAGAGCGTTCGATTGAGCGTTAAAGCTGTTTCCAGTGCTTAATTCATGATGTGGGTTTTCCTGATAGATCTAGCATCGTGAAATTCATCTCTACTTAGATCATTTCTTGTCAGATGCTCTTCGTGTATTGTAGTTGAAGCCGGTATCAGTATCTCTATTTATATAGTGGATTACCTTAATACTGGAAATTTTAAATAGAGCAACGCAGAGGTCTTCTATGATTAAGCGATGCTGCGTTGGCTCAGTTTTTTTCGTTTTTTTAATCATGTGTGTTTCTTTGTTTGAGTGATGGTGTAGAATGTGGATTCACATCCAGGTATACCCATAGTTTGAGGGGATTAGAAACACAGAGAAATTGCTTAGTTCATGTTAAAAGATGGTTGGAAGGTTGTGTCTTTTGCTCGGGAATTGAAATTGGACTCGGGGGAGATGGAATGGGCCGCTTTTAGTTATTATGATTATGTTCTTACTTTTATGAATTCCGGTTACTTTTAAGAAGAATTGATTGAACTAAATTATAAATTATGCAAACTGTTAAGAAGAAAAATATATTGCTGCCGCTATTTGTTGCATATAGAGATAATGGTGACATTCTTCTTTCACTTTCAGCATTTATTACTATTCACTTTTTTAGTATTATTATATGCATAATGACCATTCTAGGTTTTCCCTGCCCTGCAGTTATATTTTGTTACTTTGGTATGACCTTTTTTCCTCCATATCAGCTTTGGCAAGAAAATGAGAAATTCAAGCAATCTTTTTTTTTCTAGTCATACATCTTTAAAAAGAAAATAAAGTGATAAACAATGTGTTTCTTATGCCATTGTGGTTCAAATAAGCCGAATGGTTCTAGTTTTATGGGAAAAAGTGAACTGAACAAAAACAATCATGTCCATCAACTTAGTTTGAAATTTGTAGCATAAAAGTGCGTAGAATCTCTTCATTGACAGGCAATTCTGTTTTGTTACAGCTGAGGTTGTGGCAGGATCAGCAGCATGGCTTGGTAGAGGTCTGTCTTGTGTCTGTGTGCAGAGAAGAGATAGTGATGCTTATGGCGCTTTCGATTTAACTCTAGCCCAGGTAATACTTTTGTAATTACTAAAGCAGCACTTAGAAGGGGAGTCTTGGCACAATGGTTAGAGTTGCTTCCATGTAACTAGGAGGTCACAGGTTCAAGTAATGCAATGTAAGGCTATCTACAATAAACCCATAATGGGTTGGACCCTGCCATGATGAGAGCTTTATAGCTCTAGGTTGCCCTTTCATTGAAGCAGCACTTAGTTTCTGTTTAAAGTATTTTCTGCTAATTATGCTCTAGAAATCTTTGTGCAAAAACTTAAAGGACAAAGGAATTTTATTTTAGAGCATGTGATATGTATTGATTTAAATTTTTTAAAAACAACAAGCATCTTCTAAACTCTATGCAGTAGAAACATTTTGCAATTTAGATTTGAAAGATCTAAACTAGTGTTCAATTGTATTTGTGGTAATGTACTCTTTTTCTTTGTTTTTCGTCTATGTCTTGGATATGGTACGGCCCACGGGGGATGCCAGAAGAGTATTAATTTGTGTCACTACCAATGTGGAAAAGTTTTATATTGTTATCCAATGATGTATTGCTACATCAATTAATAAATATGACACCTCATATGTTATTAAACAAAATAAAACTATGTGGCAACACATCATTGAATGTAACTTTTTTATACCGACAATGCATACAAATCAATTTCATGCCAGATAATCTAGTTGTTGGAGGGGATCTTGAGTTGACTACCACTAGCTCTAGCTAATAAGTTGTTTTGCTTAGTGGTGCCAGGATACTTGAGGTCCCTCTATATCATATGAAATTCTGGAGCACTGTCTAGTTTCTACATTTACTGTTAAATATTGTGCTTTACAATTATGCCACAACAAAATTCCCATAATAGAATTTCCAATTCTCAGGAGGAATGCTTGCAGAGGCTACAGAAACGTATAGATGTTCCATACGATAGTTCTATAATTGAGCACCAGGTATCCTTCCTATTAATATTTTTCAAGTCTATGTAAGCAAAGCAATGTGGCAACAATTATGATGTATATCCAAGACCTGAACCTATGCACTCATAGCTTTATGTGCTGCTCATGGTTCATTACTGCATGTGCAATCTTCAGTGTCTTAAGACTGTAATTTACTTGTTTAGGATGCCCTTAGGGCTTTATGGAATGCTGCATTTCCAGAAGAAGAACTCCATGGCCTGATATCTGAGCAGTGGAAGGAAATGGGCTGGCAAGGGAAGGATCCATCAACAGATTTTAGGTAGATTGTCCTCATTTTATTTTCTCCTTTTCACTGCCAGATCTTTTATTCATTCCAACTATTTTTTTTTTTTTGGTCAAAAAAAAAAAAAAAACTAATTGTTGCTAATGATTTCTATTTGTATATACTTGGCAGGGGTGGTGGTTTTATATCATTGGAGAATTTTCTGTTCTTTGCTAGGAATTTCCCGGTATGATTTGTTTATTTGTTTGTTCACTCTTTATCTAATATTTAAGAAATAGACTAATAGATTAATTAGGTTGAACAAAACTGAAGCTTAGGACGGAAAGCCTTATGTTATGAATGACAGCTCATGCGGATGACTGGAGAAAGTAACTAGGCAATTATATTAGTTTTCTCCCCAAAGAAGAGGCTATTTGGTTTCTAATATTAAAAGGGGTTTCTGTAGAATAGGGAATTTGGGATCGGAATGGATCCTCTTATATGAGATTTTCACATGACAAGTTCATGTGAAAATTTTGTCTCTCCCCCTCCCTCTCCCCCTCCAAAAACATTCACAAAGTTTGATAGGGTTCCACTGTCTATGAAGAGAGATAAAGGCACAATTTTCACATAACCTTGTTATGTCAAAATCTCACACTAGAGAGGATCCATTTCTAGATAGAGATTTATATTGTTGGGTATTAGTTGATTTGAAGAACAAGGAGATCTTCCTCTAAATGGTGATGTAAGAAATGAGCTATTGTCGATAATTTAGCAAAAAGTCCGTGCAGATCTGAAGAAAATGTGTTGAACTTCCTCCATGATAGAAGAATTGTGGCAATGTTAGTATATAATTCTCTTGATCTTTCTTTGAGAGAGATAGTCTGCTGAGTTAGATTGCATTAGCAATAAGAATGATGTTTCTATTAATTGATCTTGTTTATTTCCAATGGCCTCTCTGTCAAATTACACCTGCTCCATTAATGCTGTCTAAATATAATGTCATGCAAGTTAATGGTAAACTTTTCTATGTTATTCAACATTGGTAGGAAATTCAAAATCTGGGTCACATGATCAATGTGGATTGCTTATGAATTTGTTAATTGTTATATGCCTAGTCACGGGTCTGGACACAGGAAACTCCTTCTTGTGATCTATAATGAATCTAGTCTTTGACAGTGTCCCTTCTGAGACTAACTAAAAATGAGAGAATAATTTGATTGCTTCTAATTGAACACAATCCATGGAAAAACCACAGAAAGGAAGGTTCTGGAGCTGCCCCTAAACACTTCTAGAACAATGCCTTCACATAGCATCTGAAAAAGGGAAAAATATAATGCTAAAGTAAACACAAAACAACTCTCCCTAGTCTTGATCAGAAAGAAGACTTCAAAGGTTCCAAAAGGAAACATATATTTTGAGCCTCCTGATCCCTTTAGGCCTTGCATAATTTTCTGTTGTAGACTAATCCTTTTTAAATTCCTTTTCTAACTTCTCCATGAGAACCCTGTTACCCTATTGATTTGTGGTTTGTCTTTGTTAATCAAGCATTGGTTTGATTTCCAATCAACCTTAAATCTATAATCAGCTGTTGCCATTCACGTCTCTGTCATTTTTTTTTTTAAAAAAAACTTCTTTATTTTGTAGAAATCCTTCCAGGATCTTTTAAGGAAGCAGGAAGGAGATCGATCAGCATGGGAGTACCCATTTGCTGTTGCAGGTGTTAACATCACATTCATGCTAATACAGATGCTTGATCTTGAATCAGGTTTGTTTCTTTCTTGTTAGTATAACTTTTCTATTCTCAGTATTAATCCCGTCTGAAGTGAAGAATTGGGTTGCTGCCCATATGTATGGGCACTTTTATTTCTGAATATTGTTATGTCAATTTCGTATAGCAACCCAAGGTGAAACTACTTTAAATTTAAGGTGCCATTTCACTTTCATATGCTGACAGCTGACCTATTACTTTTGCACAAAATCAGTATAACAAAGGTCACCATCAATCAGTATCTGGAACAGCAACAATTATCTAATAATAACGTGCTTTGCCTTTACAGTCAAGCCACGCACACTGGTGGGAGTAACTTTCCTAAAATTTCTTGCAGGTAGCCTGACCCCCCCCCCCCCCCCCCCCCCCCACACACACACACACAGACACCTTTTAATCTGTTTATTTTTCTTTCCCTAAATTTAGAGGGATCAGGGAGGACTGGAACTTGGTCATAAAGAAAAAAATTATTTATATTATATTCTTTTACTTGAAAGTTGCAATCTTCATTTTTTCTTAGTAACTTATTCATGTTTGTCTGACAGAAAATGAATCAGCTTTTGATCTTCTCTATTGCATAGCTTTCAAGCTGATGGATCATCAATGGCTTTCTATGCGTGCCTCATACATGGATTTTAATGTATGTATTTTTTTTAATCTCAGCTTTCTGTTGAAATAGGAGAAGATTATAGCATAAGCAAATTTAAGGGTGTATGGGTTTTGTTAAAACGGAAGTACGGAAAGAAAAAGCATGCTAGAATGTGAAAGTAGACAAACATATGCATCCGTTCATATGAAGGGAAGATATCTTGGAATTGAAGGCTAAAGAGATTTGAAAATTTGTAAGCGAAGAGGAAAGTGCTCTGCATGGGCACTTTATTTGGTAACTGTCATGGTCCTTTTTTAAACATAAAAATGTTAAGGAGAAATAAGATGAAAATATATTTTTGGTCCTCATAGGTGACACTCATTTTCAATTGTAAACGGGCAAAGGTTCTAAATTGAAAACGAATGTCATGACAGGGACGAGAAAAATCATATTTTTGAACCCCATCAGCCATCAGCCCATCATGCATAACAGAATTATTTCAATTGGTCCCTATACTTCATAGTAAATTCTTGCCAATCCATAGTTTTGTAATGGCAATAGATGGTGAGGACAACATTGAAAATGATTGTACAGAGTCTAAATTGAAAACTTTTTCCATATAGGAACCAAATTAAAATTTAGTATTATGTATAGGGATCAAAAATATATTTTGATCGGGAAATAATCTGTATTACTGTTTAAATTAAGAGATTATCTCGGAGGTGATCTGGATCTTGTTTCTTACCAGCTGATCTTTACTTCCTAGCCTTAGATTGGTAGGGACCTTCTTTACTAATATGCCTACTACTTCATGTTCTGACAGGCAGTGATGAAATCTACACGACGTCAGCTAGAGAAAGAGCTTCTCCTTGAAGACATAACGCGGCTTGAAGATTTACCCTCGTACAAACTGCTTTCACGATAGATATCAGTCCCAAGAACCTGTCAGTCTCCTATTTTTAGTTAAAAGGCTTTTGTATATGAAGTGATGCTCCTATTATAATTTTCATTCGTGTCAAATCAACATTTAATAACATGTCAGCAAGACTGAGCTAAGATTTGTAAGACTGATTTGAGCTTAAAGCCTTGATTGAGCGTGATGTCAGCAAGGTTTGAGATGCAGCAGTTGTCTAGTTGGAGGATGATATTGTTGGCAGACATGGTGCCAGAAGTCTGAAATGTAAATTTGCCGTATTGGATTTTGATGAATTGTGATTTGCCATAATTTCTAGTAGTTCATGAACGGGCAAATGCAGCCTGAAGAATGAAGAGTGATGTGCTTCAGACAACTGTAATTAAGTTGATCGCATCTTCCTTCCCTTGTTTGCAAAGAAATTAATCTACTCTACCAAAAAGCAATGGAGTTAATATACTGCATGTTTGTTTGAGTAATAGAATCAATACTGCGTTTTTAATTTTCAATGAAATTTTCTTTTAACATAAGATTGTTTTGCACTTTTGATCATCTAATTTGATCTATTTACAATTTTAAATTACCAATTTTTTTAGTTAATCAAATCTCTTTTTAAAACTAAGTAAATTTGATTCTATTATCAATTTTTTATTTAAAATCTTTGAATTCTCATTTATTTTCAATTATTTAAGGCTTTATGATAGATTTACAGTATAAAATAATTTTATATTTGATTTAAAAGAGGGGATGAGAGAAATTTTAATGAATGGAACTATGGAAGGGACATGGAGGATAACTCTCCCTCGCCTCCAAATCCAGTACTTGTGGACGAGAGGCAAATCACTCAAAATAACACCCATTTTCATTGCAGCTTCTAAATGTTTGAACCCAATAAGGGAGGTCTTTAAAATTCCTCCCCTCTTCCTTTACATTACGTCGGGTAAGGTGGAGTGAAATTGAGTGGAAAAATTAGAGAAGAGAGAAATAGGGTGAAGGTAAATAGGCGAGAAATAGAGTTATTTGATATGAAATAAATAGAAATAAAATAGATTGGAGGCACTGTGGTCCAAAATTTTTATTGCATTTTCTCTTATACTTTACAATATATCATCGTTATTTCTTCGCATCCTAGGGGAGAAACTGTTAGTTATGGACCTCACATCTTTTTAATTCTCTTCTCCCTCATTTTTATCTTACCAAATACATAAACACACTTCTCTTTTCTCTATTTTTTATTCCTCCTCAATTTCACTACAACCAAACTCACAGTTAATATTGAATCAAATGATGGAATTTAAATTCATCCCCTCTTCTCATTTGAACAAAATAAGGTAAGCTTATTAAAATATCTCTCATTCCCTCCACTTCACTATATTTCCCAATCAAATACTATGTAAAGATTTAGAGAAGTAAAAAAATTAGTAGAAATTTGATGAAAAATTTAAAGAATTTTATATGATATGAGATTAGAGTTTGATAAGAGGAAAATTTCTTTTTTTTTTTGGGTGAAATTTAATGTTTTAAATGTAACAAAGTTTAAAATTATTTAATCAATTTAATAGAGAAAAAGCGACCGAATGATTTTACTGTAACAACGATTTTTTTTTAAAAAATGAGTTTACATAAAATATTATTGAAAGGTTAAAACCATATGTTAAATGAATAAATTAAAAGTGCAATTAAGCTTTACTGTAATTGTGGCAACATTCATATTCATATTCATCTTCATCTATAAGAAAAGAATGTAATTTTTTTTAAAATAAAAAATAATATAATTTGTTTGGATTTAAGTTTGAACATTGAAAACTTATTTTATGCTTTTCAGTGCACTCTAAATTTCAAATTTATTAAGTGACAATTTTTTACTTTGATCAAACCTATATCTGTAGATAAAGTGAGAGAGATGATGAGATTGTCATATTTATCAAAGTTGATATTCAAAGGCACATAAAGCTTTATAGATAAAGTGACCTATCATGGTGATCTGCTATGGTATTCGGACAGAGGGGGAAAAATGAGAGACGAAGTCATCAACAATGTGACAAAAATAAAGAATGAAAAAAGGCAAAATGTCACGACGGTGCCTCTATCATATCATATGGTTCCTCTGATTTCATTCAGTAAGCAGGCGGGTTGGGTTCACGGATGCACAAATTGATATGGCTGTTATCGTCTATGAATCCTGTTTGGTTTAAATTTTCAACAGTTCAGAGTCAATTCTGTAAAATTGATTTTAAATCACTTCCGTTCAATGTGCTTTGTAAAGTATGCATATTCATTTTCAACCATTGATTTCTAAAATAAATTCTAATTAACTGTAAATCAAACGAACCCTAAATTGATATAGCCTCAAACCGCATGTACGCAGAAAATTCCAAGGTTTAGCAATGACAAATATTAAGTTGTGCCTAAAATATGAGAGAAATCTACTAAACATTCAAGTATTTTATTTTACCTCACACTTCAAATTTTACGTTTTAAATTTAGAATGAAGTCTCCTGAAATCAAATGGCAGTAATATGTATATTAGCAACCTCAATCTTCTATAACCAAAAGGAGAAAGATTTAAAATTGATTGTTATTTGTTAGTGATTTTCAGTTCTATTCACTCTTGTAGTTTGTCGAATGTCAAATAACCTCAAAGCTAATATCTCAACTTTGGCATTCCTTAATTGGGAGACCAAACAGTGAATGAATTCCAGAACCAAAGAGAGACATTGCCTTTATATATTAGTATAGATTAACAATTCAATTTCAAATTGCCTTTATAATATCGCAACACAAGCTTTCGTGACGGCCAATTTTCTCCTTAAAACTAGTTATTAAGATGAGAATTGAGAAGAGTACAATTTAACCGCAACCTCAACAATGACTCATAAGTAAAGGAATCCATGAACAATGACAAAACTAGTTTAGGATTTGATTTATCAGACTGTAAACATGTTTAAACAGAAATGACATAAATAGACTAGGCAAACAAAAAAGGTACCAGACTCTAAAAAAGCAATAGATAAACAGAACCGGTAGCACTCTGGATCAATCTAAAAGCAACTCCACGATCAACCTGAGGCATAGATCTTACTCATAGATCCAAGGGTGGAGGCTGCTTTGCCATGCAGCAGGGCCCTCAGGGAACCACAAAGCAATTTCCTTGTGAGCGCTTTCAACAGAATCACTTCCATGGATAACGTTCCTGCAAAACACACAAAAACGAGAAACATGCAAGTTCATAAAACAATGTTCAAAGTTCAAAAGTAAAGGTTGAAGGCACACAAATATGAGGTTCAGAAACCAATAATGTACAGACAAATAAAAAAACAAACCTATAATTCACATAACTGAATTGGAAAATAAGGAAAATGAAAAAACATTCATATTCATGCAGTCAAAACAAATGGTTTGAAAAAACAATTTGTTTGTGAAGAGTAAGGAACAAGTCTATACCTCCCAATGTCAATAGCAAAGTCACCACGAATTGTTCCAGGCTCAGATTGAGCTGGGTTTGTGGCTCCAATAATCTTTCTGCCAGTAGTCACAACATTCTTACCCTCCCAAACCATGGCAACAACAGGACCAGAGATAATGTATTCAACCAATCCATTAAAGAAAGGCTTTGCAGATAAGTCTGCATAGTGCTTCTCAGCAAAAGAGCGCTCCACAGTAAGGAGTTTCAAACCTGATATCAAGCCACAACAAACAATCATCAAGAACTATTTCACAATTAGAAAGCTGATCACAACTTGTGTACATTCAATTTAAATAACAGAAAATCCAAAAGTTTAAAAGTCAATCTAAGATGACTGAAAAAGTTATATATATATATATATATATATATATATATATATAGAAAACGAAATTGAAATAACAGTTTCAAACCAAAATTTGGGATGGATGACCATATATTTTTAATAGAAGATCTCAACTTTGAAATAATCAAGCTAAGAATTCGTCACATATCTGAGATTTAGAAGAACAATCATGCTCTCACAATAAAAATTGTGTGCTATTAAGTATTACGGGATACCTTTCAAGTAGAAACCCTTCTTCTCAAATCTGCTAATAATCTCACCAATCTGAAACAGAACCACTTTTCAGTCAAATATTAATAAAGCTTCAAATCAAAAACATCTACACAAACAGTCATCGACCCATTTTCTGAAAAGACAAAATTAGAAAACACATCCATTCAAAATACAAAATTTCCGAATACCCAGTTCTAATTAATAAAAAAACAGTATTTATTAAACCCAGAAAACAAAAAAAGAAAGAAAGAAATTTCGCCTGGAAACTTCCACAAAGAAACTCCAGATACGGAGAATTATATTGAAATTCATGCATAAATCTCAATTGTTCACAAACACAATTCAAATTGAAAGAATTGTAGAGAATAAAAAGAGGGTGTGAAAGAAGGAAACGCACAAGGCCTCTTTGAACGCCATCAGGCTTGATCATGATAAAGGTCTGTTCGGCCATCGTGCTCTCTCTTTCGACTTGAGTTCAGTGAGTGTGTCTATGAGAGAGCGTAGGATATACGGAAGAAGAAGTGAGAGAAGAGGGAATTTATATACGGCTGGAGATGAACCCTAACCCTAATTTCACAAACGAATATTCGGTTCGGTCTATGATGTTATTGTTAGCGAATCATTTTTTTTTTTTTGAACTTTTTTCTTTTTTGACGGCATTGTAATAATTCCTATTTTTGTCTATTTTCCTCCCATACTTGCATATTTTCTGTTTTTCTTTTTATCTAACTTTTTTTTCTTTGACGAATCTGTTTATCTAACTCTTTTACTCATGAATGATAAGCAAAATAAATAAATGATGAGTATAAAATTAAAATTAAAAATTATTTGCAGAAGTTTTTTTTTTTTTTCAAATTAAAAGTTTCTTTGTTGAACTTTTTTTGGACTTTGTTCACATCAACATGTTATTCCATTTTCAGCATTATTTGTAATAAAAAGGTTTGCTAGGTTTTAAAATGAATGACAACTAATGTCCTGTCTATGCAATGGATGAATATTATTATTCAAATAGATTATTTATATTAAATACTATGATATATTTAAGATTTAATTATACTTTTGGTCCTCCTATTATCATCAATTCGCGATTTTGGTCTTCTACTTTTTTTTTCGTGATTTTGGTCCCCCTATTATTCCAAATTCGCGATTTTGGTCCCTCTAACACATAGATTTTGAAAATAGGGGACAAAGATTTTGAACTAAATCGCGAATTTGGAATAATAGGAGGACCAAAATCGCAAAAAAAAGTAGGGGGACCAAAATCGCGGATTGATGATAATAGGGGGACCAAAAGTACAATTAAGCCTATATTTAATTTAATTAATATAAATAAGGAAACTTTAAAAAATGATAATGATTAGTGATTTTTTTTATATTAAAATTTATACTTATTTATATAGAAAGAATTAAAAAAATTAAAACATAGATTTGAAAGAACAAATTTCAAACATTAATAGTTATAAATGTAAAATATACCATATCATATCATTTATATTTTTTGAAATATCCATTTATACACTATATTTTTCGTCAAATTATAACGTTTAAAATTATAATCACATATAAGAATCCTAAATCCATCTCGAGACTTCACCTTAGATGTAGCAACATATAATTGACCATGAGAGAAAACGGTTTTTGGTAAATAAACACGAATGTGTGAGTATGTCTAGCCTTGACTTTTATTAATGGTCACAGCAAAAAAAAGAAAAATGAAAATTGTCTTCGTTGAACCTTAATGGAGTGAGATGATCAAATAGAATTAAATTCATTCAAGGTGTCTCCAAATGTGTTCCGCATTTCTTATTTTTTTTGGAAAAAATAAAAATATAGTTTATATACATTTAAATATAAACAAATATAATATACTCTTTTCTGTTACTTTTTATAAGATACACTATATTGAATCACAAAGACTAATAAAAGTAATTAAAGTTAGTTAATTATTTTACTTGAGTATTAAAAAATAGTTTAACTTTCAAGTTTTGCCTTTATTTAATATTATTAACTAACTCCACTATCATTTGATAGTTGGAAAGACATTAAAGTTGATAAGGGCAAATAAAGAAAATTATAATTTTTTTTTCAAATTGTAAAGTGACTTATAAAAAGGAACACAAAAAATTCTAAAAGGTGTCTTTTAAAAAGTGACTTATCATTTATGTTTACTTAAATTCCTACTATTTATATATATTTTCGTTTACAACATGTATTTATGTATTTAATAGTTTAATTTTAAAATATATAAGATTTTTTTCATGCCTATTTTTTTTTTTCTTTTTATCTCTCTTTCTTTCCTATCACATCAATTGTCATTTATTTCTAGAGTTGTCAATTCGAGCTACCTGGCCTGGCCTGCCTTGATGCGGGTAGTGGACTTTATCGGGCTGGGTTAAAAAGCCCAAAAGTTATTTTCGGGCTTGTAAAATAGGTGCCCGAGCCCTACCCTTTTGCGGGCCTTTTGCGGGTAGTCCAGTTTTTTGGTGGGTTTTTGCGGGCTACCCGACCTTTTTGTGGGTAGCAGGCTTTATTAGGCTGGGCTAAAAAACCCGGGAGTTATTCGGGCTTCCAAAATAGGTGCCCGAACCCTACATTTTTGCAGGCATCGGTCCAGTCGAGCTAGCCCATTTTGTCGGCTCTATTTATTTCACACTCTCTCTTGATTATTTGTTTCTTTTTATCTCTTTCTTTTTTCTACTTTCAACACCCAAAAGTTAACTATCAAAGTTTTAATACTTTTAAAAAAGAATGATAATTTTTTCACTTTTTTTTTTTGTTTTACACTTCCTTTAAAAACTTAATTTTCTTTTCATTTTTCTCTTAATTTCATATCACATTTTTCATATTATTTCTCTTTATTATTTTTTTCTTTCTACTTTTCTCCTCACTAAACTTTCCATATTTATCTACCTACTATCTATATATCTTATAGGTTAGGCTAGATTTAGAACTGTTAACTTTACTACTTATAGGAATTAAAAAAAAAATTAACCCCCTAATAAATAATGACAAAAAATCTAGCCAATTGTAATAGTATAGATTTGCCACAAAAATAATATGTGAAATAAACTCAAACATTTTTATGGATATATCCTAATATATTAACTATGATATGCACCAAAGAATTGTGGCTTAATTGGCAACGCAGGCTGAGATTGTGGGAAGAGCTCCCGAGTTTGATCCCCACTAAACACATTCTTCGGGAGGGGTGAGGAGCCTTAACTGTGACTAAGCCCCAAATAGAATAATCTTGAATAATTATTTAATTTTAAATTATAATAGTAGATTAATTTTTATTATTGAAATCTATTTTACTTTATTATTTGAATAAATTAAAATTTTAATAATAAAAATAAATGTTTATATTAAAATCAATGATTGGAATAAAAATGATGGAGAAGATTTTGAATTTTAATAAATTTCAAAATTTAATATTAACATTTATTAATATTTTAAAAAATCTAATAATAAAAGAGAGAAAATTAGTATTAATGATTAAAAAGAAATTTCATTTTTATAAATAGTGTGTGAAATTCACCAAAGAACGCTAAAAATCATCCAGAGAGAGTAGAGTAAATGAGTGTCTCATTCTCCAATGATGTGAGTTCTCAAAATTATAATATAGATAGTTTATTGATGTGGTTGTTGTTCTTAGAATATCTTGAGAAATTTCTCACAATTTTTCTTTCCATTTTTGTATTTTTTATGTAATAAGTATTTTTAATAAAAAACTATTAAAGTGTGTTTGGTAAAACTAGTTGAAAAGTTAGCTGAAAACTTAAAGCTGACTGAAAGCTGAAAAGCTCACTGAAAGTTGAAAAATGAAAAGATATTGAATGTGTTTGATAAAACTAGTTGAAAATGGTAAAATGACATTTAAGGACAACATTAATTATTAAATAATGATAAGTTGAGGTAGTTAAAGGCTAAACTTGTAATTAATTTTCAGCTAGTAGTAGTTGAAAATTAGAGCTTTTTTAAAAAAGCCACCCCAAGTAACTTTTTTAAGAAAAACTCGTAACTACCCAAAAAAACCACATTCTCAAACACTGCTGAAATGGTTTCAGCTACTATTTTCAACTTTCAGCTAACTGAAATGACAAACTGAACACACTCTTAATTATGCGGATGAGCTGATGAAAGTTAATCCAACTTAATCAATGATATTTTTATAATATAAGCAAGAGAAATATTAGTTGCATTTCAATTTTTACTATTTAGACATTTTTATGAATATAATAAAAAAAAATATTGGTTTCGTTTCATACTCCAAATTAAAGAAAAAGATAAGGTAGGATATAAATGAAATAAAATAAAATGTTTTTTTTTTTACCCTATATCCCCACAAGCGTAGCTATGGTCGAGGTCCAGTTCACTTCCATTGCTATCAATCAAGATTTGGTTTTATTTTATCTATATTATTTTATTTTAAATAATTTAAATAAAAGTTAAATATGTTTTTAGTTGTGTTGTCAGAACCGGACCGGTAACCGGTGGTAGCAGCGGTTTAATTGGACCAGAAAATCGAACGGGAACCGGTAAAACCGGTCAGGAACCGGTGAACCGGTCCAGAACCGGTGGTTCACCGGTTTTCAACGGGTCTGATTTTACTAGCCAAAACGACGCCGTTTTACGTTTTAAAAAAAATTGCAAAAAAAAAAAATTAAAAAAACTGGTGCTGAGAGGTGAGTTTATTCACTTTCAGATTCAGTCTTTCTTTAGTTACTCTTTACTAAAAGAATTAGAAAGTTCAAAGACTCAAATAGAAACCTAATCTCTCGGCCGCGTCCCTTTCTTCTCTGGTTCTCTCTTTCTCTCTCAGCCGCCCTTTGCTGTCTGTTGGCGTCCAGCTCTTCCGTCGCGTCCTGCCATTCCAGCCGCTCCCAATCGCGTCCTGTCCTGTTGCATCCGTCGCGTCCCAGCCGTCCCATCCGTTCCTGCCGTTCCCAGCCCCCAACCGCGCCCAGCCATGCCTCAGATCTCCTTCTCCAAATGGCCACCGGAAAATCGCGGCATGTGCAGGAGGTCATTTTTTTTTCTTACTTCAGTTTCTATTTTTTTTTTTGCCACTGGAGGTAATGCCTATTGTTGGAAAAAATAGGATTATTGGGCTGTTTGACTGATTATTGGGCTGTTTGTTGGAAAAAATAGGATTATATGATGTTGGATTAAATTTGCAGTGGAGGTAATGCCACTGGAGGTAATGCCTATTGTTGGAAAAAAATAGGATTATATGTTGTTGGATTAAATTTGCAGTTAATTTGGATTAATATGCTATTGGATATATGTTTTTGGATTAAATTTGTAGTTATATTAACTCCTAGTTAATTATGAATGTTTAACTTATGAATGATGAGTGTGTTTTAATTTTAAATGTTTTGAAGTCATGGATATCAATTTTTTGCTATTTAAAATTTAATTTACTAGGTAGAAATATAAAAAAATATTATTTTATTTACTACCGGTCTTACCACGGTCCGACCATTAAACCTTGATCCGGTGGCCAGGCCGGTTCAATGACCGGTCCGGTTTTAAAAACATTGGTTTTTAGTCCCTAAAATATAGTCGAGATTTGATTTTAGTTCATGTAATTTAAAATCGGATGGTTTGGTCCATCAAAAATTAAAAATACATCAATTTTTTAGGGACCAAAATCACTGGTTTTTAATTATAGGGACTAAAATTAAATCTCAACTATATTTCAGGAACTAAAAACATATTTAACCCTAACTTAATATTGATGCATCCTATATTATTTTACGTCCCATTCCATCCATCCCTTTCTCAGAGCATTGACTTTGAGTTCAGTATGGAATAGGGATTATGCTTCTACTTTGCAATATGGGATTTATTCGTACTCTTCACATGTGATTCCTATTTCTTAAGTACCATGGTTTTGGCAGGAATACAAAGAAGTTTCAGGAATCTCATGCTACAGTTCAATTTTTTGCTAGTTAATTATTGTGTTAATAATGCTGGGGTGACGACTTCTTCATAACGAGTTGGAATTTAAGCCATCGTTGGATAAATATTTAAAAGCTATGGAATCTGCAAAAATTGTTGCAGGTAACAGCTAGAGATGCCAATTCGGGCTATCTAGCCCGATCCAGTCCGGGTAATGGGCTTTATCATATTGAGCTAAAAAATCTGGATGTTATTCGAGTTTCTAAAATAGGTATCCGAGTATTACCTTTTAGCGGACTTTTACGGGCACCCCAGTTTTTTTTACAGGTTTTTATGGGTTACATGCCCTTTTGTGGGTTTTTGCGGGTAACGAATTTTATTGGCTTGGGCTAAAAAGCCTGAGGTTATTTGAGTTTTTAAAATAAGTGCTCGAACCCTATATTTTTACGGGTTTTTGTGAGCCGGCCTAGTTGGGCTAGCCCATTTTGCCGGATCTAGTAATAAGTAACTGCTAAAAATCATAAGAAGGAAAAAGGGAGAGGAAGGGGGGAAATTGTAGAAAATAAGATGGATTTAATTTGAAGCACTCAAGAAAATTTGGCATTAAAAGTTGATAAAGCAATTACCTATAAATTAAGAAGGCTCCATTGTAGTAAAAAAAAAAATAAATAAAGGAGAAGAAGGCTCCTTCAAGAGTACCGGTAAGGTCTGAGGAAGACCAACTTTAAAAAAGAATATGATGATTGATCATAATAAATAATAATATATATGATGGGAAAGAAGGGGTAAAGGCAAAACATAAACATGGGGCTACATAAGACAAGATAACCATCTAGTCTTAATTAGCAATAACATGATTAGGTGGTTTAATTTGAACCAGAATCTAATCTAATGACCACGTTGTGATTAAGAGCCAAGGCAAAAGTGGAAGTATGGTAGAAGGATTAGCAATAACATAATTAGGTAGTCTAATTTGAACGGGAGCCATGGGAGTGTCATTATGAGGGGTGCACTCATGCTTGTGTCAATAGAAAAGGTTAGTACATGACTATGAGACAAAGTGATGAGAACAAGTGAAAAGGTCCCGTTAGAAGGAAAAATTAATCATAAAATCACGTGTCTATATTTTAATGGAAGAAATATATATTCTTAAAGCACGGTAAAAATTTCCTGTTTAAACTTTAAAGACTCGAGTCCATAGATTTTTTCTCATAGAAAAGGTAATAAAAAATCAACTAATCTAGATTTGCAAATAAAGATGGAAGAGGGGCTCATAGTTTTTGTTTTCGAAGTTTATGTATCATTAAACTAATAAAATCATCTTTAATTTATATATTTATATAAATAATTTATTTATATTTTTAATAATTTAATATATTAAATTTAAAAATATTTTTTATCCTATTTCTAAAAATGAAGTAAATTAGCGTAATCAGACCAACAACTTCATTCCCTTCCCAAAACAGTGATGTCACCAGTTTTACACAACTGCAACCCTTTAGTTGCTCCATCTAATCGCCATCATCATCATTAAATGTGGTTGTCTCCTTGAGGTCCTCCAAGTCGTTGGTTAACCATCATCATTAAATTTTTAAATTTAGAATACTAACTTTTAAAATGTATTTTAATCTTTACCACTTAGGGGTGTTCAAAACTCGATCCGTCCCTTTGACCCGTCCCGGCCCGTCCTACTCGGGTCGAGTCTGTTTTTGCCCTACAAGAAAGAATAGAACCAAATCGGGTCTTATCGGGTCTCATTTTTTTACCCGGCATCAGGTTGAGGACGGGTTCGGGTTAACCTTCGGGTTACTCGGCCCGTCCTTTATATATAAATATAATATTTATTACTTATGATTTTCTATTATGTAAAGTCATAACCTTATTTTTTTCATTTTAGATAGGGTTTTTGAGTCTAATTTTCCTCTATTTAACTTTAAGAATACATTCTATACATAAAATTATATAGTGATGTAATGTTATACTTGGTTTAGTAATGTCCCAAACTTTAAAAAAGTAAAAAATATTGCATACATTAAGAGATATTCTATTGTATGCAATATATTTATTAATTGTATGAACTATTTTCTTTTGAACATTGTTATATGATCATTTCATGATTATATTTAGCTTATATATCGGGCCAACCCGATCCTGACTTACTCAGACTCAGTCTTATTTAGACCCGCATATTATCGGGTCTCTTCGGGTTTATGGACGGGTTCGGGTCCATAGAATTGGCCCGGTAAAAAATTAGGGTCGGGTTAGGGACAGGTAAAACCCGTCCCATGAACACCCCTATTACCACTACTTATTACTTCATCATCTAAAACTCCTATAAGATTTTTAATTTGATAAAATAATAGTTTATCTCAAAAGAATAAAGGGAAATTTCTATCTAACTATTCTTTCTTGTATCTTTTAGGTAACAAATTTTATATATATATATATATATCTTAGGGCTTTTCATGAAAACCTGTTAAGTTGTTAAGTTGTTAATTAAATAGGTAATAAAATATAACCTAGTAATTTATATCAAATTATTTTTCAAAGGTTGCTTTTATATTTCTAAGATGAACTTAGCAAAATTTCTTCCTCTTTCCTTTTATGGCCAATTTGACCTACCACCTCACACATACCACACATGTTTTTAAAATTTAATTCAACACACCATGCAACATAACAAGTCAAATAAGGGCAATTCCAACAACTAAACAATAAAAGTACGAGTGGATCAACAGGTAATGGGCTATTCCAGCTTAATCAGTGGTCTCGAGTTCGAGCCTTAGGTATACAGTTGTGTTAAATACTCGGAGGGAGAGCTTTGTCGCCCATAGAGGTTCTACCTGGCTCGAACAGGGCTGCTTCCTGTGGAGGATATATGTGGCCTTGCACCAAAAAATAATAAAAGTACATGCAAGTAGACCTAAAGATTCTCACGTCATCTTTTCATAAGTTTGGTTCCACACTTTCTTTTCTTTTAACATGCTTTTGATTCCCATGACACAAATACATACAGTCATAAAAATATATCATGAGACACCCATTTGATTCATCATAACCAAATTTAGAACCTTAGTTCAACATCACAATTCAAAATTTTATTTGATCATATACCTTAGTCATGCAATTATACTCATGCAACTAAACAAATCAAGCCTTTAACATATCTCAAACAAAGCATCTTCATCATATTTCTAATGCCAAAATTGAACCATAAATACACACAATCCAATTTTTTTTTTCATCTTATAACCACAAGTACAATCCAAATGTCATCTTTTATTTTTTTTTTTATTTTTTATACTATCACACAAGATACACCTTTTAGGGTTTCGTTAATTACATATGATTTCATTTTACTAAACAAATAGTTTTTATAAAGTCATAATCACACCTTTCTTATCAAAATCGGACCTATATCGACAAGGGTTAAGCATCCACTTTCATCTTTCAAATCAAACATATCGAGGTTTATGAATCAACTTTAGATATCACTTCATAAACTTCATCTATTATGGGATTATTCTTCTTAATCAAATTCATTTCTTCATGCAAATAAATTTTTGAAGATCATATTCATATTTTCATTCAAGATAGCCAAACCACACACACACACACACACACATATCATCACCACACTACAAGATATCATACTCAAATTTTTACCCCAAGCATAAACACATGCATAGCAAGATAAAAATGCAAAGAAAGAAAATTTTCAACCATGACTACTCGGTCAAGTAGACTTGGCCGAACCATACTTGGTTAACAACACTTTGGAGATGTTTAATCAATATATCAAGAATCACAACAATGAGAAGTCAAGAAATCTATCTTTGTTTTATTTCCTTTTCTAGTGATTGTTAAGATTTTCTTCTCTCTCCTTACCAAGTTTTCTTTTGTTGGAATGATGATGATGAAGTTAATGATGAAGAAGAGTTGTGTCACCCCTAGAATGAAAAATATGGCAAGCTTGAACATAAAGAAACCTTTAAAGCCTTTCATGATAACACCGTAAAAATGCATCATGAAAGCATGATGAAAATAATAAATGAATAGTGTAGAGCGAGGTATAGTGATGAGTAGAGGAAGGAAGGTTGGCAATCTTCTTGGTCTTGATGAGAAATTAGGGCAAGAATAAGTGTCTCAAGTGTTTTAAGTGTTAGGGAGTTGATGGTCTTCCTTAACTTAGTGAAATTTTGGTGGAGGAAAAATGAAAGTTGTTGAAGCAAAATGGATGAGGGTGGGTTGGCCATGAAGGGTTTATAGAGGTGGAAAATGATTATTTTTACAAGCATTGATCCAATGGTGAGGGTTGTGACACCACACCAAATCAATGATCTAGATTGGTTGTTTTTAGAAAAATTAAAAATAAAAGTTATCTTTTTCTTACACATGGAAGCTTTACGGTAAAAATATTCTTATTTAAGCATGGTTGACCATGTTATAGCCGAATTTGAGTGTGAGAATGAGACAAGGGTAGTTTGGTCATTTTAAAAATAACCTAGGGCATTTTGGTTTTTCACTTATTAAAATATTATTAAAATTCAAAAAATATATTTTATTATTCTTACATGTTTTCCATATTATATCAACCATTTGGTATTATTATCTGATTTCTACAGTTAAAAATACAATTTTCCCTGCAAAACACCCATCAAAGGCAATTTGGTCATTTTTCTTTGAACGCCTCATAAAATTTCCTAAAAATTTGATATAAATCCCAAAAATTATAAAATAAAAAAATATCAACTTATTTGATTTCAAATGCTTATGAATCACACTTTTACTTAATATATCCTAATCTTATCGCTATTTATGGTAATTAAAGTGAGAAACGGACGAGTGTTACAATATGTGCTTGGAGAGTAATTCTTGCCAGGATGCCAACTAGATTATTATTCTTGAAAAACAGAGGAATTTTACAAAGCAGCAAATATTTGTTGTTTTTTTTTTTTTTTTGAATTATGTAGACTTGTAGAGTCCTCTTCTCATAGACGTTATGCTTGGTTGGACTTACAAATTTCCATTGGATTGTAAGGCTCACTTCGAACATGGTGGTTTGAAGCTCAAGAAAATGCCAAAAAGGCCTGACTCTCTATATGGTTTGCTGTTATATGGTCTATTTGGCTACACGAGAGTACCACTATTTTTAACAATGAAGGTGTGGATTCTATTAAATTGTTGGATGTAATTAAAATTAAGCCATGGGTTGGTTAGAGCCAAAATTGATGATTTTCACTGCTCTGTTTCTTATGGGTTGTTTAATTAATTTTGTTGTGTTATCCTATTGTGAATAACATCGAGTTTTGTATTATGGGTTAGGGTATCCCTTTATCCTTTATTAATGTATTAATGTATTTTTTTTTTGTTTATGATGTATTAATGTATTTGCTTTGTTGTTAAAAAATACATAAACATTAAAATAACTAATATAAACTCATTCATTAATTGGTTTGAAAGCAATTGTTACTGAAGTTAATATTTGAAATTTTCTATTGTCTACAGTAAGTCAACGGACAAGTGATCATTTCAAATATTAAATAAAATTATTTAACACAAAATTTATGTAATAGTTATTTAATGTATAACATAATTTATATATTTTATTTTGTCAACTAAATTTACACAAAAACTTCTCTGACATCATATCCTCATGTTTTGGCCAAGGAATTTCCCACAGTTTGAAAGGAAGCTTGTGGATTTGACCAGCTTTGGCGTCTGATCTGATTTTGCTGCACATTGTTTCCAAGACAATGTCAATTTCTAATTTTCTACGTTCCAAATCAAATAGCGAGTGCTTGGCCCTCGAGATTAATTCCCTTAATTAGTTGATGGCCCAAAACCGTGTTCGTTTTATTTTTGATACCCTCCAAACTATGTTCTGGATTTGTTTTTTAAACTTTATTTTGAGAAATGTTGTATATACTAATTTAAAGAGATGAAGTACTCAAAAGCCTTAGTTCAAAGTTGACATTAATTAATTAATCATTAATAATCATGAATATATTGAGACTAATGATGTTTTGATTTTTTTTTAATTATCATGGAATTAATTTATATAAGAATTTCAGCCATGAACAAACATACCAATTAAAATAGATGAGCATTTCCATGTTATAAAATAGGGATTTTTTGTGAAAAAAAATGAAAATGTTACTAATACAATTTTTTTTCTTACAAATTCACCACTTATTCTAAGGCAATTCATCACAGATTAATCCAAAGGCCCATTGCCATATTTCACGGAAAAAATAGGGAGTTGCTTTTAATGCCCCTTTTTACTATTCACACTCCCATAATGCTTGTAACTTTTACCATTCCCACCCTACCCCTCCCTACCTCATCTCCACCACCACCATCTCCACCTCCACCCCCCAACTCACCTCCACCTCCCAATACCCCCCCCCCCAATAATTTTTTTTTCTCTTTAAAAAATACTTCCGAAAATTAATTTCCAGAAAAAAAAAACACTTCTGGAAATTTTCAGAAACTAAACCATAAAAATAGCTTCCAGATGCATATTTCCGGAAAAATGGCTTTCGGAAGTATATTTTCGGAAATTTCCGTAAATACATACATATTTTTACATATTTTCAGTTTTAGAGACGGAAAAGAATCTGTCGCTAAATTCTGTCTCAAAACCAAAGGCGGAATTTTTCCATCTTCATGCAGCAGGAAAAATCCGTCTTGACTTAGAGATGGAAATTAGCGATGGATTTTGTTCCGTCTCTAAATCAGAGACGAAATTTTCCTAAATAGCGACGGATTCTGTTCCGTCTCTAAAACTAAAATATGTAAAAAAAGTTATACATTTCCAGAAATTTCCGGAAATATACTTCTGGAAGCTATTTTTTCCGGAAATATACATCCGGAAACTATTTTTATGGTTTGGTTTCTGAAAATTTCCGGAAATTAATTTCCAGAAGTGTTTTTTTTTCTGGAAATTAATTTCTGGAAGTGTTTTTTAAAGGAAAAAAATTAATAGGGGGTTGTTGGGAGGAGGTGGTGGTGGTGGTGGTGGTGGTAGTAGAGGAGGAGGAGGAGGAGTAGTAGGAGGAGGAGGAGGAGGAGGAGGAGGAGGGGGAGGAGGAGGGGTAGGGTGGGAATTTTATTATGAGGGGGTGTGAATAGAAAAAGAGGGGTGTTAAAAGAAACTCCCAAAAATACATCCCCACAAGCCCACATACTTCTATGGTTCATTTGAGTACTTCATCCGACTAAGGATCTATTATGGATCTTGCTTTTTGCAACCCCTTTTCCTTTTCACACCCCATACATTTTAAAAAATCTTTTATGAAAATTACCCTCTATCTACTCCTAGAAACTATTTAATAGTTTATTGAGATACGTCAAGATTAATATCATATATACTTTTAAAACATATGGAAATAAGAAAGTGTTAATATTTTATTAAATTTAACACAAATAATTAAGAACATGAAGTTATAATTCAACGTTTGGATAAATAAAAATCATATTATATCTAAAGTTATCAATGCAACAATTTTGTATAACTCATGTTGGAGTAAGTTGAACCCTCCATCTCCATTTACAATTTAAGGTTCCTACTTCTCTTTAACCACACTTACCCTTTATCTCAATTTATCCCTTCATAATCATTGGCCGTCATTAAAGCATTAATCATGTCATTACTTGACTCAGTACTTCTGGCATTCATGACGTCATTTCGTGTTCCTCACCATTTCGAACTTGTTGAATGAATTGAGACTACTAAATCACTGCGATGCAGAGACTCTTAAATATTTGAAACATCCAAATCCCAATCTCCCAATCTTGTCCCATCTTGTTGTTACGTCCTTCCTCACTTTAGCCAAGACTCAAAAGCACAACTTGAGAGGTTGTTCCTCCTTGGAGTGGCGTTGTTCGTCCTTAAGGGAATATTTGAAGTATGCTATTCTACCTCACACCTTTAGTTTCTAGTATCATACTCATGTGATCAATTTCAACTTTATTTACTGTAGTTGTATGATAAATATAATTTTTATACATTTATTATCCCTGATATTTAACATCTTAAGACTTCTTTTATGCTTTAATTGAATGGTCATGATCATATTTTATGAGTTCAAGGTCATTATGAACTTAAATGGGCTTTTATGCAAAATTTTGGATTTTGGACCCTTATGACCTTTCTCCCTTGTGCAAGCCATATATGAAGACACACATATCCAAATGGTTCATATTTATTATTGGAAAGCTAAGTATATATAGGTTATACATCTTTGTATGAAATGAAATCCAAAATTTGATATTTTAGGGTCAACTTAATGGGCTACAAATTCCAGACGTGATTCAACTCGTACAACATCTTTGTGTAGTAATTAGATCATAACTTGAGCTATAGAAGTTTTTTTAAGCTCAACGGGAAGGGGTGGTGGTGCGGTGCGCCGGAAGTTCTGGGTCACTTCTAGTTCAATGGCGGTGGGAAACGCTAGAGCAGCGACACGACAACACTCCATCTCTCCCTCTTTTCTCATTTTTCTTCTCTCTGGTCTCTCTATTTTCTCTATTTTGATTTGTTTTTTTAAAGCGATTATAGGGTTTGTGACGGGGCATGAGATGGTGAGAGGAATTGCTGCAATGGGGCTTAAGGGGTGGCGAAACGGTGGTCTGCGATAGCCGTTCGCGACAGCCATGGTGGATGATAGTGGCCACAGGGGTTTGACAGGGCTGGTTTAACGTCGATGAAGCTTCAGCCACATCTACCCAAATGACCCCTCTTCTCATCGTGGGTGGTACATGATTAGTAGTTTTATAAACACTGTCCCGTGTCTCGACTTCTTGCCAGGCCAGAACAAGAACGCACCTTTCACCAACTCAGTGAGCAAAATCATCTACATGAAGTGTAGAATTGGTTTTGATGTACAATAAGGCTAAGTATCATATCCCTGTCAATCAAGTGGACTTTGTACTGGTAACAAAATGTTTCACTTGTAAGTTGTAACCTTGAGCTAGATTGAATATTATACCCTTTTTGTTGAGATGTGAGACCTAGGCTCATTAGTACTTTTCCAAATTTTATAACACCTCAAGAGTAGACCTATGGTCGTAACAACATATCACATTGTTTGTGCTAAATTTAAGGTTATGCATGCTATTATTTTTTTGACAGGATTTTGTTTTCACTATTCTAAGTCATAACTGTTTATAAACTCGTGATACACCTTTTCATAATATATATCCTATCCACCTTTGAAGGTTTTTAAATGAATTGTAAATGTGACAAATATTAATGATGGATGCAGGTTTATGACTAATAATTCTTTGAGCATACTGGTCCTAGACAGGATACTGAACTTCAAAATTAATATGTTAACATATTTCCTTTATTGTGTTTCCTACTTTCCTCTAATTGCATAAGTTAGCATAATTTAGTTTTTCATCTGGCATATCACTTTGTAGGCAAAAAAGAGATAGATATATCACTTTGTATTAATCTACTGCTTTTCTGCCAAGATAGATTTCGTGTCCATTTCATATGTCTTAAATAATTAAATGCATTTTTATAGTTTAAATTATATAAAATCCATAAAAAATATTTTCTTCGTTTTTTCTCTTTATAGATCGAATTGTCACTTCCACTAAAGATAACCTCACCTTTTTGTCTTGTTCATTTCTTTTCTTTTCTAATAGAAGTGTTTTCTCTGTAGTTTATACCTTATAATACTTGAAAAGAAACATTATATAAATTAAAAATTAATTTAATGTAGGTTTATATATATTAGTAAAATATATATTATCTTTACATCCTTACATTTTATGTTTCTTAGTTTAATGCTTAATGTAATTGATAGAAATTCATAGACGATGGAAAATTTGATAATTTAAAGTAAATATTTTATAAATTTGAGAAATCTTACTAGTTATTTTTTTTTGTCCTATTTCAGCAATTTAAAGTCTGTTTATCTTGGGCAAGAGAAATAAGATCAGAGTTTCAAGAGTTCAAGCTACTCATTTTGATTTCTTTGGAAAGACAACAGAATGTAAGGAATCACAGCCGGATTGGGAAGCAACTAGTTAATGTTCCTCCTATGTTACAATCAACTTGGAAGGGCAGGATATTGCCAGTGAAATGTCTTTGGGAAAACTTGGATTGAAGTGGTTGTTGAGAGGGAGGAGTCAAGAGCTCTAAGGATTAGGAAGGTAGTCGAAACCAAATGGGCAAATTAAATGCATGGCATTTTTAGATGGTTTATGTTTCAGGATGTATATTGTTGTGGGGTATGCTTGACCCAATGATATTCAATCAAATCAAGTAGTTATAATTTTTTTTTTATATTAACCCATGTATGCAGATGGATTATTTTAAAACTCAATTTATGTACTTTGCCTGTTATAGAACATTTTATAATATATTTTAATTGATCAATTTAATATTACATGAATTGTTTTAGCATTGAGTGTGTAAAGAGTTGATTGTAATATAGTAAAAAAATTACTTTACATTTAAAATTATCATCATGAAAAAAATTAATTATTTGATTTTTTAAGTAATGTCAAACATTCTCTAAATGGTATCATAGTTATGATTAAAATTCTTTGTTATGTTTATGTTTATAGTTAATAAATGTTGTCTATCGGTTAAAGTTTACAATTTTCAAATGTTGCGCTTGATCTTTTAGGCAACAGTTATAAAATGTATTTAAAATATGAAAATATTTGAAAACTGTTGTAGTAGTCTCGTCCTATAACTGTTGTCTATTCTCAATGTATAGGCAACAGTTTTCAAGAGTGTAGTCAAAACATATCGAAAACTGTTGTCTAAACGAATATGATACACTAAAATAATCTACAACTGAAAATTGTTGTCTAAAGCTTTAAGCAACAATTTTCCTATTTTTGGCTGCATTTTTAAACGATTGGGAAAAAGCAAAAATGTTGTAGTGATTGATTCAATCTTTTAATTTTCTATTAATTTGATCTTTGTATTCTTCAGTTTATTGCAATCAAGCAAACCCCCCCAAGGATTAAATTGAGTGAATATCCAGGGTTCGACTTGGTTTGTGCCCTTCCATGTACTACATGTCATTCGCAAATCAGTCAATTACAATTATAATTTTATATATGTTCGACAACTGACACAAGATTATTTAACTTACATTTTCCACTACCTTATTTATCATTTTATGTAAATTCTATTAGTGTGTATTTGGATGGAGAATTTTAGAATTCCCAAAATTGTTAAATGAATTATGAGTGATGATTAAAAAGAGAATTAAGCATGAGGAAAATTTTAAGTGATAATCTAAAAAATTAAACATAAAAGGAGAAATATTAAAATTCTCTCTCAATATATGTAATTTAAAACTCCTTCCATTTATTATAAAATTTCTCTTATTTACATTTGAAAAGCATTTCTTACACCTAACATATAAAATCCAATAATTTAAAATTACTATCCAAAATTTACTCATTTCATCACGTCCCATCGTTATATGTGTTTTTTTTCGAGTATTTTAAGCTTCCATTGTATCTTATAATGCTTGAAATATTGTATCTATTAAGAAATTAAGATTAAATTATATAAAAAAAGCATAAAACTGCAAATCTGTAATTCGTTCTTTTTGAGGATGATTGCTTTTATCTTCTTCTTGCCCACATTAAAAAAAGAAGAAATTAAATGGAAAGAGACAAAATAAAAATTCTAAATATGTATGGAACTTTATTAAGAAGCCATATATATATATATATATATATATATATATATAGATGAGGGTTCAACTTACACCGGTGTGTAAGTTACACTAAATGTTACACTGCTGATAAATACAAATTGAATATGTTTTTTATTAATCCAACCGTTGAATTATGTTTATTCATCATCATGATTATTTGTGTCAAATTTCATAAAATTTTGATACTAATAACTTGATAATCAAATGGTTGAATTTTTCATATATTTTAAAGGTATATATAACGTTAATCTTTGAGACATCTCAATGACATATCAAATAATTTCGGATTAATGTAAAATTTTATATGTATGATCTATATGGTAGTAACTTTCAATCCAATGATGCATTACTTAATACAGTAATCTATTAAAAAATTATTCGCGGTGTAATACTTGGTGTAACTTACACCGGTGTAATTTGAACCCTCCTCACACACACATATATATATATATATATATATATATATATATATATGCATCTGCAATAAGTACAGTGCAATAGAAACCACTGGTACCTATCAAAGTAGCATGGCTATATATAAAAACAATAAATCAGACAAAGATATCTAATAAGATTAGCAATAAGGTTGACGGCATGAACCTTAATGTGAGACTATAAAGAAAATTAATGAAAAGTTATTGAAAAGGTTTCCATAACATATATAATAAAAAATAGTAGTGTTTTGCCATGTTGTATTGATACGCAATGAGTGCAGTAAATATTGGACGAGCCTAATTTGACGGCTGATAGATGAAGCCAAAGGAAAAACTACACTATTATTGAGTATTAGAATTATAGAATAAGCAAAAAAGTTAGTGCAAGTGTGCAACACAATTCATAAAGTAAAGACTACTTATGTATCTTGACTTTTTGTTGATTTCAACAGTTGAAACACTTTACCTGCTTTTTTTTATTATATTTTCCCTTTGTTTCACAGTTTTAATTAATTTAATATTATATGTATTTTTAAATTAAAGTAAAATTTAAGAAGTACAAATTAGAAGGTAATATAAAGAAAAAATATTTAAAATTTAAGAGAAATATGCATAATTAATTCATATAACATATTAAAATAGAAAAAATTTATGATTTAAAAAAAAGATATGTTATACTTTTTAAAGAAGAGTAGACTAAGAGATTAAGTTAGTCAAAAATAGTATACTCTCTAGTTTAATTTATATAAAGGTGGATCTTAAATGAATTAATTTAAAAGTATGAGGATAGAAATTTAGAAAGAAAAAGAAAGCTTTGATGTCAAAAAGAAAATTCAAGATTAACTAATTTAAGAGTATTCAGAGGGAGATAAAGAGAAAACATTAACATGAAAAATTGAAAATAAGTTTTAAAATTAAAAAAATGTGTTTTTAATGATCAAGTCATCTCTTAAGGAGAAAAAAAATACAATAAGAAATTATCGCACTCTTAAAAGTAAAAATTTTGTTTTATTATATAGGGATGAATTGTTGATATAAAGTTTGCAGATATAAGGTTATTTAGCGACACAAATCGAGAAGCAATAATTGATATATATTCACTTAGAATTTTTTTATTTAATTTAGATACATTTACAATTCAAGAAGCCTACAGTATATTATTTGTGATTCTTCAAAGCGTATGACTACAAATTTTAATTCATACAATATATATACACTACAAGCAAAGTTGTTGTTTTTTCAGGGAATAAATAATTAACTCATATAATTCTTTTCTAGTAAATCATTTCATTTAATTTTAACAGTTAGCTTTCTTAAACTTTGAATTAATGTAATAAATAGTGGGCCCAATTAAATAGAATTCAATAAATCTCGATTATAAAAGTGCATTTTTATGTTGATTTTGTAATATGGGTAGTTGTATTTTGGATTAATTATATTCTAAATTTATACAATTAGACAGAAAGAATTATTTTCTTATATTGAAAGTTAAATTAAAATATTTTAATTAGGACTATTTGTCAAAGTGAAAAAAAATTATAGAATAAGTATTTACTTTTTATTTATTATAAGTTATGAAATAAAATTATTTTAAAACATATTCAATAGTTAAATTTATCATTAAAAATTGTTTTGACTGGGTTGAGGTCTCGAGGATGGGTCACTGCTTTGATACTTTTAAAAAGTCCTTACTGCAATTTTTAAAAAAATAAAAATAAAAAATAGGTTTTGATCTTACTACATGCAAAAAATTCGTAAATTAGCGACGACTTTTGATAAGCTGTCGTTAATTGAAAAAAAACCGTTGTTACTCGCTACTTAATTAGCGTCATTAATATAGTAGCGACAAATAAAAATAGTCGTCGTTACGTAAAGTCGGCCTGACCAATGTTAAAGCTGTCACTTTAGCTAGGTTGTCGCTATGTTAGCGCTAATAATTTTTTTCAAAAAAAAAAATCCCTTCTTCTCAAACTTATCAATTGTGAGAATCAAACTCACATCCCACATGATAGAAAGAAAAAGTATTATCATTGTGCTAACCATATTTCTTGTAATATATAATGCGAAATATTATATATATATATATTGTTATTTTTTTTAAAAAATGACCACCAATTAATGCTACTTAAAAAAAATCAAATTATTTTTAAATGGTGATGACTTTAACGTCGGCGCTAGTAACATCGGTGTCGTGACTAATACTAATATTCCGCGTCCAATTTGTTATTTTTTGTAGTGTAAAAAATGCAAACACATAAACGTTTATTAATTTATGCCAACAAAATAAATTAAACAATATACAGTAGAGCAAAGTTTGGTAAAGATTGCTAAGTTACACCTACAGCAAGAACATTCCATTGAAAGCTTTGGAAACCCACCATGGTTTGTGAAAAATACATATGAAGAGAAGTTGATAAAAAAAAAGGTTTAATTAATTAAGAGACAAGGGGACCCATCAAATATCTGATGCTTCACTCCACCATCATGAGATTTTGGAAGACTTTGGAAATTGATTGGGGAGCCATAATTGCTGCATGGAATTCAGCACATAGATATACTCTTTTCTTTCACACTTACAAATTCCTTCAAATCGTAACCCTGTTTTCGGAGTCTTTTTATTAATTACTCTTTTGAACTTTGTATTTAGAAATCATGAAGATGTCGGGTCCGTAGGTATCCTTTCTTATTTTCTCCTCCTTCAAAATTAAAGCAACTAGTATTTTGGTTGCATGTATACATTAATTATGCGCCCTAGTTTACGTTGTAACCACATCATAAAAGTAGTTTTAATAAACAATGTCAGATATTGTTTATATTTATTAGATTTTGTAAATGAGCTTCTGGCTCAATTGGAATGACTACTATGGTTTTTAAGATTAGAATATATATGGCCATGATGTCAAAAGTATGATCCTTCATCTACATATCTATTTTCCTTTTATTGTGTTGATGTATTCCCCTTCAGTATATACCCTAGCCCCTAGACACCTTTCTCTTCCCAAAAGACTTTGTAATGTTCTTAAGAAGTTTATTGGGTTTATTGGGTGATCACAGCAAAAGCAAGCAAGCGCGATATATATATATATCATCAACTTTCTTGGAGAGATAACGGTTAATATATTGATTGCTTGGTTGCATTTGCATTGCACACATAGAAAGAAATGCTAGTACTTTTTTTTTTACTTTGATTGTTTAAGGTAGTTATGATAATTAAGGGAATTATTATCTTCGATCTTATTTATAAGAGATAAAAATGCATGTTTTTAATTATTTAATCATAAATATAAGAAATATAGTACTATTTTAAATTGTATTAATTATAAAGTTCTTGTAATTATACTTTTAATTTATTATCTACTATTCATCTAATTCCCATAATAGTGAATGTACTACGCTATTTTCAATGACCAACTATTGGAACATGAGTTACTCCCTCCGGACTCAAATATAAGAAAAAATAATTAACTAAATTCACACTTATTAAGAAAGTTAGTTAAACTCATTTAATTTTCTTGATATCATCTAAAAAGTAATTCTATTTCCTAAATTACCCTACATTCAATTTTATTAAAACTTGTTTCAAGTGGACATACTCTATTTCTATTGGCACATGATTCATTAAATAGAGTAGTTGAAAAATAAAATCTGAATTAAATAAAGGGTAATTTGGGATGATGTAATTAAATAGGGTGAAATTAGTTAAGTTTTCCTTATATTTTAGTCCACTATATATAGGTGGGTGCTTTTTGCTTAATTATATTTGAATATGGAGGGAGTACTACTTTAATGATGGTTTTAATTAATTAGAAGTAATTTTGCCACTATTTTAATTACTACCTCCGGTCCTATATAAGAAACAAAAATGAAAAAAAAATCGATCTTATATATAAGAAACATAATACTATTTTTAGTTAAATTTATTGTGAAAGAACCTTTCTATACAAAAATGTTTAAAAAATCTCTGTCTGATAAACTTCAAACAGAAAACTTACATTTTAGACAACATCTCAATCACTATATGAGAAAGCTTTTTAAACTTAGATTTGTGAAAGATTTTCATAAAATGCCAAGTTTATAAAAACACTATTTAACCCCCCTTCTAGTGTTTTCCTATGTGTTCTACAAGAAAGTTAAGGCTCTCGAGTGGGTAACCGGTCTTGAGGCTGAGTTGGGGCATATGAAGGAAAATGTTGCTACTCTTGAGGCCGAGGTTGATCCTTTGAAGAAAAATCTTACGGATCTTAAGGCGGAAAATGAAAATTTAAAGGTTGCATTGAAGGAGGTCGAGGTGGAGTATAAGGCCAAGATGGCGGCGGCCAAGGAGGAAAAAGACAAGTTCGTCCTGGAAAGTTTATCGTCTGCCCAGGAGGCCTTTGACTTGGCCATTACCCAAGTTCAAGCTAGGAACCTCGACTACAATCTAGATACCCGGAACCTCTCCATGTTTTATGAGGTTCGTGACCGAATAATTGTGAGGGAGGGTCCAAGTGGTTATGAAGAGGTCCTTATTGACTTGATGATCGGGATGGAGCAGTTGGAGGAGCCAAGTCGGTCAGTTCGAGGTGATGACCAAGGTGATGGTGATGATGAGGGCCATGCTGATAACGATGATAGGAATACTCCTCCGGCTTAATTTTTTCTATGGTTTTTGTTTTGTATTTGCTTGTGTATTTGTGTACGCCTTTATCTTGTAATGAACAAATACTCGGGGTTTTATTTATCGGCTTTCCTTGTTGCTCCTATTATTGCTTGGCATTTACATTACTTGTGCACGAGTTGAATTCTTGTTGTGTTGCCGACTTCCTTTTTGATTTTATCCGAGTGTTGGATTTGATTATATTGCATTTTGTTTTGTTTGAGTTTAAGATCTCAGTTTGTTTTGTAGCGATTTTATCCGAGTGTTTGTCTCGGTTTTCTAATTGGATTTTCACACCTCAATTTAAAATATTCACTGTAATGGATGAATCTGGGATAAACTTTCGAGTTTGCATTAATCAATCGTTTGTACAAAAGATTTGGAAAAGTGTAGGGACCTTAGCTAAAATATATATTTCCTTAAGTTTGTTGCATTCCAGTGTCTCGAAATTTCTTTTCCCTCCAACATTTCTAGTCTATATGATCATTTCCCTGTTGGCTCGGTTATCCGATATGGTCATTCATAGTTAGGTGCCAATTTCCCTTGGTACGCATTTTTCCTGCCGACGTCAGCTCGCATGAGGACAAGGTCTCCTATCTCAAATTGTCGAGGGATGAATTTTTTGTGGTGCCTAAGAGCAGCTCGGCGTTTTGCTGCTTCTTCTTGGACATGGGCGATGACCCTTCATTCTTCTAGGAAATCAAGTTGCTCTAAGATAACCTTCTCATTTCCTCCTTCCTTAGCTCTTTCTGTTCTCCAACCGGGTTCTTCGATCTCCACCGGGATGACTGCCTCTGATCCATATGTTAGCTGGGACGAGGGTTTCTCCTGTGGAGGAGTGTGGTGTTGTCCGATATGTCCACAGGACGTGGTCCATATGCTCGACCCACTTTACCTTTGCATCGTCTAGTCTTCGTTTCAGGTCTCATAGGATCACTCGGTTTTCCGCTTTTGCCTGCCCATTTGTTTTGGGGATGTTCAACCGAGGTGAAATGTTGTTTAATGCGCAGTCCGACTAGTAATTCTCGGAAACCTTTGTCAAAAATTGGGTGTCGTTGTTAGTGACAACATCGTTAGGTATCCCAAACTTGTTGATGATGTTTTTGTAAAAAAACGTTTGGATCTTTGATGAGGAGATTGTTGCTAAGGCTTCTGCCTCGATCCATTTGGTGTAGTGATCTATGGCCACCATGAAAAATTTGGCTTGACCCGGGGCAGGTGGGAACGGGCCGAGAATATCCATCCCCATCTGAAAAAAGGCCATGGGACTGAGGTTGTGGACAATTCCTCTGTGGGAGCACTGTGCATGTCGACATATCTTTGGCAGGGGTCGCATCTCTGCACATACTGAGCTGCATCTTTTTCCTTCGTTGGCCAGTAGTACCCGCCCCGAAAGGCTTTTTTGGCTAGTGCTCGACCGCCGAGGTGGTTTCCACAACTCCCTTTATGGATTTCTGCCAAAACATAAGGGGTTTCGGCCAGGGATAAATACTTTAGCATTGATGTGGAGAACCCCTTCTTGTAGAGCCTTCCGTTGACTAGTGAGTACTAAGATGTGAGTCTTTCAATCTTGCGAGCCTCTTTCTTTTCCTCGTGGATAATGCCAGTCTCTAGGAATTTTTGGAGTAAACTAGCAAATCCTTCCCTGACTTTTTAGGGTCATGCAATTTAGTCCCTAGGAAATCAAAAACCTCAATATAGTCCCTAACTTCTTTCTATTTCTTTCAATATAGTCCAATTGTCTGTTTCCCATTAATTTTTTTCATGACGTGTAACGTTTAGTGACACCCTGTCACACTATTTTCCATCGGGGCACAAAAATAACGTCATAGGAGTTGAGACATTCCAATGAAGAAGGGGAAAAAAGAGAAAATGGGAGAATAAGGAAATACACGACCATTGGAGTTGAAATCTTTCAAGCTATGAATTTGATAAAACTACATCATTTTTGTGTCGAAGTGGACACTATAGTGAAAAACGGTGTAACAGAATGTCACTAAACGTGACATGTCATAAAAAATTAACGAGAAACACACAGTTAGACTATAGTGAAAGAAAAAGGAAGAAGTCGGGGACTATATTAGTGTTTTCTCTTTCTTAAGTACTAAAGTGCATGACCCTAAAAAAGTCATGGACGAATTTGCTAGTTTACTCAAAATTTTGTAAGGGGGTTATCCAATAGAGGAATGTTTCAATTTCCATGATGATGCTTGGCGATGACAGGGTTTCTTGGATCACGGATCTATTGTTGCTCGGTTTCTTGGCACTGGCCAATCGAGAGAGTATGTCCGTCCTTGTGTTCTGATCTCGTTGAACGTGATGGAACTCAACTGTTTTGAATTGTTCGCAAGCTTCCTTTACCTTCGACGGGTATTGTTGCAGAATGGGTTCTTTGGCTTGGTATTCTCCGTTGATTTGAGAAACCATTAGGTGGGAGTCGCTACATAAGGTGACAGTGTTGGCGTCGAGATCCTTTGCTAATGCGAGGTCAGCCAAGCAAGCTTCATACTCAGCTTGGTTGTTTGAGGTTTTAAATTCAAACTTTAGGGATTTTTTTACTACTCTCCCGTCCGAGCTTTCCAACACCACTCCTACTCCATCTCCCTTGGCATTTGAAGATTTGTCTACGTAAATCGTCCAAGCCTTGGTCATGGGGGCCTCTAGTTAGGACCTCTGTCATCTCCATTAAAAAATCGGCTAGGACTTGGACTCTGATGGCGGTTCGGGGCTCACAGGAGATGTCATGTTCATAAAGCTCGAATGCCCATGTGATCATTCTTCCCACGAGACTTGTGCAATACTGAGCGTATGGGGAGGTCAACCCGTACTGTGATGGGATGGGCTTGGAAGTGTGGTCGTAGTCTTCGGGCCGAGGTGACACAAGTGTGAAGGTTGATTTCTCCATTTTTTGGTATCTTTGATCCAGCCCTGCAGTGACTTACTAGTGAAGTACACTGGTTGTTGCCCGGTTTAGTTTTCCTTGACTGGGACCAAGCTGACAACTTCCTCTCCAACTGATGGATACGAGTATCACCTCTCGCCTAGTTCTGGCTTCACCAAGATTGGTGGGTTGGATAATGCTTTCTTGGATCCTTGGAAGGTAGCTTCACATTCTTCACTTCATTCAAAGATTTTGCCTTTTCAGAGTTGTCGGTAGAGGGGATGGGATTTGTGTGTTGAACGAGCAAGGAACCGAGTTATTGCCGCTATCCTGCCCTTTAGTTGCCAGACTTCTTTGACTATCTTCGAGCTCTGCATCTCTAGGATGGCTTTACATTTGTCCGGGTTGGCCTCTGTGCCTCTTCTGGTTAGCATAAAGCCGGGAGAGTGACTGGCTGCTGCGTCACAAGTGCATTTAAGAGGATTTAGCCTCATGTGTTTCCTTAGTCGGTCGAAGACCTCCTCCAAGTCGGCTACTAGCTCGTCATCTTCCGGGGTCTTTAAGATGATGTCGTCCACGTACACCTTAACCACTTCTCCTCTGAGTCCTTCGAATACTCCCGCCATCATCCTCTGGTATGTGGCCCCGACGTTCTTGAGGCTGAAAGGCATCATTGTGTAGCATTATATGCCTTTGTCGGTCAAGAAGGCTGTTTTTTTCCTCGTCCTCGTAGTACATAGGTATTTGGTCATAACCAAAATATGCGTCCATGAAATATAGGAAACGATATCCATAGGAGTTGTCTACTAACCCGTCAATGTTAGGAAGAGAGAAATGGCCCTTAGGGCATGCCTTGTTGAGGTCGGTGTAGTCGAGCACATCTGCTACTTTCCACTCGATTTCTTAGCCAAGACGAAATTTGCCAACCACATGTTGTACCTGGTTTCTCAGATGAAACCGACTTTTAGGAGCTCAACTATCTGCTCCTTGATGGCTTGTTGTTTTTCTGGGCCCATTCGTCTTTTCTTCTAGGCGATTGGCTTAATCCTCGGGTGTACTGATAGCTTGTGGCAGCAAAAATCGGGGTCGACACCGGACATGTCGGTTGCGGTTCATGCGAAGAGATTTACGTTATCCAAGAGCAAGTTCTGCATTCGTTCCTAAAACTCTTGGGGGAGGTGTGAGCCGATTTTGGTGGTTTAGCTGGGCTCCTTGTCAATCTGAAGTGGTTGGACTCCTTTCCTGGCTTGACTCTTTCCTGGTTCCTCTCCTCGTCTCCTGCATCTATCATTGGATCGAGATCTACAAGAGAGACGTTGTGCCGACTGGTTGTGACACCCTTCTACCCCAAACACTAATACAATCATCAAATTGAAATATAAGGAAAATTTATAGTCAACATCGAGGTAAAAGGTTCACAATCCTCATTTAAACAATTACTTAATCCAAATCAAACTAAATTTCCATAAAAAAAAGTAAATTCTAGGTTTTTAAAACTAAATTATCAATATAATAAAAATATGTCTTGACCATGTAAGACCCTTAAAAATAATCTTCCTAAATCTCTACATGTCAAATAAAAGGAATAAAGCTCCTAAACAATAAGCCCCAATGTCACACATATCAGAGTGAGACCCTGTCCCTTCAAAATTCAGCACATTGAGTGCCCTCTTCATCACCTAAGAAAACCACAGAAGGAGTATGGCGAGGAAAAGAATATATACACATACATGCAATACAGAAGGCTACCCTTATTCCAACCCATCACATACATACCATCATTCATCTCAATCCACACTCTTTACATTCCGCAGATTAGTTTCACACAAATATAAATTCACACTTCTCACACAATCATAAAATGATGAGTATGTTCACTCTATGCTCATGCACAATACCTCCTCCTAAGGGTCATGATTTGGAACTCGCACAATGGGCGCACCTCATCTCCCCTTAGTTGTTACCAATGATGGCCCTCTTGGCCGATAGGTCGCACCCCCTCTATGGGTCCGTGCAAGGACAATCACTCTCTCCCACCGTCACCCACCTCTTATGGGCTTGGTGAGTGGCATTGTAAAACACTCCCTCTTGGAGTCATGCATCGAATGTCCCCCATCATGGTCTCCACCCTGCTCGTCGCCCCCTATTTGGGCTAGGGTATTTTTAGCCACGTCTGGCTACTCATGTATCTCATGCGTCTCATACATCATATGCTTATGCTCAATGCATCAAGGTCATATCACATATTTCTCATGCAATCTTCTCTACTCTAATCACTCCACATCACATCACAAATTTTATAAATACAGAATATTCACATGGAATAATCACTCAATAATATATCATGCCACAATTAAGACGCATTGTACATCCAATTCAATCAGTCAATTCCACAAACGATTCAGATAATTACCATCATATCGATAAAGGATCACAACATCACATAAGCATAACCTTCTAAACTCATTTTTGGCCTGGTAATCGATTACCAGAAGCGGTTACTCAATTTTGGGGCCTGGTAATCGATTACCAGGAGGCTGTAATCGATTACCAGAAACCTCTGGTGCCTAATTTACACTCTGGTAATCGATTACAAGCCCTTTGTAATCGATTACCAGCAGCTAAATTCACACGACGCTACCCAGAAAGCCCTGTAATTGATTACGGTCTGCTGTAATCGATTACCGGCGACTCGAGAACGATTGTACCTGCGATTTTTACCCCCTTTTAACCATTTCTTCAGCCCCTACTCAACTCTTGATGTTCCTAACTCAATTAGACACGTTTTTACCGATTAATATTGGTGAAATCATCAATATTTCCTACAATTTACCATAAAATTTACATCTAATCAATTATGGGTCCTCACCGCTAAATCCTTATTTAACCTCTTTTCGCTATTCTCGCTATCATCATCCAGTTCATTAAGAATATAACATTGTACATCAAACCAAGCAAATTTCCAAACATACAACACATGATTCACAAATCAAATTTCGAATTTAGAATTCCTAGAGGGACTTATGGTTGCCCCCACTACACAAGCACTCCAGCATACACATATAGTAGCACCCATTCCCCCCGTACCTTAGAGTTAACGATCAAAAGTGAATGGTAGAACTCCCTTGATTATCTACTTTGCGGCACCTTCTCCTTGTGGAGTCTTTTCTCCCCTCCCTAAGGTTTCGTTATCTGACGTTTGAAAACAAAGGATAGGGTGAAATAGATAACCCCTCCTTACTAAATACCTAACTGGGCTGGGCCTACTCCAACCCACCCATCCCACTTTTTATTTAAATAACATTATTCATAATAAAAGATATTATTAATACTATTATTTCTTCATTTTATTTTATTTTATCTTATTTTTAAAATATTGGGATGTTACACCCGTGTCCTCTAGGTATGTTCTTGTTCTTTTAGGGGGTTCCCTTATCTACTTTAAGCTGGTGTTGTAGTAACTTCTTGCCATCTTCTGGTCACCTCAGATGGTTGAAACTTTCCCTTCTATGGTGGGGAATTTTATTTCCAGGTGGGGGTTGAGACTACGGCTCCGAGGAGGTTCACGCTCAGCCTTCTGAGAATGGCGTTGTAGGAACTTTTGTAGGGTATGGCCAGGAATTTGGTTTTGACCGTCTTTCTTCCTCCTAATCCATTCAGGGTTAGGAGGGACTCTATGTAACCCCATGGTTGGATCCTGTCTCTAGAGAAGATGATGAGGTCGCTGTCATAGGGGAGGAGCTCGCTCTGGCTGATGCCCATATGCTCGAAACAGTTATCATATATGATATCTGCCGAGCTTCCTTGGTCGATCAAAACTCTCTTCACCTCTACATTGGCGATACTGGCTCGGATAACGACTGGATCATCGTGGCCGGAGATAGTGCCTCCATAGTCTCGGTCGTCGACGGTGATGTCTAGAGATTGTGGGAGGATCGCTTGTAGAGCCGGCAAAAATTGGTTGGTCCGACCGGGCAGGCCCGCAAAAGCCCGCAAAAACGTAGGGCTCGGGCACTTATTTTAGAAGCTCGAATAACTTCCGGGCTTTTTAGCCCAGCCCAATAAATCCCGCTACCCGCATCATGCCGGGACGGGCCGGGTAGCCCGAATTGACAGCTCTAATCGCTTGACATCGTCTCGGACATTCATGACGACTTTGAGTACCCTTTTCCTAGAGTTGGAAGAAGACCCCCCTCCACCGAATCTGCCGGCAATCATGTTGATGCAGATCTGAGGTTCCTCTCCTTTGTTCTGAGAGGGTGATTTGTATCTGGTTTTCCGGTTGGACCCCCTTTCTGCTTTGGGTGACCGAGATCAGTGTCTTCTGCTCCTTTCAGATCGATGGGCTGGAGGTTGGTACTTCCTCCTGTAGTCTCAACCCTTGCTGTTTCAATCCTCTTTCTCCTGCTTGATGTATTGTTCGAGGTGCCCCTCTTGGATCAATTGCTCAATGGCGTCCTTCAGCTGGTAGCAGTCGTCTGTGTTGTGGTTGTGACCTTTGTTGAAGGCGCAATAATGGCTCTTGTTGCTCTGGGCTCCTGCTTGTAAAGGAGGTGGTCGTTTTACCTCCGCTAACTCGACACTGTGTACCTCCTGAAAGATTCGAGATAGGCTTCGGTTTAAGGGGGTGTAATCTCCCTCATACCGTCCATTGAATTTCTTCCTCTCTTCTTTCTTGTCTTTTCCAAAAGCAGGGGCTAGATCGTCCCACCTATCCATGGAGTTTTAAGGGAGCGTCCTGAACTAGGCTAGGGCCTTATCATCCAAAGTCCGAGACAAGCTACGACAAATGATGTCCTCTTGAGCTCCGAGGAATTATACTCATTAAAGAACCGGTCAAGGTTCTTGCCGGGATCAGTCTCTCTAATGTATAAGCTGAAGGTGGTGAATAGTCGTAAGAACCGATCTATGATCTCGATTTGAGTCATACTGGGTGTGAACGAATGTCGGAAGGGTCTTGGCATGATGTTAAGGTCAGCCACTCCGGATTGGGTAGCCGAAGTTACTATTGTTGTTGTTGTGGGGGTTGGGACGGGGTTGGCCGGGGTGGCTGCCGCAGCCAGGCCGACGAGGGTAGGTTGGTTTCTCATAAGAGCTGCTACAGGTTTCGTCTGGTTCTGGATCGGGGTTGCTTGCTCCTTTTGTGGGATAGCCCCATCAGGTGGAGTGGCGTTCTTAGCGATCTCGCCCTGGGTGCTTTTAGCCGGGTGATAAGTGCATAAAATTAGTAGTTTTTAGGCATGATTTTAGCATTTTGAGATGATAATTGTTCTTAATTTGGCCCCTAATTGCCCTTTTATTGTTTTAAATTTAGTTTTAGTTAGCTTTTAAATTAATTTGAAGTTTTGATGCTATTTTGATGAGGAATGTTTATATTTTGTATGTATTAAAACTTGAAAGGAAAATTAAAAAGCAAATGGAGCTAAAAGAGGAGAAAAAGATGACTTTGACAGAAAGTTTGGGCGTTTGAGTGCCCAAACACGCGCTCAAGCGCGCAAGCCTTGTCTAAAAATGTAAAGGGGGCGCTCAAACGATCACTCTGGGCGTTTGAACGCATGAACTTCAGACAACTTGCTGATGCACTTAAAAGAAGAGAAAAAGGAGCTATTTTGGGGGACTTCTGACATTTTTCAATATTCCTCTTCTCCAAGTTTCCTCTTCAGAGCTCTGCTAGGGTTTTCTCCTCCATTCCTTCCACTCCATCTCTTAGGTTGCCCTCCTCCATGAGTGGCTAACCTCCTCCTCCGGGATTGAACGAAGTCTTCGAACTCCGATGTATTTAGTTTAGGTTCTTGTATTTTACTTTCATTTGACAATTGTAATTTCATTTTGTATTAACACTTGAATCTATTTTATGAGATAACTCTTGTTATTAAATCTTAGTCTTCACCGGAAGGTATTTCTTTGATTTCGAACTAAACGTTTCTACTCGGTGGGTTTAATATGCTAGGAATAGATATTGATTCATCGAATGCTTTTGAATACTTGATTTTAAAGCTGGAATATATGTTTGGGTATGTGATGAATCGATATTCAAGGGTATGTTCTTAGGGTCTCTAGGTGCAAGGGATCGACCTAGGCGATTTTAGTGTATTGCATCAATGTCAATGAAATCGTAAATACAGGAACTAGCGGAATACTGAGGAGGGAGATCAACGACTTCAATCCCCATTTTATAAATATGTTTTCGAAACCTTTTTATTGCCTTTGTTTAATCTATGAACTTGTTTTAACAAACTTTTCACAAAAAACAAAATGCAAATTTCAAGTTCTTGTGTAAATATTTAGTGAACTAAATTGTGTTGAGTTAATAGTAGTTCAAGTTCCTCGTGGGTACGACAACCCTTACTTATAAAACTATTATACTGCTGAGATATTGGTACGCTTGTCATTATCCCAACACCGGGGTATTCTAGACCTTGGGGTTGGTCGAAGGTGCTCAGTTACGTGTTCTGCCCCTCGTCCTACTCAGCCTCTCGGTTTGGAAACTTGACGATGAGGAGTATTTGCCTGTCAAGGTATCGTTCCGTTAGGAAAAGGTAGATTCTTGTGATGGGAGGTCCTTAGTGTGGTAGGACCTCCTTGATCCCATGCTCCTCCTACTACTTTCCCTTCGGAGGGACCTCTATTTTGGGGCAACGAGAATGAGGGATTCTAAGTTACGAATCCTCTTTTCCAGCTCCCTGACTGTCTGGTTCTTCTTCTTCCTCCATGATGTTGACCGAAGGTGGTACCTTCATCATCCTTGTCACTCGAAGGGGTGTACTCGCGACACTTATCCTTGGGAGGAGCCTTCCTCCTACACCTACGAAGGAGGTTAGGGGAGGCGTAACGTCATTGGCCATCCTTAAATGAGGGGGTGGTCGTACGTCCAGATGGTGAGATGTATTGAGGAGTGGTCCTCATGACATGGTGAGATTCAGCTCTTCCTTCACTGCCTCCTGCAGTGGTGTTGGTGAGGACTTCTGTGTTTTTGTGGCTGGTTGGTGGTTGAGGGTGCTTCCATCTCCATCCTCCTCCATGTCATAAAAAAGGTGCAACCTCAGCGAAGTAGTAGAGGTGGTGGGGATTGATTTACAAGTTCCCCACAGATAACGCCAAATGATCGTAGTTGAGGTAAGCACGGGGATCCGAGGTAGAGGTGGTAGCTAAAGGAGGATGCTGGTCTTTGAAGGGTGGTTTCAAACGGCAGAGCATGATAGGGGTACCTGCAAAAGGCACTCTGACGCCCAAGTCAGCGAAAGTATATGGGTGAGTAGTGAGTAGAGAAGTTACCTTGGCCTTGAGGGGGACCTTCCTATATATACACGATGTCATGGCTACAGTAGCGGGGTTAAGTTCGTACTTGGGAGATTAGGGATGATTACGCCTGTCACTGTCAGCCGTAATCTCCCCATAATAGCCACCTAATCTGGTCGCTTGTGTCAGTGGCCATGCCGCCCGTATCAGAGGGGCATGAGGTGCATTTAATGCGATGAGACCTAGTAGGTAGCCTATGTTGGGATGGTCGGACATCATAGGTGTTTAGTTCTTGTCCGGGTCCGAGATGGTGGTGCCATCCGGGGGTCTGATCTCGGCTAAGGAAGTGGCCTGTGTCTTCGGTCAAGGTGCCCGTCCGAGGTGCCGACTCTCGGCCAGTTCCGAATCAATGAGTCACGTTAATTTCAAGAATAATTTTAGATAAACAATAATATTTCTATGTGACTTAATCAAATTCCTTAATTTTTAATAACTATACATTGTCAGTGTAAGAAAATTTTACATTATCATTCAGTAATGTGTTATCACATTATTTAATGACTTAAATAATACACATAAGATGTCATTTTCATTAAATGATATGGCAAAACATCATTGGGTATCGATATAATCTTTTTATACTGACAATGTATATTAATTAAACTCTTATTTAAAATAGTCATATAAAAAAGCATAAAGGGAGTACTCTTATTAAAATGGTCTTATAAAAAGGATAAGGTGAGTGCTCATATATTTATTCCCTGTAGAACATCTTTATGATTTTAATATGCTATTAAATGATATCCACCATATAGTTTCTCCATTCATTTGTGTTGAGTTCATTGAACCCATTTTCTTCCAAATCATACTTTGTGTTTTTGTTCATCTCTCATTTGCAACTTTTACTGTGAGTTTTTAATATCAAACTCTTTTCTTACTGTTTCTTTATTGTTTTTTAGCTTCTTTATGTATATATATTTTTCATTCTATATATAGATTGTCTTCATTCTAGCTTTATATAGGTTGACTATAACTTTTCTTATGTAACACTAGGACTATATATAAATAACTATAACCTCATATATTATAACATTACAAAAGATTTTATATCTTCTTTCTCCATCTAAATCTTTACACTTTTAACATTAAAAGCCTTTAAAAGATTTTAATGGAATTGGAAAAATGTGGATTCATCACTCACACATGAATTTTCGGCATTATTCCCTTAAATGTGAGTCCCAACATTATTTTACTCTCTCTCAGCTCAAGCAGAATCATCTTCGAGTACTAATGGATTGAGTTACCAAATAAGAATTAAATGTTGTTCAATGATTTCCAACATGCATGGGATGAACCAAATTAGAGCACTAATCATGCTATCTCCAATAATACTCACCTATGAGGGTGCCTTGTAAATTTATTGATTTAAGAGTCTAAATCATCAAACAATTATTTATTCCATTTTCTAATATTGGCCTTAAGGAGCTTTAATTTCTCATTTAACGCAAAATTATGCCATCCATGAATATTAACCGAAGGTTATAACATTCATGAACTAATCTAACATTCCATGATGATCAAGCTATTGAACTTAAATATTTGAAGCCTTAAGTGTGTGTATGGTTTAACGTTGAAACGGACAAAACTCAAGTTTGGATTCTCAAACGCAACTATTTCTAGCGTTGAAGACGTGAATTTATCATGAAAGCTTTCAATTGGACAATGATCAAAGACATTACAGAGTCAATTAATATGAAACCTTCCAAACATTTAACCAATCTTCTTCAACCAGGAATCAATCCAAACTACTCATTGAAAACCAATCTAGCTTATACTAAGTAAAATTGTTCCTCGATCGACAATGTCGACTCAATCAAATCCAAGTCATCAATGAATTGTCTAAATTCAAAAGAATCATATATACCATGCTATGAACTTACTCCCTTCCTTTCACCTTTATTTTTTACTACATTAAAATCAATGAAAACACACCATATACCCCCAAAGAAATCCCTCACTGACGTTTTGAGTTCATCCCATAGCCTTCTCCTACCTTGCAAATTAATTAAGGAGAGTAAATATTTATAATATAGCAGGAAAAGTAGGTTGGTAACAACATCATTATTTCATTTATTCATATTTGTGTGTATAATAAAATAATTAAGCTCCCATGTGTAGTGTTGAAAATGTAAAAGGTTTGTTAGAGATTAGTTGGATACGTTTGGAAAAAGTTAGTTAAGAATTAGTTGATTACATTGACTATATAAATATATACTTCTACTGTAAATTCACTTTTTTTTGTTTTATTATTAATACAATTTCATTTTCATTTTCTCCTCTCTACTTTATTTTATTTTCTCTTTGAACCATGCTTTTTAGCATATATAGTGTCAAAGCTTTTTCACCAACCATGAATTTCTTACTTGCAACTTCTTTTCTTTTCTTTTCTAAGTGAGAAATATAAATTGTGACCGTGACTCCATAATTTTCTCTCACTTCCTCTCTCCTAAGAAATTCCTTCTCCGTTCGCGTCAGTGTTAATAATCCAAATTGGGGTTTTCATAGCCACCATGCTGGTGAATGATTGTGAAACAATATTCATGATGAATCTTTGCACGTTTCTTAATCAATCGATCTCTCTCAACCTCAACATATATCTTTCCTATTGATACATTGTTCAAGTTTTTTATGAGTTCTTTACGAGTTAATTTCAATATTTGGTGTCTCATCAATATGCGAGACCCTTACTATTACATTATGCCTAAGCTTACCATGTCGTTTGGACAAAGAGAATAATTTTGTGACTAAAGGCTGCACCTTGAAGCATAGTCATAAAATATTAGTGAAGGCGTCTTCTTAATTCATTCTTGAGATTGACGCTACATGTGAATGTTGAGATAATAGTGAATCGTGAAATTGATGGTGTTGATGGTAAAATTATGGGTTTTTTTGGAGTTTTTTTTTATGATTATGGTGTTGCTGAAAATGTCATAACAAAGATGTTGTCTTTACTACTTCCATTGCCATTTTAGTTGGTGCCCGCAGCCCGTGCCACTGTTGGAATAACCAGAGATGGATATTTTTTTGGTTGCAAAGTTATTTATGCTCAGCCATTAGATTCAATTTCAGAGATTGATGATTTCCCTATGATCTTGCTACTGATATTGCGCTGCTACTTGCCGAAGTGCATATGTCGCGAATTTCAAAGAGGGTGGTGTTTTTGCTTGGTGAAAGAAGTGAAAGATTTTGGTCAAGGAAATGAAAACGAAAATTTCATACAAACAAGTGCAATTCTTGGGGAGCTTGTATCGTTGCCACATTTTCTCACTCAAAAGCTTTTCTATGGGACATAATTGCAAGAGATCGTTCATATCTGACAATTTTTCACCATAGGTTAATGAATCTGTGACGAGGACTGGTCTTGACTAGTTTGCAATAATGAATTATCTAGTGATTTCTCATTTTTGCCTATAGTTTTCCATGCACACCAAGTGTTTAATGATTTTCTTTTGTATTGTTGTTGTCCAACCTCTTTGGCTTAGGTTTAACTTCTGCCTAATCGATGGATATGCTTTGTTCATATTAGTGTCTTGTATACCTTTCATTTGGGCAATTTATTTTCGATATTTCCCATTGTAAACTTTGTTAAAGATTGACTTGTAGCTTTTGTCCATGGTGGATGGTTAAGCATTGAGAATTGTTCACTTTTGTTGAGTGGTTAAGCCTTGAGTTGTGGCTTTTGCTTAATGGTTAAGCTTTGGCCTTTATTGGCATTGATGTTGTTAGATTCTCCCATATGGTGGTTAAGCATTCAAGATTTGAGATTTTTCCTTATGATGGTTAAGCATTGATAATTGTCTTTAGATTGTAGTGATATACCAAGTGGTTAAGCAGGCATAGTAGTTTATGCTTGAGTAATTAAGCTTTTGCCTCAATTTGACATTCATTTTTGTCATGAATCAACTATCCCAACAACTTAAGCTATTGGGTGGTGGACATATGAATGATTTTGTTCTAACACACCTCCTCATGCAAGAGCTCACTAGGCTTGAAACGTGAACAATGCGCCTACATTGTGAGTTGTGATGAAATTAAACTTTTTTATTGGAATAATTGGAGCATCGAGGAATGAACTCTTGACTACTTGGTCATAGAAGCTCTGATACCATGTCACGAACCAACTATCTCCAAAACTTAAGTTGTTGGGTAGAAGACACATGAATGATTTTATTCTAACAATTTTGAAGGCCTATAGAGCCCATTTCATGGTGTTGCACTACAAGAAAATTGGCCATTGGTGACTGAAATAATTTACGGTCACTAAATAAGTTAGTGACCAATTATTTCAGTCACTATATCCTTGGTCGCTAATATTTAGTGACTGATTTAGAAACCGATTTTAGAGACTAGTTTTACTAACCAATTTTTCACAAATTCGATCTCTAAATTGGTCACAAAATCATATTTAGTGACAAAAAATCCAGTCACTAATATTTAGTGATCAATTTAGTGAACAAAAAGTTTTGGTCCTTACTTCTGCATCCAATGTTGGATTTGGTCACTATATCGGTCTCTATTAATGACTGAAAATTTTTGTCACTAAATCGATCACTAAATGCTAAGATTCTAGTAGTGTGGTTGTATCAATTTCATTGTAATTTTTTTCTTTTATTTTGATTATATTGTGTTGTTGAAGTGCTAGCACTTGTAGCGTGAACTTTTTATATAATAGTGATAAATGCAATTTGTTATTTTTATGCCTTAAGTCTAAGTATAGCCCTAAACAATAGTGTTATATTTGTTATTATTTTTGTCTATACTAAGGGTTGAGATTGATAAAATAATAATATTGATATAAGCATTTTTTCCATATGTTTAATTCAAACATATAATATTTTGAGTGATAAATTTAAATTAAAATAATGTAATTTAAACTTTAACATTGCTATTTAATTTTCAAAAGTAAAACATTTTAAGACAAATTCACTCCCATGAGTTTTAATGAAATAAAACCATCAAAAGTGAGAAAGCAAAAAAGTATATCTAAGATGTTATGTTTTACTAACTGTGTGCTCAAGTGCTTGCAACTCTTAGATCCCTACACTGCAGGATAATTTTTTTATTGATTAAGGGAAAGCTGAGACGCAGAACCAAGCTGAGTCTAAAGAATGAATACTTAAGATACAAAAGAGAAACGAAGCTGAAGTATATAAGAATCAAAATTCTTAAATCAGAAGATGCAATTTGCTCACTCACTGAAACAAAGTCAAAGACTACAAGAGCTAAGGATGTAAGATAGAAACTGAGACTGAGACACATAGCTAAGCTGAGACTCAGATGATCAAGTGAAAGCTGAGCATGGAAAGCAAGACTCAGATTAAGACTCAGTTGCACAAGGGACTGAGACAGAGACTGAGACTCAGACAGAGACTCAGCTTCAGACACAAGCTCCAGAAGTTGAAAGTAAGGTCAATGCAAGTACACTGCAAGTGCTGCAGCTCACATTAGAGCAGACCTGAGCCCGTGTAAGAAAAGTGAAAAGCAGACTCTCTCTCTCTTCCAACGGCTAGAAACGGCTAGTCTCATTTGATATAAGAGATGGATTTCAAGTCAAAGCACTGTGTGAGACATCATTGAATATTCTCTGTCTTATCCGTCTCAATTGAATCTCAAGTCAATCTCAACTCAATCTCAACTACACTTGAGTGGATCTTAAGTCTGTCTCATACATTCTCTTTCATATTTTCATCATTTGCTTGTAACTCTTAGAAAGAGAAACATCTAGTTGAGCTAACTGTATATTCGTACTTTGTACGTAGCCTAAGGTAGTCAAATATCTTCTCTACTCCATCTTTATATTAGTCTCAGCAGGAAGAGCCTAGACTCAGTGTGTGTGAACCAGGATAACTCTTTGTGCATCTCTTTTCTCTTCCTTGCTCACTTATAATTGCTTTATGATTTACTGAAGCTTAAGTTAAACTTATTCAATAGACTGAACATAACAAAATTGTCAAAGCTAAGTTTAAGTCTTCCTAGAAATTATAATATGAACGTCACTAATTTGCTCTTGTCAATACATCTCTGAGACTCCAAGCTGCTGAGCTTTGAGAACTAAGCTTAGTTTGGTTTTAAGCTTTTCAGGAATAAATTTTACAAATCTCTATTCAACCCCCCTTCTAGAGACATTAAACCAACTTCAAAACATGAATGTCAACTAATCTTATATAAGAAAACAATATAGTGGTAGATAATATGAAGTTAGTTATACTTGCCAAAAAAATATGAAGTTAGTTAAAAATTGTATAACTAGAGGAAGAATAATATAATAATTTATCATGTAGTTAAGTAATGGTAATTAATAAGATTAAAATAAAAAATAATGAAACGTATTTAACTTAGAATATACCAATCACTTGCTTTAAAAAACAAATACAAAATTAAGGATCTCACCACTATATAGTCCCATGCAAGTCATATATATGGGGTCATATATATGGGGTACTGATCTAGTTGTTGACGAAAATTATTATTGTTATTTTAATATTTTTTATCTATATATATATATATACTCGTTTTCCGTTGTTCTAGTATAATATAATAACAGGTTTTTTTTAATATGAATATATTATCTTTATCTTTATTTATATATATATATATATATATATATATATATATATAAATAGAGATGAGTCTGAAATTTATTTTGCCGCCAAAAAAGAGGGTAATTTTGGCAAAAAAAAAGTAAAATTCGTTTTCAAATTTCAAAATCTGATTTAATGTGAATATAAATACATATGTTTTCTAAATTTGGTTTGATTTGAATATAGATGAGTATTCTAAATTTGATTCTAAATATGATTTGATTCTAAATTTGTATTATAATAAATTATAATCAATGATTTGATCTAAAAATTTATAGATTTGCTTTTAATTTGTTTGTATAAATCCGTTCTCATTCTAAATTTGATTTTATTTGAATATAGATTGGTGGTTTCAATCATGTTCTAAATGTTACAAACATGTTGTCGAGATGGGGACAAAGCATTATTGTGAAAAAATGCAAGATAATTGTTGCTGTCCCAAGGTAAAATTAGGATTTTAGTTTATGTTCTTATTCAAAGATGAAACTGATTTTAGTTGTTGTCCCATATAATATGCGTTTTTTATTGCTAATTCGATCAGGTTTAAAGTGAATGCAACTGTGATTGATGAAACTGAGTCAACATGTTTGATCATGTTTGATGGTGTCCTTTCTAAGTTTTTGGGCAAAACTGCTTCTGAGTTACTTGGGGCAAATGATAAGGTGGAATTTACTTACCATAATTCATTAAAACAATCATGTATGGTTTTGAAAATTAGTTTTCAGTTCAAAATTAATCTTTTATTTTTCAAATTATAGGCAAAAGACAAAGGATATTGTCCCTCTGAGATTGATGCATTGGTGGATAAAGAGTTTTTGTTCAAAGTGGAAGTCTCTGATGCAAACATTGTTTACAATTTCAAAACATACAAAGTCAGGTTCATGACAGATGACAAAGAACTGATTGATCAGTTTAAGATTATGCACTCAATTAAGGTTTTTGTGAAACATCTATTCTTTTAAAAAATATAATAATGGTTTATTAGGATTTTATTCACTAAATAACATTGATCATATTTCTTTTCTACTGTTTGCTTAGGATTTGTATGAAGATAATGAGTACAATGAACAACAACCAAATTTGACAATACAAGTAGATGATAACATGAAGGTGAATATGAATAGATAATATAATTCTTTTTAGTACCTACTTTTGAATCATTATTTTTGCATCGATTCATTTTAATTTTGGTTTTTATTTGTATATAGGATAAATCTGAGCAGGAATTGTCAGCCTCTAAAATTGAGTTGTCTCGACACATTGAAGTAAGTCATTTTATATAAGTGTTAGATATAGATGCTATTACCAATTTGAATACTATTTTCTTTTTTATGGGAACTATTCAACTTAGATGTATGATTATGTTATGAATTTGCATTAAGTTTTTATTGTTTTTAATTTTAATGTTTGATATTAGAATGTTTGATTGTTAAAATTTGGTTGATTCATTATCACTTATTGTAGCTTCCATTAATTTGAAAGGGATGTTAATACTTTTATTGAGGACGTTAATACTTTTATTGGGGAAGTAACAGATTTCTTTTAGTTTGAATAATAATTATGATAATTAAAATAGTTGAGATTATTTCTTGGTCATGTTGATATAGGAAATTTTATCAGACGATGATGGCGAGACTCCATTGAGCAAACCAAGTGGGAAGAGATCTATTGATAATTCTGAAATTTCACTAGCCGTCGATGATGGAGGCACAAAGAATTCCAGTACAAAATTCCTCAAAAAAGTGAAGATCAAGATAGAGCCCAAGGACTAAAATGGAGCTGCTGTTTTTTTTTTTAAATAATACTGCGCAAAATTACACTCTGAATTTGGGCAGGATTGGTGAATTTTACTTGGCCATTCGTTTTTTGAACCATTTTATGCCAGTATTTATGAACTTGAATTCTGTGTTTAGTTATGCTTATCGTTATCGTTATTATAATAATTATATTATTTTGTCATGAATGGAAACGACTGAGTTTCCATATTCAATTAATACCGCACCTGGGCAGTGGTCAGTAATGGGGTTTGAGTCATTGGAATGCAGAAACATCCTTGAGAAGATGAAAAATTGCATTAATAAACAATAAAATGAGGTTCATTCACCTAATAATTAAAACTTTATGTTTTCCTTTTAGATTCCAAAAAAAATCATTTAATAATTCAATTAATTTTTAACAATTAATGAAATCATTGGGCTATTAGTTGGGTTGCATCCCGATTCATCTTTTTTGACCTCATTGAATTACTACAACATTTAGTTATTTAATTAATATGGCACTTACATCAAACAAATACATAGGTTTTCTAAATTTGGTTTGATTTGAATATAGATGAGTATTCTAAGTTTGATTCTAAATATGATTTGATTCTAAATTTGTATTATAATAAATTATAATCAATGATTTGATCTGAATTTTCTGATAGTGGATCATTATTTCAGATTTTACTTTATGTACCTGCTTAATGCTTTGATTATAATCAATAGGTTAGAGAGACATGATTTAGATTTAGAGAGACAATATTTTGATTTTATTTGAATATAGATCGATATGTTTTATAAATTTGATTTGATTCTAAAGCTTATTTGATTTGAATATAGTTGTATTTTCTAAATTTGATTCTAATTTTGTATTAAAATAAATTAAAATCATGGATAAAAGCAATAATTTGATTTGAGTATAGATAAATTGATTTCACTTTATGTGTATAGACTTGTTCTGATTATAAATCTGATTTAATGTGAATATAAATACATAGGTTTTCTAAATTTGGTTTGATTTGAATATAGATGAGTATTCTAAGTTTGACTCTAAATATGATTTGATTCTAAATTTGTATTATAAAATTATAATCAATGATTTGATCTGAATTTTCTGATAGTGGATCATTATTTCAGATTTTAATTTATGTACCTGCTTAATGCTTTGATACCCTCATCTATTCCAATTTCCCATGTTCTATTAATCTATTCATTTGGAATTCTAATTCCAGTGTGAACTTAATAATGACAGGTATTAATTACTAAAATTTCCTTACCATGTATATATATATATATATATGCAATGTTGAGTTCACTTTGTCAGATTTTTCGTAGGCTATTTGGAATATATCTAAACATACAAGTATGTTGTTTGATTATGCCACATTCCTTTGAGAAAATTATCTTCTTCTTTGTTATCAGTACTTTTTTCTTCTATTAAATTCATCTAATGTCATGCTTTCTTTACTTTTTTTTGTTAGGTTTTATGACCTGATTTTTGTATTAAATTCTAACCTTTTATCAGTTTAAGGATGAATTGATGGATTTGATTCTTTTTGTATGATAAATTCTATTTTTTCTTTCCAAAAAATCTGTTTCGTTTTGATAAATTCACATGATAACATAATCCTATTTCAAAAAAATATGTGAAAAAACTATGTGTCCTTCTTCTCTATTATTAGTCCTATTTTCTGTTTTCATAGTTATCTTTTTAAATGTTTTCTTAACTTATTGTTGAAATGAAAAATTCATATCATTTTATGTTGAGTTATTAATTATGAAAAATTCACATCATATTTATTTATTTATTTGATTATTGTGTTTGAATAAACAAACAGGGGAGTCGTTATGTTAAATTAGCCTCTACCCATGTTGAATGGTGCAATCAAAGCAGGTCAATAAAGTATTTGTTCAAGTATGTGAACAAAGGTCATGATCGTGTGACAGCAACATTTTATGATGCTGGAAAAGATAACCAAGAAGTGGACGAAATCAAGTTATACTATGATTGCAGATATTTGTCTTCTTGTGAAGCAACTTGGAGAATATTTGCATTTGACATTCACTACAGGCAACCTTCAGTGGAAAGACTATCATTTCACTTGCCAAATGAGCATGTTGTTGTATTCCATGATAGTACCTGCATTGATTCACTTTTTGAAAAACCCCGTGTTCATGAATCACAATTTTTGTCATGGATGGAAGCCAGTAGCATATATCCTGAAGCAAAAAATCTTACTTATGCTGAATTTCCCACAAAATTTGTTTGGAATTCGCAAAACCGATATTGGACTCCAAGAAAATCAGGTTTCTCTATTGGAAGGTTGTATTTTGTTCCACCAGGAAGTGAAGAACTTTACTACCTCAGGATATTGTTGACTACAGTTAGAGGACCATCATCATATTTGCAGATAAGGACTGTAAATAATGTGACATATCCTACCTTTAAAGATGCTTGCTATGCTATGGGTCTTTTAGATGATGACAAGGAGTACGTTGATGCAATTAAAGAAGCAAGTCATTGAGGCTCAACAACATACTTGAGAAGGCTATTCACAACATTGTTGTTATCAAATCAGCTTTCAACTCCTGAATTTGTTTGGAACAGGATTTGGGAATATCTGAGTGATGACATTCTTCATAAACAAAGATCACTTTTGCAGCGAAATGGTATGTTAACTTCATCTAACTTATTATCTTATGTCGGAAACATTTTTCATATATTTTTAATCTATGGTTATATCTGATATTGTTTTATGTATCACAGATTTAATCCTTACTGAGGATAAGCTCAAAAATTTGACCCTTGCAGAATTAGACAAATTGTTGCAGAGTAATGGTAAGAGACTATCTAATTTTGCAACAATGCCACAACCAGATTTCATATCTCTTAATCAATCAATGAATAGGTTGATTTTTGATGAGCTAAACTACGATAGACAAGCATTGGCTAATGAGCATGACCAGTTATTGTCTAAAATGACTTTTGAGCAACGGGAAATTTATAATAAAATCATGACATCTGTGTATGACAGCAAAGGAGGATGTTATTTTCTATATGGATATGGAGGGACTGGGAAAACTTACATTTGGAGAACCATTTCAGCAGCTATTAGATGCAAGGGAGAAATTGTGCTTAATGTGGCATCAAGCGGAATAGCTGCTTTACTAATCCCAGGTGGTAGGACAACTCATTCAAGGTTTTCTATTCCGATTAATGTGGATGAGCGCTCTACTTGCAATATTAAGTAAGGAAGTGATTTGGCAGAGCTGATTGTCAAAGCAAAATTAATTATTTGGGATGAAGCACCAATGACACACAAGCATTGTTTTGAAGCGGTAGACAGAACATTTCGTGACATAATGCGTTTTTTCCAATGAAAATAGCTTAAATAGACCTTTTGGTGATAAAGTGATTGTATTTGGTGGAGATTTTAGATAAATACTTCCTGTAATACCAAAAGGATCAAGACAGGATGTTGTTCATGCCAGCATTAATGCATCATACCTTTGGAAGCATTGTCAAGTCTTGACATTAACAAAAAATATGAGGCTTCAAACTGGCTGCTCTGATCTGGATGTTGAAGAAATAAAGTTATTCTCAGAATGGGTGTTTAGCATTGGAGATGGAACCGTTGGGAAACCAAATGATGGAGAGGTCAATATTGAAATTCCCAATGATTTGCTTATATCAGATACTGTTGATCCTATTGCTTCAATTGTGGAAAATACTTATCCATCATTATTACAAAACATGCATGATCCATTATTCTTTCAACATCGAGCTATTTTAGCTCCAACAAATGACATAGTTTTCAACTTGAATGAATATATGTTGTCATTGCTTCCTGGAGAAGAAAGAACATATCTCAGTTTTGACAGTCCGTGTACAGAAAGTGTTGATTTCAATTCTGCAGATGATATTCACACTCCAGAATTTTTGAATACAATTAATTCATCTGGTCTTCCAAATCATGTCTTAAAGTTGAAAATTGGTGCGCCAGTAATGTTGTTGAGAAACATTGATCAGTGTTCAGGTCTCTGCAACGGTATAAGGCTCATTATTACTCATTTAGGAGCTTATGTATTAGAAGCAAAAGTCATCTCTGGAGTAAATGTGGGGCACAATGTATTCAGTCCTAGACTGTCATTGACTCCTTCAGATAATAGAATTCCTTTTAAGTTCCAGAGAAGGCAGTTCCCTATCGTTGTGTCGTTTGCAATGACTATCAATAAAAGTCAAGGTCAATCTTTGAAGCATGTTGGAATTTACTTGCCAAGGTCTGTTTTCTCCCATGGCCAATTATATGTTGCAGTTTCCAGAGTCACCAACAGAGGAGGATTAAAATTACTCATAACTGATGATGAAGGACATGTTTCAGATTCAACTTCAAATGTTGTATACAAAGAAGTCTTCCAAAATTTACAATAGGTTTGAGCTTAAATCATTTCAATAAAAATCATTATTATTATCATTGTTGTTGTTATAATTATTATTATTATTATAATCATTAATTATTATTTTTAAATTATTAATATTATTCTTATTATGATATGATATGATTATGATTATGATTACTTTTTTTATTGTTCAAATATTTTTATTTCAAATTGTCTTCCATTTATGACTATCATATACTAATTACCTTTATAAATTTTCAACCTATTTTTTGCAGGGTATCCACGAAACTTCTTTCAATGTCTACTTACTATTTTTTATGTAGTGGGAAACTACATATTTTTGGACCAATATTGTTTTATATGACAAATGTTATGAAAATCTGTTTACTGAAATTTTAGTTAATAAGTCTTTTCAATTAAGTTTACTATTAATATTAATTGTTATTATTAATTGATCATGTATTCTTAGATAAATCTAACACTCCACTCTCAATCGTTTCCGTCATATTCTCGCCCCGTGCATCGCACGGGTTCCCCACTAGTACAAAATAATAAATAAAAAATGAAAATATTTTATTAAAAAATGTAACAATATTTCATATTATTAATGCTTTTTTTTTTCTAAACCATATTACTGATGCATTGAATATTATATTGTTGTAATTTCCAATAAAATCTTTCCACTTTTAATGTACAATCATACATGTTAGAAAACTGATATAATAATTATGCTCGTTTCATTTCTTATCCAAATCATATATATTTTTATTTACAATCTTTTGAACCCAAAAAAAGAAAACAATTCCAATTTCAGCATGGATCATTCATCTTAGATTTTGGGTCGGACCTAACTCAATCCCAAAAGTTAATTGGCTTAAGGGTTAGGATTATCCAAAAAATATATATCTCTGATCAATCTGAAACGCTAATAATTTACACATTTCATTAATTGACTACTAATCTTGTCTTTTTTTTTTTTTTTTTCATTTCTTACTTAACAACTCTCTTTTCAATTATAACCCGAAGAGGTCAATTTTGGGTGATCAAGGCCCATTCACCTTGACATCCCATCCCTCTGCTTGGAGTTACCCAAATTGAAACCCTGCTTTTCTTTTTACGTAGTACTTAATTAATTATTTTCTCCTTGTCAATCATTTACCCTTTTCTTTAATTATTTGTTGTTTTGTGGTTGCGTTTCAAGAAGCGCTAGCCTACTCAACACACGAGTATATAAACTTGAGATTACTTTCTTTTTTTCTTTGAAAAAGAGTCATCAATTACTTCAGTGTTGAAATTTCATGTTGAGCGTGATATATAATAATACTGCTACTAATAATTCCACCTTAATTAATTAAATTATACGGTACTCCTCACCGTATATATTGACGATAATCAAAAGGGTAAAGAAAAGTAGATTGAATATACCTGTACCTAGCTTTTACATCATCATATTTTCTAAAGGGAAAAATTAAAATTAAAAAGAAAAAGATATGCTTGGACCGACCAATTACATCATACACGTAAGATTCTTGATATCATACATTCCTTGGGGATAAAGGATGCTATTAAGCTTAAAACAGAGATGGGGAGACATAGAGAGATAGTGAAAGTTGAGGGCAACCTATGTGAGATATCACTATTTAGATAAATGTCTTTTTTAAAACGGATCTTAATAAACTTTTGACAGATGTTATTGGTTTCCATTTTTTTATGATCTCTCTCTCTTGGTAGGAAATAATGCTATTCTTAATAATCTTTACATTAATTGGTTTTCAGTTTCAGTTACTAGTCAATTCGGCAGGATGTGAAAAATAGTTAAATTCATGCATCTCTCTCTATTTTTCCCGTATGTTTTTATTGCCATAACCATATACGGTTTTTGCTGAACAGTACAAGCTTCTCAGGAAGACCTTTAAATGTTTATATTGATATAGAGACATGCATGAATACGATATAACACATGTACCAAAATATGACAAATATGGTAAGTTTTAAAAATTAATTTTTTTTTAAACCATAAGTATCCCCTATTATTAGAGATAATTCTATTCAGGACTTAATCACAGTTAAAAATTATAATATATAAAAATATACATCTCAAAAGAAATAATAGAAAAAGAGAATTAATATTTTAAATGTTAGCGTGAATTATTTTAGTAATAATTAATAAGATATTATTATTTATCTAATTATTATGATATTTTCATTTCATTGGTAAAAAAAATTCAGAAAATCAAAAAGATTGTAAGCTTATGAAGCATCTAACATAAATATATATCCTACATAAGCACTACACGGACATGACTATAATCTAGATTGAATTAATTTCTCTAGAAAAATTTATTAAAGAAGAAAATAAAATGAAAGAAATAAAGTATAATAAATATAACTTTATCTATAAATTAAAATCGGTCTTTATAATTTAATTTTTTTCATAAGCTAAATGTGAGAGATTTAGAAAAAATTGAGTTACAAAAACTATTAATTCAACTTAATTATGAAAGAAGTTACATTCATTTTATTTTCTTTGTTTTTTTTTTGTCCTATGAACTCTTCTAGAAAAAATTTATCCAAATCACTCTATATCAATGACTATTATTTTTTAAAGTGTTTGTGCATGCTTTCTAACCACCCATTCATTGTTACTAATCATGTGATTGTTCAAGAAAACTTTTGTTATTTTCTTCATATATACATGTTTCTTGGAACTATACGGCTGTTCTCTAATTGAAGGAGGATAAGTATATATTTTTATTGAACAACATGACAAAGGTTGAAAAAATGAAGGATATAATTAGATCAATTTGTTTTTAATATTAAAAAAGCTAGGCTTGGCAAAGAGATATGAAAAATCAACTTCACTTTTTGGAAACAATCTCCTTTCTGCTAAGGATTCTATGAGTCAGAAGACCAACACAAAATGTTAAAGGAAGGAAAGGGCAAAGGAATATAAAAGCAAACCTATATATTGTGGAGGGAGTTGAAAGGGTCTTTTCATGAATGAGAGAGAGAGAGAGAAGCTGTAGATGAAGTTACTGGTGAGAGCAAGTGGAGATGAAGGAAGAATTAAAAGATGGATGATAACACAGAATGTGGTGTGGGGGCTATAATTACAGGTTTCTTTCCTTTTTCAGAGAAGGGTGGTCTGAGTGGACACATGTGTACGTATTGGAGTGTGATTTGGCAAGGATTTGAAAGGCTGTGTTTTTTGTATCTTCATTCTTTCTTCAAACTGTCACAGACATGTTTGGCATGGATGCAAGTTTTGTTGTTTGTACCCCACCACTTATTGTTCTTTAGACTTCTATACGCTCCAAACCCTTAGTCTTTTTTTAACTACATATATTCCACGGGAGACAATCTTATTCGAGCCAACAACATCCACATTTTAATAGGGCTACCTCTCAACGGAGTTTTTTTTTATATCCACAAGACTTGAATTTTAGACCATGCTTAAGGAGAATCAAACATGTACTAATTGAATCAATCCCGTTAATTTCAAACCCTTAGTCTTGTTACTAATTCCTTTCAGATAATCATACTAAAGAAACCTATTTGCACAAATGAAAACAAGAAAAAAAAAGATACATATACAGGTATGCAAAATTATTAATTTGATAAACTAGTAATAATCATCTAGCTAATAGCCATTATCTTAGAATTTCAACCCAAATTTATAAGTCAACCCTAAAACTAGCTTAAAAGGATATACACTACTTTGACTATATGACCCAGTCTAAATTAACTCCTAAGAGTTTTTTCACCATGGTAATTAAAATTGTATCGGATTGGCCGATTCAACCGGTCCGACTGGGAATCAGTTCGGTATCTGGGCCATGCACTCTGAAAAACCAGTCGCTTTCAGAACCGGTGGAAACCGGTAAAAACCGGTCGAACCGGCCAGTTTGAAAATTTTCAATTTTTTTATTTTTTTTATATTTTATATTTTTTATTTAATCTAAAATATTTTTGGGATAAATAAGAATAAAGTTTTAAGGATTACACATAAATATTTATTATTTAATCAATTATTATTAATTTTTCATCTTATAATATATATAATAAGGTCCTTTAATTTATATTAATTTATAGTCTAATATATCTTGATTCTTTATAATTTTATGTTATTTTATTACTTAACATATTATATAATATTAAAAATTTATATTTAATTATTACTGATTCGACCACGGTTCGATCACGATTAAACCATTGAACCGTGAACCAGTGTCTTCACCGGTTCAATTACCGATTCGATTTTAAAAACATTGTTTTTCACTTAAATTCCAACGTATAAAAAAATCTTTACAAGTTTATATGTATATATTTAGAGAGAAGTTAGATGAGATCATTTCTGGAAAAAAAATTGAATAAATTTTACACACATATATTTGTCAAAAAAAAAAAAATATTGACACGATTTATAAGAACTTCTTTAGTTACTATTATGCATCTAATTAATTAAAGTATTTTGTGGTGTTGGAAAGAAACTCAGCACAAAATGATTCGCCTTTAGAGGTGGAAGAAAAGCAACAGTGAAAAATAATTACTTTGGATAATGGAAATTTGACTCCCTATTTGCCTAATAGCAAAATGCTACTATTTGTTATTTGTTAGTGTTTGTGACTGTTTCCACATTTTGTGAAGCAATTTATCTAATCCTAATCATGTTTACTTAAAATGAATGAATGAAGATATATATATATATATATATATATATATATATATATATATGATGCTTTAAAGGATGAGGACTTTGTTATTCAATTTGTTTAATTAATAAAATATGTCCTTTTCATATGATTGATCAATGTTGATTCAATAATACTCCGGGGGAATTTAATGAGTGCGGTGCGTCTACTGTGCACCATTAAAATTTGTACCTTAGCTTGTTTTGGACAAGCATTTTACAGTGAGTTTAGAGCAAGCATACCCTTTAAGCTATCTATAAGAAGAAAAACATCGTTATAACATTTTGGTTATAATGGATCTGTTTGGTAAATGCTGGATATGGTCTTCCAATTACAATATATTGGGTTCTTAGTGTTGGCATAAAAGAAATTGATAGTGAACCTTTATGATATGACTCATCATATGAGGAAAAATTTAATAACTGAGAAGAAACACAAGAGAAAAATTAATAGGATCGATCCGAACACTACCTATATGTGTGTGTGTAAAAGAATGAAGCCTAATACATCTAAGTAGAAACACATTACAAAAAAAAGTGCGAACAAAATACTATTGATTAATTTTCCGCATTACAATTGGACTTGTTTGGTAAGTGAAGCAATCATGAAAAACCTATCGGCTTTTTTCCTTCACATTTTGGATTTCCTTATCATGCATATGTATGAACCCTAAGCAAGACCTAGACTTGTCTATCAGAATCCACTTATTACTTCTTTAATTCCTTTTCAATGTTGAACATATTAAATAATTAAATGCAAATTGTTAGAACGAAGCATTGGCACAATAACTTAAAACTTGCTTAATTAGTACCTAAACGTTTTGTCTTATTTAATTTATCTTTTTCTACAAGTCCAAATACATATCATACGTTTTCATCGATTTTACTAATCACCATGAAATATGTCTATCACATTATTATATATTTAGCCTCGGATCAATATATTATAATTATATATAACCAAATTTTTTTTAGTGTAAACCACATGTAATCTTTACGGGAGGCAATTCTACTCAAAACGGAATATACATGTTATAGTGGGGCTAATTCTCCCAACGAGAATTTTTTCCATCCACAATTCAAACCCGAGACTTTGCTAGTATTGAACTAAATAATGTTTCTTGAATTATATTTATTTGTTAAAAATGTAGACACTTTTTAATACAGAAATGAGTTGGCATGAATTCTTATTACCCATAGTGGACTAAAATATAATTAAGCAAAACTTAACTAATTTGACCCTATTTAATGACATCATCCAAAATTAGCCTTTATTTAATTCATATTTTATTTTCCAACCACTCTATTTAATGAATCATGTGTCAATAGAAAGAAGTATATCTACTTAAAACAAGTTTCAATAAAATTGAATGCAAGGTAATTTAGGCAATGCAATTACTTTTTGGAGAATGCTAACGAGTGTCCTAAGGGCACTTGCTAAGGAACCAAGAGTGGAAAGTTTTTATTGGAGTGTGTAATTTAATGTTATAGATGCAATCATTGTCGTGATTTCCAATAAAAACCTTATTCTAATGAATCCTTAACCAGTGCCCTTAGGGCGCGCACTCGTTAGCAACACCCTTACTTTTTAGATGATATCAAGAAAACTAAATGAGTTTAACTAACTTTCTTAATAACTGTAAATTTAGTTACTTTTGCTTATAATTGAGTCCAGATGAAGTATATATGAGTAATATTATATACTCCGTTCGGTCCTTTTTATAAAACACACTCTTAATTAACCGAATTACACATACCAATAAAAGTGATAAGAATTAATTAATTTTATTGGAGTTTTAAAAAATAGTTTAACTTTCTAGTTTTACCCTTATTTAATATCAACTTAACTCCATTACCATTTGATAGTTGGAAACACATTAAAGTTAATAAGGGTATATAAGGAAAATGGTAATAAATGCTGCATTAAAATTGTAAAGTGCTTTATAAAAAAAATCACAAAAATTTGTAAGAAGTGTCTTATAAAAAGAATTGAAGGGAGTAACACTTTATTAAATCCAACATCTACCTTAAATCTAGCTAAATTTATCAAAATTTCGGCTAATGTTTTCAGCTTCTTGACATTACTCTATTTTTTTCTCAAGATGTCTCTTACACAATTAAACTTATTATCATACCCGCATGTAATGTTTATTACAACATTATTAAAGGGATGTAAGTTACAAATTAAATGATAAAGACAATTTTCTCGATGATAGAAGTCATACTCGGCTCAATCACATTATGGATACATGCGGTCTTCCACAAAAGATAAATATAGTGAGATTCCTATTGTATAATATTTTTTAAAAACAATCTTTCATTTTTTTCTATTTGAACATAGGATTATTTTTCTCCAAATTATTTAATATTCCTTATCTATTATTATTTTAGCATATTACTTATATTTCATTCGTGACTTCAAATTTTTATTTATCTTATCAAATTACCTCTTTAAATATCCTGATAGTGTTTTGATTTACAATTTTAACATAATAATATTTTTGTTTATATTTCATTTATGATTCTAATACTATATATATATGAAATATGTTAAAGTCTTTATGTGAAGAAAAATTTATCATAATACTTAATAATATAACTATTTATAATCAAATTATAAATATGTTTTACAATAATTAAATATTTTAAAATTTTTAACAATTTATTTATATTTAATTAAGTAGACCAGAATGTTATAATTATTTTGTTCCTTTCATTGTGTTTAAATTTTTCCATAATTTTTTAAAATGATAATATAACAATATAATTATTAACTATAATATTATGTAACTATTTGTAGTTGTTCAATATGAATTCTATTTTTAAAAAATAAAAAGTATCCATACAATATAATTTTTTGTGTATTGGAATTCTATTTAAAGGGAGTGTTATAATCCATAACCTATGTTGTTTATAACTTGCAAGTGATTTCATAAAATATTTCTGTATAATTTAACATTTTCTTTATAAAAAAAAGCTTGAGATAAAGAAGAAGGTATGGAATTTAAATTTTTATATCTTACACATGAGCATTATATCAAAATATTTATCACTTAAAATATAGAATTAAAGTTCTTGGAAATATTTTTCTAGGATGCAAACTTCAAGAATTGATGGTTATGTTTGGAAAACTAGATAATGAGTTAGCTACTCACTGTAAGCTAGTTAGTAGTTGATAAGTTGTTACTTGAAAACGAAAAAGTTTATAAATTAACTTTTTAAATTAGAAGTGTTTGGTAAAACTAGTTGTTTATATGACTAATAACAAAAATAAATATATATAAATTCTATTTTTTGTTTTGTTGACAAAAAAGTATAATTTCAAGTAGGGGTGTTCATGAGTTGGGTCAACCCGACACGACCCGAGGCTATTTTACTGGATCAGTTCGGGTTTTCGGGTGCTTCGGTTTTAAAATTGTGAACCCGATCTTATATGGTTGGGTAACGGGTTTTAATATCCTGGCCCGTCTGGACCCGACCCGACCCAAAAGATAAAAAACAAAAAAAAGGTATTACTCTGAGTCTCTGACTGTTGGGCTCGGCCCATTTGTTTTGTCTCAACCTAAATGTAATCTCTCATTTCCTCTCACTCTCAGCCGCATACCTTCCCTCCCATCTTCTTCTCTGCCTCAACCTTCAACTGCACACGCCTGCGGCCTCTCATCTTCTTTGCTTCACGCCTCTTCTTCTTTTTTGCTTCACGTTTCTTCTGCTTTAGCTGCATCTCCAAGTCGCGTCGTTGTCGTCAACCGCCCAGGCCGCGCCGTCATCGCCTCCCTCGTCGCAGATCGGAGGCCGCGACTCCCTCGCAGATCGGAGCTCGCCGCTGTCGCGTGCTTCATCCGAGCTCACCGTCGTTGCACACTTCATTCGAGCTTGCTGCCATCACATGCTTCTACAAGCTGAACTATGGCTCTCTATGTTTATCTCAGATTCTAATCTATGTTTCTTGTTTTATAAATGTGAGTTGTTTTTTATTATGAGATTTCCTTTTCTTTCTTCTTGTTTTTGATAAATGTGAGTTGTGATTGAAATGAAATTCCTTTTTTTTTGTTCTGTTGTTCTGATTATCATCTACTTACCTAGAGCTGTCAAAACGAGCCCAACCCGGTGAGCCAACCCGTGTAAACCCGGATCACCAGTGGGTTGGGTTGAAAAAATTTTGGCTCATCAGACCCCAGGTAAATCTAGGCCGACTCACTTAACCCGTGAGCCAGGCCGGGTTAGGGCCGGGTTGAGCCGGGCCAACCCGTGATTTTGGTTAAAGAAATAAAAAAAATTATTCACTTAATCAATCAATATTCATACACGGGTCTTCTACTCTTCTTGAGGGTTTCTTTCTTTTCATTTCAATTCAAAGAGAATTGGAACTCTAACAGAGGCCGCAACGCCCTCATCTGCCTCCCTCTCCCTTCTCCGGCCACCAGACCTCGCGCCTCCTTTTCCTCGATTAGTTGCGTGACAGATCGTCAAGAACGTTCATCTGCGGCCGCTTCTTCGCCGTTCATCTTCTTCATCGTTCATCTGCGACTTCGCCGTTCATAGTCGTTCATCTGCGGCCGCTTCGTTGCCGTTCATCTTCTTCGTCGTTCATCCGCGACTTCGCCGTTCAGAGTCGTTCATCCGCGACTTCGCCGTTCGACTCCGCGTTCATCTGCGTGTGGTTCTTCGTCTTCGCTGTCGTCTTCGTCTACGTGACAGAGCTGGATCGGAGTTCAGAGTTGGACCGGAGTTCATCTGTGTCTTCATCTTCGAGAGTCGTTTCTTCATTGAGGTAATATTAATGATATTGCTTTCAGCCTTTCACTGTGTGCTTGAGTAATCTGTGAGTAATCTGTGACTGAGTATCCATGTGGCTGTGAGTAATCTGTGACTGAGTACCCTGTGTGTGCTTGTAATCTGTGACTGTGACTGTGTGCTTGTTATCTATGGCTGTGAGTAAATTAGTAATCTGTGATGTGATTGAGTATCCCTGATTCCCTGTGTGTGCTTGTAATCTGACTGTGAGTCTGTGAGTCTGTGAGTAATATGTGATTGTGAGTATCCTTATGTGCTTGTAATATATGACTGTGTGCTTGTAAAATTGTAATCTGTGAGTCTGTGACTGAGTAGTTATGTTTGTATTGCATCTAAATTGCAGAATGGAATCTGAAACTATCCTTCAAAGTGTTAATTGTATTGATGATGATCCAAGGATTTGTGATGAAACTTTTGTTCCTCCTAATCCAAATGAGAAAGAGAGTGGTGATGTTGAAAGAGAGGGTAAGAGGCTTAAAACATTTACTTATGAAGTTTGGAAACATTTTACTAAAATTGGTGTGAAAGATGGTAAAGAAAAGGCTAAATGCAATGCATGTGGGCAAGATTATGTAATTGGTGGTTCTAAAATAGGCACGTCAACACTATTGCGTCATTTGAAAAAGTGCAAACTTATCCCTAGATATCAAGATGTGGATGGACTGTTAATTGATCATGCGGGGAAGTTAAGGGCTAGGGAAATTGACCATAAACGTGTCCGTGAGGTTATTTCAATGGCTATTATTGAGCATGGGCTGCCCTTTAATTTGTTGAATATAAGTGGATTAGGGAATTGCATTCATTGTTAAATCCGGATGTAAAGCATTTGAGTAGGAATACTGTTGTTGTTGATATTTGGAAATTTCATCTTGAACAAAAAGATAAATTGAAACATGCCATGCATAGATGCCATAATAGAATTTGTTTGACTTCTGATTGTTGGACTGCTTATACTCAAGAGGGGTACATTTGCTTAACTGCTCATTTTGTTGATTCCAATTGAAAGTTGAATAATAAAATTCTTGCTTTTTGTAAATTGGAGCCTCCACATACTGGTTATGATATGGCAAATAAAATATTTGAATGCTTGACTGATTGGGGAATAGATCGAAAAGTCTTCTCTATCACTTTGGACAATGCTAGTGCCAATGATAATTTGCAAGGAATTTTAAGTGAGATGTTGAGATTGAAAAATAGCTTATTGTGTGATGGTGACTTCTTTCATGTGAGGTGTAGTGCCCACATCTTGAATCTAATAGTTCAAGAGGGTTTAAAGGTGGCTAGTGAGGCTTTGCACAAGATTAGGGAGAGTATAAAATATGTGAAAGTTTCAGAGGCAAGAAAGATTCAATTTAAGGAGTGTGTTGTTCAAGTGTGGGGAATCGATACTAAGGTAGGCTTAAGGATGGATGTACCCACTAGATGGAATTATACTTTTGTCATGCTTGAAAGTGCACTTAGGTATCGCCGTGCTTTTGGCCAATTCACAATTTGTGATAGAAACTACAAATTTTGTCCATCAAATGATGAGTGGAAAAGGGCTGAAAAGATGTGTGAGTTCTTAAGGCCGTTTGACAAAATTACTAAGTTGTTTTCGGGTATAACTTATCCTACTTCTAATCAATACTTCTTGTAAGTATGGAAAATTGAATGTTTGTTGCAGGAAAATGCCCAATGTGATGATTTGATAATTAGAGACATGGCGAAGAGGATGACGGGTAAATTTAGTAAGTATTGGAATGATTATAGTGAGATTCTTTCCATTGCAATGGTGCTTGATCCAAGGATGAAAGTTAATGCACTTCGATTTTACTATTCAAAGCTTGATCCATTTACTTGTGATGAGAAGATTAATCTCATAAAGGCCAAGACTTTCAAGCTTTATGAAGAATATGTGAATATAACGTCAAATGAGTCGGGTGCGTCAACTTCTCGAATTGTTGGTCCAAGACAAGAAGTACACCAAGAAGCAACAAATGTGATGGAAGGACAAGATATGGATCCATTGGATGTAAGTTACAATTCTTTATATCTTTTTGCAATTATATTTTTGTTATTATGTTATCTTCCCTTTAAGTTAATTTGTTTTTCCATATATTGTCTTAGGAATATATCAATTACATAAGTGAAAATGTTGATTATGTTGGAAGATCTGAGTTGGATCTTTATCTAGATGAGGCAACACTTGAACCTAAGTACCAAAGGAATTTAGATGTGCTTATGTATTGGAAGGATCACCAAGAACGTTATCCAAACCTTAGTAGGATGGCATGTGATGTGTTAAGCATTCCAATAACTACTGTTGCTAGTGAATCTGCATTTAGCATTGGTGCTCGTGTGCTTAACAAATATCGTTCAAGCATGCTTCCTGAAAATGTTCAAGCACTGCTTTTAACTTGTAATTGGTTAAGTGGGTTTGAATTTGATAAATCAGGTACTTATATAATAACCTTATGAATACCTTTTTTACCATCATATTCCTTATTTTTCATAACCATTCTTTATTAACATATGTTTTTTCATCATTGTTAGATGAAGATAATGAAGATGTTGAGAAGGAGGAGATTGTTATTGATTTGACAGTCTAAGACTCTAATGCTCCTGAGACAATACAATCAACTCTTTGATTTAGGAGCACCTTTTCTAATATGGGTATTTTGTGTAACTCTTTTAATTGTTTTAAGTTTGGTGTTTCAAGACTTAGTAATTTGACAGGTTGTGGATGATATGTATTTTGGTTAAGTTTGATGTTGGTGTTGATGTCTATTTTGGTTAAGTTTGATGTTTCAACTTTCAAGACTTAGTAATTTGACAGGTTGTGGATGATGTGTATTTTGGTTAAGTTTGATGTTGGTGTTGATGTGTATTTTGGTTAAGTTTGATGTTGGTGTTGTTGATGTGTATTTTGGATTGCTTAAATTGTGATTTTTTTTGGATTGGGAATCTTGCATGTTGTTTATATAATTTCACAGGTTGTGAAATTTCTTTTGGCCATTTTTTTTCAGTTTTTTTTTTGCATTTTTTCTTAATTTTATTACATTTTTTCTGTTTTTAAAATTTTTTAAATATTTTCTAAAAGTAAGTGAACCAACCCGTGTAAACCACCAACCCGTGGTGGGTCGAGCCGGGTTGGTATTTTTCCAGCTCACCACAAAAGTGGGCCAGCCCGGCTCGACCCACTTTTTGCGCAACCCGTGGTGGGCCAGCCCACGTGAGCCGGGCTGGCCCGTTTTGACAGCTCTGTACTTACCCCCATTTTCCCTATTTGCTTGCAACCCGTAAACTGACCCGACCCGACTCACTGGTTACTAGTTCGGTTCGAGCCGGGTTAACCCAATAGAAACTTAAGAAACCCGAACCGACCCAACTCGTCTTTGCTTTTCGGGTCGGTTACAAAAATGGGTGAAACCTGACCCGACCCGTGAACAATCCTAATTTCAAGTAATCATAATTTTAGTTTTTTTATTAATTTTGAATTCTTATTAACTTTTTTCAAATATAAAATATTGTATTAAAAATTAAAATAAACCTTATAATATATAAAATATCTTTTAACTAGATTTTTGGAATTATTTTTATATTATACTATTTATTTTAATTTTAATAAAATATTTTATCTTTAAAAAACCAATAAGAATTTAAAGTTAAAGAAAAAAATGAAAGAAAATTATTAAACTACAAGTTAATTATAAACCGGCTAAAATAACTTGTAAGTTATGAACTACAAAATAGTTAAATAAATTTGTTTACCAAACATTTTTATATTAGTCTAACATATTTATAAACTAGGCAAATAAATTAAAGTTAACTTATTATACGTGCCCAACACACACTTGGATTTCCCTTAAACATTGAAGTAAATAAACATATATGTTACGGTGTTTCTTATGAAAGTTTTATCCTTAAATTTCCAACTTAACTATACAACATAAATAAATAAGATAAGATTAGATTTAAGTCAAATAATTTTTAATAATCAACGTGTGTGTGTGACCCGATCAAATGACGTCAAATGTTAAACTTTTAAAATTACATCACTTAAATAAGTTTTTATAAAATACAAAATTGACTCCATTGAATCATATTATATTATCTAACTTCATGATAATATATATTAAATTTCAAATAATTTAGATATTTGTAGGTATGTTATTTAAGAGTAAATTTTTACTTATATTTTAAAAATATTTTGAAGTTAAAATAAATTAGTTCGATGACGTGTCAATTAATATTTTATTTTTATGACATTTTATATACTTGATCTAATGGTTAGATTAGTTAAATTCACATTTTACAAAAACTTATATATTAAGTGATGCAACTCTAAAAGTTTGACACCTAGTGTCAATTGATGCTGACTATATATATTGTTATTTTATTTAATCATTCAATTGATTTGATTTTAAATTTAAATCCAATCTAATTATAAAATAGTCTGAATTGAAAGATTTTTTTATTTTAGTTTCACATTTTTAGTAAAACATTTTATTAAATTTTGAAACACACAATAAATATCTTAAAAAGCTCTTGTAAAATATCAAATAGTTATCCTATGAGTTAATTGTCATGCATATATATACCTAAAACTGATATAATTCATTTTAAATTAAAAGAAAATTACATAATAAAAAAAAACACATTTCAAAGTAATTATAAGTATATCAAGTAAATCCATTCTAATGAAAAAGTTTTGGTTTTTCCGGTTTATTTAATTTATAATTTTTTATTAAATTTTTTCAGTCTACATTGAATTCAATTGGTTAATTATAAGCACTCTAGATAAGATGCTTCCATACCCAGTTGTTGCCAGTTTGCTCTTACCTTGCCTATAACCAATCTCCCAAGAAATACACGTTATCTCTGAAACTCTATGATCCTTTCATATATCAATTTGATGAAAATTACACGTTACAGACCACAATGAACGATATGAAGCCACGAAGAGCTCAAATAATTCATGATTAATCATTGATAATGATGGCAAGGAATTGCGTGTTAATGTGGCACTACTACATAATCACAGTTATTCTTCAATTAGGGCATTTTCTCTAGAACCATGTGTAAACGGGATATATATACCAGGTTTCAAATGAACTTAGCCTCATTCATTGTTTTGCTAGCACAAAGCTCTATCCATTTTTCTTTCTACATAATAAGTTTAGGATAAGAGAAAACTCTTTTTTTTTGTAAAAAAAAAAACGACAAACCATCAAACTTAGATAGAATGACCAACGGAGGTTGGTTCAAGTGGTACATTTTGATTCCCCTTAAGCAAGGTCTCGGGTTCGAGTCTTGTGGATGAAAAAACTCAGTGCTGGGAGAGTTAGCCCCACCATGATGTGGATGTTTCCGGCTCAAATAGGATTGCCTCCCGTGGAGGATACCTGTGGTTAAACCGAAAAAAAAACTTAGATAGATTGAAATATTAATATATAAATGGGTTTTTCTATACCTATGCAACTTTTGCAGAGAATAAAAAAACTAGAAGTGAAAATTTTATTAAAACACAATATTTAATTAATGTCACTAATACATTAAATATTAATGTAATTTAACTTTGTATAGGTTGGAGTACTAATTGTATTTTTTTAATATATATTTCCTTTGCTTAGAAAAAAATTAAATATTGTAATTTCTAATATATAAAAAAAATTATTTATTAATTTTTTGTTTGCAAGATTTCATTTTGTTAATCATAAACCAAAAAGTAATCAAGTTAGCTAGTAATCAACCCCTAATTATAACAAAACTAGGTTATCCGTTTGGCTTTTGTGAAAGAGTGACTAAGAAGACGCCCACAATAATTGAATGTTTGAATGAGATCGAAGTATATATATCAATATACTGATTAATTTAAATGATGACTAATGAACATAATTAATTATGTCTTATGAGCAAGGATAGATCCTTCAATCTATTAATATTCTTATTAATTAAAAAACCATTGCACATGGGAAATGATTATGTACAAAATATATATTTATTTAAATATTTCATATTTATTCCATATAACTGGAAGATTTTTTAAAATAAAACAATATCATATTTATAATGTAGTAATAATATAATTAATGACAGTAAAATATTTCTTTTTCGTAAGACCTAGCTAGGACCCACACCGTGGACGTGGCAAAGGGGGTCTTGGTGTGAGAGAGCTATACAGAGGAAAGCAAAATTTGGATGAAATGTACGAGAATCACAGTACAATTCTTTAAAAATCTTTGTTGATAAGGGAAAAAATTGAACTTTGTCACCTTAATTTTTCGTGCCCAATTATAATTTCAACTGTTATATTTAAAATAAGAAATTTTATCTTCATTCATTGTGAAGACACTAAAATGTCAAATTGGTCCCCAAAAGATGAGATCGATTTCAAGTTAGTTCTCAAAAGAAGAAAATCTAAAAAATAGTCCCAGAAAGTGTGTTCCATCTTTCATATTAGTCCCTCCGTTAGCTTCCATGACTTAACCACAGCAGAGATGTTTAGTTGATACATTAACTACAACGTGACATAATTTAGCCCAGTCTTAACCAAATTTCATTTAATTTCATCCCTCACATTAGAAAACAAATTTAATTTTCGTCCCTCTCAAACATTAATAAAAAAGATTCTCCAATTGGATGGGGAATTTTTTTTGTTTTAACTTAAGGTTTTGGGCGATACAATGTAGCTGGAGTAATGTGACAAACAATTATCAAATGAAGACCTTCAAAGATGAACACTACACCTGTAGGGGATTTATAAGAACAAACAAGTTGATACAAAATGGGTGACTATAAAAAGTTAGAGTAAAAATTGAGAACCCAACCCAGTCTTACATCTATAGAGGCATTTGATTATATAAAAAGAGAATTTTTGGTGTTTACTTGGATGAGAGAAAAATATTAAGGCTATGAGGGATGCAATTGATAGAAGGAAGTGAGAGAGGGAGGAATATGGCAGTTTATGGGATTATGCACATGAAATAATTAGGAGTAACCTGGGGTCTACGGTAAAAATAATGTCATACCTATCCTAGAATCTCTCCTCCAGTTTGTGAGGTTTTATGTTTGCATTGAGGGATGTAAAAGGCGATTCATTGAGGGATGTATTTACTTTAGCAATACAACTAAAATCAGAACACTTATAAGGACTAATATAAAAAAAAACTGAATCCTAGTATACAATGTCTAAAGCCTCTAACTTCACTCCTTAAAGCTTCAACGGATAAGAGGAACGAAAATGAAATTTATTTTTTTATGTGAGGGATAAAAATGAAGTGTTTTTCTAACAGTTTTAATCTATGTCACATAGAACTCCACATAACCATATCACGTTACAGTTAACCTGCCAACTAAGCATCTCCATTATAGTTAAGTCACAAACAGAGGGACTAACTTGAAAGACAGTGCACACTTTCAGGGATTATTTTTGAGATTTCATTTTTGGATAACTTGAAATCGACCCCATCTTTCAGGGATCAATTTAACGTTTTAGTCATTATGAAAATCTAAATGAAAAATGTTATTTGTACAACATGTTATATACAACAAAATGAGAGATAGAAAATAAAAAGAGAAAATGTGATGAGGGATGTGATAGGGAGAGATAGAATAAAAAGTGTATTACATAAATTATAAGTTATTGTATAATTTTATTGTATGAATATTATATCTTAATCTAAATATAATTCGGAAACGTACCATTCGCTAATTAAGTAAATTGTACTGTCTGATCAAAGGTTCAAATTAAGTTCAAACTCCAAAGATAACAATTGCTTAGAGCTTTTTTTTTCTTATAATATTCCGGATCAACTCTATTTTTTTTATTTTCATTCTATATATTACAACTCCTCCACATTCACTTTTTTTCTTTATATTTTTTTATTACATTAGTTATTATATCTCTCATTTTCTCTCACTTTATTTTATTTTTTTATTTCTTTCACCCTTACACTTTTCACGCTCAAATTTTAAGTGTAATATTTTTTGATCCAATCCAAATAGATAAAAGCCTAATTCATGAATAAATTTATGGGAGACTAATGATTTGAACACCCCATTAATTTCTTTTTATATTATTCAATGTGGAACTCAAAGAGTTCAAATTAATGCATATGTAAAATACTATATAGTCAAAAGACAAAAAGAAATTTGGGTTAAAAAAAAAAAAAGAAACACATAACCTCGTCAAGTGAATGATAGATTAGGGAGACATTGCAACCAAAACAAGATCATGATATATAGTAAAATGTAACTTTCTATTTTGTTAATTTTTACCTAACTGGAACTTTCCAAAAAGAATTCTCAGCTCAAAACATTAAGCAGAATTCATGGATTAATTTTATCCGTGTTAAGAATTCAATTCAAATTCAGCAAAAGTATAAAATGTATGAAATTTACGTTCTAACGAAGTTGGAAGTAATTAATGAGGTCTAAGTGCAAAATTGGCTTGATTGCATGTATTAGTGATCTGCTGATTGCAAGTATTAATATATCATGTAACCGGTTATAATTAAATTTAGACTAAAATATATTTTTGTTCTTGTAAAAATACTCGATTTGAATTTTATTTCTGAAAAATAAATTGATTTTTTTTGTTAACCACATATATTCTCTATTACCAGGGGTAATACTATTTGTGTGACACCCTTCTACCCCAAACTCTTATACGTTTAATAAATTCAAGTGTAGAAAATGTAACGTCCCACAATGGGTAAAAAGTTCACATAACTCTTTTATTAAAAAACCTCATTATTTCGAAAACAACTTAATTAAAATAAAACGAACTCAAATGTATTCAAATACTTATGCAACAAAATCTCCAAAAATATAAAAGTAACTAAACATCCTACTTGCTGTGCAAGGAATCCAAAACAGTTTACAAAAACTTTCCTAACTAGAAACATGAAGAAAAAACCCCAAAAAATTATGCCCTAATGTCATATATACCAGAGCACACTCCCTTTAATCAAAACTCGACATCAGTCGTATCATCATCAATACCTGTAAAAATATCTACAATATAACGGTGAGGAAAAGAATACCACTCATACATACACATAGGAGACTACCCTATCCTCACCCTCATATAAACAACATCATCATCAATCATACCACATACCCAAACATCGAATAATCCATCAGATAATAATCATCTATAAATCAGCATATAACTATTTATCTATATCATCATACAAGTCTCATACCATCATTCACCAATGGAATCACATACTCTATTTCCACACATAATACTCCATCATCATTAATACTCATAACATCATTATTTACTCAGTTTCATCATCAAATATATCACATATATACATCCATCATGCATACATCAAAACTCATCATCATCATATCATAACTCAGTTCATCATTAAGTATAAATCATCATCACATGCACCAAAACTCATCAACAATATTATATAACTCGATACCATCATCTAGTATAACACGTTATCATATGCACCAAAACCTATCACCAACATTATATAACTCAATACCATCATCGAGTATAACACATCATCATATGCACCAAAACTTATCAACAACATTATATAACTCAATACCATCATCGAGTATAACACATTATCATATGCACCAAAACTTATCACCTCACCTACCCAAAGATCATGACTTGGAACGCCGCACAATGGGTGCACCTCGTCAATCACTCTAGTTAGTACCAAGATAGTCTATCGGTGTCACCACACACAACCCGATAGGGTGTACCCCCTTTATGGGCCCGCACAACGACATTCGACACTAGGTTGCACCCCCTCTATGGGCCAGTACAAATCACCCCTAGGTTGCACCCCCTCTATGGGCCCGTGCATCGAACGCCCCATCTTGATCCCCTGAGTTGTACCCCCTCTATGGGCCAGCACAACTCAGTTCACCTCCTGAATTGTACCCCCTCTATGGGCCCACACAATTCAGGTCTCATCACATATGCTCAAGGCATCTCTCCTAAGTTGTACCCCCTTTATGGGCCCGCACAACTTAGGTAACATCATCATCAAAAGGTGATATACACCATCATCATTATCATCATCATCATGCATTATCATGCTCATCATTAAACACCATTACCATAAAGTGATATACACTTATCATCATTACATCATCATCAATAATTACATTGCATATTATGCACACCAAAACATCATCAATATTCATTATCATCATCAATCTCATTGCATATTATGCACACCAAAACACCATCAATATTCATTATCATCATCAATCTCATTGCATATTATGCACACCAAACATTATAAAGCATTATCACACACCATCAATCATCATTAAGCACTCAAGATCTCAAAATCCACTTTGGTAATCGATTACCAACCTCTAGTAATTGATTACCTGCAAACAAGGTCTCTGGTAATCGATTATAACCGCCTTGTAATCGATTACCTGCAACCAAACACTCTGTTAATCGATTACAGCACCCATGTAATCGATTACCTGCAAGCAATCTCTCCGGTAATCGATTACCACAATCCTGTAATCGATTACCAGCGAACAAACAACACTTCTGGACTACCCATAACACACTGGTAATCGAGTATCGATTACCACTCCTGGTAATCGATTACCCGCGATGCAGATCGCAGATTTCACGATTTCTAACACTTCTACATCACTCTATTCAACCTCTATTCAATCCTTTTCGATCAAACACTATTCATAATCATTAATATTCATCAAACTCATCAAAATCATCAATCTTTAATAGTTCTACATGGTTTTCCCATCAAAACCCCAAATCATCAAACCCTTAATTACCCCTTTCCACTATTCTCATTCCATCCAATCAAGATTCACAGAATTAATCATCAATCAACATGTTTTCATCATACAATACTTAATATATATATATATATCAATTTCGAATTTAGAGTCTTAGAGGGTCTTATGATTGCCCTCACTACCCAAGCACCCCTACATGCATATACAAGCAGCACCCTCTCCCCCACCGTACCTTGAAGTGAAGATCGAACAGCAAGGAAGACTCTTTCTTTATTCTTGATGATCACTCTGCAGCAACCTCATCTTGAGACTTGGTTTCTCCCCTCCTTAGCGTTTCGTTCTCTGACGATTTGACGAATAAGGATTAGGGTGAACTGATAACCCCTCCTTACTAAAATGCCTATATGGGCTTGGGCCCATCCCCAACCCCCTTATCTTCTTTTTAAATTTGAACTAGCTTTATGGATAAAACTACTCATAATATTAATTCTATTATTTATCATTTATTTCATCTACTTTATTAATTTTATTTTATTTTATTTTACTTATTAAAATTCAGGATGTTACAATTCGGGTCTTATAATTAATTATAATTAAGACTAATCACCCCTCTCTGAGAGTGTGTTTAGTGGGGATGAAACTCAAAAGCTTTTCCAGTCTCCATTGCCAACTGAATTACAACTCTTTAGTAAAAAAATTGTTAAGCCATGGTCAAATTAAGTTGTTTACCCCTTTCTAAGAGTGTGTTTAGTATGAATCGATAGCTCTTCTCACAATCTCAATCTGCATTATCAACTGAGCCACAACTCTTAATTTAATATGAAAAAATTGTTTTGATCCTCACAAAAATAAGAAATTGTTAAGATTGATTCTGAACATTCTTAAAATTCACACACAATTAATCATATTATATATATATATATGTATAGATTAATTAAAAATCCTGTTTAGCGTCTATTATATTTAGTTAATGTGTCAATACAACTTAATAATTATATATAATTAAATACCCATTAACAAAAAAACTTAAACTTAATTATACATAATTAAAAAGCATAAAACTGACGTGAGCAAGGTAGCAAAATGATGTGCAACAATAATTATGATATAATAAAAACAACAACATCTAGACATTTTCATTGTTCTCGATCGCCCTCTCTCGTTGAGATAGATTCCAATGAAAAAGCACCTCTCTCTCTCTCTCTCTCCTGTAGTAGGACAATGCACGTGTAATTAAGAGAGAGAAAGAGTTGTGTGTGTTGAATAATAGGCATAGCTAGGCTCCCTTAAGAAGAAGGGAAAGGAATAATTTCCAAGAAACATTCCCCTTCGATTCAGTAGAATTTAATTGCCAATTACCATAAAGCGCTCTCTCTCTCTCTCTCTCACTAGTTGACCAAACTAAACACAAACTTCACACACCTCGATCAACCTCATGCCCTTAATCTATGACTATGATCTTATGAAATCTTCACCCTAGCTAGCTCTTTTCCTATTCTATAAGCACCACCGTTCCTTGGAAGACCAAGCTATAGCAAAGAAGAGATCGATCAATAACCAAAAGGAAATTTATTTCAGATTATATATATGGAAGGGGAGAGAGATGTTCCCAATTATGAGCTTCAGGTTTCATTCACAAACACACCTCACCCCGTCCATGAAATGGCTTTTGTTCAATTTGAAGAAAATCAAGTTCTTAGCTTCTTGGCTCCTTCTACACAATCTCAATCTCTAAACACCACCACCACCACCGCTACTGCGACCGCCACCGTCACCGCGGCAACCACAACCACCATTGGGTTCAGCCATAACGACCTTCTCACCAGAACTTCTTGGAATAATAACGAACAGGTTGTTTAATTATTTTGAAAACTAGCTATATATATACACATCAATTAAAGTTATAAATAAACTATGATCTTCAACCTTATAATTAATTATTAATTATGTGTTTTATTTTATTTTTTGTTATTATGTCCCTTTCAATTTTAGGGTATTCTTCTTATTTTCATCTAAAACGATTTATATGAATTAATTAACTTTCAGGTGAGAACTCTGGATCCCAAGGCTGTTAATAATGATGAAAATTGCACTGGAGGAAATACAAGTGATGGAAACAACACATGGTATATATATTATCCTTTCAACTGCAATTTTCTTTCTAATTAATTTCAATGTCTTTTCTCTCTCTCTAAGTGCATGCATATATATGAAAAAGTATATTCTTTGTTTAGGTTTCTATGAAAAAACTGAAGGTCTTTCTCTAGCCATATATATGCAAGAGAGGACTGTTTCTTTTTCTTCTGATGAATTTGCTTTCGTACTCTTAAGTTATCATAACCTCTCTCTCTCTCTCTCTCTCTAGCATGAGCTTATTGGGACTCAAAAAGTAGTCTTGATACTCATTGATACTCGAATCCACTAGTTCTATATATGTATCACAGACTTGATATATAGTAGTATATATTCTCTCAAGTCTCAAAAAGATCATTTTTAATTTCTATTATTTTTATTTTATTTTATGGGTATAATTAATTAATTAATCTTGATATATATATTGATTGAATGAAATTGATATTGATGCATGATGGATGGTAGGTGGAGGAGTGGAGGGTCAGAGAAGAGCAAGGTGAAAGTGAGGAGGAAGCTTAGAGAACCAAGGTTTTGTTTCCAAACAAGAAGTGATGTGGATGTGCTTGATGATGGTTACAAATGGAGGAAGTATGGTCAGAAAGTTGTCAAAAATAGCCTTCATCCAAGGTACCTAATTCATTCATCACCTTTAACCCTTAATTAATTAATCGTCTTCTAATTCATCATCAATTTTGTGAGATCCAAATTAATTAATTATGATTAATATATATAAAATCACATGCATACAGTACTGGAATATATATTAATCCATATGTATAAGCTTTTTTTATCCTACCTACCTATATATATATATATATTTAAAAACATATATATGTGTCAAAAAATGCAAGTGTTAAATCTGATCTATAATTGAGTACACTGGCAACATCAAAGGCATTATACCCGGAGAAATGAAGGTAAAATGTCTTTTTTGGAAAAAAGAAAGGGTGTCGGTGGTGAACAACTGAATGAATATTCTTCACAGCTGAACCTGCAGGTATTATTATGAGTTCAATTGATATATAGTACTCTTAATAAGTGTAATATAAAAGTCCTACATTCACTGTCATCCAATATATGTTATTATATCAGCTAATAAATATAACATTTTTTATGTTATTAAATTCAATAACAAAAATAATAATATAATTTTTTATATCACTTTGTGTATCTATTAAATTCTATTATTATTATTATTATTATTATTATTATTATTATATATATATATATAATATATAGCTTAGATTGTTTTAAAACACTCAGAGTTAGAGAGAGAGAGAGAGAGAGGGAATCTCCAGCACCAGCTAAAACTGAAGGAATTGAATGATCAAGATGTTTACTTTCAATAGACTTCTGAGTAGAGAAGATTGATGGTACAGACTGAGCCTTGGGCTTATCTTCACACAAAATTATATATATTGATGGAAGCAAAAAAATAAAAAATAAAAAAGATATATATATTGGTGAGAATATTTCAGTGGATTATCATCATTAGAGTTTTGACAATAGAGAACACTATAGGGTCCCCTCTCCTCCTTCATTTGTCCTCTGTTCCCAAAACACCAACTTCTTCAATTTGCCACTTGAAAAGGCCCTCCTGAAGCTTTACACAACATTAATTTAATTACCTATATATAAGTTTTGCCAATCCAATTTTCCATCACTATATGTGAAAAAATTTCTAAATTCTGCGCTTTATTTATTTATTTTTAATTTGCATCAAATATTAATGGACATTCTAAGTAATCTTGTTTAAAGGTTTTCTTTCATATTCTTTCTTTTACTTGTTTGGTCAGCCTTTTGATATTACATTATTCTACTATCAGATTTAAATAATTCATAGCTTCCATCTATCATTTCTACAATATAAACGTTGGATAATTAACATTCACATTATTTCCTTACACACACACACATATATATATATGAAAATTCATCTGTCAAAATTTAATCAGTCTCATGATAACTAGGATTCTACTTAACAAAATCAAATGTTAAGGATACCAACAATTTAGCCTACAATAGTTGACAAAATGATCCGTGATATGATGTGAAGTTGGCAGTCAAAGACATATACATTGCTACAGATTTCATTTTTCAACTAGAGTAAACTTTTTACTTGACTCTCCAAATATATATTAGTCCCTATATATATAGGTTTTTATTACAAAATTAATCATTTAAAAATAAAATATAATTATTTTCTGTATTGCGTACCACATTAATCTCAATAAAAATAAATATTGTGACATTTTTAATTTCATACAGTGGCACATTAATGTTTAAGTGACTATTTAAATTATAAAAATTAGAGGACATAAAAAGAGTTTTTCTCTTCAAAATAAAACTATATATATATTGAATTTATATATGGATAAGGTTCCTCTAAAAGAATTTATTTTTAGAGTGAACAAGTAAGATTATATCTATCATTAATTTAATGTAAAATATATTGTAATCTCAATCGATAAAGTTTTAAGGATAAATAACCATTACCTTTTCACTTTACATATATACAAATTCACTTTAGATAATTTTTTTCCGTTTAATATACTAGTGCAAGTAGAAAAATGAATAAATTAATTAGTTTTATATAAAGTGGATCATGATTCATGCTAGACCATGTGTTAACTACATAAATACCTTTAAAATTATTAGCTGTAAAATTTTCACTAATAACATTATATATGATCCACCATAGAATCTCTCGAATAAATTTTGCTCAACAGGAGTTGTGAATTGGTACAACAAAAGTCTTTTTTCGAAAGTTATGCAAATCTAAATATTTTTAAAATCTAAACCTTTTTTATAATCCCAAACACAATAATGAAAGGGGATAAAACGAAAAATATTGGTAGTGGTGGTGTGAAATGAATGAATTGATCGAACGTGAGACTAAAAATAGGAGAGAGATGTTTAGATGTTAACAGAATTGTGCATGCATTTTATGTATCCTTTTGCAAGGAGGGTGCATTATAAATTGTTGTAATAATAACTGATGGCTAAATTCCCCCATTGCTTATAATTAGGTAGTGATCATTTCAACTCTTTCTTCTCTATTCCCTCCTTGTGAGGGTCTAAAGTTCGACCGACAATTAATCCTCTTTGTCTACATGGATGAAATGAGTAGATTGACTTTTACGGTTAGGGAAATTTTCACACTTAATTTTGAGTGTGGAAGGTGTGAAAAAGAGAGAAATAGAAAGAAAGAAAAATGAAGAGAAATAAAACGAAAAATGAGATAATTGATGTGATGAGAAAAAAATAAATGAAAAAAAATGAGGTGTAAAATGAAGTATATAAAATTTGAGTGTGAAAAAAATCAGATTGTAAATAAAGCCACCTACAATTATTTAGTTAAGAAAACCACAAATGACTATAATTATTCCATTTCAAATTTTTTTAGATATAAAAGGGTTCTCATGAGCTTATACCTAATAAAAGGGTAAATTTTGAAATATGTTGGTTACTAATATTGTATTAGAGTTACTTCAATTATCAGTCAAACATTGAAGAGTTCAACCCATGCTCACTCAATTATAGATAAATGAACTTGGTCTCTCTCTCTTTGTGTGTGTGATTGACTAATTTGGTCAGCAACAATTCAAAATTTTAAGTGTAACTTAATGGTTATTTTTTGTAAGGTCAGTTTAAATACACTTTTGTAAAAGAATTTCTTGAAGAAAAAAAATAGAATGAATGGAAGAGGTAAAATGAATTCAACTTCTTCCATTTTTGGAATTAGTTATAGAGAAGTTAAATGAGAGAGCTTTTAGAGATGTTGAGTTGAAAACACTATTTTCAATTTCTTCTAGAAATTGAATACATTTTACCTTTTTTATTCATTATATTTCCTAGAAGTTCTTCTAGAGAATGTTATCCAAATTGACCCTAAATATAATCGGGCTTGTCTACGGTGCATGGTCCACGTAGTCCAAAATGTGAAAATTAAATATAGTAATTTAAATTTTTAATCAACAAATTCAACGTTTATTCTATTAAAGATTGATATTAAACTTATTTCCAGTTATTTTCATGAAATATTGATTGAAAAGAATAAAAACTCTAATCGATAATATCGTGTAATATAACAAGTTTCTCCATTCAACTTTAAATTGATATATAATCACCAAAACTAGCATATGTTATATTGTAAATCGATATTTTCTCTTAAATTAAACTCAAATAATCATATATATAAAAAATATTTAATAAAAAATAAGATTATTTAATCACCTTTTATAACCAATAAAAGTTAAGTTGGACTATATAGACTAAATTTTCTTTGGTTCACCCCTATAATCGTCTAATATAATTTGCTCACTCAATTAAATCTAACAAATTGGACTTCCAAATTTTTTAAAGAATAAATAGAGGAACTAGGATAGGAAACATGCTGAATAAAACAAATACAGTAGTATGATGAAAACCAAAGTTACTTAGACTGAAGGGAACTATATAATAATTTAGAGAAAGAAATTAAAAACATGTCGGTAACAAACAGATCATTAATTAGAACCAAGCCAACGTGTGTGTGTCTATATATATATATATATATATATATATATATATATATATTGTGTGTGCGCCTTGTTAATGTTGCGTGCATGGAAGAAAGTTTTTAATAGTAATAAATTATTGGAAGTACTTCATGAACCAATTAATGCAAAGTTGTTGAAGTGGTATTTACTTTCCATTATCATAGAAAGTGTTGGTAAATAATTTGCTTCAGTTGTAGACCATCATTACAAAGATTGTACTTAAAGGTATGTACTTAGAAGTGGAATTAGGAAGATGATAAAAAAAAGTTATTGGAATGATCACTTCAGGAACATAGGAACTTAGGAAGAACAATATTACATACATTAACGGGCCAGAGGTGCAATTGAAAGTGTAAAAGATGACGATGGGATGGGATGGGACTTGTCTGAAACTAACAAGTATTGTTTAACAACCGAGAGAGAGAATTTTATCAAGAAGATATGGCTCTACCAAACTTGATTAGCTTTATATTAATTTTAATGAAATTAATTATTAAGGGAAAGGAACTAAAGTAAGATAAGATACTAAGTTAGTGTCTGGTGAAAAGAAATATTTGTCTCACTTAGTCTGTCTTTAACTATAACAAAAGCATATTTGAAATATGTTTTTGTTTCATGTATATTTATGTGAATATAGATTGAGTAATTGAAATGGGTATAAATTTTAGGAATTTCCTAATAACAGGGTATCAGAATATTGATTAATTTTTTATTAAATAAAAGTCAAATATTTAATACATTAGAACTTAAAAAATATTTAGTACTTATTTAAGTAATTATAAATATTTAATATATTTCTTAACTAATGTTTTAACACATTTTTTCAATAAATATAAACTTTGAAGACTCCAATTATATAATGATCTCTTGTTATACTCCAAAGGTTTAGTTGGAGTACATTGTGTTCTGGTTTCATAATAAAATGGGACAATCGCAATGACTTGTTTTCAAATTGAAATGATTGTACAGAGAGCTAGGTAAGTTAATTAGGAGCTTATTATAGGATACGTAGGCGCAATTTGGGTGAAAAAAAATTTCTAGAAAGAAAAAAAATAAAGAATTCAAATGAATTTAATTTCTCAATAAGTTGAAATTGGTTATTTGTGGAGAAGTTAAATGGGAGGGTTTTGGAAAAGTTAAATTCATTTGAACTCTTTGATTTATTTTCTTTTTTTTTCTTATAGAAGTTCTTATCCAGAAGTTGTATCCAAACTGAGTTTTATTTTATTTTTTCACCTAGAAGTTCTTATACAAAAGTGCATTCAAACTGGCCCATAAGCCCATGAGGAGAGCCCACTCCAAAAGACTAGTTCATTAGGTGGTAGAGACTTATATATGGTTTAAGTATCATAATGAGTGTTTTATTTCACTCAATATGGGACTCATAACATTGTAGTTATCCAAATATCAAATTTTCTATTTGTAATTTTTTAATTTAAATTCTGAATCCCATATAAAAAAAAAACTATCTAAAAATATTTGTGTTACTTTTTTTTTGGTTTACTTAAAATGTATGATGAATAAAGGAAAATTTAATGATGATTGCATTATTGAGTAAAACAAGATGGTAGAATTAATGGACAGAAAAATTCATGGCACAACAAAACACATGTAGTAGAGATCACTTAAGAGGTTGCAGGGGAGGAGGGCATGTACTTGTGTATTTTATTTTTCTTTTAATTGTTCATAGAATTAAGGGAGAACTACATCAAAGAATTAAACAATATTATACAATAGAACTTAAATATCATATATTCCAAAACTTTAAGTCATGAATGAACATATAAATTTGTTGAGTCATTGTTTTTATTTTAACCTTCCCAATCAATGTATACTTTAATCTTCTAATGAATGAATTCATTAAATTTCTGTATTTGTATATTATTCTCATCCAAAATTAACATTTCAATTTTTGGATATGCAGAAGTTATTACCGCTGCACCCATAACAATTGTAGGGTGAAAAAAAGAGTTGAACGACTCTCAGAGGATTGTCGTATGGTTATAACCACTTACGAAGGCAGACACAATCACTCTCCTTGCGATGATTCAAATTCATCTGAACATGAATGTTTTACCTCTTTTTGAACAATGTTTTCAATAATCAGTATGTATTAATTAATAATTAGCTATATATATATATATATATATATATGACAATTCTTCATCAAGGATCGATATTGCCATGTACTTATAATGATAGTGAGTTCAGTCTCTGTTTCAAGGATGAACTCAGTTGTATGTTGTTTATATATAAAAAAATGTTCCTTTATGTAAATATTTATTTGTCTATTAACATAACATATCCACCCTGCCCCGGCCCTATAGTGTGTATTAAATTTAAGGTTCTTCAACCTTAAAGAAAAAATATTTTGTTAATTTTATGTGTTTTGGGCATCTTCACTCTAGATTAATTATGAGTATTTTTCTTCTATTTTAAGATAATACATTATTTGTGTAGATTTGTTGACGAAGCGCGTAAAATTTACATAGTGTGCAACATATCGTGGTCTTTGAATGCTTGATTTTAAAGAATACCGGTGATTGAGCTTGAAGAGACCGAGATGAAAGAATACTATCAAATGATATGCACAGCAAAGAGAATAGCAAGGCAAGGAGCAGAGCTTCACAAACTTCACAGGTAGTCCCACATCGAGAGCAGCAGCTGCCAGAGCCTGGTCCAAGTCCCACATCGCTGACTCATTCACCTTGAGCGCCTAGTTTTAGTTGTTAGCTGATGACTGATGAAGGTGTTATAATAGAATTGGTTTTAGCTTTTTGTTACTTGTTATTCAAACTTTTCCCTCCTTTTTACTCTTTCTCCATGTGTATATAATTGAATCCTCACAACTTTGTAATAAACCAATTTTAGATAATGAAAAATTGAGTCCAAATACTCTTTCCGTTTCTCTCTAGTTCAAGTACTTTTATGCTATTAGAGCTCCTGATCTCAATAGCTCTGGTTTTTTGCGTCCATGGCTAGGGGTAATTCAAACAATGAGAATCCTCCTCCTCCAGTACAAGATCCTGCTCTAAATCCCCTGAGCAAATATTATATACATCCTGGTGAGAATCCCTCTTTAGTACTAGCTACACCACTTCTTTTTGAGAAGAACTATTTTAGCTGGGCAAGAGTTGTGAAAAAGATCTCTAATTTCCAAAAATAAGTATAAGTTTGTTAATGGCATGTTGCCAATGCCACCTTCTTTTGATCCAAGAGCTTCGATGCTTGGGAGAGGTGTAACAATTTGGTATTGTCCTGGATCTTCAATTCGGTTGAGCCAACCATTGCACAAAGTATTGTCTACTTGGAGGTAGCTGCAGTAGCTTGGAAGCTGTTGGAAGATAGATTTGTTCAAGGCAACAAAGTGTGTGTGTTTGAATTGCAACAAGAACTGAATTCTCTGAAACAAGGTGCAAATTATGTTACCTATTATTTCATTGAAATGACCACTCTGTGGGATGAAATTGAAATTGTTAGACCTCTTCCAGCTTGTTCTTGTATTGTTAAATGTGCATGTGATGCTACTAATGGAAAGATGTATAGGGATGAAGACTGTATTATGAAGTTTTTGAGTGGTTTAAATGATGAGTTTGATGTTGTAAGATCACAAATACTCATTATGGAACCATTTCCGGATTTGAGTAAGGCTTTTTCTTTGGTTGTACAACAAGAGAGAAAGGTAGGCACTAATAATAATAATGGAGGGGCACGTGTAGAAACACAAGGAAACACTAGAAGGGGGGTTGAATAGTGTTTCTTAACAATTTATGAAATCTTTTCGCAAACGGTTAAGTTTACAACAGTTTCAGACAGGTTTAAGATGTTGTCTGAAGTTTCTTAAGAATGCTTCTGAAAAGATCTTTAAAAGGTTTCTTGCTTTTTTAAAATTATCAGAACAGTTTTCAACACCCTTTGGTTAGTATAAGTAAATTGACAAGAGATAAGGGATAGAAAACTTAGCCAAGGAATTTATCCTGGTTCACTCACTACCACTTTGAGCTACGTCCAGTCCCAATGCCAACTAGCACTTGGATTTTCTCTTAATCTTCACAAGATTACAAGTATTCTTTTACAGTCAAGCCTCTTCAGGCTCTACAACCAAGTATTCTTTTACAGACAAGCCTCTCCAGGCTCAAAGACAGTTTTTACAAAGAGATATGTCTAAGCTTTTAAACTACACAAGTTTGAAGCTTAAACAGAGACAATGTACAATGAAAATTGAGGTATACTCAGGATATACAAATGATGTACAAAGAGTGTGAAATCAAAGTGTTTTTACAGAGAAAAACTTGCAGCGTAATATCTCTTAGACTTTCTTGTATATGCTTCACTCTACTGATGGTCTTCATGAAGGGCTACTTATAACCAATCTTCAATCTGTTGAAATACCACCGTTTAGAGATAGCATTTAATGCTATTTAATCCGTTGTGAGACATGCTTCTGAGAGTTCTGATTTTTCTGACACAAGTACCAGGTTGTTGCTGCCGTAAAGCTGCCACTGTTGTTGTTGCAAAGGTTGCGTTGCAGGGATTTCCTCAGTGGTGTATGAAATTCAAATATACCAGGAAAGGTCTTTGTGTTCCTTGCCATAAATATGTTTGAAAAGGTACGTGCAGCAGAGAACGCTTGACTCAGCAGAATTTCAGAGATGTCTTCACATACTTCAGCAAAGAGTGCCACGTCATTAATGAGACTTCAGACGGCTTCAACACTTCAGACGGGTTGCGCACTTCAGACGACTTCAACACTTCAGACAGGTTGAACACTTCAGAAGGCTTTTCCACTTTAGACAGGTTGAAAGCACTTTAGATAGTCTTTATAAGTTCAGAGTGGCTTGCTGAAATCATAGATAAGTTATTACACATTTATGTATCTATGATAAATATTTTAAACCCAAATTTGTTAAACATTAAAACTTGAGAGGTGAGCTATCTAAAAACATCATAATTCCCCTTATGATATTTTTTAGACTCAACATTCTCCCCCTTTTTAATGATGACAAATTTGTTTAAAATAAAGAATTCTGAAAGTAGTTTTTTTTAAAAAAAATAAAGTAAACTTAAAAAAAATAACTCCCTCTCAAATAAAGATCTCTTAGGATAAACTCTTATCAAATATTCCTCCTGAGACCTGTAATTACTTCAGATTTTGTTAGTTTTAATACTCCCCTTTTTGTCATCAATCAAAAGGGAATTTCAGAGCATAACAACAAACTAATCATAGTAATATAATCACAATAATCACAGTAATATACTCACAACATTGAGATACCAGCATTCATGAGAACAATCAGAATATATTATCAATCAAAGAAAGTTCAAATTAAACATCAAACAGGAAGTTCACATAACAGAAATAAAATACTCAAAATGAGGTTAACACTAAGCATGGCTGAACATCATAGATTATCCATCTTTCTTCAGCAAGGCCTCTTTCAGAAGGGAGAGCAATTCTTCCTTTGCCTTGTCAATCTGAGAAATGACAGCAGTCTTCAATTCTTCTTGCCCATTTCTGATGTGCTGTTGCTCTTAAAGGATTTGATCTTGCTTAGCAACAAAAGTAGCATTTCTTTTCTCCAAGCTCTTCACTTGATGCCTCAGCTTCTTGTTCTCTTCCTCAAGATTCAGTTCTACTTCATATAAAATAATCTGAATGTGCCTGCAAACGAATCTGAGCTGATTGAATCCTGGATGCAACCCATAGTCTTCTGGATGACTCACAGGAAAGAAGAAAGTTCTGATAGGGCATATTAGCTTCTATTCCTCATTAAAAGGTTCAGACATGGGAAATCTGCCTCTGATATACTGATACTGCACATTGGTGGAGACACCACAGCCTATGATGGAGTCAGCATCCGGTCCTGCAGATCCAGAAGAGGATCCAACATCCTCTCTGATCTTCCAGTGGGATAACCATACCCTATCCCTGTAGCAGTGATCTAAACCTCCACCTTGTCTTATGATCCGAGCAGGTAGCTCCTTCCATTCTGTTGAAGTAAAAGGTTTCTAAGGAACTGGATAAGCTTTAGGTTCCTTGAACTTGTCAGCAGGGCCTTCTTCCAAGGGGTACCTAGGAACTATCCTGTCAGGTTGCACCAGAATCTCTGTGGTTGGCCTGATGGAGATTGTTCTAGGTGGCCTATAGCCTCTCATGCCTACTGACTTCAAGTAATCCCTCTCAAAGAGTTCAGCTTCAGTAGACAGTTGCCTAACAAAACACCATTCATCATTAGACAACCTGAGAGAGTCACCAGAGAAGGGATTAAGTGGAGCCCACTTATGAGCAAGTGGAACTGCACCCTTTCTGATCTTTTCTATCTGGCCTGAGTAGTACTGATCTGAACTGCCTTGATACTTTGCCTTTTCTTCATCAGCAGTGTGCTTGATAAGGCCATGATGAAGAGAGATGGGGGGTGTATTTCTGAAAAACTGCAGCTCTTCAAATAAGTTGGGGAACCTGGGGACTCTGACCCTCTCACTGAAAGGTTCCTCATACTTTTTGTGGGGTACTTCAGCAGCTGCATCAAGTTGGTGCTGAGTGAAAGGAAAGGCATAAGGATCAAATGTAGGCTCTGTGAAGAAGTTCCTACTTTTAGGTCCTAGCCTTATATGTGCATGCAGCATGCTTCCTTTCCATACTGTGGAGCTATCACCATGCTAATTTGTATCTGTGGGATCTTCAGACTGAGTGGATTCTGAAAATGATGAAGGTGATGAAGGGGGTGATGAGGGAGGTGATGGAAGTGCTTTTTCTTCTTTCTCCTCTACTGTTTTCTTCTCAGGTGATGAAGGTGGTGATGGGGTCACATTATCAAATCTTACCCTGAGCCTTTTCTGAGGAGGTTTGGCTTTCTTAGGTTCCCTCTCCTTTTCTTTTTCAGCTTGCTTCTCTTCTCTTCTTCTCTTGAAAAACAAGTTTGCTTTGACAAAATTTTGATACTTGCCAGCCTCATCCATTTCCTCCAGCTGACTTGCAATGCTCCTTGTGATCCTAACAGATGGTTCAGGAGCTGGCTGAAATAACTTTGTTTTTGTTCTCCTTCTTTGTTGTGCACTGGATCTTTTTCTTTTCTTGGTCTCTTGAGCAATGGAAGTTAGCCTTTCATCTTCAGCAAGAGCTAGCTGAGAGGCTACTGCAAGAGCATAGTCAGTCTTTTCTTGCTCAGCCTTCTTCTCCATTTCTTCATTCTCCAAAGCTGTAGCAAGGGCTGCTACCTGAATAAGCTCAGGATCAGAAGGACATGCAGCCAGAGGTGCTGCTGCTAAAGCTTCAGGATCAGCAATCTCAGCTACCTCTTCCTCATAGCCTTTCCTTCTGTTTCAGAAGTAGGCTTAGGAGTAGGAGTTCTTACACCTTCAGAACCCTGACCCACAATTTCAGATGGCTTTTGCAAAGCCTTCTGAACAGGTTCAGATGTCTGAGTGTGCAAGTCCATAGCTTTTAGAGACACCTTTGTTGAACTCTTGACAGAGAGCTTCTTCCTTTTCAGATAAGGGGATGGCTTGGAAGGCTTGAACTCATCTTTTCTGATATCCCCCTGAAGCTCTTTCTCAAGAATCTCAAGAGTGGTTCCTCTTCTTGGGGCCTTCTCCAAAAGAACACTCTCCTTCAGAGTAGGAGATTGAGGTCGTGGAGGGAGCTTGATTCCCATGCTCTTCAAGTTTGACTCACCAAAGAACACAGGAGATTTATGGTTACATAATCTTTCAACAGGTACCTTAAAATGCATAAGTACCTTCATGATGAGAGTGTTGTGGGGAAGATTTCCAGCAGAGTATCGAATCTTCTTCTGCATGTGGAACATGATAATGCTTGGGAGATTGAATTTCTTCTTCTGCAGCAGGTGAATTAGACAAAACCTTTCCAATTCTGATACATGGTTTCTGCTTCCGCTCTTAGGGATTATTGCACACCCTAAGATTGCATGAAGAACTCTGACCTTCTCTAGCAAGAACTTGGAATCCAGGCTTTCAGGTTCTTCAGTTCCATACAACATCTTCGTAAACAGCTTGTGCCCACCATTCTTCATCTCCCACCCAGGAGTGAAGGTTGCACCTTCAGCCCTAACATCAGTGATGGTGGAGAGAATGTCTTGATCAACAAAAACTGAAACCCCTAGAACAGAGGCTTTGATGCTTTCATACACTCCCTTAGAGTTAGGTATTCCTCGAGTAGAGGACCGGAAATCCACCACGCTTTGTTCATGCCATTGACAGTTAATGTGGTTGAAGAAAGAAGTCCACCCAGCTGCATCAAATTCCTCAACCAAATCCATGCCAATGTTGCGAAGCTCGTCAAGATCCACTCCCTTGGATCTAACCACATTTCCACCAGAACTAGCGGTCTTCTTGGGTGCCATTGTTGAGTTGCAGAGAAATTTTGAGAGAATAAGGTTGCTTGAGCAGTGAAGAAGATCAAACTAAGTATTGAGGAAAGAGAGTGTAAGGCTTCCTCGACACACTTACTCCTGCATTTATAGACCCATGATGCAATGATGCCCTGTACCATCTGCGCAGACTTCGGGTAACGTGCGAAGTGGAAGAGACAAAACTTTAAAAGAAGGAATTCAACCGTCTCAGATAGCTACGTCAGCCAGTTACTTCAGATAGGAGAAAATTCAGACACATAAATAAAATTTCAGACAACCTAAAGTTTCAGACAGGTCACTGTTTCAGACACACTGAAATTTCAGATAACATAATAACATCAGACACAATTATTTTAAGAGAATGTATGTATTTTCAAGTTGTTGCGAATGAACTTAAATCTATCTTCAGCCAGGGGTTTTGTGAATATATCTGCCCATTGATGCTCTGTGTCAAAGAACTGAATATCAAAAACACCTTTCTGAACATAGTCTCTAATGAAATGATGTTTGATTTCTATATGTTTTGCCCTAGAATGTTGAATGGGATTTTTAGATAAATTAATTGCACTGGTATTATCACAAAGAATAGGTATAGCAGAGATAGGAATATTAAAATCCTCAAGCTGATACTTAACCCATAGCAGTTGTGAACAACAACTGGCTGCTGATATATACTCTGTTTCTGCTGTTGATAAAGCAATGGTGCTTTGCCTTTTGCTTGACCAGCTGATCATGTTATTTCCAAAGAAATTACATCCTCCACTGGTGCTCTTTTTTACCATTCTATCTCCAGCAAAGTCAGCATCACAGCATCCTATTAACCTGCAATCTTTGCTCCTCTTATAGCATAGACCAGGATTAGTAGTATCTTTCAGATATCTAAAGATTCTTTTAACAGCTTTGTAATGAGTAATTCTTGGATCTGATTGAAATCTAGCACAGAGACAAACACTGAACATTATATCAGGTCTGCTTGCTGTTAGATACAACAAAGAGCCAATCATTCCTCTGTGCAAAGTTTGATTCACTGGTTCTTCTTTGTCATCTTTGCTCAAAGATGTAGAGGGATGCATAGGAGTTGACATGGGTTTGCAATCACTCATGTTGAACTTCTTAAGCATTTCTTTTGTATATTTTTCTTGATGGATCCATATACAATCAGAATCTTGCTTAATTTGAAGTCCCAAGAAAAATTTTAGTTCTCCCATTAAACTCATTTCAAATTCTGATTGCATCAACTCAAAGAACTCCTTGCACAGAGAAGAATTAGTTGAATCAAATATAATGTCATCAACATATATCTGGACAAGTATAAAGTCTTTGTTAGATTGTTTTCTGAAAAGGGTGGTGTCTACTTTTCCTCTTTCAAAATCATTTTTGATAAGAAAACTGCTCAGTGTGTCATACCATGCTCTTGGAGCTTGTTTCGGACCATAAAGAGCCTTTTTCAATTTGAAAACATGATTAGGAAAAGCAGTGTCTTCAAAACCAGGGGGTTGTCTAACAAAAACTTCTTCTTCAATGAAACCATTGAGGAAGGCACTTTTGACATCCATTTGATATAGTTTGATTCCATTATTTACAACATAAGAGAGAAGAATCCTAATTGCTTCTAATCTAGCAACAGGGGCAATGGTTTCAGTGAAGTCAATACCTTCTTGTTGATTGTACCCTTGAGCCACCAACCTTGCTTTGTTTCTGACCACTTTTCCTTCTTCAGACAGCTTGTTTCTGAACACCCATTTGGTTCCAATAACTGTTTTCTCATGGGGTTTAGGAACAAGTGTCCAGACATCACTCATAGCAAATTGGTTTAGCTCCTCTTGCATGGCTAGAATCCACCCTTCATCATGCAGAGCTTCATCAATGTTCTTTGGCTCAATTTCAGACAGGAGAGCGAGAGAATTCAGATTCTTGAATTTTGATCTTGTCTTAACTCCTTCTGAAGTGCTGCCAATGATTTGCTCTTTTGGATGATGTGATTTGTATCTCCAGTCAGGTTTCTGAGGTGATATCAAATCAGTCTGAGACTCAACATGGGTCTGAAGAGGTTCAGTGATAGATGGTGCTTCAGACACCTGTTCATCCTTGATGTTGTCATGATTATTCAGCTCCATTCCTGCAAAGTCATCTTCTAGATCTGATAGTTCCCTATCAGTCTCTTTCTTGTCATTAAATTTAACATGGATTGATTCCTCTACAGTTAAAGTTCTAGAGTTATATACTCTATAGGCTTTAGATGTTTCAGAATATCCTATGAAAATTCCATTGTCAGATTTTGCATCAAATTTTCCAAGATCATCCTTGGTGTTGAGTATAAAACACTCATAACCAAAGGTGTGGAAATATGATATGTTGGGTTTTCTTCCCTTCCACAATTCATAAGGAGTCTTTTTCCGAATTGGTCTTACCAATATTCTGTTTTGAAGGTAGCAAGCTGTGTTAATAGCTTCTGCCCAGAAAGATCTTGGCAGGTTGCATGAGTTGACCATGGTTCTTCCCATTTCTTGTAAACTTCTGTTCTTTCTCTCAACAACCTCATTTTACTGAGGTGTTCTTGCCATAGAGAAATTGTGTGAGATCCCATTCTCATCACAGAACAGTTGAAAGTTTGCACTCTCAAACTCTCCACCATGATCACTTCTGATAGCAGATATACAGAATCTTTTTTCATTCTGTACCTTCTTGCAGAATATTGTGAAATTCCTGAAAGTCTCATCCTTGCTTCTTAGGAATAATACCCATGTGAATCTAGAATAGTCATCAACAATGACCAAACCATATTTCTTACCACTAAGGCTTTCTGTTCTAATAGGACCAAACAAGTCAATATGTAACAATTCTAAAGGTCTTCTAGTGGAAACAACATCCTTACTCTGAAAAGAGTGTCTTGTTTGTTTTCCTTTCAGACAGCTTTCACATAAAATGTCATATTTGTAAGAAAGCTTGGGCAGTCCTTTAACAAGGTTGTGTTTTGCTAACTTTGAGATCAATCTCAAGCTGGCATGCCCAAGTCTTTGGTGCCAAATCTGTTTTTCATCTTCAACAGAGAGAAAACATTTTACATTTTGACTTTCCAAATCCTCTAGATCAATTTTATACACATTGATGTGTCTCTTAGCAGTAAAAATAATTTGATCACAAGAGTCTTTGACTATACATCCTTCTTTAGTAAAGGAAACCACATATCCACTGTCACACAATTGACTTATGCTCAGTAAATTGTGTTAAAGTCCCTCTACTAGAAGAACATTCTTAATAAGGGATAGAGGGGAGATACCTACAGTCCCTATTCCTGTGATCTTCCCTTACTGATTTCCACCAAAGGTGACCACACCTCCTGCTCTGGGCCTAAGGTTTTGGAACAAAGACTTTTCTCCTGTCATGTGTCGCGAGCACCCACTGTCCAGGTTTCATTTGTGGGGTCTCCTTTGTCCTGTTAAACACATCTGCAACAGGAATGATCAAGTTCTTAGGTACCCATATTCTTTTGGGTCCTTTCTTGTTGGATTTGGGTTTTGCTTTTCCCTTGTACTTACACTGAGCCACATTGTGTCCAGGCTTGCCACAGTGAGAACAACCAATAGCTTTCTATTTTCCTTTAGTCAAATTTTTGAAAATATGAGGTTCAGAGGTATCATGATCACAAAAGCCTAATCCACTTTTTTCAAGGGGATCCCTTTGGTTGCCAAGCAATCTGTTAAGGTTTTCTGTTCCTTTGACAAATTTAGCTAAGTCTTTTGTCAGTTCCTCAACTTGTTTCTGAAGTTTTTTTTTTCTTCAGAGACAGTTTGTGAACTGTTGCTTTCAGTCACAAGAATTCTCTCCTTGAGCATAATGTTTTCTATCTCAAGAGCCTCATATTTACTGCATATTTCTGTGTGGGCCTTGGACAGATTCTTATACTCTTGGAAGAGTTCCTTGGTACTTTCCATCAGGTCATCATACATCTCTTGAAGAGTTAAGGGAAATACCTCAGATTCTGAGCTATCTGATGAGGGCAGGCTGGCATTGAGACACAGGTTGGCCTCTTCTAAAGTGCCTTCCTCTTCTTCCGAGGTAGACTCATCAAGATCCTCCCATGTTTCCATCAGACTCTTCTTCTTCTTAAAGAATTTCTTCTTTTTGAAGTTGTTCTTCTTCAGTCTTGGACATTCAGCCTTCATATGACCTGGCTGTTTACACTCATAGCATATAATTTTGTCATTTTGAGAAATCCTTACCTGACTTACCTGATTTAGAGGTTGAGAGTTGGTTCTTTCTAAACTTTCCTTTGTTCTGCAGCATCCTCTTGATTTTCCTGCTGAGGAGAGCAAGAACATCATCTTCTGAGCTATCTCCAGAATCTTCATCTGCTTCTGAAGTTTTCTCAGCTTGCATGGCTTTAATGCTGCCATGCCTAGGATGTTTGACTTTGGAGTTTAATGCCAGAGATTTCTTCTTGATGTCATCTTCCCCAAGTTCAAGCTCATGAACTTTGAGAGATCCCAACAGTTCTTCCATTCTAAGAGAGTTTAAGTCTCTGGCCTCTTGAATGGCTGTAACTTTGGGTCTCCAGGACTTTGGCAAACTTCTCAGAATCTTTCTATTATTGTTTCCATATTCAAAAGTTCTACCTAAAGACCTGAGTCCATTAGTTATAGTCTGAAACCTCCCAAACATTTGATCTATGGTTTCAGATTCTTCCATCTTGAACATCTCATATTGATGTATAAGCATGTTGATTTTGGATTGCTTGACAATCTCAGTCCCTTCATGGGCGGCTGCAAGTGTATCCCAAATCTCCTTGGCAGATGAACATCCATGAACCTTCTCATATTCTGATTTGTTCAGGGAACATATCAAATAGAGTTTGGCTTTAGCATTTAACTGAACTCTAGCCTTATGCTCCAAGGTCCATTCAGCCTTAGGTATTGGCACTCTGTTATATATAGGCACATAGTCTCCATCAGTGAGCACATCCCAGACATCAATGTTGTTGCTCTTAATGAACAACTTCATACGATCCCTCCAATAGTGGTAGTCCACTCCATTGAATGTTGGGGGTCTTGTGATAGAGGCTCCTTCAGTGATGTACTGCCTGTTGTTGGCAGCTTCCATCTGGATCTTTAATCCTCAAACACTTGTAAGGTGCTCAACCCTGAGTTGAGCTCTGATATACCAACTGTAGAAACACAGGGAAACACTAGAAGGGGGTTGAATAGTGTTTCTTAACAATTTATGAAAGCTTTTCGCAAACGGTTAAGTTTACAACAGTTTCAGACAGGTTTAAGATGCTGTCTGAAGTTTCTTAAGAAGGCTTCTGAAAAGATCTTTAAAAAGGTTTCTTGCTTTTTTAAAATTATCAGAACAGTTTTCAACACCCTTTGGTTAGTATAAATAAATTGACAAGAGATAAGGGATAGAAAACTTAGCCAAGGAATTTATCCTGGTTCACTCACTACCACTGTGAGCTACGTCCAATCCCAATGCCAACTAGCACTTGGATTTTCTCTTAATCTTCACAAGATTACAAGTATTCTTTTACAGTCAAGCCTCTTCAGGCTCTACGACCAAGTATTCTTTTACAGACAAGCCTCTCCAGGCTCAAAGACAGTTTTTACAAAGAGATATGTCCAAGCTTTTAAACTACACAAGTTTGAAGCTTAAACAGAGACAATGTACAATGAAAACTGAGGTATACTCAGGCTATATAAATGATGTACAAAGAGTGTGAAATCAAAGTGTTTTTACAGAGAAAAACTTGCAGCGTAATATCTCTTAGACTTTCTTGTATATGTTTCACTCTACTGATGGTCTTCATGAAGGGCTACTTATAACCAATCTTCAATCCGTTGAAATACCACTGTTTAGAGATAGCATTTAATGCTATTTAATCCGTTGTGAGACATGCTTCTGAGAGTTCTGATTTTTCTGGCACAAGTACCAGGTTGCTGCTGCCGTAAAGCTGCCACTGTTGTTGCTGCAAAGGTTGCGTTGTAGGGATTTTCTCAGTGGTGTATGAAATTCAAATATACCAGGAAAGGTCTCTGTGTTCCTTGCCATAAATATGTTTGAAAATGTACGTGCAGCAGAGAACGCTTGACTCAACAGAATTTCAGAGATGTCTTCACATACTTCAGCAAAGAGTGTCACGTCATTAATGAGACTTCAGACAGGTTGAACACTTCATAAGGCTTTTCCACTTTAGACAGGTTGAAAGCACTTTAGATAGTCTTTATAAGTTCAGAGTGGCTTGCTGAAATCATAGATAAGTTATTACACATTTATGTATCTATGACAAATATTTTAACCCAAATTTATTAAACATTAAAACTTGAGAGGTGAGCTATCTAAAAACATCATAATTCCCCTTATGATATTTTTGAGACTCAACAGCACGGGCATTTATCAAAGCAGCAGAATGGAAGAAACCATTTGGTTGAGGAAGAGGAGGACCAAGCTTCTTTGGTGGTAGAAACAACTTGAAGATTTGCAGTTACTGTGGTAAGACTGGACATACAATTGAAGTATGCTACAAGAAGCATGGTTATCCGAATAGTTTAAAAACTAGACCTCCTAGAAGTTTGAAAGTATTGCTGGAGATTCATCAAATTTTGTTGTGAATGTTGAAACAGATTCATCAAATTATTGTTTTTGTAGGTGGAAATGTTGGAGGTTCAATGCTCTTATATTACACACATCAAGTTTATGATCACTACAATATATGTTAAAAAGGATTATTATTATTATTCAATAATAATAGTCATGCTTTAATTATTAATAAAAATGCATCATGAGATGTAAGAATGAATTATCACTACAATTATTTATATATTAAAAAGGACTATTTTAGTAATAGGTAGGTTTTTATTGATAAAAGTATATCATGAGATGCAACTAATTAACATATACAACATAAGGTGAATTTAATGGATTTAAAAAATTAATTACACATAAAATTTATTAGTATAAGTTTTTGTACAATTAATTTAAACTCCCTGATTATAATAGAAATTAATGATTTTTAATATGTTTGGATTAGGATTTACAAATTTTTTTTATTAAATTTACAAATCATGGTTTGGTTTGACTTATTTCTTTTAAATTTTAATTTGGTTCTTGTCCTGAAATTTGAAATAATTATTTAATAGTTATATAATTCTAATATAATCATGTATTTGGTTTTTAAGCATAAATAGAATTGAAATTTAAAGAATAGGTGTGTGAGTGTGGTTTCTAGATTTTTATGAAATAAATATTAATTTTTAAAAAACTTAATGTGTGGTTTCTTAATTCCTTATGAATTTTATTTATTTGTATATATTTTATCGTATAAAGATAATTATCATAATATTATAAATAATAAAAGAGATATAATATATGTAAAAATTTAACAAATGCATGGTTAGGTTTTAAAAATAGAGATATATTATAAATATACATTTTATCCTTTAGGATTTTTTCGAAGTTTTAGTTATATATTGTTATGGTTGAATAGTGTTTAATGTGTTAAATAATAAAATTTACATGACAAATTTGAAAAGTGTATAGTGCTATATAATTAATAGCACATACTAGTAAAGAAATATGAATATACTTTTTTTATAGGATTGGTGTCTTTTGAGTTAACACATGTGGTAACTATTATTTTTAATGATATTTAATTTGGATGAACCATGACTTTAGTGAGGCTGAATTGTAAGAGAAGACATGGGTGATAGATAAATGATAAGAAGAAGGCATGACACGTTAGATTGTGTTTGATGTGGCACAACAACATATTAATCAAAAGAATTCTTCTAAGGAGGATTTCTTAATAGGAAATAGATAGGCACCTTTTAGAATCTCGACTGATCCTTCTGCTACTCCTTTCTCTATTCTCCATAGTATAAATCTCTTCATCGGTCTCTTTGTCAAGCTCCAATAAAGGTGTTGAAACATGTAAAGGTGCAGGGGAATCTTTTATAAAAATATATGGAGATTTGAGACAATAATATAAATATTGCAGCCATAAATATATACAATTCTTATTGGCGGCAGAGGAATAGATACTAACAAATTAGGTAAAGTTTATATTGATGCCAATTTACAGACATATGAAACTTGTTTTAACTTGAACAATTCTCACCTATATTTTAAATTTACCAAACTCCCCAAAAGTTAAAATAGTAAACAGGACAACTAAATAATAATAATAACAATTAGCTCGAACTTCTAAATCTAAGATACTGAGTATGTATGACCTGAACCTTTTTTTTGGTAAATGACCTGAACCTTTTCTTATATCAACTTCAGAACATTTGATCAACTATCCAACTAGGTAGTGACGGGAGAGGGAATGGTTACATGAATAGTTTAAATATAAAAAATTCACAATAAGAATCTCTCCTTGCAAATGAAAAATGATTCCCAGGGAGTAAAATACTTATTAAGTAGTAGATTAGAATTTTTGAAAGCTTTGATTTAGCACTTTTGCTTATGACAAGGCCACAAGTTTTTCGTTTCACACAAATTTTTCAATTATTTAATTAGAAAGCATCTTTGCAGGCTAAAACAAAATTCAATCAATTTTTTGCATATGACTACTAGCTGCAAGTTTTTTGTTTCAAAATGAGGCTTATACCAGGGGATCTAAGGTCCTTTTTGTCACCAGAAGAGCAAGAAAAGTTTCATATTAAAAAAGAAAAAAAGAAAAGGTCACTTGCTGCTAATTCCTATCATTAATAATATACATAATAGTCTATACAGGCATGATGATTTAAGCAAAACTCTTCTCCTTTTTCCTTTGATTTTGTTGCAGGTATTAACGAATAAGAAAAGGAAATGATACTTCTTAACAAAGTTACCAGCCTATGACAAAAGCCAAGGCCCTATTCACAGCTTGTCTATCACATTCTTCATCTCTAAGAGGTTCATACATGAAGGTAAGAGCAACAATGCCAATGGTTCCACCTTGCTTTGCCTGGATTAGCATCAATGCTTACTAATAAAACACGCATATTGGCCTATAATAATCTTTCCCTAACCTAAAATATATGACATCAATTGCCTTCCAAGTTTTTGTTACCTAAAATTGCTTGCGGTATAACTCAACAGCCATGGCATGTGACAACAACATATTGTGCACGACAAAGAGATGAACAATTCATCTATTCATTTGGATTCATTCGTTTAATATTTTTTGAGTCTTTCGATCCTAAATCAAACTAGAAAAGGAACTGCATAAACAAAAATAGAGAAGAATGAAAAACAAAAAGAACAGAGAGAGAGGGCCCTCTGCGTCGCCCACCTCCACCGCTCCTTGCGGCTGCGCAAGTCACGCCACCAGACCATTGTGCTGTTGTCGCGCTCTCCCTCACTCCCCACCGGACAACCATCACCAGTAACCACCACGTCGTATCGCGCATCAACCCAATCAAATGGTCATCGTGACCAAGATTCCCTACTTGCGCCATCTGTGCGCTTTAATCCACCCCCACCTCCGCTCCGCTCCGTCCCCAATCACCATGAACGATAGAAAGGTTGAAGAGAGTGTCATTGAATAAAATGAAGCCATCGAAGAGAAAGAACCCTTACCTCCACAACCAAAAATGCGATGTTGTTGACAACGAAGAGTTGAACAGTGGTGATGGTGATGGAGGAGTTTCTTGCAAATGAGCGATGTGCATTTCTTGTCACCATTGACGGTGGCATGGTGTGCTAGGGTTTTGAACTTTTAGTGTGTTCAAATCCAGAATGGAATCGAGAGGGAAAAATAGAATTGGAAAAAGTAATGGGTCATCAAATGTGCTAAAATGTAATGAATTACCGGCTATTGGGCTATGGCCACTGAATATTAGCCACTAAAACTAATTTTTGCGGTAGTGATGTGACAATAGTAGAGATAGGGTGTCAACTTTAATTTATATAATAAATAATAGATACTCATCATTCTTAACTTTTTTAAATATTAAATTTCAAATCAATTGAAATTAAATAATCATTATATATATCTTCTTTATAACCTTAATTTTTTTAAAAAAATATAATTTATATTTTATTTAAATTATCCATGCATATTTTTGTTTACAATTTCAAATATTTTTTTAATTTAAATTTTTTGAGATTTTATATAAATTTAAAAATATTTACGCAATATATATATATATATATATAGACACAAAGAGAGTAATAAAACTCAAGATAATTTTAATATTAATCTTTATAAAAAGCAAAAACAAAATAAGTTACATTAAAGAACTCTACTTACCCAATACGCGTTAACCCTAGTAAAATCCTAATATGCTTTAATTGTCTTAAGAAATTGGTTAATAGAAAAAATATTCCTAAAACTAAAAACTGGTGGTTTTCCTATTTGTCTCCACATGCATATGCATTTATCCAAAAGTCACATGATGTGACAACCATTTGAGTTTTCTGGATTGAAATAATTTTCGATGTTTTTAAGGGCTTGGTAGGTTTCATCATCATCGTGATGCTTTTCTGAATAATCTCTCCCTGGTGAAGGATAACGTGGTGAAGTGGGAGAAAACCCTTGTTGATATGAAGGAGGAGGAAGCCTTCCTGGACCATACTCTCCTAAAGGAAGATGATATGGATACCCTCCTTGACTGTGATCATCACTTATTGGAAGAGAAGGTGGAGGAAGAGGAAGAGGAAGAGGAAGAGGACCAGATCTGCTTCTTGAAGAAGTTGAAGAACCAGATCTAGACCTTATAGAAGGAGGAGTTGGAGGTTGAGAAATGTCATCAACATTCACATCATGTTCTTCATCTTCTTCAGGTGGTGGAAGAAGAAGAGGGGGGTTTGCCACAGATGTTGATCCCTTTTTTTTCTTTCCACGGGAAAAAATCCTTTTAAATAATGATTTCTTTTTTCCATTGTTGGGATTTGAATTTGAATTCCCTCCTTCCATCCGATTCTACATTCCAAATTCAATTTAACTATTAATATAATAGTTAAGTTTATGTAAATTAAATAAACACATATGAGGGATAAAATTAAGCAAATTAAAGAGAAATGACCGTAAAGAGAAAATTAAATGCATTACTATACAATAGTCCTAAACACTCATTATTAGGACATAATTATAATCTTATCCCTTTTAACCAAATACAACGCATTATTTTGTTTCACTAATATATATGTTCATACATCATGAATCATACGCCTCTGATTCCTATAAGTTAGTGAACTATATGGAAAATATTTACCTATAAAAAAGTAAGCAAGAAATAGCTAGGCTTGTGGTATCTGACGAATGCAAGTATATATGCATGAAGGGGATCATAGTGTAACAATAATAGTACCTTATTAGAAGTGCTAAACCTTTATCCTCCTTATGTTTTCTTTTTCCAATTTCTGCTTTCGCTCTATTTGCATCCTTTGCTCTCTGTCTGGCGCAATTTATAGCACAAGTGAATGAGCATTCTATTAAAGATTTTCCAAACTCATAATCAATTTTAAATGATTTTATATCAAATTACTATAATTAAATTGAAAATCTCTCATTTATTTTTATCCCACCATCACTAGTAAGGCATTAATATGTGTTAATTAATTCATAATATAAATCTGATATATTTTTATGCCAAATCACCATAAATAACATTCTCGCGTCTCTAAAAATAGAGTAAGAAAGCAATAAAGTATAAATTAAGTAATAATAACAACGAATATTTAGTCCACCTAGCCTAACTTATATTTTACTGATTATTAAAGGTGAATAAATAATTTTATTTTTTATTAAAAGATTTTTATATAACTATTTGAGTTTCATTTAATGGAAAATATGGATTTACACTATAAAATCTATGCAGGTTCTGTTAAGGATCTATAAATTAAAAGTTGGGGGAAAAACTTCTACGTTACACGATACTATCAATTTATGTATTTATTATTTTCAACCAATATTTCATAAAAATATATGGAAATCAATTTAATATCACTCATTATTAAAATGAGCGTTGAATTTGACGGTTAAGAATTTAAATTACTATATTCTGCACCATGATTCACCCTAGACAAACCATAAAAATGATGGCAAAAACAATCGAGGATAGATATGCACGTGTGTGTGTGTGTATATATATATATATATATATATAGGGAGTGTATCAAGTAAGAGGGGTTTTTATTGTGAGAGATGAGAGGGTTAAAATATAGCCCTTAGATTAAATTGAATTAAATTAAATGGCTGAGATTAAATTAAGTAATAATGATTTGTTATCTCTGATCCATACAATCCTTTGATCCAGGATCCACTGTTATTGTATCATCCTAAATTTTATTAAGTAAAATATTAATTAAATTAAATAAATAAGTAGAGGAAATAATTAATTAAATAGATGAATAAAAATAGGATTAATATTATTATTAGTTTTATCCATAAAGCTACTTCATTTTAAAAAGAAAATAAGGGGGTTGAGAGTGGGCCCAAGCCTAATTAGGCATTCTAGTAAGGAGTGGTTATCAGTTCACCCTAATCCTTATTCGTATGATCATCATAGAGCGAAACGCTAAGGAGGGGAGAAACCGAGCCTCAAGAGGGGATTGCTGCAGAGTGAGCATCAAGAACCAAGAAAGAGACTTCCTTGCTGTAATCGATCTTCGCTTAAGGTACGGTGGGGGAGAGAGTGCTGCTTGTATATGCATGTAGGGGTGCTTGGGTAGTAATTTAAGACTAGAAATTCGTATTGGTATATGTTATAACTGAGAATGAATGATTAAAACTGTTGATTTATGATTGATTGGATGAATATTGATGATTTATTGGGTGAAATTAAAGAGGATATTGAGAATAATGAAAAAGGGGGAAATTAGGGATTTGAGGATTTGGGATTTTGATGGATTGGTTGTATAATCTGTGAAAAGATTGTTGTTTTACTGAGTTTTGATGTTATAAACGCATAAGAATGATTATTTAACAAATATGATTGATTAGGGATTGAAAAGAGAGGTTTAAAGATGATAAAAATCGTGAGAACTGCGATCTGCGTCGCGGGTAATCGATTACCAGGGTGTGTAATCGATTACCAGTGTGTTCTGGGCAACCCAGAAGTGTTGTTTGTTCGCTGGTAATCGATTACTGGATTGTGGTAATCGATTACCAGAGAGATTGCTTGCAGGTAATTGATTACAGGGATGCTGTAATTGATTACCAGAGTGTTTGGTTGCAGGTAATCGATTACAAGGTGGTTGTAATCGATTACCAGAGACCTTGTTTGCAGGTAATCGATTACTGGAGGTTGGTAATCGATTACCAGAGTGGATTTTTAGATCCGATCCTAAGTGCTTGATGATTATTGATGTTGTTTGATAATGCTTTATTATGATTATGGTGTTGATGATTAATGATGTTGATGATGATTTGGTGTGCATAATGATCGGTGAATATGCCATGTGATTGACGATGTTTTGGTGTGCATAATATGCAATGTGATTAATGATGATGGTGAATGTTATGATGATGTTAATGATGATAGTGTATATCACTTATTGATGATGATGTTAATGATGATAATGTATATCACTTTATGATGATGGTGATTAATGTTGAGCATAATAATGCATGATGATGATGATGATGATGATGATGGTGTATATTACCTTTTGATGATGATGTTACCTAAATTGTGCGGGCCCATAGAGGGGGTACAACTTAGGAGAGATGCCTTGAGCATATGTGATGAGACCTGAATTGTGTGGGCCCATAGAGGGGGTACAATTCGGGAGGTGAACTGAGTTGTGCGGGCCCATAGAGGGGGTACAACTCAAGGGACCATGATGGGGCGTTCGATGCACGGGCCCATAGAGGGGTGCAACCTAGGGATGATTTGTACTAGCCCATAGAGGGGGTGCAACCTAGGGTCAAATGTCGTTGTGCGGGCCCATAGAAGGGGTACAACCCATCGGATGGTGTGTGGTGGAACTGGTAGACTATCTTGGTACTAACTAGAGTGATTGACAAGGTGCACCCATTATGCAGAGTTCCAAGTCATGATCTTTGGGTAGGTGAGGTGATGAGTTTTGGTGCATGTGATGATGAGTTATACTTAACGATGAATTGAGTTATAATATGATGATGATGAGTTTTTGTGCATACATGATGAATGTATATATGAGATATATTTGATGATGAAACTGAGTAAATAATGATGTTGTGAGTATTAATTATGATTGAGCATTATGTGATGATATAAATGAATGGTTATATGCTGATTTATAGATGATTATTATCTGATGAATTATGTGATGTTTGGAGTATGTGGTGTGGTGAAAGATGATGTTATTTATATGTGGGTGAGGATAGGGTAGCCTCCTATGTGTATGTATGAGTGGTATTCTTTTCCTCACCGTTATACTGTGGATATTTTTACAGGTATTGATGATGACACGACTGGTGTCGAGTTTTGATTAAAGGGAGTGTGCTCTATGTGACAACAGGGCATAATTTTGGGGGTTCTTTCTTTATGTTTCTAGTTAGGAAGGTTTTTGTAAACTATTTTGGATGCCTTGCCCAACAAGTAGGATGTTTAGTTACTTTTATTTCTTGGAGATTCCGCTGCATGAGTATTTGAATACATTTGAGTTTTATTTTATTTTAATTAAGTTGTTTTCGAACTAATGAGGTTTTTAATAAGAGAGTTATGTGAACCTTTTACCCATTGTGGGACGTTATCTTTTCTACACTTCAATTTATTAAACATATAAGATTTTTGGGTAGAAGGGTGTCACAGTTATCTCTGATTAATCCTCCAAATCTAGCCAGTCCTTGATTTTCGAAGAAGCTGCCATCAATATTAAATCATTATTATTTAATGTAATACGAAATTTTTAATATGCTAAAGTACTAACTTAACTAAAAAATACTTTATAATTACAGTAATAGTAATTATAGTTATTATATCAATATTAAAGTCTTTTTTACATTTTAAATATTAAATTTATCAAGAAAAAATAGCATATGAGATTTTTGATAAATTATAGTCAAATGACCAAAATTCTTTATTTGATTTGAACTTATCAATTTCCATTTTGAAATATAAAAAAAAAAAGTCCTCTAATTTACCTGAAAAACCTACAACTTTTGCTTGTATTTATCTCATGAAAATTAATAATTTTAGTTTTTAAGAAATTACAAATATTAATACCTGAAATTAAATAAATATTCTATGTTAAAAAATAAATAAGTATTTTAAATTATTTATATTTTATGAAATAAATAAAAAAAAATTAATAATATAATATGAAATTTAAATCATGAAAAACAGTTTGTAACTACGGTAATAAATTAATAGTAATTATATTAATTTAGTTAAAGTTATTATGTCAATATTAGATCATTTTAAAAAAATTTAATATTAAATGTATCCTTAATTAAAAACAGATGCAACGTGTTTAAAAATATAATATGAAATTATAGATATTAATACCAAAAAACAAATAAATATTTTAAAGTGTATATTACAATTTTTTTAACATATTTTTAAAGTGTATAGATATTTTTATTCTTCTTATATATTTCATAAAATATGTTAAAAAATTGTTTAGATTAAATTATATTTGAGATGAAATTAAATAGCTGAGATTAATTAAATAATAATGATTTAATGTTGATGGCAGCTTCTTCGAAAATCAAGGACTGACTAGATTTGGAGGATTAATCAGAGATAACAGTGGATCCTGGATCAAAGGATTCTATGGATTAGAGATAACAAATCATTATTACTTAATTTAATCTCAATAATTTAATTTAATTCAATTTAATCTAAGGGCTATTTTTTAACCCTCTCATCTCTCACAATAAAAACTCCTCTCACTTGATACACCAGTATAAGTTACAGCAAGTCTTACACCGCTAATATCTCTAGATCGAATGTGATTTTTATTAATCCAACCGTTGTATTACATTTATTCATCATCTTGATTATCTGTGTAAAATTTCATAAAATTTGAATACTAATAAACTGATAATCAAATGATCCCTTTTTTCATATATTTCAAATGTATATATGACGTTAATCTTGAGACATTTCAATGACATATCAAATAATTTCGGATTAAAGTAAAGTTTTATATGTATGATCTATATGATAGTAACTTTCAATCCAACGGTAGATTGTTTAATACAATGATTTGATAAAAAGTTATTTACCGGTGTAAGACTTGGTGTAACTTACACTCATGTAAGTTGATCCCTCCTCATATATATATAGGGTGGGGATCAAGTTACTCCACATAATAACTTGTTATGAATGTTGATTTTCATCAATCCAACCGTTGAATTGAAAGTTCTCATTATGTAGATCAAGTGTACAAATTTTCATAAAATTTTAAAACCATTTGATACCTCATCAAATAACTTTAATTTAACGTATAACATACTTTTCAAAATATAAGTAAATACTGATTATAAAATTACACACCTATAAATGTTCAATTTATCTAAAATTTGGTGTGCATGATCATCATGTTAATATCACATTATTCAACGGTTAGATTTGTGAAATTCTGATTCTATAAAACATTATTAAACAGAGTAATTTACCAATAATTACTCATGAAGTAACTTGATCCCTCCTAATATATATATATATGAGGAGGGTTCAAATTACACCAGTGTAAGTTACACCAAGAATTACACCGCAAATAACTACAAATCAAATGTGTTTTTTAGTAATTCAACCGTTGAATTATGTTTGTTCATCATCATGATTATATGTGCCAAATTTCGTGAAATTTTGACACTAATAACTTGATAATCAAATTGTTGGATTTTTCATATATTTCAAATGTATATATAACGTTAATCTTGAGATATCTTAATGACATATCAAATAATTTCGGATTGATGTAAAATTTTATATGTATGATCTATATGATAGTAACTTTCAATCCAATGGTGGATTATTTAATACAATGATCCGTTAAAAAATTATTCAGCAATGTAACACTTGGTGTAACTTACACTGATAGAGGAGGGTCCAAATTACACCGGTGTAAGTTACACCAAGTGTTACACCGCTGAATAATTTTTTAACGGATCATCATATTAAGTAATCCACCTTTGGATTGAAAGTTACTATCATATAGATCATACATATAAAATTTTACATTAATTCGAAATTTTTTGATGTCTTTGAGATATCTCAAAATTAACGTCATATATACATTTGAAATATATGATAAAAAAGGACCATTTGATTATCGATTTATTAGTGTTCAAATTTTATGAAATTTTATACAAATGATCAAGATGATGAATAAACATAATACAACGGTTGGATTAATAAAAATCATATTTGATCTAGAGTTATTAGCGTTGTAAGACTTGGTGTAACTTACACTGGTGTAATTTGAACCCTCCTTATATATGAGGAATGTTCAAATTACACCAGTGTAAGTTACACCAAGTATTACACCGTTGATAACTTTAGATTTAATGTGATTTTTAGTAATCCAACCATTGAATTATATTTATTTATCATCTTGATCATTTGTGCTAAATTTCATAAAATTTGAACATCAATAAATTGATAATCAAATGGTTGCTTTTTTTCATATAATTCAAATGTATATACGACGTTAATTGTAACATTCTAAATTTTATTAGGATAAATATTAATTAAATTAAATAGTTTAATTAAGAAAATAATTAATTAATGGGAAATAAATAATAGGAGTATTGCTATTATTAGTTTTATTTCGTAAAGATAATTTTTATTGAAAATAGAATAATAGGGGGTGAGAGTGGGCCCAAGCCCAATTAGTTATTTCAGTAAGGAGGGGTTAACAGAGCACCCTGATCCTTATTCGTATCATTCTTCATTAAGCAAAACGCTAAGGAGGGGAGAAACGGAGTCTCAAGAGAGAGCTGTTGTGGAGTGAACGCCAAGAATCCAAGAAAGGACTTCCTTGCTGTGATCAAGCATCACTTAAGGTACGGTGGGGGAGAAGATATTGCCTGTATATGCATGTAGAGGATGTTTGGGTAGTAATCTAAGATGTATAATTCGAATTTATGAATAAATGACTGAGAATGATGATATAATCTAGTGATTGATGATTTATTGTATGTGCATTGACGAATTATTGAATGAGAGTAAGGATAATATTGAAGATAATTGAAAAAGGGGTGATTAGGGATTGAGAAATTGGGGTTTTGATGAATTGATGGTATAATCTGTAATAGATTGATGATTTATTGAGTATTTGATGTTATTAATGAGTATGAATGATGTTTAGACGTAAAAGATTGATTAGAGATTGATTGGATGAGTTTAGAGAGGTTTGAAATCGTGAACTCTGCGATCTGCGTCGCGGGGTGTGATAATCGATTACCAGTGTGTTTTGGGCAACCCAAAAGTGTTGTTTGTTCGCTGGTAATCGATTACAGGATTGTGGTAATCGATTACCAGAGAGATTGCTTGCAGGTAATCGATTATAGGGATGCTGTAATCGATTACAAGAGTGTCTGGTTGCAAGTAATCGATTACAAGGTGGTTGTAATCGATTACCAGAGACCTTGTTTGCGGGTAATCGATTACTATAGGTTGGTAATCGATTACCAGAGTGGACTTTGAGATCCTTAGTGATTGGTGTTGTTTGATGGTGCTTTATGACGAGTATAATGATGATGATTGACGATGTTTGATGTTGTTTATGATGATTATGATGATGTAATTGATGATAGGGTGTATCAATTATGATGATGATGTAAATGATAATAGTGTGTACCACTTATGATGATGATGTAAATGATGATAGTGTGTATCACTTATGATGATGATGTTATTGATGATAGTGCATGTCACTTATGATGATGATGTGAATGATGATAAGTGTATATCACTTTATTAACGATGATGTTTGATGATGAGTATGATGATGCATGAAATGATGATTTATTATGATGGTGTATATCACCTTTTGATGATGATGTTATCTAAGTTGTGCGGGCCCATAGAGGGGGTACAACTTAGGAGAGATGCCTTGAGCATATGTGATGAGACCTGAATTGTGCAGACCCATAGAGGGGGTACAATTCGGGAGGTGAACTGAGTTGTGCGGGCCCATAGAGGGGGTACAACTCAGGGGATCAGGATGGGGCGTTCGATGCACGGGCCCATAGAGGGGGTGCAACCTAGGAGTGATTGTACAGGCCCATAGAAGGGGTATAACCTAGGGTCGAATGTCGTTGTGCGGGCCCATAGAGGGGGTACAACCTATCGGATAGTGTGTGGTAACATCCGTAGATCATCTTGGTACTAACTAGAGTGATTGACGAGGTGGACCCATTGTGTGGAGTTCTAAGTCATGATCTTTGGGTAGACGATGAGAGGAGTATTGGTGTGTGATATTTCATGATGAAATTGTGTTATTAAATGATGTTATGAATATTGATGATGATCAGTATTATGTGTGAGAATAGGATATATGATTATTTGGGTGAATGATGGTATGAGAACTATATGATGATATATGAATGAGATTATGATGATGATGAGCTTGATGATTGTATAAAGGATATGTTTATGTGTTGTGAATAGGAATGATGGTATGACATGTATATGTTGATATAGATGATTGAATATATGTTGAGTTTTAGATGAATGTTATTCATTGGTGATTTAATGTATTGATGGCATGATGTAATGATGTTGTGGGTGAGGATGGGTATTCTCTATGTGTATGTATAGGTAGTATTCCTTTTCCTCACCGTATTTTGTGGATATATTTTACAGGTGTTGAGGAGGACACGATCGGTGCCAATTATGAATAAAAGGGTATGCTCTGGTAGATGTGACATCAGGGTGTGCTTGGGGGGTTTTTACCATGCTCCTAGATTAGGAGTATTTTTATGAACTTCTGGATGCCTTGTATGACAGGAGATTATTAATTGTTTTTATTCCTATGGAGATTTCCGCTGCTTTATATTGGAATTATATTTGGAAGTTTAATTTCTTTAATAAAGTCGTTTTCGAACTATGAGTTATTATAAGAGTGATTGTGAACCTTTTTACCTAACGTGAGACTTTACATTTTCTAAACTGCAATTTATTAAATATATAAGAGTATGGGGTAGAAGGGTGTCACATTAATTGGTATCAGAGCAGGTCGGTTCACTGGCCTTGAGTTATGAGTTTACTATGCTTTTGATGTGCTAATCTGATTGATTGGTGGAGTAAATGATTGGTTGCTTGAGTGATTTGATTGCTTGATTGATTGTTGTTTGTTTGATTTCCTTGCTTTTCTGCGTTACTTAGTATGTGTGCTTACCCTTTCTTAAATACAGAAAGAGTAATGGTTGGGGGTAGAAATGATCGAGCAATGGTCGATGCCTTGATGGCCATGACACAGGCTATTGGCAACCTTAACCAACACCACGAGACGGACTGGCTTGCACGTTTCCAGAGGAACCATCCACCTACGTTCCGAAGAGGTTATGACCCGGATGCAGCGGCTGACTGGATTTACGAGATTGAGAAGATCTTCAGAGCAATGGAATGCCCTATGCTTCAGAAGGTGACCTTAGCAGCCTTCATGTTATCTGGAGTTGCTGGTTTCTGGTGGCAGAGCACCTACCAAAGGTTGATTGATGAGGGCACCGCCTTGAGCTGGGACAACTTCAAAAGGTTATTTCTGGAGAAGTACTTTCCACATGACGTGCGCAACAAGAAACAGGTAGAGTTCCTAGATCTAAAGCAAGGGGACGACACCGTGGCAGACTACGCATCAAGGTTCGAAGCTTTAGCACAATTCTGCCCGACATATGAGGGAGCAGCCAATGAAGAAGCCAAGTGCGTCAAGTTTCTCAGCAGTCTTCATCCCGAGATTAAACAAGTGTTCAACTACCAAGGATCACACGCTTTCACGAGCTGGTGAACAAGTGTAGGATCTATGATGAAGACAACCTGGCAAGGACAACACATTATAAGAGTGGAGGGCCTATGAGGAGTTAGAACAAGTTCCAAGCAACTAGTAAGGGCAAGCCATACTCTCGAGCAATCAGAAACCCCAAGATTGGAGGTGGCAGTGAAGGCACAATGCAAAAGAAGAGTTATGCTACAGTAGCTGGTCGAGCGTCAAAGGGTGGGAGTGTTGGTTCTACCACTCCTATTACATGCTTCAAGTGCGGAAAGGAGGGTCACCAAGCAAATCAATGCGGAGACAGAGAGATCACCTACTATACCTGTCAGGAGAAGGGACACATCGCTCGTGATTGTCCTCAAAAGACATAGGGAACGGTAGCGGCAAGCGGGAATGCCAATGGGAGCGCCAGTAAACCTAAGGCTATAGGAAGGGTCTTTGCCTTGAGTGGTACTGAAGCTGCTCAATCCGAGGACTTGATCCAAGGTATGGGTTTCATTGCTGGTAATCCTTTAGTGATTTTATTTGACTCTGGTGCGACTCATTCTTTCATATCACATGCTTGCGTGTCTAAACTTAAATTTCCTGTTTCTTCCTTGCCTTTTGTATTGAGTGTGGAAACGCCAGCTAGTGGGTCAATTTCTACTTCTAATGTTTGCTTAAACTGCTATATATCTGTTAATGATAGAAACTTCCTAGTTGATTTGATTTGTTTGCCTCTAAGTCAACTAGATGTCATTCTTGGTATGGACTGGTTATCGTCCAACCATGTCCTTCTAAACTGTGTTGATAAGTCTGTTGTTTTTGGTCACCCTGTCGAGTGTAAGAGTAAGGATTTTATGACTGCCAATCAGGTAAAGGCGTCTCTAAGGGAAGATGCCCAGGTTTACATGCTTTTAGCTTCTTTGAAATCTGATAGTAGCACTGTGGTGAGTGAAATACCTGTAGTGTGTGAGTGTCCTGAAGTATTTGCTAATAATGTGTCTAGTTTACCACCTGAGAGAGAGAGAGAGAGATAGAGTTTGCTATAGACTTAGTGTCAGGTACAGGACTGATTTCAGCTACACCTTATAGGATGTCACCCAAAGAGCTAGTAGAACTTAAGAAGCAACTAGAAGACCTGTTAGAGAATAAGTTCATTAGGCCTAGTGTGTCACCCTGGGGAGCGCCTGTATTGTTTGTTAAGAAGAAGGATGGTAGCATGAGGTTGTGTACTGATTACCGCCAGTTAAATAAGGTAACCATTAAGAATAGGTATCCTTTGCCTAGGATAGATGACTTGATGGATCAGTTAGTGGGGGCATGTGTGTTTAGTAAGATAGATCTTAGATCAGGCTATCATCAGATTAGAGTTAAGGAGGAGGATATACCTAAGACCGCTTTTAGGACTAGGTATGGACATTATGAGTATCTGGTAATGCCTTTCGGTGTGACGAATGCTCCTGCCATTTTTATGGATTATATGAACAGGATTTTTCACCCTTATTTGGATAAATTCGTAGTTGTCTTTATAGATGATATACTAATTTATTCCAAAACTAAGGAGGAGCATAAGGAACATCTAAAGGTAGTGCTTCAGGTTCTTAAGGATAAATAGTTGTATGCTAAGATGTCCAAGTGTGAGTTCTGGTTAGAGCAAGTGAGTTTCTTGGGTTATGTAATTTCTAAGGGAGGTATAGGTGTAGATCCTTCTAAGGTAGAAGTTGTGCTTAAGTGGGAGTCCCCTAAGTCAGTGAGTGAGATTAGAAGTTTCCTTGGGTTGGCTGGGTACTGTAGGAGGTTCATAGAAGGGTTTTCTAAGTTAGCTTTGCCTTTGACCGAATTGACTAGGAAGGGAGTTGCCTATGTATGGAATAGTAAGTGTGAGACTAGTTTCAAAACCCTTAAGGAGAAGTTGACTAGTGCACCAGTGTTAGTGTTGCCTGACCTTAGTAAATCCTTTGTGGTGTACTGTGATGCTTCTAAGATGGGTTTAGGTGGGGTGTTGATGCAAGAGGGTAAAGTAGTAGCCTATGCTTCTAGGCAATTGAAAATCCATGAGAGAAACTACCCTACCCATGACCTAGAGTTAGCGGCCGTAGTGTTTGTGTTGAAGATTTGGAGACATTACCTGTATGGTTCCCGATTTGAGGTTTTTAGTGACCATAAGAGCCTTAGGTATCTGTTTGACCAGAAAGAGCTGAACATGAGGCAGAGGAGGTGGTTAGAGTTTCTTAAGGATTATGATTTTGAGTTAAGTTACCATCCCGGTAAAGTCAATGTAGTGGCTGATGCCTTGAGTAGGAAGTCTATCCATGTTAGTTCCCTGATGATTAGAGAGATGGATCTTTTAACCCAGTTTAGAGATCTAAGTTTGGCTTGTGAAGTAACATCTTCCAGTGTGAGGTTAGGAATGACTAGAGTAAGTAATGATTTGCTGAAGGATATTAGTAAGGCCTAGTTAGAGGATCCATTTTTGGTTAGTAGGCGAGAGGCTATAGAAAGATGTAGTGGTGGGGAGTTTGTAATTGGTACCGATGGGGGTAGTGAGATTTGGAGATCGAGTGTGTGTGCCTAGTGAACCTAGCATTAAGAGATTAGTACTAGAAGAAGGGCATAGAAGTAAGCTTAGTTTCCACCCTAGATCCACTAAGATGTATCAGGATTTGAAGAAAGTATTTTGGTGGCCTAGGATGAAGAGGGACAGAGAGGAGTTCGTGAGTGCTTGTTTAGTGTGCCAGAAGGCTAAGGTAGAGCATAAAAAACCTTCAGGATTGCTACAACCCTTAAGTATACCTGAGTGGAAGTGGGATGGTATATCCATGGACTTTGTAGTTGCCTTGCCTAAGACTGTGAAGGGACATGACTCAATTTGGGTTATTTTCGATAGGTTAACTAAGAGTGCCCATTTCCTTCCTATCAATGTTAAGTATTCTTTAGAGAAGTTGGCTCAGTTGTACATCAGTGAGATTGTGAGGTTGCATGGCATACCATCTAGTATAGTCTCAGATAGGGATCCCAGGTTTACCTCTAGATTCTGGGAGAGTTTACAGCAGGCCTTGGGGACCCAGCTTAGGCTTAGCTCAGCTTATCACCCTTAGACTGATGGTCAGACCGAGAGAGAACCATCCAATCCTTAGAGGATTTGCTTAGAGCCTGTGTGTTAGACCAAGGGGGGTAGTTGGGATAGCTTTTTACCTTTGATAGAGTTTACCAATAACAATAGCTTTCACTCTAGCATAGGTATGGCGCCTTATGAAGCATTGTATGGTAGGAGGTATAGAACCCCTTTGTGTTGGTGTGAGCCGGGTGAAAGTCTTGCATTAGGACCTGAGATAGTGCAGCAGGCCACTGATAAGGTTAGGATAATCCAGGAGAGGATGAGGACAGCCCAGAGTAGGCAGAAGAGCTATGCGGATAAGAGAAGAAATAAGTTAGAGTTCAAAGAAGGGGACCATGTATTCCTGAAAGTCACTCCGTGGACTGGGGTTGGTAGGGCATTAAAGTCTAGAAAGCTTACACCTCGATTCATTGGTCCTTACCAAATCCTTAAAAGAGTCGGCAATGTTGCCTACCAAATCGCTTTGCCTCCACACTTGTCTAATCTTCATAACGTTTTCCACGTTTCTCAACTCCGAAAATACATTTACGATCCTTCACATGTGATTGAGTCGGATCATCTTGAGGTTAAGGAAAACCTAACAGTGGAAACCATGCCGGTGAGAGTTGAGGATCGGAGAGTGAAACAACTTCGAGGTAAAGAGATTCCTTTAGTTAAGGTGATCTGGGGAGGACCTACACCCGAGAGTGCCACTTGGGAACTCAGAGAGAAGATGAAGGAGTCTTATCCAGAATTGTTCGCTTCAGGTAAAATTCGAGGACGAATTTTCTTTTTAGGAGGGGAAAGTTGTAACATCCTAAATTTTATTAGGATAAATATTAATTAAATTAAATAGATTAATTAAGAAAATAATTAATTAATGGGAAATAAATAATAGGAGTATTGCTATTATTAGTTTTATTTCGTAAAGATAATTTTTATTGAAAATAGAATAATGGGGGGTGAGAGTGGGCCCAAACCCAATTAGTTATTTCAGTAAGGAGGGGTTAACAGAGCACCCTAATCCTTATTCGTATCATTCTTCAGTAAGCAAAACGCTAAGGAGGGGAGAAACGGAGTCTCAAGAGAGAGCTGCTGTGGAGTGAACGCCAAGAATCCAAGAAAGGACTTCCTTGCTGTGATCAAGCATCGCTTAAGGTACGGTGGGGGAGAGGGTATTGCCTGTATATGCATGTAGGGGATGTTTGGGTAGTAATCTAAGATGTATAATTCAAATTTATGAATGAATAACTGAGAATGATGATATAATCTGGTGATTGATGATTTATTGTATGTGTATTGACGAATTATTGAATGAGAGTAAAGATGATATTGAAGATAATTGAAAAAGGGGGTGATTAGGGATTGAGAAATTGGGGTTTTGATGAATTGATGGTATAATCTGTAATAGATTGATGATTTATTGAGTATTTGATGTTATTAATGAGTATGAATGATGTTTAGACGTAAAAGATTGATTAGGGATTGATTGGATGAGTTTAGAGAGGTTTGAAATCGTGAACTCTACGATCTGCGTCGCGGGTAATCGATTATCAGGAGTGGTAATCGATTACCAGTGTGTTTTGGGCAACCCAGAAGTGTTGTTTGTTCGCTGGTAATCGATTACAGGATTGTGGTAATCGATTACCAGAGAGATTGCTTGCAGGTAATCGATTACAGGGATCCTGTAATCGATTACCAGAGTGTTTGGTTGCAGGTAATTGATTACAAGGTGGTTGTAATCGATTACCAGAGACCTTGTTTGCAGGTAATCGATTACTAGAGGTTGGTAATCGATTACTAGAGTGGACTTTGAGATCCTTAGTGATTGATGTTGTTTGATGGTGCTTTATGACGAGTATAATGATGATGATTGACGATGTTTGATGTTGTTTATGATGATTATGATGATGTAATTGATGATAGGGTGTATCACTTATGATGATGATGATGTAAATGATGATAGTGTGTATCACTTATGATGATGATATAAATGATGATAGTGTGTATCACTTATGATGATGATGTTATTGATGATAGTGCATGTCACTTATGATGATGATGTGAATGATGATAAGTGTATATCACTTTATTAATGATGATGTTTGATGATGAGTATGATGATGCATGAAATGATGATTTATGATGATGGTGTATATCACCTTTTGATGATGATGTTATCTAAGTTGTGCGGGCCCATAGAGGGGGTACAACTTAGGAGAGATGCCTTGAGCATATGTGATGAGACCTGAATTGTGCGGGCCCATAGAGGGGGTACAACTCAGGGGATCAAGATGGGGCATTCGATGCACGGGCCCATAGAGGGGTGCAACCTAGGAGTGATTGTACAACCTAGGGTCGAATGTCGTTGTGCAGGCCTATAGAGGGGGGTACAACCTATCGGATAGTGTGTGGTAACACCGGTAGACCATCTTGGTACTAACTAGAGTGATTGACGAGGTGCACCCATTGTGTGGAGTTCTAAGTCATGATCTTTGGGTAGACGATGAGAGGAGTATGGATGTGTGATATTTCATGATGAAATGGTGTTATTAAATGATGTTATGAATATTGATGATGATGAGTATTATGTGTGAGAATAGGATATATGATTATTTGGGTGAATGATGGTATGAGAACTATATGATGATATATGAATAAGATTATGATGATGATGAGCTTGATGATTGTATAAAGGATATGTTTATGTGTTGTGAATAGGAATGATGGTATGACATGTATATGTTGATATAGATGATTGAATATATGTTGAGTTTTAGATGAATGTTATTCATTTGTGATTTAATGTATTGATGGCATGATGTAATGATGTTGTGGGTGAGGATGGGTATTCTCTATGTGTATGTATAGGTAGTATTCCTTTTCCTCACCGTATTTTGTGGATATATTTTACAGGTGTTGAGGAGGACACGACCGGTGCCAATTATGAATAAAAGGGTATGCTCTGGTAGATGTGACATCAGGGTGTGCTTGGGGGGTTTTTACCATGTTCCTAGATTAAGAGTATTTTTATGAACTTCTGGATGTCTTGTATGACAGGAGATTATTAATTGTTTTTATTCCTATGGAGATTTCCGCTGCTTTATATTGGAATTATATTTGGAAGTTTAATTTCTTTAATAAAGTCATTTTCGAACTATGAGTTATTATAAGAGTGATTGTGAACCTTTTTACCTAACGTGGGACTTTACATTTTCTAAACTACAATTTCTTAAATATATAAGAGTATGGGGTAGAAGGGTGTCACATTAATCTTGAGACATTTCAATGACATATCAAATAATTTCAGATTGATGTAAAATTATATATATATGATCTATATGATAGTAACTTTTAATCCAACGGTGAATTATTTAATACAATGATTTATTTTAAAGTTATTCAATAGTGTAAGACTCGGTGTAACTTACACTGGTGTAATTTGAACCCTCCTTATATATATATATAATATAAAATATCATGTTATTACATCTTTAATATTTTCTTTAAAAAAATTACAATTTTTTACAAATTAATTCATTTTTGTAATTATTTTTCACTGAAAATAAGGATATATATTTTAGTAGAGTGTCTTATTAAGAAGAGGAAAGTTTTCAATTATTTCTCATAATAATGAAGAACATTTTTTTAGTAAGAAAGTAGCAAGGTTTCGGAGTTTTGTAAATTGAACTAAAAAGTTTTTAAGTTACCTTGTTGCCGGCTGCCGCTCTATTTCCGATTTTTGTTCCACGTAAATTCCTTCTCCTAATCAATTAATATCCCTGAACATCAATTCAATCCCTTATTATTCCATCTTTCTTAGTTTCCACCAATATAATTGTTTCTATATTTCCTATATCCATAATAATTAAATAGTATTGCTTTCAATCTTTCCTTATTAACCAACCTAATTTCAAATAATTTCAACTCAAAAATATGTTTGGATTATTTATAAATTTTCTCAACAGGTTAATATTGTTTCTTTTCTTTATTTTGAGATTCTCTTGCCTTTGGTTGATTAAATTTAAAGATATATGTTTGACAAAAAAATTAGCTAATAAGCTACCTGTAAAAGCTAACTTCTAGTTGATAAGATAGATGTTAGTTAATAAGGTTGTAGCTTATAAGTTCCGAGCTGATAAACTAGCTTATTGAATTAGAAATGTTAGGAAGAATTAGCTGATAAACTAGTTGATAAATGTAAAATGACATAAAATGACACAACTACATAAGTTTTATTATATAAATTTTATTTGTGTTTTCTAGACAAAAATATATTATAATATTAGTTTTTTAAAAAAATATTTAAATTCTTATTAAATTTTTAGTAATAAAATACTTAATTAAAAAGTAAAATAAATAGTGAAATTGATAAAATAAATAGGTTAAAATATTTTTGTAAAAAAATTATTTTATAGGTAATAATAGGTAAAAAGAAATTGAAATGTTTTTGTCACTAAAATTTAAAATAGGTAATAATATAGGTAAAAACAAATTAAGAATAATAAGGGAAAATGTATTAAAATATAAGAAATAATAATGGAAGAAAATTAAATAAATTACAAGCTAGAAGCTAAATGTATAATTAGCTAGAAGCTCATAAAATAAACTGAACTATTTTGAAGTATCTTATCAAACACCTTATGTTATGGTGAAACTAAGTTGGGAGGAATTTTAGGATGGACCCTTATATTTTGGGTCTACGATAGACCTTTACTATAAATAATTAAATTTAATATTAAAAAATCTAATAATATATTTTATTAATTTAAATTTACTTTTTATAGTAATAAAGTGTATGGATCTACTGTAGACCCAAACTTAGTGTACGCCTTGACAGAGGGTGTGTTTGGAAAAACTAGCTGATAAGCTAACTGGTAGCTGATAAGCTAACTAGTAGCTGATAAGCTCCTAGCTTATAAATTCCGAACTGATAAGCTAGCTTATTGAATTAGAAGTGTTTGGTAAAACTAGCTGATAAGTTAGTTGGTAAATGTAAAATGACATAAAAGGATATAACTACCTAAGTTTTAATTTATTATATATTTTATTTGTGTTTTCTAGTAAAAAATATATTATTATGTAATTATAATTTTAGATTTTTTTTAAGAAAATAAATTCTTATTAAATCATTTAGTGATAAAATATTTAATTTAAAATTAAAATAAATAGCGAAATTGATAAATAAATAAATAGTATAATGTAAAAAAATATAAAATATACAGTGAAAAGAAAATAACAATTTAATTATTTTATAATTTTTTAAATTACTTATTATATAGGTGATAATAGGTAAAAAAATTGAAAAGTTTTTATCATTAAAATTGAAAATAGGTAATAATAGGTAAAAGGAAATTAAGGATAATAAAAAAAATTATTAAAATATAAGGGATAGTGATGGAAGAAAATTAAAAAGGCTAAAAGCTATAGTTAGAAGTTAGGTAAAGTAGATTGTAACTTAGAAGCTAAAAATTCCTAAATTAAGCTACTTTGAAATACTTTATCAAATAATTTTATGTTAGTCAAACTAACTTATAAACTAATTAAATAAGCTACTAGCTTATTGGGTTTACCTTGACCGTGCCGATTCCATCAAAATCACTCCCGGTCAGCACCACCGCTTATCTCGCCAACCGAGATGAAAACGAGGATCTCAAAGTTGTGAAACACATCATACCTATTAACAGGCCTGGCCAATTTTGGGTAATGCTTTTTCTTACACCAACGCTCTGTTTTTTTTTCCAACTTGTTAATTTCCAGTTATTTCCCTACAGCATTTCTTCCGCACTACCAGTCAAAACCAACAATCCTATCTATTCGGTTTCAGCAAGAATACTCTTGAGGCCGCCCTCAGGGTCCTGTTTGGAGAGCACGAGCAGCAGGAGACCCCGGAAGAGGGGTTGATAGTGAAATTGTCAAGGGAAGATATTCAGGAATTGAGCAAACACACCAAATCAACGCGATCCTATATATTCCAACCAGTTTGGCAAGTTCGATCTATGAAATCACCCCAAAAGAGAAGCCCAGCTCGATGAGTTGGGTCGAGATTAAGGAGGTAAGGAAATTAACAACCATGTGTTGGAAACAAGGACGTGAAGCGTAGAACAATATTAATGGAAGAGTTGTTTACAGAAGATTTTCTTCTCCTATATATGGGATGGTCTAATGGAGGGGATTGAGATGGAGAAAGGGTATCATAAATCTTGTTTGAATTTTTGTCAATATAGATTAATTTTGAATAAATATAAAATTAAATTCATACTAATAAATACTTATTTATTAATTCATTGAATATTAATTATATCTTCATTTAAATTAATTCCATGTATAGAACTCTGCTATTGATCAAAATATTCATTCATTACTAGTGAGTGAAACACATGGCATGAATATGAGAGAAATAATAGAGTTGAGTATTGCATTTAGTTAAGAATATATGTAAAAGTAATTATAACAATGGTTATTAAATCAAAATAAAAAATATTTAAACAATAATGATTATAATAAAGTTCATTTTAAGAAAGACTTAATTGAAAATGTACATGAATAGTTTAGGATTCGGTAAATACTTTTTGTAAAATTTGTTCATACAGAAAAGTATTGGTCTGCAAATAGGAAAAGAAATCACTATGTAAAAATTATAAGCAGCAACTCAAAGAAGTTTCTTGAAAAATCTGTAAAAAATGTGAAAATGTCATAAAGAAAATTAGTACATGATATTTGTTGATTGAACACAAATGTATAGAAAATAATTTGAATAATAGAAAATAGAAAATAATATTAATAATAATTTTAAATTAAAAAATTGAGAACCAACCTAATTTAAATAGAATAAATTCATGTAATAGAAAAAAATAATTAAATCAAGCTCCTAATAAATTTCTCTTCAGAACTTTAAGATCACAATAAAAAAGGAAATAAATATATCAAATCATATAAAAGACATTTGTAGAAATTGTAAAATACTTCTACAAATACGGGAAATTAATCCACTTATATTAATCAATAATCAATAATAAACATTGTTTTGACCTTTCTTTTAAAATTGTACTAAACTATACTTATAATTGAAGTACAATAAATAATAGACACTCACGTACATTTTCTCTCTATTTATATAATAATATTAATAATTTTTTATATAAATATCAACTTACTTTATTTAAAATGTTCTTTTACCTGTATGATATACTTTTATATTTTGGATATTATGTTTTCACGCATATTACTTTCTATACATAATTACTTTCTTGAAATTGACATCATATGGTTTTGTATCAAACATATCAAAATCAATCCATCTAAATTTTGGTATGAAATACAACACATCTAGCAATAAAAAGTTCAATAAAGTTCAATCAAACAATATATACATCCATTCAAAGAATAAAATTATAAAACACTAAAATAACTCTCAATAGGCAGTATTACTATCTTAAAAAAATTTTAAAAAGGAATTAAGAAAACCGATTTTAGACTATAACTAAGTAAATTTTCAATCAAATATTATAGCAATTTAAAAAGAAAAATAAAAAAGAATTAATCTAATATTGAGGTAAGAAATTTTTTATTTTGCCAAACGACACTTCGATTGAATTCTAAAACCTTAATCAAATTATGTCGCTTTTAATGTACAACTTTATGTTGTTTTAAATAATTTTGACTAAGGACATTTTGCTCAGTTTATTGGAATCCCAAATTGTTCTCCTATTAATCGATAAAGGTGGTCAACTCTTTGGATGGCTATTATTTGGTCATCGTGGCTCGCCGGAAATGACAGCGTTTTCTCTGAAAAATCTGTAGAGGTTGGTGATTTGCTGAATTTAATTAAAATAAGGTCATGGAATTGGATAAGGGCTAAAGATTCATAATTTAAATATCCTTTTTCAGTTTGGTTCTCTTCTCCGAATGTTTGTTTGAATTTCTTTTGAAGCATGTTTGCCGGTGCTGCTTTGGTGCTCTGTTTTGGTTATTAGACTTAATTTCCTGGTGTTCTTGGTTGTTGTCTCCTATTTCCTATTTGTATTCTTGGTTATCCGGACTTAGTCTTCTGGTGCCCTTGTTGACCTCAGAATTTTTCATTGATCTTTGGCTAATTATATGAGGTGCAGGGGATTCGCACAACGTGGTTGATACGGTGGCACTCTCCCTTCATATCATTTCTCCTTTCTAGAATTTGATTGTTATATTGCTGGCTCTGGAATTCAGATTAGCATACCTTATCTTTAGGTGGTTTGTAGTTGGTTTTCCATCATTAGAAAGGTACAGTAATGAAGGCAGAATCTTTAGTTTTAGTTGTTGGTTGGAGATATTTTTTTGTTGTTTTCTTAGGAGGTTGTGTCATTAACTCTCTTTTTCTTGTATTTTATTTTTGTATATGGGTTAGAGTACCGCTTGTACTCTATATTAATCAATCTCTTTGCTTGGAGAAAAAAAATTCTATGATGTACCTTAACCTATTAACCACTCAAAATTTAAAAAAAAAATGTTTTAGGCAAACACTTGTGCAGATTTCAACGGTCCAATGAGAGCAAATCAACACACAATGTTAAAGAGTTATCCAACCATATGTTCAAGCTTTTGAATATGTTTAAAAGTACATGTTTCAAATCCCATATATAAGATAACCCAATTTTCTTGGTAAAAGAAACCAAAGAACTAAATTTGAAGTTGTATTTTGTCAAAGTCATGGCATGCAATATCATCATCAAATACAGTGCTTTAGCAAGACCAATAACTCATAATGTTGTCCAAATTTATCTGTTCTTTACTCTTTTTTTCCAGGTTCTTTCGGATGTTCACTCCTTGAACACATTTATTCTTTCTTTCTAGATAAACCCTAAGCATTTATTCCTTCATGGGTTCTTTTTATTTGACCTGCAAATCTCATAGAATTATTTATCTAGAAGCATGCTTATCATATCTTGTGGTTTATGAGCTTATAATATACTAATATCACCGGTTGTAACCCCATGATTTTTTGTCGGCTAACAAACTCTTTTGGATAATGTAAGATCATGATATCTGATAATCTCACATAAGCTCTTTTATTTCTCTCATTTCATAGAAGACATCCATCGGGTATGCACATGATTCAACCACCATACATATACCATGCTGATATTCAAATTAGCATTGTTGTTATCAAAATGGTTTTCTTTTACTTGTTAACTTTATAATCCCTACATTATGGCTTTGTCTCTCACCTTGAAGGTAGCAAAATTCAAGTTAATTGGTACAAAATCTTCATCGTGTGAGTCTTAATTTAGTTACACCAACTGTATTTACAACAGTTTGATGTGGCACAACAACATATATGTGACAATAGTAGAGATGGGGTGTCAACACATAGACATGAGAGTCAACTTTAATTTATATAATAAATAATAGATATGGTCATTCTTAACATTTTTAAATATTAAATTTCAAATCATTATATATATCTTCTTTAAAATCTTATTTTTTAAAAGAATTATAATTTATATTTTATTTGAATTACCCATGCATATTTTTCTTTACAAATTCAAATATTATTTTTAATTATATTTTTTGAGATTTTATATAAATTTAAAAATATTCACGCAATATATATAGAGAGTAATAAACCTCTAAATAATCTTTAATATTAATCTTTATAAAAAGCAAAAACAAAATAAGTTACATGAAAGGACTCTAATTGTCTAAATAAATTGCTTAATAGTAAAAAAGTATTCCTAAAACTAAAACTGGTGGTTTTCCTATTTGTCTCCACATGCAAATGCATTATTTATCCAAAAGTCACAATATGTGACAACCATTCGGGTTGTCTGAAGAGACATAATGTCGGAAGTTTTCAAACTCTTGGTAGACTTCATCATCATCATCATCGTGATAGTGTGTAGGAGTAGGAGGATAATATCTCCCTCCTTGATTGTGATCACTTCTTGGAGGAGAAGGAGGACCAGACCTGCTTCTTGAAGAAGTTGAAGAACGAGACCTTCTAGAAGGAGGAGTTGGAGAGTGAGAATAATAGCCTGGAGGAGGAGGAGGAGGCGTCTTTGGTGTTGAAATATTTGAAGAGAAAGAGCTCCTTCTAGAAGGAAGAGTTGGAGAGTGAGAATAATAGCCTGGAGGAGGAGGAGGAGGCGCCTTTGGTGTTGAAATATTTGAAGAGAAAGAGCTCCTTCTAGAAGGAGGAGGAGTTGGAGAGTGAGAATAATAGCCTGGAGGAGGAGGAGGCGCCTTTGGTGTTGAAATATCTGAAGAGAAAGAGCTCCTTACTTCTGCTACTTGCGAAGTGTCATCAACATCCACATTATGTCCTTCATGTTCTCTAGGTGGTGGAAGAACAATAGGGGTTGCCACAGATGTCGATCCCTTGTTTTTCTTTCCACGGGAGAAAATCCTTTTAAGTAATGATTTCTTTTTCCCATTATTGGCATTTGAATTTGAATTCCCTCTTTCCATCCAATTCTACATTCCAAATTCAATTTAACTATTAATTAATATAATAATTAAGTTTATGTAAATAAACACATATAAGGGATAAAAATGCAAAAATTAAAGAGAAATCACCGCATACAATAGTCCAAATTAAACACCCATTATGACATAATTATAATCTCATCCCCTTTTAGCCAAATACAACACATTATTTTCTTTCACTAATATATATGCTCATACATCATGACTCATACTCCTCTTATTCCTATAAGATAGTTAATTGTATGGAAAATATTTACCTATCTAAAAATAAGCAAGAAATAGCTAGACTTGTGGTATCTGCCAAATGCAAGTATATATGCACGAAGGGGATCATAGTGTAACAATAACATTACCTTATTAGAAGCGCTAAACCTTTATCCTCCTTATGTTTTCTTTTTCCAATTTCTGCTTTCGCTCTATTTGCTTCTTTTGCTCTCAGTTTTGCGCAATTTATAGCACAACTAAATGAACATTCTATTAATGGTTTTCCAAAGTCATCATCAATTTTAAATTATTTTATATCAAATTACTATAATTAAATTTCAAATCTCTCATTTATTTTTATCCCACCATATCACTAATAAGGCATCAATATGTGATAATTAATTAATTCATAATATAAATCCGATATATTTTTATGTTATATCACCATAAATAACATTCTTGCATCTCTAAAAATAGAGTAATAAAGCAATAAAGTATAAATTAAGTAATAAGAAATGAATATTTGGTCCACCTAGCCTAACCTATATTTTACCGGTTATTAAAGTTGAATAAATAATTTTATTTTTTTACTAAATGATTTTTATATTACTATTTGAGTTTCATTTAAAGGAAAATATGGATTTACAATATAAAACCTACGCATGTTTTGTTAAGGATCTATAAATTAAAAGTTGAGGGAAAACTTCTACGTTATATATACGATACTATTGATTTAGGTTTTTATTATTTTAAACCAATATTTCATAAAAATATCTGAAAATCAGTTTAATATATTTTTACATTCTGAACCATGATTCACCCTAGACAAACCCTAAAAATTCATGGCAAAAACAATCGAGGACAGATACGCACGCGCGATATATATATAGGGTGGGGATCAAGTTATTCCACATAATAACTTGTTATGAATGTTGATTTTTCATCAATCTAACCGTTGAATTGAAAGTTCTCATTATGTAAATTAAGTATACAAATTTTAATAAAATTTTAAAACCATTTGATATTTCATCAAACAACTTTAATTTAACGTATAATATACTTTTCAAAATATAAGTAAATATTGGTTATAAAATTACACACTCATAAATGTCCAATTTATCTAAAATATGGTATGCATGATCATGTTAATATCACATTATCAAACGATTATATTTGTGAAATTATCATTCTATAAAACGTTATTAAACAGAGTGACTTGATCCCACCTATACATATATATATATATAATATAAATAATCATGTTATTACATCTTTAATATTTTCTTTAAAAAAATTACAATTTGTTACAAATTAATATTCATTTTTGTAATTATTTTCACTGAAAACAAGGATATATATTTTAGTAGAGTGTCTTATTAAGAAAAGGAAAGTTTTCAATTATTTCTCATAATAATGAAGAACATTTTTTTTAAGTAAGAAATTAGCAGGGTTTCTTAGTTTTGTAAATTGAACTAAAAAAGTTTTTAAGGGTTATCCCTTCATTACCTTGTTGCCGCTCTATTTCAGATTTTTGTTCCACCTAAATTCCCTCTCCTAATCAATCAATATTCCTAAACATCAATTCAATCCCTTATTATTCCATCTTTCTTAGTTTCCACCAATAAAATTGTTTATATATTCCTAGCTATTTCCATAATAATTAAATAGTCTTGCTTTCAATCTTTCCTTACTAACCAACCTAATTTCCAATTCAACTTAAATATGTCTGGATTATTTATAAATTTTCTCGACAGGTTAATATTGTTTCTTTTTTTTATTTTATTTTGAGAATCTCTTGCCTTTGGTTGATTAAATTTACAGATATATGTTTGACAAATTTTATAAATTTTCTCGACAGGTTAATATTGTTTCTTTTGAGAATCTCTTGCCTTTGGTTGATTAAATTTATATATATATATATATATATGTTTGACAAAATTAGCTGATAAGCTACTTGATAGTTGACAAACTAACTTCTTGTTGATAAGGTAGCTGTTAGCTGATTTGGTAGAACTAGCTAATAAGCTAGTTGGTAAATGTAAAATGACATATAAGGACCAACTACATAAGTTTTATTATATAAATTTTATTTGTGTTTTCTAGAAAAAAAATATTATTATATAATTTTAATTTTTTAAAAATATTTAAATTCTTATTAATTTTTTAGTAATAAAATATTTAATTAAAAATAAAATAAATAATATAATATAAAAAAAAATTTATAAAATAATAAAAAAATAAAAATTTAATTAATTAGTAATTTTTAAATTACTTATTTTATAGGTAATAATAGGTAAAAAGAAATTAAAATGATTTTGTCACTAAAATTGAAAATAAATAATAATATAGGTAAAAAAGAAATTAAAAATAATTAGAAAAATGTATTAAAATATGAATTTAATTAATATACACTGTTAGTGTAAAAAAAATTATACAGACATCCAATTGTGCGTCACCACATAATTTAATAAATGTGACACTTATGTGTTATTAAATTCAATAAATTATGTGGTAGCACATTGTTAGATGTCTATTAGAAGCTAGATATATAATTAACTAGGAACTCTAAAATAAGCTAAGTTATTTTGAGTTACCATATCAAACACAACTTAGGGAAATTTTTAAGGTACACAAACAAAAAAGTTGTACCGGTACATGGTATTATAAAAAATGGACGGTGCAGGCAGTATTAATGTTTACATATTTTAAAAGTAGTCCTGTTAACGAAGTTATAGATTTACAAATAAAACTAAGTTATTCAAATTTTGAAGTATGGTAGATTGTTGCACCTTGTTGGAACAGCAAGTCGTATGAGCATCAGAGCACTTCAACGTCAGTAGGCCACATGCTCTGCTGCTTGCAGGTCATAGTGAGCACCTCAAAGCACCACTGCTCCAGCCCTGTCGCTTGTTACTACAAGCCAACTAGATCGCAATCTGCAGCCACCGCACGAAGTTGCGCGATTTTCAGTTCGTCTTCTCTGCAGTAGGATATGCGTCTATGCCACTATGTCTGTAATTGCGTCGGTCGCCGTTGAGCATCCACTGTCAGGCCGCCGGAGTTGCACCATCAGGCCATCTGCTCGTGATTCACTGATGTCCAGTCGTTGGAGTCGCGACATCACTCTCTCTTCACTGTTCTTTGATGAAGGCGATACGCTCCTGTGGCTTGGACGATGGCTTGAGTTGATGGTGACCAGCAGTCGGTGGCCTAGTCACGTTGAAGTGCTCTGATGTTCTTATGACTTGCTGTTCCAACAAGGTGAAACCAACTCACTCACCCTCAGAGTTTCAAACTCTGAAAATCTTAGTTAAAGTGACAGGGACTTCCTTAAAATAAATGTGGCCAAGGGACTATAGTACAGTGTTAAACCTCAGCAACCAGTTTACTTACCTCCATTTGTCAGTAAAAAAATTAATGTATCGGTACAATAATTTCATTTTTGTGTACCATAGAAAGCCCATTTATGCTTGTCTTTATATAGTTAGATACAAAATTATCCATTTTTAATTAAGCATGAATTAAAGTAGTAGATCCTTTAGCTCCTTATTGCCACAGAGGAAAAATAGGACTTTCGGTGGAGATGTGGCGTGTACTACATATGAAGTTTACTTATCGTTATATATTACTTACAAAGTGTACGTACAAGTTTATGTGTTGTTATATACTACCTATGAAGCTTACGTGTCGTTATATACTAGTACGAAGTTTATGTGTCGTTATGTATATGAAATTTACGTGTGGTTATATATTACTCTGAACTTGAATATAAGCAAAAAAAAATTAACTCATGCTAACTAAGAATATTAGTTAACCTCATTTAATTTACTTAATGTCTTCTAAAAAAGGATTGTATTCTCTAAATCGCCCCTCATGGAAGACTTTAATTTTATTGAAACTTGTTCCAAGTGAAAATACTCTCTCTACAAGGTTTATTAAATAGGTCATTGGAAAAAAATCTGAATTTAAATAAAGGGTATTTTCGTATGAGGTCATTACACTACAAGAATTTTGTTTTTAGCGATGACTTTTTGTGCGAAGGCCCTGTGTCGTCGCTAAGCCGTCGCGAATTGATTTTTTTCTTTTGCAATTTTTTTTACGAAAAATTACACATTAGCGACGGCCAACCGTCGCTGTCTACAAAAAATTAGCGACGGTGACACGATCCCATCCGACCTCAACCAGGATGCCTCAGATGCATTGCAAGGGATTGGAGATCCAATGACCGGGGCCAGATCTGAGCGGTTAAAGAGAGCTTTGCAACTCTTGATCACTGAAGTCCAAAGGAAAGTAGACCACCGAGCAAAAGAAGAACCAAAGAAGTGGTTTAACTTAACTCGGGTTGAAGTACAAGAGTGTTATCCGATCTGACAATCGGTTATGTCTGTTATCCGAATCTTAGGAGAGCCTATTTCGGGAAAGTGTATCTAATCATATCATAACTGATTTATTTAGGATGAGATCTGCTAGGAATCAATATCATGATCCCTTAGGATTACATTTATATCTTTTAGGATTATATTTTATCTTATTTATGACTAAATCTTTTAGGATTATATTTTATTTTATCTAGAATTAAATCTATTTAATTTAGGAATGCATCTTTTAGATAGTTTATTTTAGGAAATTTCTTTGCTATATATTAGCATTGAGAATCAGTTTGTAGACAGTTATTTTTATCAATAAAATTTGAGTTTTCTCAATGTGAGAGCTTATCCTTTGTTCTTGGATTAAAGAACTACCTGATAACTTAGGTTCTACCAGCAGGTCTTGGTTAGGGTCTAGTTGCTTATATCTTGATAAATTTGGTGCTTCCGGCAGGTCACGGATTGTGTCAAGTTCCTATATTTGATAACTTTGGTGCTTCCGGCAGGTCACGGATTGTGTCAAGTTCCTATCTTTGATAGCTTTGGTGCTTCCAGCAGGTCTTGGATTGTGTCAAGCTCCTTACAGTTATTTACCGTTAATTGATCTTCAAGACGTTTCTATCTATACGCTTCCGGTTCGTATCAGACGGTGTAGCAACGGTGAGGCTGTCGCTAACTGAAAATTGTCGTTAGCGACGACTGAGTTTCAGATTAGCGACGGAGAAAACGTCGCTAATTGAAAATACATAGTAGTGACGGGTGGGTCGTCGCTAATGTCCGTCGTAATTGTGAAAAAATTTCGCAAGCGAAGTTTTAAAATTAATGTGGAGCGACAATTTTTATATTGACTTAGCGACGACAGATTGTCGCTACGTCAATTAAATATAGCGACAGTCAGGTCATCGCTAAAAGTCGTCGCAAAATTCGAGAATTATGCGAGACCGTCTCTTCTTTCTTCTTTCTCTTTTTTACTTCCCTTATTCTCTTCTCCTTCGATCCTCTGTCGCGGCCATACTGGAAAACTTCCGTCCACTCCTCCATTACTGTCCTTAAAGCTCTCTTTCTCCTTCAACCTCTCCCTCTCACTTAACCCTTCAATCTTACCGATTATTTTTGTGAAACTACCACTGTTTTTGGTAAAGAGACGGTGGAGGGCGGCCAACCACCGTGGGTAGACATTGCCGGCAGTGAAACTCCATTGTGGGCATCAAACGAGTATTGTGCTCTCTCCTATGTGTGATGTAACTGTTGTAATTTGTCTCTGTATTGTATGATTTGTTTGTTAGTGGAGAGTTGAGCTCAATAGGTGAGACCCTATGATGGGTGTTGGTTGTGTGTTGGTAATTATATATTTATGCATGTGTTTGTATTGTATGAACTATTTGCTAGTGCAGAGCTGAGCTCAATAAGTGAGACCCTATTAAGGGTGCTGGTTGTGTGCTGGCAATATATATTTGTGCATGTGATTGTATTGTATGAATTGTTTGTTAGTGGAGAGCTGAGCTCAATAATGTTTGTGTTGTGATATATGAAACTTTTATGCTGAAATTATATAATTTTTAAATTGTAGAGAAATGGAGCGTAGATGGATGTATGATAGGTTTGATTCTTCTAGGAGATTGACTAATGAATTTATTGAAGGGGTTTCGATATTTGTTAACAAGGCTATAAAACAACCTTCATTTGTTTCTAATGAGGGGATTAGGTGTCCATGTGTGAAATGTAATTGTGAGAGTATTCTGAAACCTTCTTTAGTTAGACTTCATTTGTTGAAGTCTGGATTTGAACCAAACTACAGGGTATGGATCATGATTGTCAGAACCGGACCGGACCGACCGGTCGGACCGGTAACCGGTGGTAGGAGCAGTCCGGGAGACCCTGAAAACCGAAAGGGCAGAAAACCGGTGAAGAACCGGTAAAATCGGTCACGAACCAGTGAATCGGTCCAAAACCGGTGGTTCAACGGTTTTTATCGGTTCTGATGGAAAGAGCCAAAATGACGTCGTTTTAATTTAAAAAAAATTGCCAAAAAAAAACCTGTTGTCGATCTACTGCCGTTTTAATTTCACATAACCCTAATTAGTAATTGCCTAATTGGAAACGAAGAAACCGTTTCTTCTCCCTTTATCTATTGTCGATCTGCTTTCGTCTGACGTGACGCCGTCCGCCACCCATCCTGCTGTCGTCCGCCGCCCGTCCTCCTACTTTCGTCACGTCCCAGCCATTCTATCCTGCTGGTGTCCGACCTGCTTCCTCCTGTCGTTCCCAGCCGCGACGCATGAAGTACTTAGTTATGTTGCAGCCTACTATGACCCCAAGGTTGTTTTTGAAGTACTTAGTTTGGCTTTGGCTAATGTCAATCTTCGGAATTATCTGGGGTACATAGTGCTTCACATTGCTACTATGTGTAAGGAGCCTTCCATTATAGTATCTCTTCTTACAAAAGGGGTGTTAGTATTTGTAGGAGGTTGACAAGGCCAAAGGATTATCATGCAAAAACAGAACAGGGGAAAGAAACAAACAAAGATAGAATATGCATTGATGTTCTTGAAAGAGAAATGCGGAGGAATCCAATGGTTGGAGATGCCTCTGTGACTTCCCATACAATGGTTGATGAGTAGGTATTAATTTTAAATGTTTTGAAGTTATGGATATCAATTTTTTGTTATTTAATTTTTAATGTACTATGTAGAAATATAAAAAATTATTATTTTATTTACTACCGGTCTGACCATTGAACCTTGAACCGGTGGCCAGGCCGGTTAAATGACCGGTCCGATTTTAAAAACATTAGTATGGATTGACCACGAAGAAGTAGGGCCTAATAATGTTGAGTTGGGAGATGATGATAATAGTGGTGAAGGTATGAGTTATGAACCTCAGTTTGCATCAATGACTCAAATGGTGTATGATGCATTTAGGCATATACGTAATGAAACAGATGATAATAACCATGAGCCACCTAACCCAGATGCTCAACGTTTTTATGATATGTTAATTGATAGTCGGATAGGTGTAGGATCTAGAATTGAGCAAAACCAACCGATTAGAATCAACAAAGAGCAATTAAAATGCGAAAATTAGTGGCTGGGCAGCAGCTAATTCATGCAAGAAAATGAAAGAAAATGAGAGAAAATGAAAGAAAAAGTGGAGAGGAAGAAATGGGAAGGACGCCACTGAAGCAAGAATCCACTTGCAGCAGATAAGTCCAATGCCAGACGCCACTAATTCAGGAGAATTAGATAAGTCTCAGTATGGTTTGAGCAACAACCACCAAGCCTCACTCAACTCACAAAGGGAGGAGAAAATTTGGCATAATGTCTTTACTTCAAAATTCAATGTGTCCAAATACAAGAGAGGAGGCCCCTTTATATAGGAGAGGGGGAGTGAGGGGGTGGCCACTTACATGAGGGAAGGGGGAGAAAAATAAAAGATGAGTGAAATCCCATCCTAAGTGGGATTTGAACTCATGTCCCTAATGGCTTATGGCTAAGCTAAGCCTTAAGCCAATAAATCCAAAAATAGCGCCCCTTTTAACAAGGAAAAGAAAGATGAGGTAATTTTCTATCTTAGGTGGGATTAGATCCCATGACCTCCTAAACCTTGTAGCAAGGTATCCTACTAACCAATAAAACCCATACAATTAGCACCCATGTGGAATGAAATAAAAAGGAAAATACAAAAATAAAAGGAAAATACAAGAGAGTCCTAATTAAGGGTGGTCCATAGGACAAGGGTCCTATCCAGGGTCAAGGTGTCCTTCTGTAGGGTAGTGACCTTTATTTTGTAGGGTAGTGTCCCTTTATTTGTAGGACACTAATTTCTCCAACTCTTCCTTGCTTGAATTTGGTGCATATCCTCCAATGTAGGTCTTGCAGGTCCAAGCTCCTAGCAGAGTGTTATCATTCCCTCCCCCTTGAAAAGGATTTGACCTCAAATCTGAAAATTCAGAAAGAAGCCTTAAGAGTAATGAACTGGGTAGAAGAAGGGGATGGATGACAAAATTTAGGAAGTAAGAAGATACTTCCCTTAGCCCTTGGAGAGTAGAGTTAGAGGTCCAAAAGTTGAACATCTTCCTTGAGCCTAGACAACAAGAAGAAGACCCATAAGTATTATTCCCAAGCAAACAAAGTGAAGACTCATAACAAAAATACTTGGGGATCAAAAAGATTGGTAAAAGAAAAACATAGGATGTGAACAAGAGGTAGTTGAGATAAGGGTTAGAAAACTCCCTCAATGAAGATTGAACCATCTTGTCCATGTACTTTGTTGATTTAGATCCTGGATCAAAAACTAATCTTTTGAAGCCCTTCTTTTCAAGTAAAGGGGTTAGTTGGTTAAAATGAAATTTAAACTAGTGATATGCATGTTTCAAACCAACAAAGTAATCCACAATATATTGCCAAATGAATGCACAATTAAAACTATGTGGCATATATGATTTATTTTTCAACAAAGCCTCAACATGCCTATAGTCATTGTTATAATTTGTATCATAAATGCATTTACTCAAGTATGGAGTTGGAAGTGCCTTACGTCTATGAAAATCATCATATGTGGACATGTAAGGTGGTATACTTAAAGCTTTACTTTGAGCATGCATATCAAGAAGCATATCATCATGTGAAATAGATGTCAAACAAGTTTTCCTACATGTGATATCTTCATCCAAAATTTTATTCTTTTCCTCTACTAGTTCAAGAGCATAATACACATCTTTATATGAAACAATTATTTTAGGTCCAAAATGTGTATGCACATTATAGATACAACCCAAAGGTACATGCATATTCAATCCAAATTGATCAAAGGAGTTGATTAGACATGTATCTCTAGTAAATGTTATGGCACTCTTAAACTTAGTTGGTTTTTCTAGACATGTAATAGGTTTCAAAGCATTATCAATATTGTTTACTTCTTTTACACATGTAATGCTTTGAGGCATATAATTGTGCATAGAAAGAGGCATTTCATGCATAAAGAAAGTTAGTTTAGGGAACTCCCTCTCAATAGCTTGAGTTGTCCTCTTTGCAACAATAGAAGTACTTGCCATCAACTTATTCATGCCTTCACACAAAGGGTTAGCTAACAAAGGATCATAAGATAAAATTAGTTGCTTTCCCAAGTTTTTGTTTTTCACTTCTTCTATTTGCACTCTTTCTACCTCCTTTTCTTTTTCTCTCTTAAGCCTTTCTTCTTCTTCTTTTTCTAATTGTTCCTTCTTTTCTAATTTTCTTCTCTCTTCTATCTCAATTAAGGACTTTGAAAAGAATTTTGAAAGCTTATCTTCAATTTCATTAGAAATTTTTTCTAACTTTCTTTCAATTCTATCTTCAAAAGAATCTTTTGTACTTTTCCTATTTTCTCTTCTTCTCTTTTCATGATCTTTTCTTCTAATTTCACTCTCATAATTTCTCCTAAGTTTTCTCTCTTCTTCATACTTTCTTTCTTCATCATATTTTCTAAACTTTCTTTCTTCCTCATACCTCCTCCTATCATGGTTAGAGTTAACATAACTCCTTTCCTTCTTCTTACTATCTTCAAAATGATATCTACTTATTTCTCTTTCCTTCCTTTCTTTTTTATACCTTTCATCATGAAAAGAGTGTCTTCTCACTTCCTTTTCTCTTCTAAATTCTCTCCTATCTTCATCTAGCTCCTTTCTCCACATTCTATATGACATCTTAAATTGATTTTATTTGAAAGCTTTTTAAAGGACCTCACCACTCACTAAGTGTTTACACTCAATGGAATGTAATCACTCGTGTATGTCACTCTTTTTGGGCTTTTTCTATAATGAAAACTCTTTTGCCTCTTCTACTCGGTTGGAGGTTGATTAGAAGTTACAAAGACCAACGTGAGTCTAAGTCTTAACCCTTACCCAAATAGAAGCGCACTAACAAAGAAAAATACCTATTGGAAGAAGATTGGAAAAATCCTAAGACAAAACAAAAGAATTGATATGACAAACAAGAAAAGTTGGCACTCAAACAAGCTTATACACAAGAGCAGACAACAAACAAGACAAGACGGAAGAAATTGCAAAGAGAATTGTTTTTGGTGATTTTTGAAAAAGAGTTGCCAAAATTGTCGTTTTTAAGAAAACAGCAAATACAACTCAATTACGGTATACAGGGAAATGAAACAGAAAAAATTACGATAAAAAATGTTACTGTATTGTTGGGATACTTCCTTGTTTTTGTTTTTCTATTTTTTTGAATTTTTTTGAATTTTTGACTCTTTTTGGGTGTCTTTTGACTTTTTCTTCTTTGTTGTTGACTTTTGCACCCTTTTTTGCTTTTTACACCTCTTTTTGTATTTTTTGGCACGTACGTACTTTTTGTATTTTTTTTCTTGCCTTTTCTTTCTTTTTTTTTGTCTTTTTCCCCAACAGAAAATTACAGAAATTTATACACAATGAAAAGAAAATTAACTGTACCTACTGTAATATTTTTGGAATTTTTTGACAGTAAACTGGTCCAAGTGGCCCAGAAAAGCAAAAATAATGAATAAAATGATTTCTAAAAACTGTAAAAACGTGATGACAACTTGATTTCAAAAATGGCCAAAAAAATTGCTTAGCACTTCCTTGTTGATTATACAAAACCGGTAAGGTCACAGAAACGCGCTTGGTTCAATTTTAAGATTGGAATTAAAATTTGAAGGAAAATCAACAATTAAATTTGTTGATCTTCTTCCAATACTATGAACCAAAAAAGATCCTATAGGTGAGCGTTTTGCACAATCAAACAGGGAAAGTCCAAGGTAGAGATAGCAGTCAATCCAAATTTGCAATCAGAATGCCAATCAAACAGACATAACAAGAGTAGGAAATTGAACAACACAAGAGCCCAAAAATGCGCAAAAATGGCAAAAATAATAAGGAAAAATTGCGCAAAAATAAATGGCAAGAAAATAAAGGGGGAAACTGAAATTAAAAGGATGGGGAGGACAGAAATGTAAATGGCAGAAAGTAAAAGGATGGGGAGAGCAAAAATGTTAAGGGGAAGCGGAAATTAAAAGGATGAGGAGGACTGAAAATAAATGACTGAAAGTAAAGGGGGAAGCGGAAATTAAAAGGATGGGGAGAGCAGAAATGTAAATGGCAGAATGTAAAGGGGAGAGCAGAAATTAAAAGGATGGGGAGAAGCGGAAATTAAATGGCGGAAAATTAAAAGCGGAAAGTAAAGAGATGAATATGGGGGATGAACAATTAATGGTGAAGGGGAGAAATGTAGGTGAACGATCTTTGGAAAAATGAAGACAACAATGCCTCCTCTTACCACACTTCACCACAAACAAGCAGTTATATCAAGCAATTTGCAAGAATTACTCAAGAACAAGTATGAGCAATTAAAGAGGCATTTAAACAAACACCTAGTGGGTGGGAATTAGCGGCCCAAAACAGCCCCCAAACTAGCAAGAATTCAAGCAAATCAATCAAGACAGACAAGTGCTGATAGCAGCAGAAAGGCACCTCGGGCCCGGGAAACAGTCCAAGTCCAAATTACAATTGAAAAGAGGGATGGAATTACACTAAAATGATGAAAATTCTGCACAGAGAGGTGCAGTAAGTCAGCACCCAAACAGCCCCCAAATGACTCCAAATTTGCTCAAATTCAACAAGCTCTGATACCAATTGATAGTCGGATAGGTGTAGGATCTAGAATTAAGCAAAACCAACCGATTAGAATCAACAAAGAGCAATTAAAATGCGAAAATTAGTGGCTGGGCAGCAGCTAATTCACACAAGAAAATGAAAGAAAATGAAAGAAAATGAAAGAAAAAGGGGAGAGGAAGAAATGGGAAGAACGCCACTGAAGCAAGAATCCACTTGCAGCAGATAAGTCCAATGCCAGACGCCACTAATTCAGGAGAATTAGATAAGTCTCAGTATGGTTTGAGCAACAACTACCAAGCCTCACTCAACTCACAAAGGGAGGAGAAAATTTGGCATAATGTCTTTACTTCAAAATTCAATGTGTCCAAATACAAGAGAGGAGGCCCCTTTATATAGGAGAGGGGGAGTGAGGGGGTGGCCGCTTACATGAGGGAAGGGGGAGAAAAATAAAAGATGAGTGAAATCCCATCCTAAGTGGGATTTGAACTCATGTCCCTATTGGCTTATGGCTAAGCTAAGCCTTAAGCCAATAAATCCAAAAATAGCGCCCCTTTTAACAAGGAAAAGAAAGATGAGGTAATTTTCTATCTTAGGTGGGATTAGATCCCATGACCTCCTAAACCTTGTAGCAAGGTATCCTACTAACCAATAAAACCCATACAATTAGCACCCATGTGGAATGAAATAAAAAGGAAAATACAAAAATAAAAAGAAAATACAAGAGAGTCCTAATTAAGGGTGGTCCATAGGACAAGGGTCCTATCCAGGGTCAAGGTGTCCTTCTGTAGGGTAGTGACCTTTATTTTGTAAGGTAGTGTCCCTTTATTTGCAGGACACTAATTTCTCCAACTCTTCCATGCTTGAAGTTGGTGCATATCCTCCAATGTAGGTCTTGCAGGTCCAAGCTCCTAGCAGAGTGTTATCAGTTAATATCTGCAAACAAGCCAATCTATGATGGAGCAAATGATTCTAGGTTATCAATAGCTGTGAGGTTATTAGCAGCTAGGAGAAATTGGCATGTTACTGAAAAGTAATTGGATTATTTCATCCAAATGCTACTTGATGTAGCTCCAACACCCCACACCATTCCAAAGAACTATTATCAGGTGATCAAATTGGTGTCTAAGTTAAGGTTGAAGGCGAAAAAAATTGATTGTTGTAGGAATGGTTGAATGTTGTATTATAAGGATGATTCTATGTTAACTGAATGCAAGTTTTGTAATGCTCTGAGGTTTGTTCCTCGTAAGGTTGGGAAGGGGAGATATAAGGATGTTCCGGTGAAGAGGATGTTTTATTTTCCAATTATTCCAAGGTTGCAACGATTGTATGCTTCATTAGAGTCTGTTGCACAAATGCGATGACATCATGAGAATAAGAATGATTCTGGTTTATTGCGTCATCCATCGGACGGGGAAGCATGGAAACACTTTGACAATGTCTATCCTGATTTTGCAAATGATCCAAGAAATGTAAGGTTGGGGTTATGTGCTAATGGGTTTACACCATACATTCAAGCTTCGACTTCATCATATTCCTGTTGGCCTGTTATTATAACACCTTATAATCTCCCTCCTGAATTGTGCATGACTAAGCCGTATATGTTTTTGACTTGTCTAATACCCGATCCAACTAATCCCAAATCAAACATAGACGTGTTTCTGCAGCCTTTAATAGATGACCTGCAACAATTGTGGACGTATGGTGTTGTGACTTATGACATTTCCACGAAACAAAGCTTTCTCATGCGTACATGTTTAATGTGGACTATCAATGATTTTTCGGCGTATGGAATGTTATCTGGTTGGCAAACAAAGGGTAAATTAGCATGCCCTTATTGTATAGAAGACATAAAAGCTTTCGCTTTGTAGCATGGTGGAAAAAACTCATGGTTTGATTGTCATCGTAGATTCTTGCAAAGTGATCACCCCTTCAGAAGGAGTAAAAGAGAGTTTAGGAGAAACCAGGTTGAGCATGATGGACCACCTTTAACGTTGACAAGTTATGATATTTGGTCATTTGTGCAAGATTTTCTTAAGGTGACAGGTGGTAATTGTTCCAAACTGCAAGGGTATGGACAACTTCATAATTGGGTTAAACGCATTATATTTTGGGATATTCTATATCTATGAATTAGAGTATCTTGATTTGCCTAACTTGATTCCTATTTTCTATTGTGAATGGTTTGATCCATCCACAAACAGTGGCATGAAAGTTCAAGCACAATACAATATCGTAGAAATAAGGAAGAGTAAAAGGTATAATCTGTGTGATCTATTTATTCTTGCAAAAAAAGCAAGAAAGGTCTATTATACCCTTTATCCAGAATTATGTAAGGACTTACGATGTTGGATTGTGACAATCGCAACAAAACCAAGGGGTCATGTTGAGGTTGATGGGGTTGAAGAAGAAGTTCCTTATCAGGATGATGACACTTCAACTATTTTACTAGTTGTAGACATTGAACAATTGTCAGGCTTAGCTCAGAATCGATATGAACCAGTTATTCAGCCTGAGACTTTAGGTGAAGATGATAAATCTGATGATCATGATGAAGATCAAGAAGATGAAAATGATGATGAAGATGAGTGGGATGACAATGAAGATGAAGATGATGATGAAGATCAAGAAGATGAAAATGATGTATAATTAGATTAATATTAATATTATGTACTATTGTGTGAAGTTAATATTAATATTGATGTACTTTTCCATCAAGTTAATATTAATATTAATGTACTTTTCTGTGAAGTTAATATTAATGTGTACAAAAATATTTAAATCTTACCATGAATTATAATTATATTTTATAATCATAAATAACTAAGTAATGAATTTTTTTTAAAAAAAATATGTTGTGTAGCGACGGCCTGGCCGTCACTACGAAATCGACGCTAAATGCTAAACGTTTAGCGACGGGCAGACCGTCTCTACATTATGTCTACCGCTAAATTGCGACGGCCACTACCGTCGAAACTTTGTGATGGTCGTCACATTAGCGACGGCCTGTAGCGACGGCCATGCGTCGCTAAGTTGCGACGGTTGACATATAGCCATCGCTATTGCAATAACGGCGGGGACCTTAGCGACAGTCTGTTAGTCATCGCTTCACCATTGCTATGCCCCGTTTAGCGATGGTTTTCGATTTCGTAGTTCGTCGCTAATTCTCGATTTCCTTGTAGTGTTAAATAGGGTAAAATTGAGTTTTCTTTATATTTTAGACCACCGTATGTAGAATTTTTGTTGCTTATATTCGAGTCTGTAGGGTATACTATGTACAAAGTTTAGGTGTACAATATTACGTATGAAGTGTATGTACAAAATTTACATGTCGTTATATACTACATACGAAGTTTACATGTCTCTTTACTATGTATGAAGTGTAAGTTTGAAGTTTAATATCGTTACATACTATGTATGAAGCTTATGTGTAGTGAGGTTCTACATATGAAGTTATGTGTCATTTCATAATTTGTATGAAGTATATGTTTTGTATTATGTATGAAGTATGTTTGGTAAAACTAGCTGAAAGCTGAAAAGCTAGTTGAAAGCTTAAAGTTAGCTGAAAGCTGAAAAACTAGCTGATTTGATTGAATGTGTTTGGTAAAACTAGCTGAAAATGGTAAAATGACATATAAGGACATCATTAATTATTAAATAATGATAAGTGAAGGTGGTTGAGAGATAAACTTATAATTAATTTTCAGTTAGTAGCTACCCAAAAAAGCTACCTTCAAACACAACTGAAATGATTTCAGCTATTAATTTCAGCTTTCAGCTAGCTGAAATGGCTTAGCAAACACACTCCTAACAAATTCAATACCAAAATCAAATCTTATGTAGATTTATTTTCCTTGTGCAAAGCTTGAAAGGTAAGAACCATATGAAACTAGAAATATTGTTTGTGCGTTGTACGTGTTTATTTATAATTGATAATTATAATGTTATATAAGTAAATTTTAAATATACACACACAAATATATAATATGTATTAGTTAATTATTTTTTCTATCGTATGTTAAGTGTCTTATATTTGTGAAATTTGTGTTTTCATTTTCCAATCATATCTTGTGAAAGATTCATCATTATCAGTGGGCATCATTCTAAAAAATATCAGCAATATGTAAGTTTATAAAAGTAATTTTTATGATACATGATTTTGTCGGACAATTTTTTCCCCTCATGTAAAGGTTTGAGTATGAGTGTTCTTTATATATACACGGAGTATAAGGAAGTGAAAGGACATGATGGGAGGTGAAAGTTATAGGTGACCATGTTTGTTTTAGTATGTTAATAAATAACATTCAAATATTCTAAATTATTTTTATTGTTTGTGCTATCTAATAAATATTTTAAACAATGAGCATAGGTTAATAGGTATATATCGTAACATATTAATTAGTTGTCAAGTATATAAAATAATTGTAATTATGTATAAATATGTGCGCGGTTATATACACACACACTTACATATTGCCTAAATATAGGTCTTATGAATATGAAAGAAAATAACCTTCCTCCACCACCACCACCACCACCACCACCACCACCACCACCTCCTCCTCCTCCTCCTCCTCCTCCTCATCATCATCATCATCATCATCGTCGTCATCGTCGTCGTCGTCGCCGTTGTCGTCGTCGTCGTTGTCATCGTTGTCGTCATCTCCTCTTTAATGTAATATGTTATTAACAAAAATAAATTACTATAATCTTTATTCCATAAAATTAAAAAAGATAATATAATATAATATATATTATAATTTTTCTTTCTCAATTAATATTATATAATTTAATATTTAAATCCAAAAATGAAAACAAAAAATGACTTCATTATTTTAAATAAACATATTTATATATCTTGTAGTTTTTAATTTTAAACTCATAAAAGTGAAAATTTATATGTATGAATTAAAATTAGAAACATAACTCAAATAACTTGATATTTGAATTTATTTATTATGTAAAGCAAAAAATGCAGAAGAAGAATTGATAAAGGTATAAATTGTTAAGAGATGAAAATATTGTAGAAAGCACTCAATGAAATATAAAGAGGTGAAACTACACATTTATTATTACAATTTTTATATAAATTAAAATATACATTTAAAAGAATAATTCAATAGGTATTATAATAATTATTATATATGCATTACACTGTTCCATTTCTTGATAATAATTGACACAAGCACTCATTTCTATGTCTAATAGGTAATGGAATATAATCATTAGCTCATTCATTGTGTAAATGATTTGAGTAAATAAATGATAAACAAATGATGTTTTCTTGAGTAGATAGATAGATAAGATAGATAGTTTTGCACCGTTCCATTTCTTGATAATAATTGACACAAACACTTATTTCTATGTCTAATAGGTAATGCAGTATAATTATTAGCTCATTCGTTGTGTAAATAATTTGAGGAAATAAATGATAAACAAATGGTGTTTTCTTGAGCACATAAAGAGCCAACTAGAAATTCTAAAATATGAAATAACAAAGGCGATGTTTTTTTTAACATCCTAAATTTTATTAAGTAAATTTTAATTAAAATAAAATTAATAAAATAGAGAGATAAATAAATAATAATATTAATATTATTAGTAGTGTTATCCATAAAGCTATTTCAAATTTAAAAGGAGGATAAGGGGGATTGAGAGTGGGCCAGCCCAATTAGGCATTTTAGTAAGAAGGGGTTATCAGTTCACCCTAATCCTTATTTTTCAAATCGTCAGAGGAGGAGAGAAACGACGTCTCAAGAGGAGGTTGCTGCAGAGTGATCATCAAGAACCAAGAATTGTTGTCGTTCGATCTCCACTTAAGGTACGGTGGGGGAAAAGGTGTTGCTTGTATGTGTATGTGGGGGTGCTTGGGTAGGGAGGACAACCATAAGACCCTCTAAGGCTTTAAAATTCGAATTTGATATGTGCATTACGTGTTGTATGATGAAAATTTGTGATTTGATGCTTATGTGTGTTAATCTTTTGGAATCTTGATTGAACTGAATGAGAGTAATGAGAATAGTGAAAAGAGGTTAATGAGGGTTTGATGATTTGGGGCTTATGATGTATAACTGTGAAATTGTTGCAAAGGTTGTGTTTTTTATTGATTTTATGCGGTGTAAACGTGTAAGATGGATGTATTGATGATGAGGAATGATTAGAGGATGAATATAATGGTTTAAAAGGGGTAAAAATCGCAAGAACTGTCATCTCGCGTCGCGGGTAATCGATTACAGAGGTTTATAATCGATTACAGAGTGTTCTGGGCAACCAGGGAGTGATTCTGGCTTGCTGGTAATCGATTATAGGGGTCTGTAATCGATTACCAGAGAGTTTGCTTGCTGGTAATCGATTACAGAGGGTTGGTAATCGATTACCAAATGTTTTGCTTGCAGGTAATCGATTACAGGGGTCCTGTAATCGATTACCAGAGAGGTGTTTTGTTGGTAATCGATTACAGGAGCCTTGTAATCGATTACCAGAGTGTATTTGATGATTCTTTTGTCTGTTTGATGTGTTTATACACATCATTTATGAATTTAAGAGGTTTAAGTGGATAGATCATTGATTGTGGTATGAGTATGATGATATGATTATCTCCTTTGATGATAGATGTTTATACTATTGTGATGTATGATGATAACGATGATGTATTGATGCATTGAGTATATGATGATGATGTATGAGATGTGTGATGATGCCATGTTGATGTAATGAGCCTAAGAGGTATGAGATGATTGATGATTATATATTAATGCAATGAGCATGCGATGTGTGTCATGATTATGATGATGATGATTGATGATGCTTATGATGAATTATGATGAGAATGATTGACGATGATTTTGTGATGATGATAATGATGATGATAACGATGATGATGATGATGATATATTTAACCTCATGATGTTGACTATGCCTTGAGCATATGAAGTGATATCTGAGTTGTGCGGGCCCAACGAAGGGGTACAACTCAGGAGGTGAATTGCACGGACCCAACGAGGGGGTGTAGAGGCCATGATGGTGCGTTCGATGCACGGACCCAACGAGGGGGTGCAACCTAGGGATGATAGAATCGCACGGGCCCAACAAGGGGGTGCAACCTAGGGTCGAATGTCGTTGTGCGAGCCCAATGAGGGGGTGCAACCTACCGGTTTGTGTGGTGACACCGATGGACCATCATTGGTAACAACTAGGAGATTGACGAGGTGCACCCATTGTGTGGAGTTCCAAGTCATGATCCTTGGGATGAGGTGGATGAGTTTTGGTGTTCATGAATATAGATGAATATGCATTGCATTTGATGATGAGATAGAATTATATTATGATGATATGAGTATTATTGATGAAATGAGTATTATGTGTTGAGAATAGAGAATATGTTTCCTTGGTGAATTATGATGTGTGATTTATATATATATTATGATGAGGATATTGATGATTTGTTATATGATGAATTATTGATGATTATTATATGATAAATTACTTGAGGATTGAGTATGTGGTGCGATAAATAATGATGTTGTGCTATGTGTGGGTGAGGATAGGGTAGCCTTCTGCGTGCATGTATGAGTGGTATTATTTTCCTCACCGTTATACTGTGGTTAATTTTATAGGTGATGATGATGACACGACTGGTGTCGAGTATTGATTGAAGGGAGTGTCGCTCTGATACTTGTGACATCGGGGTATATTATTGGGGTTTTACCTTACGTTTCTAATTAGGAAGAGATTTTGTAAACTGTTTTAAGTGTCTTACATGACCAGTGGGATATTTTGATGTTGCTACTTGAGATTCCGCTGCTTTAAGTATTTTGAAAATAGTTGATTTCTATTTCTATTTTATATGAGTTGACTTTGAAATGAATGACGTTTTAAACGGTGAGAAATGTGAACCTTTTTACCCGTTGTGGGATACTGTTTTTCCTATATTTTAATGTATTAATTGTATAAGAGTTGGGGGTAAAAGGGTGTCATATTTTTTACGAAAATATGTATGAAAGATAATATAAAGGTTAAAGAGTGGGTAAAAGAAAACCAAGGATTCCATAACCCATTCTTACAAGTTGTAGTAATGAAATAGAGGTGAAAAATAAAGAATTGTAACTGTCATGAGATGAGATGCCATTAAGCTCATTGTAAGGGTGTTTTGGAACCCAATGATGGAAACGTGGGAAGAAGAGGGGGAAGATGAAAAAGTGAGAATGAGGAAGAAAAAGGGTGAACAAGGTAAAATGAGAATTTGGAAGCAAAGAAAGAAACGTGTAATTCCATGTATTCGGTATTATTCCATGAATAGAAGCATACGGAGACTAGCCTTTTATAGGAAGCTATCAAGACTATGAAGCGGGAAAAATGGAAAAGAAAACTCACGCATGTGACTCAGTCAGTTATAGGAAAAACTAAAAGGCAATTAAACAGAAAGCTATAACAGAAATGAAGCTGAGCTGGCAAGTGTAGAAGTGCCTAAGTCTTTGATGTGGGACTTGGCTCTTCCCCCCCCCCCCCCCCGGCAATATGGAGGGAGAAAAATATTGAGCACACCAAGCTTGATGAGAAAGGAAGAAAAAAGCTTAAGCATAAGAACCTTAGTGAACAAGAAAGCAAGCTGGTCATGAGAAGGTAGTGGAAGCAAATGCATAAGTCCATATTGGAGCTTGTGACACACAAGGTGGCAATCTATCTCTAGATGTTTAGTGCGATCGTGAAAGACAAAGTTCTGAGCTATGTGAAGGGGACTTTGATTGTCGCAGAAAAGGATGTGGGACTTGGCTGGTGAAATGTGAAGGTCTTGGAACAAAAAATCAAGCCACTAAAGTTCACATATGGTTGCAGCAAGAGTACGATACTCAGCTTCAGCAGAGGATCTAGCCACAGTTGGCTGTTTCTTAGACTTCCAGCTAATGAGAGCATTGCAAATGAAGAAGCAATAACTCGAGATAGACTTGCGGGTATCCAAGCATCCACCCCAATCAGCATCAGAAAAACCACAGATTTGGCACTGAGATTGTCGAGGAAAGAAAAGTCTAAGGCCTGGAGCTCTTTTGAGGTATCTAAGGATACGGGTATCAGCCTTGAAATAGGCCTGAGTAGGAGCATTCATGAACTGACTGATCTGCTGAGTTGCAAAGGTAATACCTGAGCGTGTGGCAGTGAGGTAGAGCATTCTGCCTACCAAACGTCTATAGGAAGGTGCATCATCAAAAGGCTGCCCTTGATCTTGACACAGGTGAATGGCAAGATCAAGTGGTGTTGAAGCAGGTTTGCAGCTCAACATGTCAATGTCATAGAGAAGATCCAGACAGTATTTTCTCTAGGAAACTGAAATTCCTGCAGATGAGTGATGAAATTCTAAACCCAGAAAATATTTAAGGACACCAAGATCTTTAATGCCAAAAGAGGATTGAAACTGAGCTTTCACATAAACAAATTCATCTAGAGAGGTGCCAAATAAAAGGACATCATCAACATAGATGAGAAGGCCAGTGAAGGATGAGCTGGAGAACTTGAGAAATAAAGTGTGATCAGCAGAGGCTTGAACTTAACCAAGACCAAGAAGGAAAGTAGAAAGCTTCTCAAACCATTGCCTGCTAGCCTGCTTCAACCCATAAAGGGATTTGACAAGCTTACAGACTTTAGTAGACCCAGTAACTGCCATGTCTTGAGGAATAACAATGTAAATGTCTTCCTTCAAATTCCCATGAAGGAAGGCATTATTCACATCAAGCTGATGGAGATGCCAGTTGTTGATGGTTGCCAAGGCTAGAACAACTCTAATGGTTGTGATTTTGGCCACTGGAGAGAAGGTGTCCAAGTAATCAAGGCCCTCAACTTGATTCTATCCTTTAGCCACCAAACTGGCCTTGTACCTTTCAATAGACCCATTTGCCTTTCGCTTGATTTAATACACCCATTTGCTTCCAATAGGAACTATCCTAGGGGGCAAATCAACAACCACTCAGGTTCCATTTTGCTCAAGGGCTGAGATTTCTGCTGCCATGGCTTGATTCCAACAAGAAAGTTGACTAGCTTCTGAGTATGACCTAGGTTCTACATCACTTGTAAGGGTAGTGTTGGGATTTGAATTTATAATATTTCGAATTCCACAAATTTGTAAGTCCTTTATATTTTTCGAATCCACAGAAAACGTCAGAAGCTAACTTTTCGAGTTTGACAAACAGTTTGATAACTTAGAAAGTTCTTGATTGAAGTTAATACAAAGAACTTTAGAAATTCGAAAAGAAGATAAAGATGAGTTCGAGAATATGGTATTTCTAAAAATACTCAGAAAAGTAAAAGATAGTTCTTTTATTCATTATCCAAATTCGAATTATACAAGTTTGAATACATTGGAAATACAAATTAGAAAGGAAACTATCCTATGTGCTCCATACATTAGAAAGGAAACCATCCTAAACTAGAATGAGTACTTGACTCATGCCTACCAGACCTCTTTCTCTTCTTCCCCTCCCACAGGCTTTGATTGAGCCAAGGCAAAAAGAATTTCTTCTCGAATTGGATGAATTGCCTTGGTGCTTGGGGTGCAAATGAAGGTGTACTTGGAGAACTAACAAATAAATTTATTTATTTCTAAATGAATTGATACTTGGTTGTTACGTTCAACCTAAAAGAAATCCTTCAAGAAGAAAGATTGAAAAAGTCTATAGTTTTGGCTATTTCGTCAACCTCATCAAAAATGAAATCATTCCAGATTAGGTTGGACGCAACAGCCAAAGAAATATACTTCTTCATATTCTTTGAAGGATTTAGAAGAAGGAAGAAGAAGATTTAGAAGGTTGAAGGTTGAATCCAAATAGAACCTCTATTTATAGGAACAAAATGAGTTAAGGTTCATTAATGAGCCTATTTCCACGTCCAATGAGAAGAACCCTCATAATGGAATTGAATGGACGGTGGTCGGTGGTCTTCATGACCTTTGGTTTGGCCAAATGAAGCTTGACACGTGGCACATGAAAGAATGTAGTCAAATCTCGAAATAAGGAAAGACTTAATAGGTTCAAGCATCAAGAAAAAAGTTAAGTGTCAAAGATGAAGGAATTTTCGAGTACATGAAGTCAGAATTCCAGAAAGAAGATTTCGAGAAATCAAAGAGCAAGATTTCGAGATACAGAAAACAGAAAACTCGAAAACAAGATGTTTGAAGACTTAGAAGATTTCTGAATGAAGAAATGACCTTTTCGAGGAAACAGAAGATAGAAGAAAACAGTTATTGGAAGTTAAAGAAGCTTGCTGATCAAGGACGGATGGCAACATCCCAATGGAAGTACTTTGAAAAGTGTAAAGATCAGAAACAGTTTTCTGGTTAGCAGAAAACGTGGCAGACATGCATGCTGCCAACACATAAGGCTAGATGATGTGTCAATTGTACATTAGTTAGCCATTAGACTTAGAAATCTATAAATATGTGAACTTTCTATGTAATAAAGGTTGGCAAATCACTTATACTTAAAACTCTGAAACACCTTATACATCCAATCTTGCAGCGACAAACAAGTTACAAGAGCAAAAGTATGTGATGAACCCATCCACTTTCATTTATGCAATTGTTCTTACAATTTGATTTTCTTTTTCTTCATTTACATTCTGCAATTTACATTCAACACATTTTTCTTTCTTTTGAACTTTTTTCTTATTTTCTTTGAAAGTTTGATTCTTATTTGATTTCTGAAAACCCAACTTAGAACTTTGATGAAATTTTGTATCAAGTAGTTCTAAACTTTTGAGAAGTTTGATAAAATTCTGAGTCAAATAACTTGAACATTGTAATTTCTGTATTTTCTGTAATTTTATGATTGAATTGGTAAAATTCTGAACCAATTAGTATAAATTTTCCAGAAACTGAACTTTTTGAAAATCATTTCATAAAAAAGAACACTGTAAACCTGCTTTTTTAAAAAGTCCCGTAAGAGGATTTGATTCTAATCCCCAGATTGTTCTTAGAATCAAAAGTGATAAAAGTAATTTTCGAATTTGAATTTTATCACCACAAACAGGTAGCAATGTATGTAGCATTGAGAGGAGAAAGGTTTGCGTAAGAAACAAAGGATGTAATGGGATAAAGTGTACCTTGATTGGCCTGCAATGAAGTGATGGATGGGTTACAGTGATAATCCTTGAGGTATAAAGGTTTGTGCTTTGGCCTGGAGGATCTCTTGAGAGGTAAAGATGTAGTGGTCAAGGGTGGGGAAAGGGAGGAATGTATGTCAGGAGATCCAGGTGGAGTGGTGCTATCAGTAGGTAGGGAATCTGTAATGGGAGAAGAAGGTGGAATAGGCTCAGGGAAATGTGTGTGACTGTTTGGGGTTAGTGAGGAATGAAAGGGAAGCTGGGAAAAACATTGTGGCAGGGCCATTTCAGTAATCTTTATAGCATTTTGAAGATAAGGAAATATAAATTCTTCAAATTGAACATTTCTAGAAAGATGTAACGGTTTTGCATTCAAATCATACAACAAGTAACCTTTTGTGCTAGGTTTAAAGCCAACAAAAAACACATTTCCTAGCCCTTGGCTCAAACTTTTTCTATGTGAAGAAATGGTAGATGAATAACATAGGAAACCAAACACTTTCAAATGTGAAATATCTGGAAGATTTCCATAGAGCAATTGATAAGGAGATATTGCATGTTTAACATGGATGAAGGCAATCTATTAAGAAGGTGCACAACATGTGCTGCTGCCAGACCCCAAAAGAAATTAGGTAGATTACTCTGAAATAACAAGGCTCTAGCAACATTTAAAATTGTTTGATGTCTTCTTTCAACTCTCCCATTTTGTTGGGGAGTCTCCACACGAGTGGTTTGATGGAGAATGCCTTCGCTGTCAAAAAACTTTTGTAAGAAAAATTCTGAGCCATTATCTGTCCTAATGGTTTTGATCCTTTTATTAAATTGTCTGTGAACCATAGCTGAAAAGGATTGAAGGATATATTCAGTTTGACTTTTATGTTTGAGGAAAATGATCCATGTATACCTACTGTGATCATCCACTATAGTTAGGAAATATTTGTGTTTATTTATAATGGAAATACTATAAGGTCCCCACAGATCTAAATGAATAAGATCAAAAGGTTGAGCAACTTTATTGAAACTGAGTTCAAAGGGCAATTTCTTTTGCTTGGCCAAGTGACATATATCACAAACATGTTTTTCATTATACTTGTGTATAAATGGATACAAATATGTTAACATACTCATTATAGAGTTTGAAACATGCCCTGGCCAAAAATGCCATAAAGCACTGACAGGGAAAGTATTTCTGTATTTCAAATTTGAATGGGAAAAAACTTGGTTTATATTTGTTGTTGGTTTGCCTGTAGGTTCTCTGTAGTGGTATAACCCATCCACCACATCAGCAGAACTCTTGAGCTCAAAAGCTCTTGATACCATAAAATGAGAATTTGGAAGCAAAGAAAGAAACGTGTAATTCCATGTATTCTGTATTATTCCATGAATAGAAGCATACAGAGACTAGGCTTTTAAAGGAAGCTATCAAGACTATAAAGCGGGAAAAATGGAAAAGGAAAGTCACACATGTGACTCAGTAAGTTACAAGGAAAACTGAAAGGCAATTAAACAGAAAGCTATAACAGAAATGAAGTTGAGTTGGCAAGTGTAGAAGTGCCTAAGTCTTCGATGTGGGACTTGGCTCTTTTACAAGGAAAAAATAAAATAAAAAAGATACAAAACATTGTCATCTTTGAACATTGTAGCATCCACAGTGTCAATTAACGTGACACTTTAACACCAAGTTAACAACGGTTAATGCTTTTGGATTGAAGTGAAAGATAAAGAATAACATTATTGACTAATAATGGATGGATGTGTTTCCTAATCTGAGAGACTAAAATGTACACACTATAACAGTCATGAAAATGCTAGTTTACTTATTTACTTTTATGGCAAGAAATGAGGAGTCCGAATTTGCTACCATCACCATTTTAATGTATTCGGGCAGTTGGATAAATATTAGACAATTTAGATGTTGTGATATATTTTAAATCAGTTTTGATCATCTCATTTTCTTCACCCGATCGTCCAATATGATCGAAATTGTTATTGCAGCAAATCCGAATTTTAAATCGAGATAGACGAATGTGATTCCTCTCATAAGTTTTTTTTATAAGGATTAATGTATGTATTCCATTGTATTTTTGGTAGGGACAAATTCGAAATTTTATTCAAAATTTTAACTGACCTGACCAAATATATTAGCCTGGGTCTGGTACGACCGTATCGTGAAATGCTCGAGAATGGAAGCGCTAAAACTGTGGAACCTGACATGGCACCCGCTCAAGCACTTATTTCACCCTCACTCTTCTTCCATCGCCTCTAAGGCATTTCGTCGAACCCCTCGCAGGCTCATTCTCCGCTCCTCCTCCTCTTCTTCTGCCGCCACCACTGCCTCATCCGCCGGTCGCAACCGGCGTAGCTCTGCTTCCTCCTCCACGACTTCGACTTCCGACAGGGAGGCTATTCGAGCCATCCGCTTGAAGAAGGTATGTGGCTCGCTTCGCTTGTGCTTACAACGCGCATTGCGAATGTGTAGTGAGATGGTTCTTTCACGTTGTGGTCTGTTCTGTTTCCTCATAATTGTTGTGTTCTGCGTGTGGTGTAGGACGGATTTAAGCTGAATTGAAGTTGAGTTTTGATTTGGTTTGAATTTGAAATTTCCGAACTGTGAGCTTGCACATTGAACTTCAATATAGGATTGCCTTTTAGTTGATTTTGTTATCTATATTAAGCTATCTGTTCAAGTTGTTCCCATTTTCTGGCAAAATATGGGGAAAAGTAAAGAAAAAAATGTCGAAAATGTGATTCTGGGGAAAATTAGAGTTGTATATATATTTTTTTACCTTTTTAATATTTCATGCCTGTTTTTATTTGGCATTTTTTCTAAGGGGTGTAGTTGAAAATTAAATGCAAAGTTATATGTTGTCAAGTATTATTGCTTGGGATTAGATGCCTCTTTCTTCAATTTGGATAGTTTGAACAATATGATAGATTTGGGTTGATTGCTTGTCATAGGGATAAACTAGTGCTTGTTTTGTAGAAAAAGCTTATTATTTTTTACATCTCTTCTTCGTGGTTGTTTTGTAGGTTGAAGAATTGAGAAGCAAGGGGCTCGATCCATATGCTTATGAATGGGACAAAACACACAGTGCTAATCAGCTGCAAGATATATATAGAGATTTAGGAAATGGTGAGGAAAAAAATAGTGAGAATGATCACGTATCTGTTGCAGGAAGAATTGTTGCAAGAAGGGCATTTGGAAAGCTTGCCTTTTTGACACTAAGAGATGATTCTGGGACAATTCAGGTTTTTTTTTACACTTTTTATTGCCTTTTGTACATTTATTCTAACTTCGAAGTTTGAACTAAGACAGACTTTTGTTAACTATATATGATACTACATTTCTTCATTCTTATTCAAAATCTTAATTCTTAGCTGCTTTTTTTATTCATCAATTAGGTTGAAGTTGTCTTTCTTCTTTGAAGTAAGTGTTGTGCAGAGATGCTAACTGAAGTTGTTAAAATCTGTCATTTCAGCTCTATTGTGATAAGGAGAGACTCATAGGTGACCAGTTTGAGCAGTTGAAGGCACATGTTGATATTGGTGACATACTAGGTGCAAGAGGAACAATAAAGCGCACAGAAAAAGGTATTATCTGACAGGCATCATAAATTAATTTTCTTTTTCTTTTTTAAGCACATAATAGCTTTTTTTTATATGGCATGCATTTGCAACATGCTATATCTTCAACCCAAAAGTTACAGTTTATACCAGATTTTCATCTGTTTTGTGTGTTACCTCAATGTGATAAAATGTATGAGCTTGCAATTGAAGAAAGGCATGATCAACAAAAGAATTTACTGCAAAATGACCATAAGAGGAGAGCATCTATTCTTGGATCTGGTCAAGACGATCCTACAACCTGCCTAGATAAAAGTTAGGTAGTGGCAACTTGACGCCCTCAGCCAGAAGGGAGGCCAGGGTAAACACATCTAGGCACTCTCCCATGAAGGCCCCTGTAAAACATAATGAGAAAGCTAGAAGACTGTGAAAAGCCCTTTTCAATGGTTGGAAGAGTGGTGGACCCGACTCAGACACCATCATTGTTGAAATCACTAAAATAGTGTATCCACAATCCAGGTTGCATATGTGTACTTGAGAGACTCACGGGGAATCTTTCTTTGTTATGGAGGAAGAATGTTACTAGAACCCCTAATCTTACGAGGGGGAATCTTGATGGTACAAGATTCCAATATTATTTTGACCTTTTTCACAACGCCTAGTGAACTCTTCACCAGAAAATCTAGCACTTTCTATGGTGGTTGGCTTCAATTCCTTTTTTGGCTATGTCAATAATACGACTTCTATCCACAAAGACACTTGTGAGGTTGTAGTCACCAAACAAAGGGAGTTTCAACAAAATACAAACATTCTCCAGGTCAAGGGAATAAACTCCCTCACCAACGGTGTACCAAGCCATTCACATCTTCTATACGCTTGTATACACCGAGGCGAGGAGACACGACAACAAAAGGGGATTGTGGGAAAAAATGTGGCTGATCCATTCTGACCACCCGGTTATAGATCTTAGACGAGCAACAAAACACACAGGGGCTTAGGGAAATTCCCCTTGAACAGCCGAGAATAAAGCAAAGAAGGGCCCATAATAAGGGTGGGAGTGCCTGAAATCTCGTGATAAAGAATGGCTTTCTTGATGGACTTAGAGATGAGTGTGGCCCCAAAGAAGTCATCACCGATAGGAGGAGGTGAAGCAGAAGGACGCTCCGGAAGGAACATGTTAGTCATCCATTTGCCTTGGGATCCACAGGGTTAGCATAAGAAAGAGTAAGATAGGGCCAACTAACAATTGAAATGAAACAAGGAATCAGCTCGTTAGGGGACTCAAATGTTTCGGGAGGAGTTGCTTCCAACGAAAAAGAGGCATCTCGAACACATTGCGTGAAAGCTTAGACCTCGCCATTGTAGGAAAATGAGAACATAATCAAAAGATGACAGGGAAGTTCCACATAGGAAAGGACTGAAGATAGGGAAAGCAGATTTTTGAGAAACTAGCATAAGGAATTTGAAAAAGATGAAAGAGGGAAATACTGTTAATTTAAGTTGTAATTGCCATGTCGCGTGAATAGAAGAAGGCACACATGCACTAAATGCTCAGCTTCCCCTATTGCTCAGCTTGGTCAAATCAATAACTGTCTAAAGGTTATTATCTGTTAATTAAGACTGACAAAACGACGTGTTGGGAATCTCAGGGTTTCCCAGGCACAAGGAGGCAAATGTTTTGGACCATATTTAGGCCCAATCATGGCCCAAAAGTTATGAGAGCCAAAAGGCCCATAAGGGATATCTCAGTATGGGTATGCCTTATCGAGTTGATAGCAAGGATGGTAGCAGAAGATTGTTATACAAAAAGGAGGATACATGCCTTCTGTCTCGCCCAATACCTTTTGTTTTATTTGCCTAATATGTTCAGAAAAAGCCCTTTTTGCATGGGTTGACCCTGCTGATACTATGTACGATGTACAACTACTTTTGTCTCGGCTGTATGTTTGTATTGTATGGTCTATAGGAATCTGTGTGGAGCTTGGCCCAAGCCAAGCAAGATGGGTTCTGGTAGAATAAGATAAAATGATGAGAGGAAATGATAGGATACATTATTGTAAGTGTGACACCCCCTATGTATACGAACTCCACACATTTTCGGGGATTACAATTTCAGGCAGAAACAAAAAGAAAAAGAAATTTTTGAAGGAGTTTAAGATGTGTTTTTGAGATGTCAATTTATTTGTTTCCTTGCACAGTTTCCTTCTTTCTGTCTATCTTCTCTGAAGTAGGAGATATTAGATTGTATTAATTCCTGGTCTTTCAAAAATATCCCATCCCTAATGAATGTGGTCTTTATCTTATTTTTATATTCTCTTTTAGATAGCTGCTTTCCTTTCCCCTTTTTTATATGTTGTAAAAATTTAAAAATTGCAGCCCAAAAGAGGTGACTCAGTCTTTGAAATTGCCTTTATTATAGCTTTGCCACCTTCTTATGTTCTTTCTTGTCTTACTTCAGGAGAACTTTCTGTGTGTATGCTATCTTTTGCAATCCTTACAAAATCTCTGCTACCACTGCCTGACAAATATCATGGTCTAACTGATATAGATAAACGTTATCGCCAGAGGTAAGCTCATAATTTAACATTTTGTTTCTCTCTTTTACTTGCTATAATTACTGTTATATACTAATGTATTTTGTATTTTATTAGTGATATACAATGCTTTTATACTAGGTATTTTTCTTTTTCTACTTTAATATATTTTTGTAGGATATATCTAATTTATGTTCTTCTTTCTTTCTTGCCTCTAGTGAATATTTTCATCTGTCAAAGTTTTTTTAATGGTTTTTATTTTTATTTGTTTCGTATTTTATAAAGGATAACTTATTTCTTATTCTTGTTCTTTCTATTTTTCTTTTGTACAGCTGTTTCTTGTTCCTTCTTATTTCTACATCATCTCTAATTATCCCTTTCATCTTTGGACTGAAACTTGGTCAGCCTGTGTTTTTAAATATTTCTTCTTCATGTTTGTTGTGGACTTGTGGTTAGGTATGTAGATATGATTGCGAATCCAGAGGTAGCAGATGTATTCCGTAAAAGGGCAAAGGTGTTCATCCTCCAAACTTTATTTTCTTAAGGCTAATGCTGCTCAATTGTTTTAATTTTAATATTAAAAATTTATAATTTAATGTAGATTCATAAAGTTCATTTTATCTGCCTATTTTTCTGGTCCAATGCCTCTTAATTGGGTTATAACTATTGTATGGCTACCTTCCTTAGCATAATTTTTTTACTGTGGGTGATGATTATATTGAGTGCATTCTTTTACTTGGGAGCTGTTCTCATGATAAGGTTTTTTAATTAAAACCAGGAGGGTAAATTTTTTTTTTTTTTTGGCTCTTTGAGGTTTATGCAATTCATTGGTATATTTTCCTGCATCTTTAAGCACATCTCTTGGCCACCAGAATTATTACCGGATAGGGTCATGATTGTTTCAAGGGAGGTTGATGTCTCAGCCTCTTAACTCTCATTGGCAAGCTGTCAAATGTATATTACGCTATCTCCAGGCCACTTTCGCTCATGGTCTTCTTCTTCAACCTGCTGCAGCAGCCTCTCCTCGGCATCTCACAGCCCTTTGTGATGCAGATTAGGCTTCTGATCCAGGTGATAGGCGTTTCACTTCAGGCTCATGTATCTTCCTTGGCCCCAACTTAGTTTCATGGTGGTCCAAGAAGCAACATATAGTTGCTCATTCTAGTACAGAAGCTGAATATAGGAGCCTAGCTAATACTACTGCTGAAGTGTTATAGATTCAGACTCTTCTTACAGAACTTCATGTTCCTTTTACTACTCCAGTAGTTTACTGTGATAACCTTATCACAGTAAATCTCTCTCATAACCCAGTGCTTCACCAAGGACCAAGCGCATGGAGCTAGATCTATTCTTTGTCAGAGAAAAGGTGCTGGCCAAACAGCTCATTGTCTCTCACATTCCTGCAGAGGATCAACTTGCTGACTCCCTTACTAAGCCCCTGCCAGAATCTAAGTTTCTGTTTTTCCGTGGCAAACTCAGGGTCTCTCAAGGGTCCCTGAGTTTGAAGGGGGGGGGGGGGATATTAGATATGTCAATATTAATCTGATTCAGTTTCAAGGCCCATTTGTTGTATGTGCTGGCCCATAACTAAGTCGTCTTTAGCCCAGCTCTTAGATAGCCCAACTGTAGCTTCAGTTAAGTCAGAGTCAGTTATTTGTACAGCTGTCAGTAGTTTTTTCAGATTCATAAAGTTTGTTAGAATCTGTTGCTGACTCAGCAACAGAATTCAGTTATGTTTCTGATTCTAGGTGCTTCTAGTGGAAGCTACTCTCTCTAAATAGACCCATTGTATTCAGTTTTCATTTCAGAAATAGAAAGACACAATTTCAGGTCTAACAGATATTCCCTCTCTTCTCTCTCTCTCTCTCTCTCATTCAGATTTTGGGTTTTCAAATTATGTTTGAATAACAATGTATGTGGAATTGTGGATAATTCTATGAGGTTGCATAACGGAATGATGTGGCCTGTGCTTATAATGATTCAGATGTTGATTCATAGAACAGTCTGTATCCATAGGACCGTGATAGCTATAATGTTGTTTTGTGTAGAATTTTGGTCAAATGATTTGGTTTGAATTCCTATGCTCATTATGTTTGGGCTTTGGGGTTGTAATATAGTATATTATACATCGTGTTTTTCTTTATCTTGTATTCTTGTTACTGTAAAGCTACCTTTTTTGTGTTTCTATTATATATTTTTAATGAATTAGATGTGAAAGAAGATTATAGAAGCCTCACATTCTGGGCTTCTGTCAGGCAGATTGATATAAAAAATACTTCTCCATTTATCTGTTTGTATTTATTTTCTAATCAATTCTATTCAAATAGGTTGTATCAGAGATACGGAGGACAATGGATTCTTTAGGTTTTGTTGAAGTAGAAACTCCTGTTTTGCAGGTTTGTTGATTTTAATGTTCCTACGGTTGAAAGTAGAAACTCCTCTTTTTGCCTTGTGCAGAGTTTATTTGATTCCTTGTCGTTAGCAATTCAGTACTAAACGTTTGATGATAACTATAATGCTACTGCTAATAACTTATCTAATAACCATTCATTTTAGAAATTTATTTTACCACCTTGTTGGTATTTATGTCTCGTTTGCACAGATGGTTGCTTCTGTTGTAATTCAGTAATTCCTTCTATGTTTAGAGTAATATTGTACCTTCAATGTAGTAAATTACATCAAGTTTGTCAAAGCAGTAACTGGATACATTTAAAATATGGTTCCCTGTGTATAGATTGAGTTCATCATACAAAATGATGGGGAAATAGAGGAAGATGGGAATGTAAACCATAAGATTCAAGCAGGGTAGATGGAGTGGAGGAATGCTTCGAGTGTAATTTGTGATAGAAATGTATCACTCAAGGTTAAATTAAAATTTTACTACACAACTATAAAACCTACAATGTTGTATGGACTAAATGTTGGGAAATAAAAAACCAAAAAGAAAGCAAGTTTATTGTTACAGAGATGAGAATGTCAAAATCGATGAGTGGTTACACAAGACAAGAACAGATTAAGAATAAAAACATTTGAGATATATTGTAGAGAAGATGGTGCAGTCTTACTCTTTTTTTAGGTGGTTTGGACATGTATAGAGAAACCCTGTAGAATTACCAATAAGGAGGGTAGATCGGATGAAGGATAATTTAATAGTTAGAGATAGAGAGACCAAAGAAAGCTATGGGTTAAAGCATAAGGATTTGAATTAAAATGGCCTGTCATTAGACATGATTCATGAATAGCGCATTATGGTGTTTTTGATCCTTGTTATTGACCCCATCTAGTGTGAAAAAGCATCAGTTGTTGTTGTGGTGTATAGATTGTACCCATATACTCCTTTAGTCTTGGATCTCAATAGTGACTGATGAATGATGTAATTACTGTATGGATTGTCTTCCTTTTTCATTTTATTATTATGATATATAAGGTGTCTGAGATGTTGTACATGGAAGGTTTTATCCTGATTAATTTCATTGACTAGGGAGCAGCTGGGGGAGCAGAAGCTAGACCATTTATTACATACCATAATTCTCTTGAAAGGGACTTATATCTGAGAATTGCAACTGAATTGCATCTAAAGAGAATGCTGGTGAGATTTAATATTTGTTACTTGTGAAGTCCTTTTTTGGCCTACATTCAGACAAGAGCTTACAAAAGTGCTCTGTTTTCTTTTTGATTTTTTTTTTTTAAGAGAAGGAATGTTGTATTTTCTGTTCAAGGAGAATCTCAATTATTTTAGTTGCAAACTATTTTGAAAAATCTGTCTTGATCATGGCACAAAGGGGACTTCTTCAAGCTATAAATTTGAGATTTGATAGATAAACAAAGCTTTATTGATTTAGTCAAGCTGTTAACCATTTTAATGTTTTTCTTTATGGCAGGTGGGTGGGTTTGAAAAAGTATATGAGATTGGTCGAATATTTAGAAATGAAGGAATTTCTACTCGTCATAATCCTGAATTCACAACTATAGAGGTAAATTAAAGTTTACTTTTATGAGGTTAACATTTTAAGCTTCCATTATTTTTAATTGGATATTGCTATTGTTATTTTGGGTATCAGATGGGTGGTTGCATAAGACAAGATAGGATTAGAAATTCAATCATTAGATAAAAAGTTGGGTAGCTCCCATTGTCGGAAAGATGGTAAAGTCTCATATTAGGTGGTTTGGGCATTTATGGAGAAAACCAATAGAAGCATCAAGCATCGATAAGGATGGTTGACCACATGGAGGATAGTCCAATAGTTAAGGGTAGAAGGAGACTAAGGAAAACTATAGGCCAAACCATTAAGAGATTTTTAGAGGTAAATGATCTATATGTGAACTTACCACATGACAGAACATTATGGCATCATTTGATTCATGTAGCCAACCCCACTTAGTGGGAAAAGGCTTGGTTGTTGTTGTTTTGGATAATATGCCTTGTTGCCAATCTTTAATAACCAATCCTAAGATCAAATAAAAGAAATAGGGTTTTGTTAGACAATCAACGGCCAACATAAAACCTTGTCAAATCCTAACATGGATCAACAATTGTTTCAATTGTACCCTAAAAATCTTCAGTTAGTCTTAGTGCTTGGTATGGGCGTATATAATGTTTCCCCTAATCTTGTCATTGCTTAAGCTTTTAAGCTAGTTCTTTTAACAATGATTACATGATATTTTATTTTGCATTATTGTATAATTCATACTTCTCATTACATCGAATTATATTTTGAAATGTATTGATATTAGTTAATCTTCAGATGTATGAAGCATATTCGGACTACAAAAGCATGATGAATCTTGCAGAGGAGATTGTCACTCAATGTGCTCTTGCAGTTCATAGGAAGCTTACCATTGATTATCAGGTAAACATTATTCGTACTAATCCTAAGAGATATTCTAAGATGATTACTAAGGAATATGAAAACTAATCCTAAGAGATACTCTAAGATAAAATTAAGATATTATAAGATACCTTTCATATCATCTAACACCCCCCTCAAGCTAAAGCTCACTAAACTTTAAGCTTGTTAATTGTTATGAATATACCCTTTAAAAATATAATTTGCATCCGTAGACTGGTTTGGCTAGACTAATTCTTTCGGATTACTGCAAGGCTAGGCTAATTCTCTTGGATTGTTGTGGGGCCAGGCTTATTTTTCTAGGATTGTGGTTAGGCCAGCCTGCATTTGGGGTAGTCATGGGGCTAGACTAATATCTTAGGGATAGCCACAGTGCCAAACTGATTTCTGTAGATAGCCGGGGGATAGGTCACAAAAGGTTCTGAAAGTCGTGGGTCATGGTGAATACTTCAAAAATATGCTAAAACAATGTTGAAAACCACAAAAAAGAGGACCATGGAGGAGGAAGGTCGCACTACAAGACCAATTAAAGGGGAGGATGGCTGGGTCAGAGAGAGGCTGGCCATGCAACCATGACACAGGCGGTTGCAGTCGTAGATGTACTATCTTACGCTGCCATGAGTAGCTAAAGACAAATGTGTGAGTAGTTTGTGCAGAAGAAAGATTGCATGTGCCTAGGTGCATGAAAGCTCCAATGGTAGTGTGTCCACCGGGAATGGTGTTAAAATTTTCTTGTATCACTTCAAATAAGATGAACTTATTTTAATATTAGAGTAAATTACTCTAACCTCCCCTCTATTTTACACTTCCAACACAAAACCCCCTCTATTTTGAAAACCTACACAAAACCCCAATTAATCCAACTCTTGTTAGGAAATTCCATTAAAATTAATTTTTATTATTTATTGAAAAATATTTTTTCAAAAACCCAACATTACCCTCTTATAAAACACTCCCTTTCTATTTGAAGAATTAAAATTGAGAAATGTAGGAAAACCCAATCTTAAAAAAATTATTTTTTTAATCTATTAATACTTCATAAATTAATGTTAATAAATTATTTTGGTTCATTTTATTTGTACGTAATTTATACAACTGAGTTTTTTATATGAAAAATTTTAAAATAAATTTCTTTATTTTGCTAGAATGAAACTAGGATTTTTGTTATTCAAAACAATGTCATTTGAAAAAAATTGTATGATCTTTTTTTATTCACCTGCACAAAAAAGAATAATATATTTATAAAATATAAGAAGTTTGTGTAAAACTTAAAAAATTGAGGGATTTTTATATAGTAAAGAAAAATCCATAATTAATAAGGATATTTTGGTAAATTTAATATAAAAAATAAATGTTGACTATTGACTAAATGTTCCATTAAGTGTATCATAGAAAATTGAGTTTAAGTGTAATGTACTTTTAAAATTGAAGGGTTTTGTGTAGGTTTTCAAAATAGAGGGGGTTTTGTGTTGGAAATGCAAAATAGAGGGGAGGTTAGAGTAATTTACTCTTAATATTATTTTGCTTGTTTCGCAGTTCTCTTGCACTGGTGTATGATGAGTGATGGCATTCTTCTCTTGAAATTTCTTTCCTTATAACAAATCTGTTGAAGTGGGTGTGATGATTTCATTCAGGGAGTAGAAATATGTCTGGAGAGGCCCTGGAGGAGGGAAACCATGCACGACCTCGTCAAGGAAATAGCTGGGATCGATTTCAATGAATTGGGAAATGATCTTGAGGTTGCAAAGCAAGTTATTCTGGGTACCCTGGGAAAGAATCTTGATAACAAGGATAAAGCTTCCATTGAAGCCTGCCAATCTGTTGGCCACCTCCTTAATGAGGTTTGGTTGGCTTCACTTTTTTTCTTCCTCTCTCATATGTTCAATTTATTTGATAAGTTGGATATCTTTTCAATCAATCAAACTTATTCTTTTGAGGTGGTGATCTATATATTAACATCCCTTTCTGACTACTTCTTTACATTTTTCTATATTGTCAATTTGACTTGCATAAACTAACCAGTTTGTTTTTATTTTGTTTATTGAGGTTTTTGAGATCTTTGTAGAACCAAAGCTCATCCAACCTACATTTGTTTTAGACTATCCAATTGAGATATCTCCGCTAGCTAAACCACACCGAAGGTAGAAACATCTTATAATATACTGAATAATGTTAATTATGTGATCTGCTGTTATTAAATGTGTTTTGACCCAAATTACTATAAAATATTAATCTATTAGGACATAGGATCCATAAAGGATATAAACGTTCCTTACAGCTTTCTACTTCTAATACTTAAGTTAATATGTGCTGTAATCAATTGGCTGTGCCTTTTGTTTTCATCACAGCAGTCAAATTATCCAATCCATTCAGGCAATTATTCCTGGATTATCATCATCATTGTCCACTGCTTGTGTTGTCATTAAAATTTAGATTTACTGGCACTTGAAATGCTCCCATAATCTTTCTACTGCTCTTGAAAAACTTCCTTTTTCCCTCATCATGTTGGCTTCAATTCTGCAAAGGCTATGGATATGTGAAAAGATATACTCGTTATGGACTTTCTTGGTTTATGATTTAAGATTTATATTGAAGTCTAAGAGTAAGATGCTTTTCTTTTCCTTTCTTCCTGTAGCTAATATTTATGAAAGAATTGTTGATATTCAGGTTTTACTATATATTTTCTGGTATGCAGTGATAATTTTTTTTGTATAAAGGCATCATAAGCAAACTCAATAATAAGTCTGATACACATTTCCTGTTTCTAGATATTATCTTCTATCTTACACTTGATCCCCCCATTAGATCCACAGGTTTGACTGAGAGATTTGAACTTTTCATTTGTGGTCGTGAGCTGGGCAATGCATTCTCCGAATTGACTGATCCTATAGATCAGGTACCAAAGTTTTCAAACTTTTTGCATTCAGGCTGCATAGCTTGTGTAGATTTTAGTTTTACTAACCATAAACTTAATATAATGCTTGTCATTAACTATTTCTCATCATAAACAACTTGGGAAAAGGGGAAAAGAAGACCCCGGCAGGAGAGAAATATAAGTTAGTATTTTCCATAAGTTATGAAGTAGGTTTTGGTTCTTGTGACTGTTAGTTCAGAAGAGTTTATTTATCTTGTTTTTATGTATCTGCACTAACACCTTAACAAGGTAGATGGCATGTTGGATAACAAATTAACCATCATTTATGAAAATTTAACGACATATCAGCAGGCAAACAAAAAACAAGTCAAACAAAACTTGGTGGTGGTGTATTATGATTAAATTGGTGCTTATTTTAATATATGTAGACAATGAGTGTTTTTATTAATCCATTCCAAACACTACTAGACATAGACAATGGAGCTCTGGTTCATGCCAACTTGTCTGGGAAAGGGATGAAGACTAGTGATTTGTTGTGGAAAATTTAAAACTGAGCAGTTTGATGGTAAACAAATGGTTGCATTTTTTGTGCTTGCAGAGAGGACGCCTAGAGGATCAAATTAGACAGCATGAAAAGAAGAGAGCAGCTGTTTCAACAAATGGTGATGAGAAGGACAGAATGGAAAATGAGGATGACTTGTATGAAGTGACTCTTGATGATGATTTCCTAACAGCTTTGGAATATGGAATGCCTCCTGCTTCTGGAATGGTATCAATATCAGTTTGCATGTCTTTCTTTAGTTGTGGGACTACGTTATATGAGAACGAATACTAGTTTTTTGTTATTACATTGTTTCCAATTAAAGGCACTGACTATGTCCAATGCAATCCACAATTCTTTTATCTTGAAATCAACTTTGATAACGGGTCAAATTCCAGACTTGTTTCTCTTTTTAAAAGGAACGTTGTATTTGGTTTAAATCACAATCATTCAAGTTCTTTTTAAAATGTTAATTTTATAAATACAGGGTTTTGCAAGGCCAAAGTGTGATTTTCGTAGTATGTATCGTCATATCTAATTTTTATCTTTACATTTATGTTTCAGCAGGTTTCTGGCTCAGCTGTAATTTATTGCATTTCTTTTGAAGAACACATGTATATGACATGAGTTGTAACATATTACTGGAATTTTTACGCATTTCTATGTGCATGAACCAACATGTATGTCTATTAAACGCTGTGATAAGTATAATAATCAACTATATGGTGTATGCATAGTTAATGTTTTTGCTTTTTAGTATTATGATGTGGATCTGTACTGCATTATGTATGCTACAGACAGTGGGATAGCAGATTGTTGTTGTTGCCTGCTGCAGTTTTTGTCATGGATTTATTTTTTGCTGCTTTTTAACTGCCATTTACTAAGAGTATATTCTTTCCAGGGACTTGGAATCGATAGGCTCGTGATGCTTTTGACAAATTCTCCCAGCATTCGAGACGTGATCGCCTTCCCAGTACTGAAGGTCCAGCAATAGTAATGAGTTTGTGAGATTAGCAGTTAATTTAACAGCATAAACGTGCTATTAATTAATTCCTTGTTGAAATAATTTTTGGTCTTATGATATTCATTTTTAACTTGATTCTTATAAATAAAGTTTGCAATTTAATCCTTATATACCATATCATATTCCATTTGGGCATAAGTGTCTATTGCTATTATAACACTTTGTTCCAAACCTGATAAATAGTTTAGTCTTTTAAACTTGTTGATAAAGGTTCAATCTTTTGTCATGTATATGGAAAAAAAAAATAGATTGAGAGACACAAACAATACCCACTTCAATGATCTCAACACCTCAAAATAGGATTAGTCTTTGCTAGTCAACTATTGGTTAGGGGATGCTCTTGGCCCACATAAAAATAAAATTACAACACTCTTTGTTGAAATTATAATCCAGTAAATCAAATTAAAAATAAGTATTATGTACAGGATAAAAAAATTGATCTTTATAAATGAGTTATTTTTAAGTTGGTTGAAATAATAATTAATATACTGGTGTAGGTGAAACAGAGTACAACGCAGTATAATTAAGGATGATGAAATACTTGTAAGTAGTGGCAGAGCCAATAACTTAGGACTAGGAGGGCCAAACATATAAACATGTACTCTGAATAAATTTTTCAAATTTCTGTATTCTTATTTTACTATAAGGAAATTTAACATAAATAACTTTACACATATGGGGTGCCATGGCAGGCCCATATCCCCTATTCCCTCCGCTTATATTTTACAGGGGTTATCCCGTGACGAGACGAGATGAATATTGGGTGGAGGTGTGGATCATAATAGGAACCTTGAAGATACTTGTGAACTCTTACCCTTTCTTTGGTTTAAAGAGAGAAATAGGAAAGAGGGAGATAAGGAAGAGAGAAATAGGAAAGAAATCAAGTAGAAATAGAGGTTGTTTGGTATAGAGAAACAAGAGAGAGATAGAAGAGAAATTAATTATGATAATTGTTTGGTTGTGGAGAAATAAGACAGAGATGTGTAAGAAGATAAAAAACTAGACTACCCTTGAAATAAGAAAGACAACAAATAATTCACCCCAATCAGGGGCAAAATAGACATTACACATCTTTATCCCCTTCTCACCCCAATTTCCCTGCTTTATTGGGGAGATTGTAATACGTGCGGGCCCCCACCACCTAAAACACCTCTCATCTCTCTCGAGTCTCACCAAACAAGATGGTACAACTCTCTCTCTCATCTCTCTTCAATAAATCAATGGAAACAAATACAACATTAAAGTTTATTATTTATTTTTTATAATGAATTGTTGAAGTTAATCAACAAATAATGATAAAAACTTTATATATATATATATATAATTCTTGTTAAAATTTACTCTACTTAGTAACTATTTGTAATATACAAATTTGACAAACTTAGTTGTTGAATAATGTGATGTTAGTATTATGATGGTTATGCATATCAAACTAGACATAGAGGTTCTTTGAATTAGCGTTGAAGCATGGTCAATTCACGTTTCCAACACTAGAAATAGATGTGTTAACGAATCTAAATTTGAGTTTGGTCAAACACACACATAGAGATGTAACCATGTAATTGATATTTATTTATATTTTTAAAAAATAAATTTTACATCAAAATGAATTTGTTTATGAAATATTATTTTATTTTTAAATTATATGAAAATATGAATGTTTAATATGCTTAATAATAAGAACTTTCAAGTTAGGATTGGATAAACATTAAGCGAAGTAAATTTAAGAACACTTGATTAAGTGGATCCTCACACAAACACTTGATTAAGTGGATCCTCACCTTGTGTGGGCGTGTGTAATTCATGTAGGAATTAATTATATAGATTGATTATACAAAATATATTATCAAACTTGGTATATTATTCATAATATTATAATTTATAAAAAAATAAATTATTAAATAATTATATTATATGATTTTTTTTCTTTTCATGATTTTTAAAATTATAAATATTCACAAATATACATACATATCCCTTACCTATTATTAAAAATGGGTATTACTCGATCGTCAGTTCACAACGTAAATAAATTCTGAAGGAGATTAGAGGAAGAAGTAGTGCAAGGCAAGGGGTGTAGGGGTTTTGAGGAGAGGAGGGGATTTAAGAAAAAGCGCTACCAAGAAATAAAAATGTCTGATATTTTTTTTTACTTTTAAATAATTTTTTTTTAAAACTAGAATAGAACTTCCATTAATTGATAATATATGAAGTGTATGTTTGGTTTAGTGTTAAAAACTGTTAAACTCAAGTTTGAATTTCTCAACATAACTATTTCTAGCATTGGAAATGTGAATTTATCACGTTTTAACTCTAAACCAAACATGTTATAACTGAGCCATAACATTTAACTCTCAATGCACAAATGAAACTGAACAAGAATTAAATTGGAAAATTACAAATAAGCTAATGTTATAATTATATGTGAGACAAATAGTTGTTTCATAGTTTTTTAAGCAACAAAAGTTAATTAAGGTTTTTTGTCATATACTTCATACTTTGTTTTGTTTTATCTCACCATTACATGGAACAAATATATTTGTAATATTTAGATACTTATTTTTTACTCTTAAGAATGGGATATTCTCGATATGTATTATTGTGTCTTCTATATTGTCACATGTTTTTTTAATGTTTTTCCTATCAAATCAATTCAATATTTTTTCCTCCTTAATTACTTAGTCAATCAAATAATATATTTTTGTATTTTAAAAAACTTTTTAATCAATATTTAAAGTTCATAAATCAACATTAAAGTGGGATATTTACAAATTATTACTATAATAATGATTTTACAATTAAACTACTTTTAAGATTATTTTCAGAATTAAAAATGTCAAACATGGTATTTTATATTTTAGTTTATTTTTTTTTGTTTTTACTAAAACAATTTTATAATTTTTTTCTAAAATGTCATTAAAATATTATTTTATTATATTTTACTTTATTTACAAAAATCTTAAAACACATGATGCACAATTTAAAAAAAATCAGAAAATTAAAATCAAAATGAATTATAATGCTTTTACAAATAAACTACTTTTAAAATTATTTCAAAATTTAAAATGTCAAACACTGGTATTTTTGTATTTTAATTTCTTTTTAATCAATACAACACTAATTTTTATTAATTAAATTAAATGTTCTCAAGTGTTTTTTTAATTTTGAATTAATATTTTAATATATTTTATCTACATTTACAGATCGCTTGGAATATAGGGCACATAGAAAACTTTGAAAAATTCAAAAAAGTTAAAATTAAAATGAATTTCACTCGTAAGACATATACAAAAGCTAATTCTTAAAAATATACACTAAACCTTGTTTAGTGTACGATAAGTTTTTTTTTTTAAGACCACAAGTATTATCCACGGAGGTAATTTTGTTCGGGCCGGATAGGACCTCTATAGGCAGAAAAATTCTCCCTATGAGTATTTAACACAACTGCATACTCAGGGCTCGAACGTGAGACCTTGTTTAATTTCTCATGCAATGCATGGAATTATACACATGTTATTAATTAATGCAAATATTTAATGTTTGTCGAGTCTAGGGTGTTTAAGACTCGACCCTAGGGATGTTCATTGGTTTGATTCAATCCCATAAACCCGATGAATCGATCCGAACCAATATGATTGGATTGGATTTTTTAGCTCAATCGGTTTGGATCCGAACTGAACCAATCAAACCCGACAATGATTGATTCGGGTAACGGATTAAATACATTGGACCCGTTACTCGAACCGAACCGAACCACCCTTAAATAAAAAAAACTATACTAAAGTGAAAAATTGGAAGAAATGAAAGATTAAACATCAACATAATTTTTTATCATAAAAGAGAAATTAAACATAAACATGAACTTTTATCATAAATTGTCTTTTTCATAAATGAATTTTTCTATTATTTGTTAAAAAAATTGAAAAATAACTTTGATTGTATTGGGATGATAAAATTCATGATTCGATTGAACCAAACTGAACCAACCCATTCTTGATCAATTTGGTTCGGTTTGGTTCACGTCACTTATAGGAAAATTCGAAAAATTCGAACCGAACAGTTTTATTTGGTTCAAATTTGTTTTTCCTACAGAACTGAACCAAACCGACCCATGAACACCCCTACTCGACCCATCCTATTGGCCCTATCCCAACCCGAGCTATTTAGGTCGAGCTTGACCATGTCCTCCAATAAAGAATATGGTCCAATCAGGTCTCATTTGATAATCCTACATTGGGTTAAAGATGAGTTCAAGTCAACCTTTGGGATTCTCAATCTGTCATAGTTATGTAATTTTCTATTATTTAAAGACCTAATGTATTTTGTCCTTTTAAGTTTTAATTAGGTTATTTTAGTTCAATTTTTCACTATCTATCTTTAAAATTGCATTTTATACGTAAAGTTATATAGTGATATATTTGCATCCTTCTCCCACTAATATCCTAAAATTTAAAGAGTAAAATATATCGCATGTATGAGAGAATTTTAAATGCATACCATAGATTTATTAATTGTATGAGCAAATTTCTTTTGACTATTGTTATATTACCATTTTGTGATTTTTTTTGGCTTATATGTTGGGTCAACTCAGTCATGTCTTAATTAAACTCGTACATCACAAGGTTTATTCGAGTCTATGAACAAATTTGGATCTATAAAATTGGCCCAGTCAAGAATTATGGCCAGGTAAGGGACTCATACATCACAAGGTTTGGTTCTACTTATTTTACTGGGTCATGCTTTAACTTGTTAAGTTATTTCCCAGTTAGCTTTGGTATGTTATATTTATATATAGGTTGGAGTACCCTTTGTACTCCCATTTATTTAATCCTTCATTTGCTTAGTAAAAAAAGGGACACATGTAACTAATCCTAACTCATCCCATGAACACCCTTAGTGAAGTTAGTCTCTAGCTTATGTTAATTAACATTAATAAAGTTGCCTATATTGCACACTTTATACGCCACATTTGATTCCTATATGGGTAATTCTATGAAGCGAGACAACATTTAAGAAACTAATTTGAAAATTTCTATGATACATAGATTTTTCCACACCCAAATTAAAAGTGTGACTGGTAAAACTAGCTGAAAAATTAGCTGAAAGCTGAAAAATTAGATGAAAACTAAAAAGTTAGGTGAAAACTAAAAGTTGTCTGAAAACTGAAAAACTAGCGACTTCATTGAATACGTTTCGTAAAATTAGTTGAAAATAGTAAAATGATATACAAGAACATCATTAATTATTAAATAATGATAAATATGAATGGTTGAGAGATAAATCTGTAATAAATTTTTAATTAGTAACTGATAATTAGAGTTTTTTTAAAAAGTTACCTTGAGTAACTTTTCAAGAAACACTAGTAGTTACCAAAAAACCTACCTTATTAAATACAGTTGAAATGATTTCAACTACTAATTTCATATATCTAAAATAACTTACCAAACACACTCTAATTTGTGAGTAATTCATTTGCAATTTGGTTAAGTGAATGAAGCATGTCTCTATAATAGAAATACATGTCTGTTAATGAAAAAAATTATAAAACATCATACAAAAAAAAGTATGTACTCCATGGAGCCGGTTTGATTACTGTTTTTGAAAATAGTTTTTAATTTTTAAAAATTTAAAAACTTGCTTGTTTATTAGTTTTATAGTTTTCAATTTTAAAAACAATTTCTTATTGCGGTCTCACTCAGTGAGATCAAGAAAAAGTTTTAAAATATTAATATTAAATAAAGATGAAAATACTTATTCTTCTAAAAAATATTGTTTATAAAGAGGTTTTTTGTGATATTTAATTTGTTTTAAGCAATATTGTATTTTTGTAAGCAGTGATAAAATTTTGAATTATGACTCTAAATTGGTTGATTTCAATTTTAAGATTTTACTTTTACAAATATAAATTTTATTTTCACTTGATTTCTACTCATTTCTTAGATTATTATTGTAAATATAAAATTGATTATTAAATATTTTAATTATAAAATTATGCAATTATAACGAGGCACAGTACTAATTCCGACAATTTTAGTCCGAACTTAAACCCTACTCGACGGTTCAGTTCATCTGAACTTTCTCTCTTTCTCTCTCTCTTCGTTCGCCGGCGGCAATTTTCTCCGGCGAAACGCCGACTCTCGGAGAGAAATGGCAGCATCAATAGACACAAAGAACGAAGCAGAAAATAAAGAAGCGGAGCAGGTGGTGAATCCGTGGGAGGTTTCAGCCAAAGACGGAGGCAAGATCGATTATGACAAGCTTATCGACCGTTTCGGATGTCAAAGGCTCGACCAATCCCTAATTCAACGCCTCGAGCGACTCACTTCTCAACCCGCTCACGTCTTCCTCCGCCGCGGCGTTTTCTTCGCTCACCGGTACCAGCTTTTCGCCGATTCTTTCCCTTGTTTCGTTTCATTGTGTTGAACGAGCAATTGAGGATTCTTTTTTATTTCCTGTATCGCAGTGATTTTGCTGAGATTTTGGATGCGTACGAAAGAGGTGATAAGTTTTACTTGTATACTGGACGGGGACCCTCCTCCGAAGCTTTGCATTTGGGCCATCTGATTCCATTCATGTTCACCAAGTGAGTGCATTTCTATTTAAAAAGCAAATTATGGAAATTTGTAGATTAATGTGTTTTGCCCAATTATGGTTTAAGAATGCATTTGTTTTGGATTCATTTTTGCAGTATCACATCCAAACAGCCTAAAATGACTTCTCAAAGTAAGAAGTGTATCTTCGTAATTGTACGCAAAGGCAAAATAGCTGTTGCTTTGCATAAAAAATACTCTGCAGTAAAAAAAAAGTGACTTTGTTATATGATCTTACAGTCACTTTTTTATTTAAGAAAGAGTTTAATCTCATCGGTCCTAAATTGGATCCACTGTGAGTGTAAATTTGTATATTATAATTCAATTATATGATGCCGCATCAGTAAGAAAGTGAATTCTAATGTAGTTGCTGGTTATTTTGATGAGTGCCATTGGAACAAGAGGAATTGCTGGTTGATGTGTACAAGTACAACCTCCCTTATGTGGGCCAATTAGTGTTTCCCATTCTAATTGCATTTTTATTGTGACAGCTAATTTGGTGCATAATGAGTAGTTTTGAGATTAATCTCTTATTCCAGGAGTGCATGTAAGAATTTTGGTGTTATCTTGGTCAGAGTTATGTTATGATGCAGCAATGCATAAATGATAGGTTAGAAGAGTTTTACAATAATGGCGGATGACAATTAGATACCTAAATTATAGGTGAACCGTGAAAATGAAACTGAGTTCTAAATTGTTGTGATTTCTGGGAATGTTTGTTGATGGCTTGACGTGATGTAGGTATTTGCAAGATGCCTTTAAGGTTCCTCTGGTAATACAGCTTACTGATGATGAGAAGTTCTTGTGGAAAAATCTTACAATAGAGGAGAGCCAAAGACTTGCAAGGGAGAACGCAAAGGACATCATTGCTTGTGGTTTTGACATTTCAAGGACATTCATCTTCTCTGATTTCAATTATGTTGGCGGGTGAGTTATAAATGCAGGTTTGCCCTGAAGTATATATTCAAATAAGCTTTCCTATTATTTCTTGAGATTTTGTAAAATCTCAGATTAATTCAGGTTTCAGGAATTTTATAAGAATATGTATTTATACATTACTAGAAATTCCATGTTAATAAGTAACTGAATTAGAAATTTGATGTTCATAAGGAACTGAATTTGACCTACACTTAAGAATACAACATTAAAAATGAAACTCTACATTCTAAAAAGCCTTAAATATTAGAATGGTAAATGTAAAATAGTTTCACGCTTTCTACACTATCACATTGATTGATCTATGTCATGAAGATTTGACAAAGTTTTACCTAGGTTGTTGACTGCCTAACATAACCTCACTTTTTTTCTGGACTTGGGGCCAAGCCAATTATGTAATGCAACATAGGCTTATGGATTCCTGCTTTCCACATGATTAATATTTCACAGTACCTTTTCTCTTAATAAAAACTAAAAAACAAAAAATTTGAGGCCTATGCATGATTTGCATTTTCAATGACAGCTGTTGTGATTAGGTACAAACAATAATTTTTACTGCAGTATATCCATTGGTGGTACTTGAATCTCATGGATGCTTTTATCTTATTTAGAAAAGAATGCTCCAATTCATCCAGAACTCTTAACAGAATTTCTTTACAAGATATGCTTTTTCCGTTAAAACTTAAAAGTTTGACAACCTTCAATATATGGGCACTATTAATGCTTTTGGGTCCCATATTTAAAAAACATGAATGACTGTTCAAGTTAATTTAGGGCTTATATTACATACACCATAATTGGAAAAAGTATTGATTTCTGTTCAATTGTCTTTGTTCTGAAATATACTGTTGCTAGAGAAATTTCCCAATTTCACATACTGTTTAATTTTAACTTCATAATAATTGAATAATGTGATATTGGCATGATGATCATGCACACCAAATTTGAGATCAATTAGACTTTCATGGATATGTATCTTATAGTGATTTTTACATATATTTTTAAAAGTATATTATATGTTAAAATGAAATTGACTAATGAAGTATCAATTAATTTTTAAATTAAATGGAATTTTGTACACTTGATCTACTTAATTGGAACTTTTTAATTCAATAGTTAGATTAATAAAATTAAATGCTGTTAAAAAGTTATTAAGTGGATCCCCACCCTATATATAAAAATTCTTCTGTCATTTGACAATGATTTCCCTTTCCAGTGCCTTCTACAAAAATATGGTAGAGGTTGCAAAGCGTGTGACTTATAACCAGGCCGTTGGCATTTTTGGTTTCACTGGGGAAGATCATATCGGAAAAGTCAGTTTTCCACCTGTGCAGGTACGTTCCATTTCTTCCCTACGTAGAATATGGTTGTCATTGTATATTTCTACTTTATTAATTTATGGTACTCTCTTTTGCTGTAGGCTTGGGCTATTTCCTAGGTCACTTCTTTTCTTTTTTACTAATACTTAGTGATGATAATGTATTATTCTCAACTGTTACATTTAGCTGCAAGTTCTTGTTAGACAGCTCTTTCATATGGTTGTTTGTAGTATTCTTCTGATTAAGATGTGCTGTTGTTATTCCAACAGTGGATTTGTAGAAAGTTTGTCCATTATAAGTTATTTGGTGGTGCAACTTTAATGTAACTTGTAAACTAGTGTCAATGGATCCAAGTCCCCAGAGTATATGTACATTGTCTGGTTGTGTGTGCTTAATGCATTGCGTTAGTTGCTTTTTCTGATTCTATTCATTTGTTAATGAATAATGATACATATTTTGAAGTTTTTACTTGGAAATGATTGCATGTGCTTCATTTGTTAATGCAGGCAGTTCCATCATTTCCTAGTTCATTTCCTCACCTATTTTCTGGCAAAGGAAATCTCCGTTGTTTAATTCCTTGCGCAATTGACCAGGTCTGTAGGTCTTTGATGCTTTTATAGGAAAATTTTCAAGCTGTATTTGATAGAGTTCTTGTGTTTAGTGTTGTTTCTGTTATATGTGTGAACTTGTGTTTAGTGCTGTTTCTGTTATAATTATACATGTATTTTAGGCATTTGCATAATGTGCTTATTCTTTTAGTGGAGTCTGATAACAGAATCTGTTAACAGAACCAGTTATGGTTGTTGTCTGATCAGTTACAACAGCATGTTACTCTGTTATAACTTACAAGTGACACATAGTTATCTGGTTATACAAATACTAATAGGGCCCGTTTGGTGGACAAGATATGATATGATAGGATATGATAGGCGAGTTGGATAGCAACATGATAGGATATTAAGAGCATAATAAGCTCTTATCATATCCTATGTTTGATGCACACTAGGATAAGAGGCGAATAACATTATTTTATCTTATCATACGTTTGAAATGGACAAATGATGATATGATAAGATATAAAAAATATTGATATGACAAAATTACCCTTATTATAAAATTAAATTAAATTAAATTTTAATTTTTAATTTTTCAATAAGCATACATGAATTAAAAAAATATTTATTTATAAAAAAATTAAATTTAATAAAAAAATAAAATTATTAAAAATAATATCAAAATTATTACAAAAAGGGGAGATGGGGGAGCAAATGAGTGGAGAGAGGACAAAGAGAGAGAAGAGGGGGTTGGAGTGGAGAGAGAGAGAGAGGGGGAAGGGGACAGAGAGAGGGGAATGGAGTGGAGGAGAGGAGAGAGAGTGGGGGGAGGAGAGAGAGAGGAGATATGGGAAGGGAGAGTGAGAGAGAGAGGAGATAGGGGAAGGAAGAGGGGAGAGAGAAAGAGGAAGGGAGGAGAGGGAGAGAAAGGGGAGAGAGGGGAACAAGAGAGAGAGGAACGAGAGAGAGGAGAGGAGAGGAGAGGAAGAAAAAGGAAAAGAGGTGAGGGGGAGGAGAGAGATGGAGTGGAGAGAGAGGGGAGAGAGGGAGGAGGAGGAGAGGACAAATGAGGAAGCAATTTTTTTATCCTATCACTCCCAAACCCAGCTCCCCCTTCAGGATAAGAATTACACTAGGAGGAAATGATAGGATAAGATAAAGTTATCATATCCTATTGGTGCAAACAAACACATGATAAGTGATAGGATATAGGATAAAGTTATCATATCATGTCTCTTATCCTGTGCACCAAACGAGTCCTTAGTCTATACACAGATTAGTAACACTTGAAAATAAACTTGAAAAATACTGAATTGTATTTTTGGGTTACTATTATTGACAAAATACAGCAATATATATACACAGATGTGACAGAATCAATCCCTAGAGTTTTGGGATTAGAATCAACCTAACTAAGGAAACTATACAATAGAATCAGGAGAGAATATACAATAAATCAAAATTATATCTAACAGAATATCTCAACACTCCCCCTCAAGTTGGAGCATACATATCATATGCATCCAGCTTGTCACATATAAATGTTATCCTAGGACCCCGCAAAGATTTAGTAAAGATATCTGCAAGTTGATCCTTGGAGCAAACTGAGGAAGTCTTGATGACACCGGAGAGGATCTTTCTCTGATGAAATGACAATCAACCTCTATATGCTTTGTCCTCTCATGAAAAACTGGATTAGAGGAGAGGTATAAGGCTGACTGGTTATCACACATTAGTTCCGTATGACCAACCTTGCAAAACTGCAACTCTTGAATTAAGAACTTTAGCCACAAGAGCTCACATGTGGTGTGAGCCATTGCACGATACTCTGCTTCTGTGCTTGATCTTGCAACAACACTTTGCTTTTTACTCTTCCATGAAACAAGATTACCACCCAAGAAAACACAATAACCTGTTGTTGACCGTCTATCACTTGCATCACCTGCCCAGTCTGCATCGGAGTATCCAACAATGTTTGTATGTCCTCTATCACTGTAAACAAGTCCCTTTTCCAGGTGATCCTTTGATATATCTAAGGATCCGAACAACTGCATGCCAATGACTCTCACAAGGGGAGTTAAGGAACTGACTTACAACACTTACAGGAAAGGATATATCAGGTCTGGTCATGGTGAGATAATTCATTTTTCCCACTAGTCTGCGATACCTCCCTGGGTCAGAATAGGGCTCCCCCTGGTTAGGTAGAAGCTTCACATTGGGATCCATGGGGGGTTTCAACTGGCTTACAATCTGTGAGTCCGGTCTCTTCCAGAATGTCAAGAGCATATTTTCTCTGAGAAATAGCAATACCGGACTTTGACTGAGCAACCTCAATCCCAAGGAAGTAGCGCAGAGGACCTAAATCCTTAGTTTGAAAGTGCTTAAATAAGTGCTGCTTTAGAGCCTTGACGCCCTCCTGATCATCACCTGTAATCACAATATCATCTACATAAACCACAAGATAGATATATTTATGTGTCAGTGAGCGTTTAAAGGAAACAGAGTGGTTTGCCTCGCAGCGGATCATTCCAAACTCTTGTATAACTTTGCTAAACCGACCAAACCAAGCTCGAGGGGATTGTTTAAGGCCATACAAGGACTTCCATAATTTACACACAAGACCAGACTCCCCCTGAGCAACAAACCCGGGGGGTTGCTCCATATAGATCTCCTCCTCCAAATCTCCATGTAAGAAAACATTTTTGATATCTAATTGAAATAAGGGCCAATGCCTCATAGCAGCCATGGCCAAGAATAGGCGGACTGAGGCCATCTTCGCAACTGGAGAGAAAGTATCACTGTAATCCAAACCATACCCTGTGTGTATCCCTTAGCCACAAGACGGGCTTTCAATCGATCCACCTGTCCATCAGGGCCCACTTTAACATTAAAGACCCACCGACAACCAACAACGGATTTGCCAGGCGGAGGTGGTACAAGTGCCCAAGTATGGTTAGAGTCTAAGGCTGTCATCTCATCAATCATAGCTTGTCGCCATCCTGGATGGGTTAAGGCCTCTTGTACTGTCTTGGGTATGGTAATAGAGGAAATAGCAGAAACAAAAGCATAATAGGAAGGAGACAAACGATGATATGAGAGAAAGTTATAAATAGGATGAGGATTAGAAGTAGAACGTCTACCTTTACGAAGAGCAATGGGCAAGTCAACTGAGGCAGGTGGAGCCGGAGTAGGTGAAGAGATCGGAGCAGGGGCTGAATCACACGGCCCAATGGGAGGAGGAACAATAGGATATGACCGACGCTCATAAGTTACCCCAAATCGGTGTGGAGGGCGGCCAGGGGATGTGGAGACTCTGGTAGAGGCTGTGTGGAGGCTCAGGTGTCTCGCAAGTATCAGGTGTAGACACAACAGAATCAAAATGAGGAATAGGCAATACCTGAGAATAGAGATCGGAGTCAACTGGAGAGACATCTGAGGCAATGAAATATGGTGTGTCTTCAAGAAAGTGACATCTGCACTGGTGTAGAATCGATGTGTAGTGGGAGAGTAACAATGGTACCCCTTTTGGACACGAGAGTATCCTAAGAACACACATTGATAGCACGAGCAGACGACTTATCACGACCTGGGGAAAGATCATGGACAAAACAAGTACAACCAAAGACACGAGGGGGAACAGAGTAAAGAGGATCCAACGGGTATAATAGGGAATGAGGAACCTGATCATTCAAAACAGAGGATGGCATCCGATTTATTAAATATCTTGCAGTAAGAACAGCAGGGCCCCACAACTTTGGAGGTGCATTGGCATTCAATAAAAGAGTACGAGCAGTGTCCACAATATGTTTATGTTTTCGCTCAGCTACACCATTTTGTTGAGGTGTATAAGGACAACTAGATTGATGTTGAATGCAATGGGAAGTCATAAATGAATTGAAGAAATCAGAGAAGTATTCTTTAGCATTGTCACTTCGTAGAATACGAATTCCTTTGCCAAACTGAGTTTTTATTTCTGAATAGAAAGTTTGGAAAATATTGAATAACTCAGAACGATTTTTCACTTAAAATATCCAAGTGCTTCTAGAAAAGTCATCAATAAAGGTGACATAATACCGATGCCCTGAAATTGAAGGAACACGACTAGGACCCCAAACATCAGAATGAATGACATCAAAAGGAGAGACAACTCGACTATTAATACTACTAGGAAAAAAGGCTCTAACATGCTCTCCTAGTTGACACGACTCACACTCTAAGGACTCCAATTTTGAGAGATGATGGTACCATTTTCTTTAATTTATTCAGGCTTGGATGACCCAGACGACGATGGATTAAACCAGGAGACTCAACAGATGCACATATGGTAGAAGTAGAAGGCTGAAGGTAGTAAAGACCTTGTGATTCAGATCCAGTTCCAATCGTCCGTCCCGTACTCCGGTCATGTATCACGAAAGAATCAGAAGTGAAGGTTATGGCACAGTTTAGTGATCGAGTCAACTTGCTTATAGAAATTAAATTGAAGGGACAGCCAGGAACTAGTAAAACTGATTTTAATGGAAGTGAGGGAAGAGGTGATACTTGCCCAATACCAGTGGCTTGGACTTTTGACCCATCTGCAAGGGTGATATGATGTGGAGTTTTAGGTGAAGATAAGTTAGGGAAAAAGGAGACATTACCAGTTAGGTGATCAGAAGCACCGGAATCCAAAACCCAAGATCCAACAGGCGTAGAATGAGAGAGACAAACTGTAGAATTACCAGCGTGAGCAATAGTGACCACCGGAATCTCCGCCATGTAGAAAAAAAAAGGAAGAACAGCAACAAGAACACCAAACAGCCATCAAAAACAGTCTTGCAGCAACAAAAACAACCAAACAGCCACCAAAAAAACAGTCTGGCAGCAACAAGAACACACCAAACAGCAGCAAGAACGTCAAACAGCCACCAAACAGTAGCATGAACGCCAAACAGCAGCAGGAACGTCAAACAGCCGCCAAAAAAACGGTTTGGCAGCAACCAAAGAACGACCGAACAGCCACCAAAGAGTGTGACCCACGACCTGAAAGTGGTCAAACAGACAGAGGAAGAGCCGACGAACCCAACGGAACAAGCGGCGTCGCGAACGGAGGCCGGGAGGGTGGCGTGTGGACCCCACGCGCCGACGAGTAGCTTTGAGAAAAAACGGCGCGTGGAGGAGGCGTCGGAGGCGGCGCGCGGTGGGGTGGCAGATCGGCGACTTTTGAACACTTAGGTGGCGTCCACACAAGCAGCCGCTGAAAAAAAAAAGGATGGCCTAGGTGGGCGACCGGAGTAAAAACGGTTCCCTGGACCAGAAGAGCTCTGGTACCAACTTGAGAATAAACTTGAAAAATACTAAATTGTATTTCTGGGTTACTATTATTGACAAAATACAGCAATATATATACACAGATGTGACAGAATCAATCCCTAGAGTTTTGGGATTAGAATCAACCTAACTAAGGAAACTATACAATAGAATTAGGAGAGAATATACAATAAATCAGAATTATATCTAACAGAATATCTCAACAGTAACTTTAGATTCAGAGAATCAGAATCACAATTTCAGGTTCAGATTCAACTCTCTCTTTCCCCCTTTTCCCTTTCCTTTATTTTCTCAGGTGCTCCCATTTTCTGACTTCACAACCATTATCGGATTTCATCTGAATATTAACGAGGATGGCAATAGTGATATCTGATTCCTATGTTTCTGTAAAATTCTTGCTTTGCTTTTGGAATACCATTTATGTAAAAAATCCTTCATACCTGTAGATATTGAAAAAACAATCTGTTTCAAGTTCCAACTTAAAAGTATTTGCCATTTCTTCTCTGTGGGGTTTACCTAAGGATGAGATGAAGACATTTTCTGTTACTGAAGCTTTCACTCACAGGTGTAATGAAAAATATGTTAGTTCTTGAATAGTTACTAAATGCTAATATTCCAAATAGTCCTCACTGAGGAATGGTGATGGAGTGGTCAAGATGATCGAATGTTCCTTGATTACAGTGGCTCTTCAATGGTGTCTCACTCAAGATAGCAGAGGAAATATGAAAAGAGCAGTAGGAAAATGAAAGACACACATGGATAAGGGTTTGGAATGAGAGGGCATAATTGTATTTTCACATCCTCAAAAACTCCCCCCCCCCCGGAAATTTTGGATTCCCAATCCCACTCTTTCCCTTGGGAATGTTTTGCCAGGAAACCTAGTTAAAAAAAAAAAAATCCTGGGAATGACATGCTAGGATACTTTTTAAAGATGTCTCTATACTAAACATGGTAATCTAAGATTCCAAAGTTAGGATTCCTAGAAAACCTAAGGGTATGTTTGTGAGTTGAATTTTGGAGGGGAAGGGAGGGAAGGGAAGAGTTTATTGGAAGCCCTTCCCCCTTTTGTGTTTGTGAGTTTAAGTATTTTACAAAGTCTTTCCCTCCTCTTCTCCCCCTCCCTTTCCCCTCCAATCCTTTCCTTTCCCTCTCTAAACTCACAAACACACCCTAAAAGAATCCCTCTACCAAACTCCCCCTTAGAGGGGGTTTAAGATTCCCAAATGGGGTTCTCAAGAAGAGACCTCTTCCTATGATGAGGAGAATTATTGATAAACTGAAAATAAGACTTGCGTGTAACACACTCGAAGAAGAATGGTCTGAACTATTCTATCTTAATTAGAACAAAGGATACCTGTAGGTTCATGTTGAAAACAGAAGTGGCTTATCAATCAGGATGGAAAACTTAGAATACCAAAACAGAATAAAGACCTTTGGATGTGTGAATTATATATAAAAAAATTACCAAGGTGATCAAAAGCCTCTGAAAATTACTATAATTAGTTAAATAATCAGTTAAGTTTTATTCAATTGTTCTGGTTTTCTGTATTGCACCTAAACCGCTACTTTGTCTGTTCCTCTCCTTTCCTTTATTGTTTGGACAAAAGAAGACTTTATTAAGAGAGATGATAAGTTACCCCCCCTTGAACAGCCTGGAAAAAGAAAAGAAAAAGAATGAATAAAATATGTCTGCTCAAGAGATTCCCTATGCCCATTGCACACGTGTTACATTTACTTGAAATAAATCATTGATGCTCTATACATCTATGTAATTTGATAATTTTTGTCATTTTTTTATAATATTTTCTATGTGAACATAGCATTCTTATTCTTGGTATTATATGTGGTCTAGGATGCAAATGCATTTCTAAATTTACCCATTCTTCTGTAATATTTTTTCTTAATCATATGTTTAGGATCCTTATTTTAGAATGACACGAGATGTTGCTCCTCGAATAGGGTACCACAAGCCAGCCTTGATTGAATCATTATTCTTCCCTGCATTACAGGTATTCTCATGTTGCAAAACAATGCTAATTTATCAAATAGATTAAGAAAAACTATTATTGTACATGTTCATGTATGTATCTGCCAATTACCATTGCATTTGCTTGCATATGTGCTATTTCTCTGTAATGTCTGCTAGAATAACGCTGAGTGGCTTGCTGCTAACCTATTAAAACTCTTAAAAGTTAAATCTGCTCCCCTAGTTATAATTATTTTCTTTTCTTGATCACTGTTTTTCACAGCACTGTATATGCAGTAAAAAATTGAGTTGATGAGTGTGTTGAGATCATAACATATGTTTATTTCATGCATTGATAAATCTGTGGAATTGTTGGTGAATACATGACATGAGTGCTTAGGATAGGATGGTCAATTGTCACTGGAAGAAATTGCTGAAGTGAAGTGCTAGTGACCTGTTTATAAAATGGTAAATTCTACGGTACCTTTGTTTTTTATTTGGTACAGGTACCTATCCTATGTGGCTAAATAAGAACGTGACACATGTTTAATTTTTTTGAGTTATTTTTTAGTTTAAAATTATTTTAAGGGTATTATTGGAAATCCAATACTTAATAAAATTTATGATTCAATCCCAAAATATAATTATATAACCTCTCCTAACAGCCTAACTGCTAAAAGAAAACTCAGCCTAACAGCCTAACTGCTAACAGAAAACTAGTGCAACTGAGTCTGTTAGCATTCAGTTAATATTCTGTTACTAACAGAATATTAACTGCATACCTAACTCAGAAAGCTTACATGAGAAGCTAATCACAGTTACAGCAGAATCTAAGCTAGCTAACTGCACAATAGTAAACTGCGAATAACAATAGTAATACAGTACAAATACAGTAGCAATACAGTACAAATACAGTACACTAACATCATGCTTCAATTATTAGGTTTGAAAACATTTGTTGCATTTCTTTCATCAAAGGATGCCTAACCTGTTTATTCAAAATTACTAAAGGGATTACAATGATAAGGATTGGGAAATTGGGAGGAATTAGGGGTGTTGGTGTCTGTGATTGAGATACTAATAACATTATCCTTTATTAGAAAACTAGAGTTTATAGAAATGGTAATAGGAAGAAGAAAGAAGGGGAGAGAATGAGTGAAGATAAAGTGTTTGCAGAATGATCTTATTCCAATCTGAGAATTACCCAGAGGGATTTATATACAGTGATAGAAGGTTGTACTAGAAGCTTGAGATCTGATTCAGTTAGAGTAACTGAAACAGAATCTCCTAACTAAACTAGCCTAACTGATAACAGCTAACAATCATCACAACAGCGCACAGTAAGTGCACAGTAGAGCTACAGTTATTATCATACAGTATCTACAATTACATTCACTAACATTCCCCCCTCAAACTCAGGGTGGTTTGCACAAGATGGACTTGTCAAAGACCCTGAGTTTGTCTCTAAGAAACTGAAAACGCAGAGGAGAAAGGGCTTTGGTGAGGATGTCAGCATATTGCAAATCTCCAGGAACATGAGAGACTATGAGGCTTTTGTTGAGGACTTTTTCACGAACAAAGAAGATGTCTAGCTCCATGTGTTTTGTGCGGGCATGAAGGACTGGATTGTGAGAGAGAGCCATAGTACTTTGATTATCACAGTAGAGTGTAGGTGTTTTGAATGGAACTTTGAGCTCTTTGAGGAGAGATTCTAGCCATAATATTTCAGCTGAAGTGGAGGCTAAGCTGCGGTACTTAGCTTCAGTACTTGATCTAGCAACAAGGGTTTGCTTCTTGGACCACCAAGAGATGAGATTAGGACCTAGGAAAATGCAAGAACCAGAAGTAGACTTTCTGTCATCCTTGTCAAATGCCCAATCTGCATCTAAAAAGGCAATGATGGGAATAGGACTGGTTGTAGCAGGCTGCAAGAGAAGACCTTGATGTATGGTTCCTTTAAGATGAAGAATCCGTTTGACTGCCTTCCAATGTTCCTCTAGGGGGCTGAGACATGAATTGACACACTTTGTTGACTGAAATTGCATATTGCAAGGCACCAACAATTGACTTGTAAAGTGTTGGATCTGAAACATAATCAGCACCAAACTTAGTGAGTTTGAGATTGGAAACCATAGGTGTAGAAATGCTTTTAGCATCCAACATATTGGATTTTGTGAGGAGATCCTTGATGTATTTGGACTGTGAGAGAAGCAGTGAGCCATTGGGTAAATGCTGAACCTCTATTCCCAAAAAGTAGTCAAGAGTGCCAAGCTCCTTAAGGGCAAATTCAGAATTTAGGGACTTGATGAGCTGCTGAATGTAGGAGAGAGAGCTGCCTGTGATGATTATATCATCCACATACACCAAGATATAAACATAGTGGTTAGAAGAATGATAAGTAAATAAAGAGGGATCACACTTGCTGGCCAAAAAGCCGAATTTAAGAAGAGCAGAAGCAAGCCTCTCAAACCAGGCCCTTGGTGCCTATTTGAGACCATAAAGTGCCTTGTGAAGTCTGCAAACAAGATTTCTGTCTTGAGCCTCAAATCCTGGAGGCTGAACCATGTAAACTTCTTCCAGAATGCCATTAAGGAAGGCATTGTTAACATCAATCTGCTGTAGTGGCCATTTATTTGTTACAGCCAAGGTGAGAACTGTGCGAACATTTACTGGTTTAACTACCGGGGAGAAAGTCTCTGTATAGTCAAACCCAGGCTGTTGGTGAAAGCCCTTGGCAACCAACCGAGCTTTATACTTGTTAATAGATCCATCAGGATTCTCTTTAATTCGAAACACCCACTTACATCCAATAGCTTGGCGATGAGAAGGAAGAGGAACTAAGGACCATGTGCCATTCCGAATCAAGGCATCATATTCAGCCTTCATGGCTGCAAGCCACTTGGGATCTTTTAAAGCTTGAGTGTGAGTGGAAGGTTCCAGGTGAGTCAGAAGAAGAGTGGGATTTAGCCTTGGTTTGACAATGCCTGCCTTGGCTCTAGTGGTCATAGGATGAGTATTTGATGGGTTTATGAGAGGAAGAGGAGTTGAAATATGAGAAGGTTGAGAGGAAACAATGGGTGCAGGATGAGAATGTGTAAGGCCTGGTGAAGGAGATAGAGACACAATAGGTGTAGTGTAGGGAGTAAAGGTGCAGTAGGTAAAGTAGAAACTGTAGGTGCAGTAGGTAAATTGGAAACTGTAGGTGCAGTAGGAGATAGAGAGATAGGTGCAGGGGGAGAACCTGGTTGAGTGTAAGACGAAGATGCTTTGGATAGGGTTGGAATTATGGAGGAAGGTAAGGAGATGGAAGTAGGAGATGAAGGAGAGGAAACAATGGAAAACAACTGAGAATAGGGAAAACGGTGTTCATTGAAGATAACATCTTTGGAGATATAGATTTTCCCATCCTGGGAGAGACATTTGTAACCTTTGTGATTGGCAAAGTAACCCAGAAAAACACATTCCTGTTGTTAGTGATATATTCTCTAGTTAGTTGTGCGCATATTATTTACTGCTAGTTAGTGTTGTTAATATTGTTAATAGTTGTAGCCTCTTCTGTTATCTGTTAGGCTTCAGTTAGAATCAGTTAGGCAGTTGTTTCTGTTTCAGTTAGGTGCAGTTAGTACCTAACTGAATCATTATAGACTGGTCCAAACATGTATAAATTTCCCTGTGTACTCTCAGATTACAATCAATGAACATTCTGTAATCTCTTACCAAATCTCTCTCCCTCTCTCTTTCTCTCTCACTGAGCATGTTAGAGTATATAGCTTGTGCACTTATCATTTAAATGTAAACTGTAATTGACATGTGCTTTGTATTTTGACATGTGCTAAATGTGCCAGTTAACTTTCTGTTTAAGATAGGCAGTTAGAAACTGTTATAACTGACTTGTGTCAGTTAACTGTTAGTTGTTCAGCTTCTCTTAGAAGCTAGTGCTCACTATATAAGTGTTGCTAAGTCTCTCATTGTAATCAACTTTTCAATTCAATACAATTCAGATATCAGATTACTCTCTAAGATTTCTCTCTGATCTCTCTCTCTCTCTCTCTCTCAAATTCTCTAAATTCAACATGGTATCATGAGCTTCTACCCGATCCAGTAACCATGTCTTCCCTTTCCTCTGATTTACATTGTGCCTCTTCTGCACCTATAACATTCTCACATGTCATCACCATCAAACTCGATGAAACAAATTTTTACCATTGGAAGCAGCAAATTGAAGGAGTAATTCGCGGCTATAAGCTTCAAAGATTTCTAGTTAGTCCTCAAATTCCACAACGTTTTCTCACTGAAGCAGATAGAGATCTTGGGAATGTGAATCCTGCCTATACTGAATGGGAATAGCAAGATTCTTTATTGTTCACTCGGCTTCTGTCCTCTCTCTCTACAGACATTCTTCCAAATGTTATGACCTGCCTGCACTCTTGGCAAATTTGGGAGGAATTACACAACTTCTTTCATGCGCAGAGCAAGGCAAAATCCAGCCAGCTTCGTTCCGAACTCAAGGTTATTTCCAAAGATTCTCTCACGATGATTGAGTATCTCAAGAAAGTTAAAGTAACTGTCAATACACTGTGTTCTATTGGAGACCCGATTTCTTTCCGTGATCATTTAGAAGCTATCCTAGACGGACTTCTTGAAGATTATCACCCCATTGTTGCTGTTATTCAAAATCGCACAGATATTCGTACCATTGCTGAAGTAGAAGCTATGCTGTTGGGTCATGAAGTTCGCTTAGAAAAGAGCAAGAAGAAACTCCTAGCTGATTCAACCTCTCTCTCTGTAAATGTTGCGCAAGTTACTGCACCTTCCTCTTCATCCCCTAATACTGCTGTTGCAAATCAGGTATCCCTTTCACCTCAAGATAATCAGAATTTTAATTCTAATCAAGATTCTGGTGGTTTTTGTCGTGGTAGTCAATACAGTGGCAATTTTCGTGGCCGTGGTGGAAGATTTGGTCGAGCTAGAGGCCGTGGAGGTAGATTTGGTTGAAGGTCTAATGTCCAATGTCAAATTTGTTACAAATTTGGACACGATGCTAGCATGTGCTATCACCGATTCTCTGATTTTTCTCCCTTTGGTTATTATCCTCCACCTCCAGGCTTCAATACATGGTATCCTTCTCCTAGACCTGCTCCTATGCAATACAACTGTCCTGGAAATACTTCCTCCTTTCAACAGGTTTCCAACCAGAGGCATCCATCTACTCCTACTGCCACTGCTGGTTCTTTTCAGCCACAAGCTCAAGCTTATCTCACTGCTCCTGACATCACTCATAGCACACAGAATCAATCATGGTATCCTGACTCAGGAGCAACCCACCATGTGACTGATAATGCTGCCAATCTATCAGACAGTGTTGCCCTTACTGGCTCAGATGAGGTTCTCATGGGGAATGGCCAAGGTTTGTCCATTGTTTCTGTTGGTTCAAAATCCTTTTCTTCTCCTTACAATCCTAATTCTTCTCTTCATCTCAAAAATCTTCTCTTAGTCCCTTCCATCACTAAAAACCTTGTAAGTGCAAGCAAGTTTGCTAAAGACAATTCAGTTTACTTTGAATTTCACCCATCATTTTGTGTTGTTAAATCCCAGGCAACTTCTGAGATCCTACTTCATGGCACGCTGGACAAGGATGGGCTCTACAAGTTTCAGAATCTTCCCTTTTCTAATTCTTCCATTAATACTTGTACTAAAAACTCAGTTCTTGACTCATTAAATGTAACTAGTTTAGCCTCTTCATCTGCATTTAAGTCAGATATAACTCCTAGTGCCTATTCCATGTGGCATTGTAGGCTTGGACATCCTCACCATGAGGTTTTGCGTGTAATACTACAACAATGTAACATTCCCTTACCTAATAAAAGTTCCACTGAATTTTTCTGTACTGCTTGTTGTATGGGAAAAACGCATAGATTGCCTTCTTCTCCCTCTACTACAGTTTACATTGTCCCTTTACAGCTTATTTTCAGTGACCTATGGGGGCCAGCACCTGTTGAATCCTCTTGTGGTTTTAAATACTTTCTCACTTGTGTTGATGCCTTTTCCCGATACACTTGGGTTTACCCTTTAAAAGCTAAATCTGACACCCTCAAAACCTTCCTTCAATTCAAAGCTATGGTTGAATTGCAATTCAATTCCAGAATTAAATCTGTCCAAACAGACTGGGGGGTTGAATTTAGAGAATTTGAGAGAGAGAGAGAGAGTTTAGAGAGAAATCTTGGAGAGTAATCTGATATCTGAATTGTATTGAATTGAAAAGTTGATTACAATGAGAGACTTAGCAACACTTATATAGTGTGCACTAGCTTCTAAGAGAAGCTGAACAACTAACAGTTAACTGACACGGGTCAGTTATAACAGTTTCTAATTGCCTATCTTAAACAAAAAGTTAACTGGCACATTTAGCACATGTCAAAATACAAAGCACATGTCAATTACCGTTTACATTTAAATGATAAGCACACAGGCTATATACTCTAACATGCTCCCCTCAAACTCAGGGTGGATTGAGAAGTGATAACTTGTCAAAGACTCTGAGTTTGTCTCTTAGAATGGCAAATCTTGTTGAAGACAAGGCCTTGGTTAAAATGTCTGCACACTGATCCTCAGAAGGAATATGATAGACTTCTAGGCTCTTGGCAATAACTTTTTCCCTGACAAAGAAAATGTCTAATTCCATGTGTTTGGTTCTGGAGTGAAGAACTGGATTGTGAGTCAGCATGACAGTGCTTAAATTGTCACAAAACACTTTAGGAGTAGTAAAGGGAAAATTCAACTCTGTTAGAAGAGATTGGATCACATCAAATTTCAGTAAAGTTAGATGATAAGAACTTCCTGCAATGGCGTCAACAGATTGAAGGCGTCATCCGTGGACACAAACTCCATCGTTTTGTGGTAAATCCGGTCATTCCTCTTCGCTTTCTCTCTCAATCTGATCAAGATTCTGGCATTGAAAATCCAGAATATTCTGAATGGGATCAACAGGATTCCTTGCTGTGGACTTGGCTCCTATCCACAATTTCTGATTCATTGCTACCCAAAATTATCATCTGCAGGCATTCTTGGCAAGTTTGGGATGAGATTCATAAATCTTTTGATACTCAAATCAAAAACAGATCTAGACAGCTTAGGTCTGAACTTAGGTCCATTACAAAAGGAGATCGTAATATCACGGAATTCTTTGCCCGAATTAGGGCCATTGCTGATTCTTTATTATCCGTTGGAGATCTTGTCCCTTACCGTGATCAGTTTGAGATTATTCTTGAAGCTCTTCCTGAAGAATTTGACTCTGTTATTGATGCTGTCAATAGTAAATCCGAAATCTGCTCTATGGATGAGCTAGAATCACTCTTGTTAGCTCGTGAACTGCGTATTGAGAAGAACAAGAAAAATGTCCTCAATGATTCTTTATCTGTTAATTTGACTCAAGCAAAGCCTGCTGAGACCACTGCTGACACAACACAACCATCACAGCCACCTGCACCATCTTTCTATGATCATAATTCTCAGTTTCAGAATTACTCTGGCAGAGGGCAACTATTTTTGAGGACGTGGAGGACGTTTTGGAAGATCTAGAGGCCGTAATGGCAGATGAGGAGGTCGTTATAATATCCAATGCCAAATTTGCTACAAGATGGGCCATGATGCCAGCACTTGCTATTATCATAATACTGGATCAGACTTTGCTCCAACTTCTCGCCCCTAGTTTCAAGGCGGTTGGTCACCACACTCTCAAGGTTATTCTCTGCCACGTTTTCCACATCCCAACAGCAGCTCATTGCCTCCTCCTCCCCAATTTCTGCAACCACCAGCTTCACCTAGAAGTATTAGACCTCAAGCATATGTTGCTGGATCTGAGCCCTCTCATTCTTCTAATTTGAACTGGTATCCGGATTCAGGAGCTTCTCATCATGTTACAGCAGATGCAGATGCCTTCACTGAGAGTGTTTCTCTTCCTGGTTCCGAACACATTGTCATGGGAAATGGTCAAGGTTTGCCTATTACTGCCATTGGTTCTACTTCCTTTTCCTCTCCTTACAGTCACCACACACCTCTTACACTTAAACATCTTTTATTAGTTCCATCTATTACCAAGAACCTGGTTAGTGTAAGTAAATTTGCTAAGGATTATTCTGTTTTCTTTGAATTTCACCCAACTTTTTGTGTTTTTAAATCTCAGGCTACTTCTGAGGTTCTTCTTCGAGGGACAGTTGGCAAGGGTGGGCTATACTCATTCTCCAACATGTTGGATGTTCAAGAGACAGATTCCTCTCCTCCCAAAATACCTTCTGTTCATACTGTTTCAGTTTCTAATAAAAGTCAGTCTGTAAATAATTCCTGCAGTGCTGTTGGCCCTTCTTTGTATCAAACTTGGCACTGCAGATTAGGTCATCCTCACCATGAGGCTCTTAGAATTGCACTACAATCTTGTAATGTTGTTTTACCTAATAAATCATACTTTGATTTCTGTTCATCTTGTTGTTTGGGTAAAGCTCATAGACTTCCCTCACATATCTCAACTACTGCCTATTCCTCACCTCTTGAGCTCATTTTCAGTGATCTATGGGGACCTTCATCCATTACATCTTCTCAAGGTCACAGATACTTTCTCACATGTGTTGATGCCTTTTCTAAATATACTTGGATATTTCCCTTAAAACTTAAATCCGATGCCTGTCAAAGTTTTGTTCAGTTTAAGTCCATGGCTGAATTGCAATTAAACACTAAACTTAAAGCTGTTCAAACAGATTGGGGTGGGGAATTCAGACCTTTGTCCAAGTTCTTCAATGATCTAGGCATTATTCATCGTGTCACTTGTCCACATACTCACCACCAAAATGGAACTGTTGAACGAAAACATAGACATGTAGTCGAGACTGGCCTTACACTCTTAGCTCAATCCAACATACCTTTTCAGTTTTGGGATTTTGCTTTTCTCACTGCAACCTATCTCATTAACAGAATCCCTACTGCTGTTTTACAATTTCAGTCCCCTTACCAATTACTTTTTGGTCAATCCCCTGACTACAATTCCACAAAAATGTCCTATCACTCCAAAGAGTGTGTCTTTCTCGGTTACTCTACAAATCACAAAGGGTACAAATGTCTCTCTCCTGATGGTAAAATCTATATCTCTAAAGATGTTATTTTCAATGAGTATAGGTTTCCATAATCTGAGTTATTTCCCACTCTCTCCTTGTCCCTCTCCATCTCCTGTTTCCTTACCCTCTTCCACAATTCCAACTCTATCTAAAGCATCTTCATCTTACACTTTACCAGGTTCTCTCCCCACATCTATCTCAACAACACCTTCCTCACCATCTGCTCCTTCACAGCCTAATATTTCTGTTCCAGCACCTATTTCACCCTATGCTCCTTCACAGCCTAACATTTCTGTTCCTGCACCTGTTCCTCAACCATTAAACACTCATCCTATGACTACTAGAGCCAAGGCAGGAATTGTCAAACCACGACTTAATCCTACTTTACTTCTAACTCATTTGGAACCATCTTCCCACAAACAGGCTCTAAAAGATCCTAAATGGCATGAAGCAATGAAGGCCGAATATGATGCTTTAATTCACAATGGCACTTGGTCCTTGGTTCCCCTTCCATCTCATCGTCAAGCCATTGGTTGTAAATGGGTGTTCAGAATTAAAGAAAATTCAGATGGTTCTATTAATAAATACAAAGCTCGGTTGGTTGCCAAGGGCTTTCATCAACAGCCTGGCTTCGATTACACTGAGACATTTTCACCAGTTGTTAAGCCAGTGACTGTCCGCACAATTCTTACCTTAGCTGTGACAAATGGGTGGCCCCTTCAACAGATAGATGTTAATAATGCCTTCCTTAATGGCATTTTGGAAGAAGTATATATGGTACAGCCCCCGGGGTTTGAAAGTCAAGACAACAGTCTTGTTTGCAGACTTCACAAGGCACTTTATGGTCTTAAACAGGCACCAAGGGCCTGGTTTAAGAAACTTGCCTCTGCCTTACTCAAATTTGGCTTTACAGCCAGCAAATGTGACCCATCTTTATTTATCTATCACACTTCTAACTGTTGTGTCTATATCTTGGTCTATGTAGATGATATCATCATTACAGGCACTTCTCTTCCCTACATCCAGCAGCTCATCAAATCTCTCAATTCTGATTTGCTCTCAAGGAACTTGGAGTTCTTGACTATTTTCTAGGTATTGAAGTTCAACATCTGCCCAATGGTTCTCTTCTCCTGTCTCAATCCAAGTACATCAAAGACCTTCTCACTAAGTCTAACATGCTGGAAGCTAAAGGGATTTCAACTCCTATGGTTGCTAATCTCAAATTGACCAAATTTGGTGCTAACTATGTCTCGGACCCCTCTCTCTACAGATCAATTGTGGGTGCTTTGCAGTATGCTACCATCACTAGACCAGAAATTAGCTTCTCTGTTAACAAGGTGTGCCAATTCATGTCTCAACCCCTAGAGGAGCATTGGAAGGCAGTCAAGAGAATTCTGAGGTATCTAAAAGGCACTATCACTCATGGGCTTCTCCTACAGCCAGCTGTCTCTTCTCCTCTCTCTATAACTGGTTTCTCAGATGCAAATTGGGCATCTGATAAGGATGATAGAAGGTCTACATCGGGTTCTTGCATCTTTTTGGGACCTAATTTTGTCTCTTGGTGGTCCAAAAAGCAATCTCTTATTGCTAGATCTAGCACTGAAGCTGAGTACAGGAGTCTCGCCTCTACATCAGCTGAAATCTTATGGCTTGAATCTCTCCTAACTGAACTGTGATAATTTGAGTGCTGTTTCCCTATCCCACAATCCTGTTTTACATGCTCGCACTAAGCACATGGAATTGGACATCTTTTTTCTTCGTGAAAAGGTTCTGAATAAAAGTCTTGTGGTTTCTCATGTTCCTGGTGATCTCCAATATGATGACATTCTCACCAAGGCTCTCTCTCCTTTGCGGTTTCAGTTTCTAAGAGACAAACTCAGGGTCTTTGACAAATTTACTCTTTGTAAACCACCTTGAGTTTGAGGGGGGAATGTTAGTGATATATTCTCCAGTTAGCTGTGCGCATATTATTTGCTGCTAGTTAGTGTTGTTAATATTGTTAATAGTTGTAGTTAGGTGCAGTTAGTACCTAACTGAATCATTATAGACTAGTCCAAACATGTATAAATTCCCCTGTGTACTCTCAGATTACAATCAATGAACATTTTGTAATCTCTTACCAAATCTCTCTCCCTCTCTCCCTCTCTCTCACTTATACTATCAATTCTATGAATTCCAAGAATTCTAACACCCGTGAACGATAAGACATTTTAGTGGGATTATAGGCTCTTAGAAAAGGAAAACAAGCACACCCAAAAACTTTGAGAAATTGAAAATCAGGACACTGATTGAACAACAGCTGAAAAGGTGATTTAAATTGTAAGACAGTTGTAGGAAGTTTGTTTATAAGGTAGGTGGCTGTGAGAAATGCATAATCCCAGAACTTGAAGGGAATCTTGGCCTGGGCTAAAAGGGTGAGACCAGATTCAACTATGTGACAATGCTTCCTTTCAACTGTGCCGTTTTAATGGTGTGTATGAGGGCAAGTGATTCTGTGAACAATGCCTAAATCAGTAAAGAATTTAGACAAAGGTCTGAACTCCCCACCCTAATCGGTTTGGACAGATTTGAGTTTGGAATTAAGTTGGAGCTCAACCATAGATTTAAATTGGACGAAAATCTGAAAAGCATCAGACTTAGATTTTAAAGGATAAATCCAGGTGTACTTTGTATAGGCATCAACACAAGTGAGGAAGTATCTGTGGCCGTGTGTGGAGGTAATTGGGGAAGGACCCCACAAATCACTAAAAATAAGCTCAAGAGGAGTTGTATAGACAGTAGATGAAAATTGAGAAGGAAGCCTGTGAGCTTTTCCCATACAGCAAGCTGGACAAAAATCAAATGTAGATTTATTTGGTATAGCAACATTACAAGATTGAAGAGCAGCTTTGAGTACCTCATGATGAGGATGGCCTAACCTACAGTGCCAAATACTATACAAAGTAGAGCCAAAGTTGCTATCAGTCCTAGTTACAGAATTATTTGAACATGAAAAAGTGTTGACAGAAGGTACAACAGAAAGTGATTGTGGGAGTGAGGAATCTGATCTCTGGAAGTCCAGCATGTTGGGAAATGAATACAGTCCATCCTTGCCAACAGTGCCGCGAAGGAGAACCCTAGACGTATCCTGAGATTTAACAACACAAAATGACGGATGAAATTCAAAGAAAACAGAATTATCCTTAGAAAATTTGCTTACACTAACCAGGTTCTTTGTAATGGAAGGAACTAATAGAAGATTTTTGAGTGTGAGAGGTGTGTGAGGGTTATAAGGTGATGAAAAAGAAGTAGAACCAATGGCAGTAATGGGAAAACCTTGACCATTTCCCATGACAATGTGATCTGACCTAGGCAGTGACATGCTCTCTGTGAAGACATCACCATCTGCTGTGACGTGATGAGAAGCACCGGAATCAGGATACCAATTCAGGTTGGTAGAAGTAGACGCTTCTGTCCCAGCAACAAACACTTGTGGCTTGACACCTCGAGGAACTGAAGTAGGAGGTAGAAACTGTTGAGGAGAGGGCTGAAAATTGCCAGTTGATGGTGGAGGATAACGAGGCTGAGAATACTGTGGCCAACCACCTTGTGTCCAAGGACGAGGATTAGGAATATTAGGAGCAAAATCAGGTCCAGAATGACGATAGAAGCAAATACTGGCATCATGACCCATCCTGAAACAAATCTGGCACTGAACGCTGTAGCGACCGCCTCCTCTACCATGACGACCTCGACCCCTACCGGATTGACTTCCACGGCCCCGAAAATAGTGACCTCTGTTAGAGTAGTTCTGAAAAGATGAATTAGTGTCAAAGGTTGACGGTGCATTTTGCTGGAGAGACTCAGGAGTAACTTCAGTGGATGGTGCAGTGGAAGCTTGAGTCAAATTCACAGATAAAGAATCACTGAGAGCAGTCTTCTTGTTCTTCTCAATACGACGTTCTCTGGCCAGCAAAAGAGACTCCAGTTCATCCATGGGACAAATTTCTGACTTGCTATTTAAAGCATCAACAACAAAATCAAATTCCTCAGGAAGAGCTTCAAGAATTATTTCAAACTGATCCCGATATGGAACGGGATCTCCAATAGAGAGGAGAGCATCAGAAATGGCGCGAATCCATGCAAAGAGTTCAGAAATTGTACGATCACCTTTAGTGATTGAACGAAGCTCAGAATGAAGTTCTCTGGATCTATTTTTAACTTGAGTATCAAAAAACTTGTGAATCTCATCCCAAACCTGCCAAGAGTGACGACAGACAACGACCTTGGGAAGGAGAGAATCGGAGATTGTTGAGAGAAGCCATGTGCACAGAAGAGAGTCTTGCTGGTCCCATTCGGAATACTCTGGATTTTCAGTTCCAGAATCGCGATCTGCCTCGGAACGGAAACGAAAAGGAATTGTTGGATTTACCAAGAAACGATGGAGTTTATGGCCACGTATGACGCCTTCAATCTGTTGGCGCCATTGAAGGAAGTTTTTCTCGTCTAATTTGACAGAGATTAAGTGTGAAAATGTAGAAGCAGAAATGCGAAGTTCATCCTTAGATCTGGTGCGAATTGCAGCAGTTGGAGTTGGAGGTTCATCTTCAATCTCTGGACCGGATCCAGAGTTTACAGGAGTTGCGAAAGTCATGGTATTAAGCTCTGATACCATATTAGAAAACTTAGAGTTTATAGAAATGGTAATAGGAAGAAGAAAGAAGGGGAGAGAATGAGTGAAGATAAAGTGTTTGCAGAATGATCTTATTCCAATCTGAGAATTACCCAGAGGGATTTATATACAGTGATAGAAGCTTGTACTAGAAGCTTGAGATCTGATTCAGTTAGAGTAACTGAAACAGAATCTCCTAACTAAACTAGCCTAACTGATAACAGCTAACAATCATTACAACAGCATTACAACAGCGCACAGTAAGTGCACAGTAGAGCTACAGTTATTATCATACAGTATCTACAATTACATTCACTAACATCCTTCCATAATGATGTTGAAATGCATGCACAAGATGGGAGAGCAATGGCGATGATGAGCATTCACAATGATGGTGATATAGGGAATGACACCATAGACAGAAAATGGAGAAGGCAGGCAGAAGTGATTTTAATGGTAATAGTTGCTGTGGGTGAAGCGAAACTATGATGATAGTGGAGTATTTTCAGGAAGGGGCAGTGACAGTGTCAGCAAAACCAGTTAAGGCAATGGTGAGTGGGTGGAAATATGTGAGAGTGGATAATGGAGAGAGAGTATCAAGAATGGGAGGTTAAGTTCAGTAAGGTGGGCAACTTGGACATTGTACTTTGTCAAAACCATTCCCATAACATAGGAGGGAATGTAAGATTCCAAACCCTTGTTCTCAACCCTGAGAATGATTTAAATCAGATTTGTGAGAATAATGAATTTGCATTCTAGGAAGTGCAAAATGCATGGGAATCTTTATGTGCCTCTTTTTTTGGACGAAACATATCAAAGGTTAAGGAAAAGAAGTTATGCAAACACATGTAGGATATGGAAGATTGCTATAGAATTCAGTAGAAGGAAAACAAAAGAAGACACTGTAGCAGAGTAAGTAAGCAATCATGGGGGTCATATTCTCTGGGCTACAGGGTTTCATGAATCACTTTTCAGAAATGATGAATATTAGGCTTTTGAAATTTTCTTTCTGAAAAAAGTCTTCCAATGTAGCTGTGTTTTCTGCTTGTATGCTCACAGCTTCTTTGAAATATAAATGCTTGCAGGGGGAAACAGGGAAAATGTCTGCTAGTGATCCAAATTCTGCAATATACGTGACTGATTCTGCAAAAGATATAAAGAATAAGGTTTGTTACTGAAATTACTCTTTTTAAAGCTTTGGTTCATTATCTGTGCTTACATGCAAGTCTTGTTGATCTTTTTGTTCATTTTGGCAAAAGTTAGCTGTAGAATCTTCGTTATCAACATTTGTTGATACTAGTGCCTATCTAATTGTATTGTGTATAAGCAAGATATAGAAGGGTTTGCTTTCACTTTTCCTTGAAAGTCATTCTGACTTACTGCCAATCACTAGATCTTCCTGTGGTAAATGTTGCTCTATGTTATTGGATGATCACAAATTTTAATAGTTTGTGTCCTTCACTCCACCACAGTTCACTCTTATTTTCTCTGAGCAACATCTTTCTCCCTTATTTTTTTTTCCTTCCACTTGGTTAAGTTCATAAAAAACTGTATGTGTGACTCTCTGTAGGTAAACAGGCATGCATTCTCTGGTGGACAAGATTCTATAGAAAAACATAGACAATTAGGGGCAAATCTCGAGGTAATGAAGTTCTTATCGCATTATTTTGATGAATAATATGCAGTTCAGATGTAACATATGTGTGAACATAGAACATTCAATTAATGTTTTCTTCCCTTACCTGAATCCTAAAAGCTAAGATTGATTAAGGATTAAATAGGTATATGTACCAATTGAATACAAAGTGATTAATCCCCTTCCATGCTCCCTTTTCTGTCCAATGAATTCCTTTGTTTTTCTCAGGTGCTCCTTAGTCTTATAGCTCAAGAATCTTGACATTTTGTAACATTGTTCAGGTAGATATACCAATCAAATACCTTTCTTTTTTCCTAGAAGATGATGCTGAACTTGAACACATCAAGAAGGTCAGATTTCTATCTCTTTTCCTAAAAGGTTTTTACAAGCAGTGTAATAGGACTTTTTTTAATTTCTTCTTTGACAAGTTGCATCATACTCTCATAGGAGTATGGATCTGGACGCATGCTAACTGGTGAGGTGAAGCAGCGCCTAATTCAAGTTTTGACTGAACTGGTGGAAAGACATCGTAGGGCTCGGGCTTCTGTAACTGAAGAGGTATGCATGCAACATTAATAAATATTTTAGAAATGATGCTTATGCTGTTAAGTTTGATGAAAAAATAACATGGTGTAACTGAAGTGATACGCCAATTGTTAATTACATTATTTAAAGTACTGCTGAAAGCAATTCTTAACCCCAGTACAGTGGAATTAAGGAAAACACAAATTGTTGATGGAACACCTGCCTACACCAAATATATTTATGTAAATTGTGCAGAGTTATTGTAGGGTTCCATCAAGTTTTGGAAACTAATTATGCATTTTACTTTCTTTTTTTTAGTAAGTAGGAGTTCCTTTTGCTTGTCTGAATTAACAAGGACCAAACTCCAAACATGTTAGGGTATACAGTCATGTAACTCTGTTACACAAATAGTTCTGTCCAAGTTACTCTGTTGAGGAACAGTTGTAACTGACTAACTGCTAGCTGTCAGAATCTGTTGTAACTAATAACTGGCTGGATCAGTTGAATAAGAACACCTATCTAAGTGCTATCATGTACCAATATCGTAATGCAAAAAAATACAGAAACAGAATTTCAGAGATAGCTTCATTCTCTGAACTCAAGTCATTCTATTGCTTTCTCTGCATTTTTCTCATTTTCTTGGCATATCTCATCCTCAAGAACGTAGTTGGGCTCTTTTATGATGGAAAATGGAAGAAGGGAGAAGAAACAAGTATCATATTCCTGTCCATTTATTCTCCTTAAATCAGAAAAAAAAATGTACTAATTAAGGTTTTCTTAAATTACTCATTCTTTTGGAGGGCAGAAAAGGAGGTTTTCAAGGTTGTTTTATGGGAACAATATGAGCAGGCAAATATGAGATAGCTGTTTTCAAGGATTTAATTATATTGATCCACTATTTAAGTACTAGATGTAGTCATGTAGGTATAGTGTGAAATATATCTCTTAGTATGCTACCATATGGCATTATATTGTGGAAAGAAAATAAACAAAAAGGGAAAAGATCATTTGAGCACCCAACATTATTGTTTGGCAAGTGCCTTTTAACATGGATCCTTTGAAAAAAGGTGTATCCTAAAATAAATTGTTGTCATACCCTCCATATAACACTTTCTTCCAGTGACCGCAAGAGCATCGTGACTATCTTTCCTAGTAGAGCACCCTTTAGCAAAGAAGGAAGAGAGCATAGACTTCAAAGTCACAAAGGAGGAAATGAGGTCCCACCCCTCTAGTGATGAAGTGACCATTCAGCCTTAGCCTTGATGGGTCGAGCCTATGGAGCCAAAATCATTTCTCTATTAATCCCAAACAAATTGAGCTGCCTTTGAGAGGGAAAGGCATAACAACTTTATCTCCTATGTTTGTTATGGCAACAATCTGTGTTCTAGTCACTGAGCTCTACTAATCACAACCGTTGCTCGTTCATTTGTCGATGATGGCTCCAAGGCCCAGGATAGAGCCGTCAATGTCTCTCCCTCAGTGCACAATCAGATCTCCTAGCAATCCTTCTCTTTTCTCTCTCTTTGATTCAATAACAAAACTCACTCAAAGTCGACCGCAAATCCTTGAGCATAAGGGATGACTTGCTTTTCTTATATCCACACGACACACGTATTACGAGCTCACTAATGTTGTAACGAAATCTTTCACCAAGAATTGCCAGGGTTTGAAGAAGCTCTTGTGAAGATCTTACACTCGGATCCAAAGGGATGAATGCGGTGCTCGATCACGGTATTGTGCTCAAAGAACTCTATATCAAGTGACTTTGTGGAAGCTCTAATGCGGCGGTGGAGTGGCTGATTGGGCCCAACATTGCGATCTCGTTGGTCAGATCCATTTTCTTGAAGGGGCTTTATAATGACAATGTTTCAGTTTGTTGATTCTCACCAAGAATTTGAGGATCTTGAAGCTTTTTTTGTGCTTTCTTGATTGGGACAAGCTTTTTCAACTCGTGGCAGATTGTGTCACGAGCATGGTTGAGGTCCACCTCAAGATGATACAGATTAGCAATGTTTTCTTGCAAACTATAGCCCATTGTTTGAGCTTGGAAATTTTACATCTTGTTAAAACCCTAAAGTGCACAAATTTGGGACTTGTTGCAATTGCAAAATGATGCAAGCTCTTGAGGAAAGTTTCGCATTGATGTGTGGAAGGAAAATTGCAAAGACCTCTCTGAAAATTTCAATTATGTATAAGTCATTAATCTCAGCTATTGATATTTTTTAACTTGATCTAAAGGTGTAAAAATGAGGGTGAACCGGTGGTCCATTTCTCATAGGGTACAAGTTAAAAGGCACCTTGTTTGTCATCTTTGTTGCCTTTTAGTTTTCGACGATACAACAACCTAGCCAATACTAAGTGGGGATGGCAACAAGAATCAAGGGAGAAAACTGGAATATCAAAAATAAAAAAATTTCAGTAAAACAATTTAATGGTTTCTTATTATATTTTATTAGCTCTTCCTTTACTCTTTTTAATATGACAACCTTCTAATTCACTTTTCTTACTAAAGCCTCTGTTCTTCTCATGTGACCAAGGTAGTCAAAATCACGATTTTAATCGTAAAATCGCCGATTTTACGATCTTTTCGAAGGTTTGCGATCTCGATCACAGAAAAGATCGTAGAGGGAGAAGATCGGTGGGATCGTGCGATCCACCGATCAAAAATTTCTTCCTCTGCAAACTGCAAATTGCGACTCTGCGAAGTGCAAAGTGCGTTTCTTCCTCTGCTGTTAGTGAATATTAGTAATAGCTGATTATGTTTCTTATTATTCCTTTTTGAATTTTCTCTTTCCTGTTTTAGCCTCAGGCAGGCGCGTGGGTGTTTACCCATGTGGTTAGTTATATTTAGATTGTGTATCAGATTCTGATTCTAGAATAGATTAGATTCCTGCTGACTCAACATTCTGTTATTAGGCTATTGTTGTCCTGAGTTGTATATAGATATACCTCTCAGCTCTTTTATTCATTCAAGCAAATATTTCATAATACAATATCATTTTCTTTTGCATTTTATCGTCTTTTATAACATGGTATCAAGAGCTTGATCCATGGCTTTCGGTCTTGCAAATACGTTCTCTAATAGCGGACGTCCTGATGGGCGCTCTGCAACCTCCTTCTCTTATCAAATCTCAGTCAAATTAGACACAAACATTTTTCTGCAATGGAGGCAGCAAGTAGAGGGTGTCATCCGTGGTCATAAACTTCACCGTTTTGTCACAAACCCAACCATTCCCCTGAAGTATCTTTCAGAATCTGATAGGGATCTTAATATTGAAAATCCTGCATATATAGAGTGGGATGAACAAGACTCACTCCTTTGTACCTGGCTTCTATCAACTATCTTGGATTCTCTTCTCCCTAAGGTTGTCGTTTGCCATCACTCTTGGCAAGTATGGGAGGAGGTTCACAAATTTTTCGATAACCAAGTTAAAAATCGTTCCCGGCAGCTTCGCTCTGAGCTTCGCTCCATTTCCAAGGGCGACAGAAGCATTTCTGAATTTTTTGCTCGAATCAGAGCCATTTCTGATTCTCTCCTGTCCATTGGGGATCCAGTTCCCTACCGTGATCGATTCGAAATCATTCTTGAGGCTCTACCGGAGGAATATGACTCCGTCGTTGATGTTGTTAATAGCAAAGGTGACCTCTGTCCTATGGATGAACTTGAGTCCTTGCTTCTAGCTCGGGAGCTGCGCATAGAAAAGAACAAGAAATTTGTGTTGAATGATGTTCTCACTGTTAACCTCACCCAGACTAAGGCTCCAGATAATCCTCTTCCCTCTTCTGATTCTGCTGACCACGATTCTGCCCCTCCCTTTCACCCCCATCCTTCCTTTAATCACTACTCTGGCAGAGGGAATAATAATTTTCGAGGTCGTGGTCATTATGGTGGCTCCAGAGGTCGTGGCAGACGCGGTGGTGGTCGTTTTTACAATGTGCAGTGTCAGATTTGCTACAAAATGGGTCATGATGCCAATATCTATTTCCACAAACACTCTGGTCCGGATATGAGGTCTGTTTCTCACCCTTCTCAGTCGTGGGTTCAAGGCAACTGGACTCAGTATTCTCACCCTCGGTTCTCAGCTCCTTCGGTCCCGTCTCACTATCCCACTGCTCATGCTTCACTCTCTGGCTCTTCTCATTAGTTTCAAGCACCTTCTGGGCCTTCCAGACCTATGCGCCCCCAGGCCTTTGTCACAGGTTCTGAATCAACCTCCTCCTCCCTGAACTGGTATCCAGACTCTGGAGCATCTCACCATGTTACTGCTGATGGTGAAGCCTTACAAGACAGCATCCCACTTCCAAGTTCTGATCATGTTTTTGTAGGAAATGGCCAAGGTTTGTCAATAGATGCTATTGGTTCTACTTCCTTTTCTTCACCCTATAATTCTCACAAATGTCTTACCCTTAATAACCTCTTACTTGTTCCCTCTATTATTAAAAATCTAGTTAGTGTTAGTAAATTTGTTGCAGATAATGGTGTTTTCTTTGAGTTTCACCCCTCTTTTTGTGTTGTAAAATCCCATGACACTTCTGAACCTCTTCTCTTGGGGACACTTGGCAAAGATGGTCTCTATTCCTTTCCCAATATGCTTAACTCTCATGGGACTGCTCACTCCTCCACCAAGCTTGCTTCTGCTGCACCTTCTGCCTTTTCAGTTTCTTGTTTAAATAAGTCTAGTTCTACTTTGTATCACCTATGGCACTGTAGATTAGGACACCCTAATCCTGATGTACTCAAAACAACTTTGCAAACTTGTAATATTTCTTTACCAAGTAAAACTGCCTTTGATTTTTGTGATTCATGTTGTCTGGGAAAGGCTCACCGCCTTCCCTCTTCCTCTTCTACTTCTGTCTTTACATCTTCTCTTGAGCTTGTATACAGTGATTTATGGGGTCCCTCCCCTGTTCTCTCCTCTCAAGGCCATCGTTACTTTCTCACTTGTGTTGACGCTTATTCCAAATTTACCTAGACATCTCACTTGTGGCCCTTCTCTCTTTATTCATCACTCATCTACTCACTGCACCTACATCTTAGTTTATGTTGATGATATAATTATTACTGGCAGCTCTTTGTCCTATGTTCAGCAGCTTATCAAGACTCTCAATTTTGAGTTTGCTCTTAAGGAGCTTGGAAGACTTGACTACTTTTTGGGTATTGAGGTTCAGCATCTCTCTAATGGTTCTCTTCTTCTCTCCCAATCCAAGTACATTAAGGATATCCTTGCCAAAGCTAAGATGTCTGATGCCAACAACATCTCTACTCCCATGGTTGCTAATCTTAAACTGTCCAAACATGGTGATGATTATGTTGCAGATCCCACTCTGTACGGATCTATTGTTGGAGCCCTTCAATATGCCACCATCACTCATCCTGAGATCTGTTTTGCTGTTAATAAGGTTTGCCAGTTTATGTCTCAACCTCTTGAGGCTCATTGGAAAGCTGTCAAGAGGATTCTTCGGTATCTTAAGGGCACTGTTCAGCATGGCCTGCTGTTGCAACCTTGTACTACTTCTTCTCTGCCTCTGATTGCATTTTCTGATGCTGACTGGGCTTCAGACCGCGATGACAGAAGATCTACCTCTGGGTCTTGTATTTTTCTGGGCCCCAATCTGGTCTCTTGTTGGTCTAGAAAACAAAATCTTGTTGCTCGCTCCAGTACCGAAGCTGAATACAGAAGTCTCGCCTCTACTGCTGCTGATATCTTATGGCTGGAGTCTCTTCTCAAGGAACTCAGAATCTCCTTTCAGACTCCAATCCTGTATTGTGACATCCTTAGTACCGTCTCTCTGTCCCATAATCCTGTACTTCATGCTCGGACCAAGCATATGGAACTTGATCTTTTCTTTGTTCGTGAAAAGATCCTCAACAGAAGTCTTGTGGTCTCTCATGTTCCTGCTGACTTTCAGTTTGTTGATGTGCTCACCAAGGCCTTGTCCCCTCTTCGTTTTCAGACTCTTAGAACCAAACTCAGGGTGTTTAACAAGTTGACTATTGCACAACCACCCTGAGTTTGAGGGGGAATGTTAGTGAATATTAGTAATAGTTGATTCTGTTTCTTATTGTTCCTTTTTGTATTTTCTCTTTCCTATTTTAGCCTCAGGCAGGCGCGTGGGTGTTTACCCATGTGGTTAGTTATATTTAGATTGTGTATCAGATTCTGATTCTAGAATAGATTAGATTCCTGCTGACTCAACATTCTGTTACTAGGCTATTGCTGTCCTGAGTTGTATATATATATACCTCTCAGCTCTTGTATTCATTCAAGCAAATATTTCAGAATACAATATCATTTTCTTCTGCATTTTATCGTCTTTTATAACATCTGCGAACAAAATTTTCTTCCTCTGCGACGTGCGTTCCTCTACATTCCTCTGCTGGGTGCGTTTCTCTCTTCTGTGACTATGTTCCTCTGCTGGGTGCGTTTCTCTCTCTTGCTTCCTCTGTTGGGTGTGAAGTGCGAACTGTTTCTGCTTCTGCTTGTTATTTTGCTTTTGTTTCTGCAACTGCGTTTCTTCCTCTCTCTCGTACTCTCTCTCTGTGCGTCTCTGCTCTATACTGTGTTAGTACTGCGCGTCTCTCTCTGCTCGTTTTTTCCTCTGCTTTAGTTTGGTCTCCAATGGCTTTTGTTTGTGTCTGTTTAGAATTTGATTAATTTTTAAGTTTTATTTTTTTTTTGTCAAAAGTTTTTTTTTGAGTTTGCGTCTGTTTAGAAGTTGATTAGTTTTAAAGTTTTATTTTTTTTGTCAATTTTTTTAAGTTTGCGTCTGTTTAGAAGTTAATTAGTTTTTAAGTTTTATTTTTTTTTTTTTGAGAAAAAGGATTGTGCACTGATAGTGTACAAAGTTTTACACTGACGGTTAATCACAACCCTTGATTTATGGTAAGTTTGTTAACTTTACTAATTAATATTTTAAAAGTCATATAAATGAAAAATCATGATTAAACGTCAGTGTAAAACTCTTTTACACTGTCAGTGCATATTAATCAAACTCATTTTTTTTTGTCAAAGTTTTTTTTATGTTTTTAAATTTTATGTATTTGGCACTTTGTTTAAGACTTGTAGTTTGGTATTTTAGATTTATGTTATTATCTTAAAACTTGGTTTACATTTTGAATTTAAGTTTATGAAGAGTTTATTAGAATTTGAAGGGTTTATTTTTTTTAGTATGCTATTTTGTATGTATATATATAAATTTATATGCATACAACATACACACACACACACATATATATGAATTAAGTACTTCTGAAGGATCTTACGATCAGTGTTACGATCCCACAATTTACGATCTTAGGACCCCTTCCCGATCTTGAGTAAGATCTCGATCTTAACTACCTTGCATGTGACAGAATCACAGAACACCTTAGGTGAGTTTCCATCATCATCTCATAAGTTCTACTCCAACTTTCTCTTGAATAATTTTGTTCATAATCTTATCACGTTTTATATGTTCGCCCATCTACATCACCTTTTTCATCTCTACTATACTTATCTTTTACTCTTGTAACTTGTAAGCCCTTCATTAACCAACATTCGCCACCATATGGCATCGGTGTTATAAGACTATCCAGTAGAATTTGTACTTAGGTTTGATAAGCAGGTTGTGATTACATATTTTGCATAAAATATGTCTCAAATTCATCCATCTAGCTTGAATCCTGTGTATGTGACATTCCTCATATCAATCTCTCCATGCTTTGTAAGATGGATTCAAGGTACCTAAACTGAGCAACTTGTAGTATGATGTGACCCCACAAATTTTATGCTCCGAAATATTCTTAATTCACATACTGAACTTACCATACAATCTGTCTTACTCCTACCTACTTAACCAAAAACCCTTGATTCCAAAGCTTCTGTCCACGAGTTTAAATTTACTCCTTCGATTTCAACTCATTGAGTTGGACTATATCATTAACAAAAAACATGCATCAATACAATGGCTCTTTGGTGTGCCTAGTAAATATGTCCAATAAGGTGGCCCAGGGCATATGGGTCTACTATCATTGTGGGGTCTAGGATGGTTTAAATTTACACTACCTTACCTCCATGAGTACAACCCATGACCCCCAATTCACAAGTTAGCAACCTTACCTTTGCACCAAGCATCACCCTACTAATAAGAAGTATGTCAGGGTAAAAAAAAGTACCAGACTCAGTTGACCTTTGGAGCAAACCTGTTGGTATGCATGATCATTTCTTTTGCTAGTCTTTATCTAAATTAATTTACTGATTTCTCATTTGAAGTGTTTCATTGGCATAGGTATCTTTAATGTTTTATGCTCTTCCATTTTTTTTGTTAATCAATACAGTATACTGTTTTATTACATAACTCAGTACTGTTAATTTGTAATCTAACATTAAGCAGTAAAAATTCAATTGAAGTGTTCTAAATCTGTAAAGTGTAAACTCCATTTTGATATTTGTTTCATAAATTTCAGTCTTTATGAAATTATAGTCAATGCCGCTTGTATGTTTGGTTGCCTTTTTCGTACCTCATCTATGTAAGATTAGTAGGGTTGAAGCCTATATTAATTTGTCATTTATATGGTTCAAAACTTAAATAGTCCCTTTTTTCCATAATTCTTTCAGATGGTGGATGCATTTATGGCTGTGAGACCACTTCCCCACATGTTTGACTGAAGAAGTTAACTTATAAGCTCGTCTTCCCAAATGCTGCTTGGAGATCAATGGCTATAACTGGAATTAATTTATATCTCAACTTAAAATTAAGTTTTCATTGGACTTCTGTATTACTCAATTTTGTTTTATACTTGCTATTATCAAAATTCATTTTTTTTCAATCAACACCTATTAACACAAATGGAAAGGAGTTCAATTTCCCTTAAGCAAAATTTTGTTGTAGAATCTTACGAATGGAAAAATGGTACTATGACAACTTTACATTCCTAAATAGCTCTACTCGACCCTTAGCTAGGACTCAAAGTGACTTCTGAATACTGAGTTGCAGACTAGAAAAAAAATTGTTTGTTTTGATTGTTCATAGGCTACTTAAATTATGAAGTGTTATGTAATGTCATAATTGATCATGTTATTAACTGCTCGCCTGCCGATTAGAATGCGCTGAAGATGTCATTTGGGGTGACTGCGAGTTTTTGGTTTTCAAAAAATTTCAACCAAATTTTTACAATTTAAAATTGAAAAATATATTGTGATTTTTAAAATGGACGTTTTGAAAATCACAAAAATTGATTTTTAATTTAGTTTTGAATTGTAAAAACTTAGTTGAAATCCTTTAAAAACCAAAAATTGAAAACTCACCATCGCCCCGAAAGGTCCCTTATTTCTGTTTCCAATGTTTCTAATTTTTTTGTGAAATTTTAGAAAATAAGAAATAAAAATGCAAATTAGACGTGCCAATTAGATGCCGGTGAAATGTTTGATAGTTGGATTCAATGTACTCCATTATTTTATAAAAGAATATCTAAATGATGGGCGTTAATGTGGCTTACCCTTATTTTTCCACCCCACCAATTTTTCTTCCCAGATTACCCATCCCTTTCTCCCTTCCCACCCCATCATTCAATACCCATTTTCAATCTCCCTTCCCCCACCTTTTCTTCCTCTTCCGTATCCCATAACCACCCAACAACCATCGCCCACCACAACCCACTGCCTCCGATCCACCCCACCCCACCCCACTACCGCCCACGTCGTCCTCCACCCCACCCCATCCTCCGTTCCCCATTCCCATCTATATGTCTTCCGTCCACCGCCCACATTGTAATCCATATTTTTAATGTTAAATTAATCAGTAGGTCCCTATAGTTCTATGAAACTTTTAATTCGGTCCCTGAATATTAACATCGTTTAACTTCCGTTAAATCCAGCTGACATGACATGTATATATTAACTGGCAACAAAATTTTTTCTTCCACATTTTTTTATATTTGAATCTAAATCCCTAATTCTTTACGCAGCATCCTAGGAGCCAAGGTATTGCTATCACCAAAAAAAATATCATTTTTGTCCACTGTAATGTTATAGAAGTCATGAAGTTTCTCCACCTTATTTCCTGCAACAAAAACAAATCATACAAAATTCAATTTTTTAGAACAAAAAAGTAACAACATAGTCATAATGGTTAGGAGTTGAACATCAATCAGTCACTTTATTACCCAACATCATTAGTTTCTTTGGAACCAAACATTGAACATCAACCGGCTTTATCCCAAACTAAATTTGAAGTCAGCGAAGTGAGGCTTTTCTTATAGCGTAATGGATCTTACCTTGGGGAACCGCTTGATAACCATCGTAGGGCTTATTTGGTACTACAATAGATCTTCTCTTTTTTTATTGTCGGGCAAACTAAAATTTGTACATATAAAGTTCATTTCCCTTGATTTTTCTTACTTCCTCTTGTGGTTTCACCATGAAATGTTATATCCAATTCGATGCATCCAAATGAAAGAGGCTTCTTGGCCGGTTGTCACCACATAATAATCCTAATCACAGTCCAGTCATACATGTGAGGTAGGAAAACATAATAGAGATTATCAGAGTTAGTGTTTAGGGATTTAATTAAAAAAAGCTAGAACTATAAGGACTATATTAAATCATTTTAAATTATAGGGACCTAATTAAAATTTTAATGAAAATATAGGGATTTACTGATTAATTTAACCTATTTTTAAATTTTAGTTAATAGTTTACTCCTATGGGGGATGTTGTAGTCTGGTGGCAAAAGAGCAAACAGAGGTGGTGGCGGATCTATGTTGTTCTTGGTGGTCTGGTGGGATTCGATGCGAGTTGTTGGAGGTGGTTTGATGGTGGTGAGTAGTGATGGGGCGATAGAGCAGAGGAGTGATTTGGTGAAGTAGCAGTTCAGTGAAGGAGCTTATGGTTTTGTGATGGTTCAGAAGCTACATGGTGCTAATAGAGAAATTGGGTGGATTAAGTTATGAACACAACTGTTCGGGAACTAATCTCGGACAATTGTTTCCGTAAGCTTATTTTTTTAAAATGAATTATGAACACAGTTGTCCGGGAACCAGTTCCAGACACCTCTGTCAGTAAAAAATGGCTTACTATCCGGGGTTGGTTCTCAAACCGTTGTGTCCGTAAGTCAATTTTATTCCCGTCCGGACACTAAGTGTCTGGAATGGGTGCGGTAGTTAGGGAAAAAAATTTTCAAAAAAATATAAGACGGTTGTAATAGAAAAAAGTGCGGTGGGAAAAGCAATGACATGTGGCTTTCCATATTTGGATGGGGCCATTACTTCTCCCACCCTTTTTTTGTTATCCCCATCCACATATGTTCTTTTTTAAAAGACATTTCCCCAACTACCCCAACCCCTTCCCCTCCTTATTCCCTTTCATCACCACCACCTCCACCTCCACCTACCGCATCACAACCTTTCCCCCTTCCTCTCTTTTCTCACCTCATGTCTGGAAGGCATTCTTCTCGCAAAAAACAAGGCTTCCAGATATGTTTATGTATTTTTCATCTGGTTTAGAGACAATTGTGTTTGGAAGCTATTTAAAAAAAAAAAAATTGGCTTCCGGACATGTGTGTCCCTAAGCTATTTACGGAAACGTATGTCCGGAAGTCAAGTAAAAAAATGACTTTCAGACACCTATGTTCGTAAATAAAAAACTTTGGATAAAAAATGGCTTTCGGACTCACATGTACATAAACCAAATAAAAAATTGACTCAAGGACATGGGTCCGAAAGCCATTTTTTGTGAAAAATGACTTCTATAAGTGGGGTGGGAGAAGAGGGGGAGGGGATTGCGGTGGGTGGGGTGGTGGTGGTGGTGGTGGTGGTTGTGGGTGAGGATGAAGGTGGTGGAGAGGAGAGAAGGAAGGAGAAGGGGTGAGGGTAATTACTAGTTAGGGAAGGAATTTTAAAAAAACAAAATGGGGGTGGGAATAGCAAGAATGAGGTGGGAAAAGCAAATACATTTGCATTATCATGTAGCATAATATGTTGGGCTTCCCATAACATCCTTGTTTTGGGTGGGATGATCAACAAATGAGAATATTGACAATGTTTGATTTCTATTAAAATCACGTTATAAACATGGATTTAAACCAATGTTATTTTAGTAGCATTTACTTGGACTTATGTTTATAACATGATTTTGATAGAAATCAAACACGTGGTAAGAAAATCCTAACTTGTGCCATTAATTGTTGTCAAATTTCACCTATGACTAATTAGGTTTGAAGTGAGAATGTAAGTGTGAATATGTAATTTAATAAAGTTTATATATTTTTAGACATTTAATTGAAAATAATTCTTTACCCAAAGAATCAATAATTAGATTAAATTGGTTAAATTAGAGTATACTTTTTATTATCATAGTTCTAAAAAATATTTATATTTAAATATCAAGCTGGCTCTTAAGTTAAAAAAATCAACCACGTAGAGTTCAAACTCTACTCATGTAAACAGGTTAAAAATTTTAACTCCATGTTACTAAAGGTTAACTTTCAATCCTTTACTAAATCTTGGATTCAAACCGGTTTGAAACTGTTTTTGGACTCAAACCGGTTCAAAACTGGTTTACTAAAAACTAAACCGGTCTAATGAAAAAAAATGATTTGGATTAGAAAACTGAACTATAAAAGTGGTTAATTTAGTTCAGTTTGGTTTTTTAAAATAACCAAACCATACACAACCTTAATTTATGCCAGGTGAAAGCAGGTATACTAGATACCACCAGGAAATGGATCCGGATGCTTTCAAGCCATCTTGGTTCTCAGCAGAAATAAGCTATGAAATAGCTAGGAATTAGCTGCAGAATCACCAGATAACTAGCATAGAAGAATCCTTACACGTATAGGCAACAACTATCTATATTTTCCCTAACAAATAAATAAAAAATTTAAAAAAATAGCTGGTAACTTATATTTAGTCTACCATTACCAAGATCAAGGGTCAACATAATTAGAAAACAACTGTACATTGCAGAAGAACCAATAGTGAAACCTGTTTATTACCAAACAAAAAGAAAGAAACAACAAAAAAGGTTACATTTCATGCGCTAAGAAAAACAGATCCTTACTCACTATTGCTAGGATATTTTTGGTGATACAATCTTAAGGGCTAAATAAGATATCGTCTAAAAATCAAGTGGCCCAGCTTTAGTTGACCCAGAACAGCCACCAGAGGTGCCATACGAACTTCCACTTGAACCATCAACTGGGGCTTGGTTTAGACATTCTAAAACCAAAAACCTCCGTTTTTGCAGTTTTATTGAGAATGTCGAGGTCTCAAGAATCACAGGAACCTGCAAGTTGTAAAACAGTCAGCATAAGCTTATTTCAGATAGAACAAAATGAAAGAAAAAGGGTAGCTTCCAGAAACCCATTGTTCCTCCAATAAAATTTTCACTTAGCTTGGAATTATCAGTCCCACATTTAGGAGAATAAGAAAAGAAATAAGAAACTCAACGGAGTACTTAAGTTATGAGGCCCTCCCACCTAATGGACTAATCTTTTAGGTTGAACTCCCCTCATGTGCTTAAGTCATCACAATTGATGCTTCCATTGGGAGTTAGGCTGCGGAAAGGACTACCTATAGGTTGTACTAAGGTGTAAAATACCGAATATTGTTGGGTGAGTGAAGCCGCAAAAAAAAAAAAGAAAAGAAAAGAAAGGGAAAGGGCTACAAGCCTACAAAGAATACCTATAGGCTGAACTGAGGTGTAAAATACAGAATATTGTTGGGTGAGTCAAGCTGTAAAAAAAATAGGAAAAAAGGGAAAGGGCTACCATTAGTATCGATAGAGTGGCAATGCTCATTGAATAGAATAAATGAAGTACCTAATAGACTAATCTTTTGGATTGCGCTCTCCTAATGAGCTTAAATCATAACACTTGGCTTTACAAAAATGTAGAGGTGAAAGATATCAAATGTACAGCATCAAAATCAATTATGAAATAAATTAACAACTCAGGGAAACAATGCACATAATTCTAAAACCATATTGCATGTGTGTGTGTGCATGCGTGTGTGATACAAAGAGGAAAAAACAAAGAAATAGAGCCAGACAAACGGAAAGAAAGCGGCATATGTGCACAAAAGGAGTAAACCAAAAGTATAATACCATTTGCAGATAAATCAAAATGAAGCATGAATATAACCTGTGTATTTAGCCGTGCAACTTTATGTACATTTAAAAGCCCAACCATGTCCTGGTAACCAGTTAGAAGTTTCGCCAGTTCCTTGTCCTCATCTGAAACAAATATAGTTTAGTAGTGAAATTTGAGGTAATTGATAAGAAATGCATGAAATATAAAAGTTGATTATGAACCTGGAATTGCTCTGACAGAAAGCAAGGTGTCTGCCATATGTTGCAATCTTTTTGAACAAGATGGAGAAAGAAGTGAAGGTGGAAATGTTACAACAACAACAGCATTTGAAGATCGGGCCATGCCTTTTAGGGACTTAATAAAGGAAAGCATATGCCACTCCTGCAATAACGATATGTTATATTAACACATTTAGAATCAGAAAAATATCAAATATTTATAGAATGAAGAATAGTTGGCAATGGCTGAAAGCCAAGAAGGATCACATGACAGGATCTGCCATCAGATAAAATGCTTTCCTATAGAGGGAAGGGTATATAAAACATAAAAAAATAGAACATACAGTTCAAATGCAAAGAAGAAACTTAGTTCAAAACCATATGAAAGGAAAAAAAAAAAAGCAAAGGGAAAAGCATATTAACTCACCATGTTTGCATATTTGCATTGTGGAGAACAAAATGACTGAATTGCAATACGACCAGCAGAGGAAATGGCGCCTTCATTTCTGCTGATGTCATCCATAATGTAAGTGAATGCAAAATTGAATAGAAAGAAAGCTATTCTTATAGATAAATTTAATAAAATATCACCAAAGTAGTCTTTATCACCATCTAATTGATGCAAAACAAGAAATTCATAAGGAACTAAGAGAGGCTAGATAGAAAAAGTCCACTAATTATATATCTTGGTCATGTGCCCATGTATCTAATACTAGAAAAGGGTTCAGAATAAGCAATGAATGGAGTTCAAAATCACCAATGCTGCAATCGTGGTTATCCTTTTGAAGGCCAATTGTAACAGATGCACGCATTTTCAAAACTAGCAAACAGTGACTGCTGCCTAGATGCATAAATCCTATATCATATTTGTGATTGCCCATCAAAATCAAAGGAAATTTCTACCAGACAGCTAGTTATAAGACCATCAGAATGACAGTGAAGTACTAACAAGAGTAAAACATAAGTATTACTAACAATGAAGTACAACAAAACCAAAACCCTTTCCTAGTAGGTGAAATTGTCTACATGAATCAAATGACGTTGTGTTCTATAAAAAATAAAACCTTCAGAGAGGTCAAATCCTAAATTGCATATGCTTTAAAAAAAATTATTGAAGATATAATTAAATTTTAATGAGGAAGACCTCTTAATACACCTATGATCCAAATCCCAACAGTAAACTATTTCCTATTTAATCTTACTTTATTTTATTGTATTCAGAAAAGCTTGACTCAAAACCAGGTGTGAGTCTGTGACAACATGAATAAATAATCAAATACTGTCAAGAACCTATTCTCCTGAAATCTTTAGCTTTTAAGGGAAGGCATAGGAACCACCCTATATCTCTAAAAGGTACATTTCTTAAATTGTGCTATAGGTTACCACACCTTGAGAATTGAGCCAGATATCCAGCACAACGATCTTGAAGAGCAGCTAGGTTTGAAGACTCTTGGATGCTAACACAATCTACATTCATGCCACTGAAAAATTGCCTATCCAGGGGCTTGCGCAAGTCAAAATCATTGCAGTACTCATGCTGACCACCTGTGCAATGTAAGAATGATTCAACTCAATAGTTTACACAACCTGATTTGGCATATTCATTAATATGTGAATTGTTCACTTTCAATATGACATCATAAAAATTGATCACAAATGCATAATAACAATTTTTTTTTTTGTGAAAAAATGACAATGTGATTCTTTGGAACTACTGAAAGGATGTTTTATCATACTCGTCAAATAAACTAAAAATGGCAGCCCAATGCTATAAAGCTTGTCATGAACCAACTATCCCAAAAGTTTAAGTTGTTGGGTGAAGACACGTGAATGGTTATTCTAACACCCCCTTACGCAAGAGCCCATTGGGCTTGAAGCGTGGACAATGCACAGGCTCACCTATCTTGTGCTGAAATTAAACCTTTTCTTTATTAGAATAATGGGGGCAATAAGGTTCGAACTCTTAACCGCTTGGTCATAGAGGCTCTGATACCATGTCATGAACCAGCTATCCCAAAAGTTAAGTTGTTGGGTGAAGACACATGAATGTTTTATAAAGTATAAATGTTAGGACCTCAATCATGAGCCAAAACTCAAAAGGGGAATTAGTGGACCAATTGTCACAGGGGCCCAAAATATGGAGAGTTTATGTTAGAAAGAATAGAAAGGGTGAGGAGAGGAATTGTGACGTGGCTGAGTAAGAGAGGGAAGATCATGAGAGTAGTGGAATTGGGATTAGGAGAGTAGTGCAATTTTGTTATATGAGGTGTGGGTCTGTAGAGAGAGGGTATTGGAGAAAATCATGCAGTTAGTTATGAGTTGAGGGCTGTAGCTCTCTATAGGAGCAGTGCTCTGTGGACAGGAGTATTTCTTCTGTATTTCCTTCTCTTTTAAGTATAATAAAATCCATTACAGTGTTCAGTTACCTATCATTTTGTTTGTTTGATTCTCATAGTAGGATTCAATTTTGTATCAATAACACTATAACCTCTCACTTTTACTAGACACTCAAGTGCCATTCAGTGAATGTTTGTTTTTCATGACTTAGTTAAAATAATTACAAGATAGGCATGCATGCATTACATAGCTGACATAAGAAAAGTTAATACCATCAATGAAGTAAAAACAATACAATGATATTTAAAGAATGAATAAGGAGAAAAAGATTATGGACGAGCTTACAATTATTAGAGTTGGCATTTAGCTGAGGCTCCCCAAAGTATTTCTTGTACTGCCAAGCAATTCTCAGATCCTTTTCCTGAAATCATAAGCATAATAAACAAATTATATTAGCATAACAAAAATAAGAATAATTTAGATACATCAGAGTGAAAAGGACAAACAAAAGTACATGGCTAAGATCCCGAGTTTTATCCTCTTTGGATGACCCTGGACTAGGCAAAGTACCAAGAAATCCTTTAGGGTCTCTAGACGCACTAGCATACAAGAGTGGCTGTCTGTGTACAAGTCCTTGAGACATAAAATTTCTCAATAGAAGCATATGATGAGGTGCTTCTGCATCTTCCATAATCATGACAAGGCTACCCAGGGCAAAACCACCACCTAAAATCTCTATTGAAAAAACAAAAACAAGCATAAGAATCTTCCACGAAAAGACTGTACACAATATTCATTCATTTTACAATATGGTTCATTTAAAGGAAGTCAAAAGAGATCATTACTGTCCAGATCGGGAATCCCCGAAGAAATGAACATTGTCCCATTAGGGCCATGCTTGAGTCCAGGATTCTGAGATGTTACAGTTGACAGATTGCGAGAAAAGCTACTAGCTCGAGTCCTGGTTGCAGCCATTCTGCATATAATATTGCCACTATGAGCCCTGAGGAAGCAAAGAGTACATGTTAATGTAGTAGGTCCACCCAATGTGCTGCAACTCATGTCAAGAAAATGTGAGATGATGTACTTTAGTATTAAGGTTGGAACTTACAGACACAGTATAGGGTAAACTACTCAAAATCTGTACCAGTAACTTATACATAACATAATGACTTAAGTAACATTATGTATTATTGAAATCTTGTGGATTATGTGAAAGTTAACCATTATTTAACAATGAGTCATTATAAATCATCAACAATACATTGCTTCTCATCCTCCAAACATTATAAATTATATAGAGATGTTACACACAGGGACTGTGATATCATCCTCCAACAATAATGGGTGTGCTAAGCATGCTTACTATCTTCTTCTTGGAGTAAGTGATCTTCTTCTTAGAGTAGAAAGCCACACACTCACACTAACGTAAAAAATAAAAATAAAATGAAAATAAAAAATTCAGAGCGTACACAGTCACAGAGTCAGAGAGATATGAAGGGAGTGAGAGAGACCTTGGCCGGACGCGTGAAGGTGAGGGATGACGCTGGACCGTCGCTGGAGTCGGAGATGGCTGCGGCAGTACGGCGGAAAGGTAGGGAAGCAAGGATTTCGAACGAAGGAAAGAAACCGTAATAACGTTTGTTTACTCAGTACCCAGTAAAAGCGGACCGTACCCGACTCTAGTGACCAATATCTAGCACTATTCTATTTCTATCCCAAGGTTTTTTAAAACAACATTAAAAAAAAAGTCTTAAACTCACATTTCCAAAGTTACAAATAGTTATGTAGAGGAAATTAAACTTGAGTTTGGTCAGTTTTAACGTCAAACCAAACACACGTTAGGTCAATGTTTTATATATTATTATTTCAGTTTTTCTAACATGTGTAACATAACACGGGATAATAAATCAAAAGTGGAAAAATTTTATTAAAAACTGTAACATTTAATATTACAAATACATTGAATGTTATGATAGTTACATTTTCCAATAAAACATTTTTACTTTGGGATTTATTACCTTATACAATATTACACAAATTAAAAAAATCGTTATTATTTATTTTAAGTAATTCAATTACTTTTTATTTCGAATTCAATAACTCTACAAATTTTTTTAGTAAATCCCAAAACCTACCTAACAACCTATCATAATTCTCACAATTTGAAACAATTCATTTTTCTTTTTAAATGTTAAACACTCATCTTTAAAATTATGCTTCAACCGTGTGATCTAAACCTTCATTTTGATCTTGAAAATTTTAAAATTGGTCATATTAATCCTTAAAAAAAAGAAAATACATTGGCGATTAACAGAGTGGAATAAATACACACATCATACCTCTTCCCACATTAATAATAAATAATAATAAATTAATATGTTAAAGAATAGTTACACAATGTGATATTCCAAAAGACACTCATTATATTCCAAATTCTTTCTTGATTATTTTTTTTCCTATTATTGCTATTACTTCTGCATTATAGATATTAAATTTAATTTAACATATTTAATCTTATTCACTCATCATAGCATAACTAAAAATTTAATATATAATTATTAATTCATTTATATTTTAATATAAACCTACTTATATAACAACTTATACAACAAACTAACATTCTTTTTTCGTACTCTTATGAACAAATTTTTATTTCACAAGAACTCAAAACATAAAATCATCTATTCTTTAAACTTTTATTATGTTTACACTTTGAATAAGATAAAAAAAATAGAAGATTCTATTATAATCACATAATAATTAAATAAAAATCACTTCAAATGTCATGAAATGAGTAGAAATAAAAAAGAAGTTCAAATCATGATTTGTAAATTTAATAATCTATTATATATATATTATATATATATATATATAAAACCAAGACACGGATTCTGATGCACCACCTCAAATTGTCACCTTACACAAATTTTTCCAACTCAACATATTTGCTGAGTTGTCAAATTTCTCTAATTCATTGTTTTCTAATCCATTTACTCTCCTTAGTCATTTACTTAATCTAATTAAATATTTTATATCCCAAAGCTCAATAGTCACGACTCACTAATTTGATTATGAAAAAACTTTATTGGCGAAATTTTGTACACAATTAAAATGCAGAAACATTACACTTCTTGTTTTAAACACTACAAGAAATTTCGTTTTTAGCAACGGCCTTGCAAAAACATTACACTTCTTGGGTCGTCGCTACACAAGGAAAAGTCGTCTACAAGTTACGTAGCGACGACGTAAATAGCTCGTCGTAAATACAGTACCGACGAGCAAAGTGAGTCGTCGCTACCTAGAGACGGCCTAGCCGTCGCTGAAGCCGTCTCTAAAACATGGTCGTCACTTAGAATAATTTTTCTTTTATCTAGAGACGGCTGTAGTGACGACCTACTTTTTTTAAAAAATAAATTTATTATTATTTATTTTTATTTTAATAATTTATTAATTTCTTAAATTTCTTAAATTTATTTTTTACTATTTATTTAATTATTTATTAATTTTAAAATTATAAAAACAATACTAAAAAAGCATATATATATATATATGTAAAATATATACATAAAATCTGTTAAAAAATAATACAATAAAACCATAATAAAACATAATGAAAAGAAATCAATGGCGACGGCGACGTTGGGGCTGTGGGGCGGGCGGCTCGTCCTCATCATCCACCGGTAGGTCATCCATCGCGAGATCATAATGGAGGTGCGGTTGTGCATGAGCATGAGCAGCCTGAGCGTCCAGCAACTGTTGCACCCGCCGTCGGAGTCGTGCTAACTTGCCCTCCAACGCTGCAGTCTTTGTCATGGCCTGCCGAGACTGCTCCTTTGCTTCATGGACTTCCTGCCGCAACACGTCCTCAATAGAATATCATGACCCGGACCTGTCAGTACTCTCGCCCGTGTGAGCCCAGGACTCCTGAGTCAAGCTGGTCACACCTGGACGAATGTTGGAGGCAAAGTCCTCGGTGCCATAACAACAGCCTCGGGTCTTGCCACCCGCAACATCCCTCCAAATCTCCAGCTTGGTGGAGGCATCAATCATGGAGGTGTCCCCCATCTGTGACTCCACCTCCCTCAGGCGCTCCTTGTAATTTGTTTGTTGAGGTAAAAGTAAAATTAGTTATTAGTTATTAGTTATCAGTTATATATTCAATTGCATAAATATGAAATTATAAAAAAAACACTTATAAACAAACACTTACATAGGTGGATCGGGCCCGGTCATCTACCCAACCACCACCCTTTTTGGCGTGGGTGGCAGCAAAGAACTCGTCCAGCTCAACCTCCCGCTCAAGCTGTCGTCGCTACACAGGAAAATTACACAAATTAATTACTTTAACAACAAATAGAAATATAATACATAAGAGTGTTTGTTTATACATACCATATCCAACACCACCTCATGGTGGGCCTTGCGGCCTGTGGTGTGGACTGCCCCCCTCGCTTTGAGAAGTCTGGTTGCTCTTGTTACGAGCGAACTTCCCCTTGAATTCCGCAGAGTCCTAGTAGGCCAAAAGACCCTCTCAGACCTCCCACCACACCATGTGGGCCTCTTCCTCTTCCCAGCCTTCCGAGCCTTGTTCATCATATCTCGAAGGCGACGAGCAACCCTCTGCTCGTACACCTTCTTAATTTGGGCCTCATCAGAAGGGACCCAAGTAACTTGGCTCTGCAAAATAAAAATATGGTAAGTCTTGCCAAATTGACATATCTTAAGAAAAAAATTAAAGTGGATAGGGTTTTTAATTACCGTGAACTCCTCCCACCATCCCCAACATCCTTCGGGGTCACCTCCCAAAGGTAGTGAGGACCCCGGAACTGCGAACAGATCTCATGACCAATGGTTGCTATAGGTGGGGCGTTAGGCACCCACTTGCAAAATAAAATATTCAATATTAACAGTTAAAACAATCAAAGATTCAATATTAATATAAATTCTAAAGAATTAAAAAATAAACAAACTCACCCCTTGCCAATGGTCAGATAATAACCCGACCTCAGGCGTCTGCCTCATGAGGTTTGCTTGAGCCGGCACCCTGTAACTGAGCTGGCTCCTCATTAGACTCCTAGTCAGCATCCCCATCCATCTAATCCTGAATGTCCTTATCTGACATCCGAGTCGGCACCCTCGAACTAATCCGCATCGCGCGAGCTGCCTGTTGTCGTTAGCTCGCCCGGAGGGATGGACCTCCCTTTACTCGATAGGATCTTCTCTCCACCCCTACCACGCGTCCTAGGCACGAAGGACGAGAGACAGGAGAGAAAAAAGAAAGAAGGAGAGAAAGGAAAAACACGAATGACAGAGGACGAAGAGACGAAGGAAGAAAAGAAGGAAGAAGAGACGAGGACGAAGAAAACGAAGGAGAAGGACGAGAGACAGGAGAGAAAAAAAGAAAGAAGGAGAGAAAGGAAAAAAACGAAGGACGCAGTACGAATGGCGAAGAAAGGAAAGAAGGACGAAGAAAGAGGAAAACAAAGAAACGAAGAAGGAAAAGAAATTAAGGAAAACTAGGAAGGACAAAGAAACCGAAGGCCTAGAGCACATTAATAAAGTAAGGAAAACAAATAAACCTAAATACAAATAAAGTAAAGTAAAGCGATGAACTACAAATAAACTATTAATTACAAATAAACCTAATTACAAATAAACAAATTAATAAAAAACTAACTACAAATAAATAATAATTACAAATAAACCTAATTCCTATTTCACATTAAAAAATTAATAAAACAAATAAACTATTAATTACAAATAAATTGATTAAAGCTTTATAAAACTTACTTGTTGCGACTCCGAAAAAGGAATAACTCTGGAACGAGCTCTAACGTTACCTACAGGCAACTATTTTGAAAACTGATCGGTTCAAAATGATCCTATGATGGAGAGAAACTTTTTAATCAGTCAAATTTTTCAAAATAAACGAAGTGAGGGGACAAAAAAATGGGTGACTGTATGAGAGGAAAAAGGAGTTTGGAGGAAAAGGGATTTGGAAATGGAGGAAGAGGGGAGGGGGAGGGGCTTTTAACGCGTGCAAGTTTTTAATGTAGCGACGGTCTGGCCGTCACTACGTTTTTTAAAATAATGCGTGCGCAAATTAATGTAGCGACGACCTGCTGTCTCTAAAGTCATCAATACAATTAATTTTTATTTTTTGTTTCTGAAAAAATAAATAAATTATAATTATAGCGATGACCTAGTCGTCGATACTGTCATTCCTAATAACGACTTGGCCGTCTCTAAGAATTAATTGCACTGAACAGTGCATTTAATTCTGTAGCGACAACCTGTCGCTAATAGCGACGACATGGGGCTGTCGCAGAATAGCCGTCACTAAAAACTAAATTTCTTATAGTGAAACGTGGTTTAAGGGTTGAATGGACAATTACACTCACAAGACAAGTAGACAATTACAATTTTTAGAAGGGGTGTGTTTATGATTGCATTTTGCAGGCAATTGCTAGAAGCCCGTGGAAATAGAAATAGAGAGACCTGGGCAAAGGCATTTCTCCACTCCAACTACTGTGGCTGCCTTCGATATGGGTACTGAACACACTATTTTATTCTCCAAGCATTCCATTTTTCACCCTTCAAATGTTCAATTTTTCATAGGATGAATTATCCTTGAAACAACAAGAAACATCTATTGGGCAAAGGATAATATTGTACCTAGCGGGTCGAGCCTGGGGTGGCGTGATAGCTTAACGAAGGGCGCAAAACATCTTTTGGCCGAAGGCATTCTCACGGCGATGGCAATGATGATAAAAGACTGACTTGGAGTCTTGCACCAGCGAAGGCTATATAGTGCCCATACATCAACATGAGAGGTCAAGTAAGGGACTTCAATTTTACAAAGGTTTTGAGGGAGATGCATTGCCTCAGTTGTTCTATTATCTTCTTCACCTTTCTATTAATTCTAGGTTGTCCTATAATTACAATAATATGTTCTATAATCACAATAATATTATTTCAGTTGAACAATTTATGATAGAAAACATGTCTTTTCACCAACAAATTGATTCTTCCCCTATGCATCTTTGTCAAATATCATGCTTTTGTTTATATATGTCATCCATTCATTTGTAATCATGATAACTGACGAAATATTTTAAGCTTAGAGTTTTTTTAGTATTTATATTTAAAGTAAAAAAAAAATGCTCCACCCTTTTAAAAAGGAGAATGTTAAATGATTGTACAAAAGTATTTATTAAAATTATGCTAAATCAGTCTAAACCTTTCACTATAACCATAACTCAAGGCCTTTCCACACTCCACATTCCCTGTGAAGTTTATTTTTTATTGGTTACATAGGAATGGAAAGATGATTGTTAAAGTTAGGGTAATTTCCATTATTTTTAGAAATCAAATTATACAAAATATCAGTGCCCTATAAAATAAGAAGTCGAATGTAGCTTTAGCTACCATTTACGATATGGCACATATATATATGACCAAATGACCACTCTACAAAAAATACCAAAATAACATGTAAAAAGTAATATTAGCTATTTGACTATATTTTCTAATTATTTAAATCCATTTTTTTAATTATATTACTTATCGAGTCTAATCATTTTGCAAGACTATGTTTGGGAAAAATAAATGGAAGGAATAAAGGTAAGCAATGATATTGAATATTTCATGTTCACATTTTTCATCTTAATTTTTCCTTCCATTTTCTTTCTTAGATTATAAGTTTTATCTCCCTTTTAATTGTTTGTCTTATGGAAGTGATTTTTAATTTGACTTTCTATTATTATACAACGCAACAAACCAAAGAAACAAAAGAAACCTGATATTTGTATATAATGTTGGGAACCTACATATTAAAGAATGAATGTGCATGAAGTATTTTCTATAATTTACCAAAATTATGCAGTGATTATTAATATTATATTATTTTCTCCTTTCATTTGGTTGTTTTATTTAGATATTTTTTTTCTCTAAACCATTTTAACTTCACTTATACAGTTCTAAGATTAATTAAAATTAAACCAACATGAAAAAAAATGTAGAGTTATATCTATAAACTAGCATTTGAGTAGTACTACCATTTAACATAATTGTTGACAAAAATTATTTGCATATTATAAAGTTTTATGTGAGTTACTCTTATTCCTTATATATGATATATTAAAATAATTATTTTACTTTTTACAAGAGCTCATAATACAAAAAAACTAATTAAGATAAAGAAATAAAGGATCCATAAATTGCAAAAATTGAAATAACGAAAAAAAAAGAATGGTAAAAAGTAAAATAACTTTGTAAAATTTAATGACTATGAAATGAAGTTCAAGTTCACGGGTATATTTATAATTTCTCATTCAAAGTTAAAGGAGAAGGGAATCCTAACAAATACAAGTTAGGAGCAAAAGTAGTGTATATAAGGGGAAAAAAATATAACCACATGATGGTAACATCAAAATTCACAACATTCATTGAATGTTATTTACATAAATGTTCTTCTTCCGTTGATTTCAATGTCAAAATTCAAATTTCCTTTAAAATATTTGTATTTTTTTGTTACATTTTATCTTTGAATATTAATTATATTATTTTTATACTTATAGCACTCAATGATAAATTTTATTCTAATAAAATAAAACAAGAAAACTTTCTTCAACCGCGCAATGCCCGGTATAAATCTAGTTTATATAAATTGATAGAATTTCTCCATATTTATGAATGAGCTTCCAAGGAAGGAAAACTCAATTTGATAGATTGATCTTATTGTGTATTTTCAAATTTTCTTTCTCCCCTTTATACTTCAATTTATAATTATCTTTAAACACTTGTGTGGGCAATTACTTATCTTTTATGTTCACTTTGTTATGTTCTCATTGAGTTTTTGTGAATCACCATTTTTTTCCTTCTTATCCACGTGTCATTGAGTAATGAATTTCTTGGTGTTGCTAATAATATACACATGAGCTATTCATCTTTTGGTAGGTCTCCATTAATAGGTGTTAATATGGGTTTGTTGAGTTGGGTTTATAAGAGTTAGGTTTACATTTTCGCATGTCAAAGTAGGTAAAGTCACTTAGTCCACAGTGTAACATCCTGAATTTTATTAAATAAAATTAAATTAATAAAGTAGAAGAAATATATAAATAATAATAGAATTAATGTTATGAGTAATTTTATCCATAAAGCTAGTTCAAAACTTAAAAAGAAGATAAGGGGGTTGAGGATGAGCCCAAACCCATATAGGCATTTTAGTAAGAGGGGTTATCAGTTCACCCTAATTCTTATTCTTCAAATCGTCAGAGAGCGAAACGCTAAGGAGGGGAGAAACCAAGTCTCAAGAAGAGGTTGTTGATCATCAAGAATCAAGAAAGAGTCTTCCTTGCTGTTCGATCTTCACTTCAAGGTACGGTGGGGGAGAGGGTGGTGCTTGTATGTGCATGTGGGGGGTGCTTGGGTAGTGAGGGCAACCATAAGACCCTATAAGACTCTAAATTCGAAATTGATATATATATATATATATATATATTGAGTATTGTATGATGAAAACATGTTGATTGATGATTAATTCTGTGAATCTTGGTGAATCTTGATTGAAATAGAAGAGGGTAGTGAGAATAACGAAAGGGGGTAAATAAGGGTTTGATGATTTGGGATTTTGATGGAATAATTGTGCAAATCTGTGTAAAGATTGGTGTTTTTGCTGAGTTTGTTGATATAAACGTGTATGATTGATGTATTAACCTTAAGGATTTATTAGAGGTTGAATAAGAGGGTTTAAAAGGGGTAAAAATCGCAAGAACTGTCATCTCGTGTCGCGGGTAATCGATTACAGAGGTCTGTAATCGATTACAGAGTGTTCTGGGCAGCAAGGGAGTGATTTTGGCTTGCTGGTAATCGATTACAGGGTTATGTAATCGATTACCATAGAGTTTGTTTGCTGGTAATCGATTACAAAGGGTGTGTAATCGATTACCATAGTTTTGACAGCTTTCTCGCCTAAGAAAGAATGCGTTTGTTAAGGGTGCAAATGAGCTCGGAACCCTATCATATAGCATATCAAACTGAAGCCCCAGATCTTAACTTTCTAATAGAAATAGAATTATTTTAATTGGACACCTAGAACTCTAGATATTTCCAAATTAGTGCACTAAGGTCATTAAGCTTAAAACTTGAAGACTCCAAAATTGAGGAATCGCCTCTGGTAATCGATTACAGCTATTTGGTAATCGATTACCAAGTAAAAAATGAGTATGAGAGTGTTGTTTAAGTGGTGTTGTGATCCTTTAATTATTTGTTGATAATTATGTGAATTATTTGTGGAATTGATAGATTAATTAGATGTTTAGAGTGTATTGATTGTGGTATGAGTATGATGATATGAATATCTCATGTGATGTTAGATGTTTATAATATTGTGATGTATGATGTTGATGTGATGAGCATATGAGGCATGTCATGATGATGATAATATATTGATGCATTGAGCATATGAGGTGTGAAATATATGATGATGATGCATTGAGCATATGAGGTGTGATATATATGATGATTATGCATTGAGCATATGAGGTGTGTTATGATGATAATAATAATGATGATGATGATGTAATTGATCTTCTGATGTTGATGATGTGTGAGCTTATATGATGTTGTACTTGAGGTGCACAAACCTAGTGAGAGGTGAGTGTAACTCAGGGAGGTGATTGTACTTGGGGTGCACAAGCCTAGTGAGAGGCGAGTGTAACTCAGGGAGGTGATTGTACTTGAGGTACACAAGCCTAGTGAGAGGCGAGTGTAACTCAAGGAGGTGATTGTACTTGGGATGCACAAGCCTAGTGAGAGGCGAGTGTAGCTCAGGGAGGTGATTGTACTTGAGATTGCACAAGCCTAGATAGGGGTGGAGTGCAACTCAGGGAGGAGACCATGGTGGGAGATATTCTCTGTACAAACCTAGAGTGGGGTGATGTACAACTTACTGGTCTGTGTGGTGTTTAACGGTAAGGCCATCATTGGTAACAACTAGGGAGATTGATGAGGAACGCCCATTGTGCGAGAGTTCCAAGTCATGATCCTTGGGATGATGATTATGATTGATGATTATGATGATTATGATGATTATGATGATTACGATGATTATGATGATTATGATGAGTATGATGATTATGATGATTGTGATGATATCGATGATGTTTTGGTGTGCATGATGATAGATGAATATGCATTGTATGTGATGATGATGTTGAATTATATTATGATGTTATGAGAATTATTGATGAGATGAGTATTATGTGTTGGGAATGTGCTTGATGATTTATAAAGTGTGATTCGTATAATTGTGTTGAAATAAGATGTTTGATAATAAAGGTGTAAGATGTTCTGAGTATGTGATTACTTGATGATAATGGGGATTATATGTGGGTGAGGATAGGGTAGCCTCCTATGTGTATGTATGAGTGATATTCTTTTCCTCACTGTTATACTGTGGTTAATTTTACAGGTGATGATGATGATACAACTGGTATCGAGTATTAATTGAAGGGAGAGTCGCTCTGATATATGTGACATCAGGGTATATTGTTGGGGATTTTTATTTTGGAAAGGATTTTTATAAACTGTTTAAGTGTCGTACATGACCAGTAGGTTATTTTGATGTTGATTCCGCTGCTCAAGTATGTTGGGAACTGTTACTTCTATTTTATCTTATGTGAGTTTGCTTTTGGAACAAATGACGTTTTGGATTGATAAGAAATGTGAACCTTTTACCCGTTGTGGGACGTTATCTTTCTAAATCTCGAATTATTTAATGTGTAAGAGTTTGGGGTAGAAGGGTGTCACACACAGGTTAAGACTTAAATGGGTTCGAGCCGGGTTGGGGTGAGGTTTGACTCACTTTTTATTTTTTATTTTTTTTCTTTGAATTTTCTAGCTTGCTTTTAATTATTTTTTTTTCATTTTTTCCTATTTTTTTATTTTTTATTTTTTTAAAATTGGGTGAGTCAACCTACTTAACCTACTAACTCATGTTGGCCGGGGTTGAGACGAATTGATATTTTTTAGATCACAAAGAAAAGTGAACCAATCAAACTCGGCTCACTTCTAACGTGACATGTGATGAGCAAGCTCTGGATTTACTCACTTTGACATTAGTGACTAATGAAGAACTATTTTCTTTTAGATTATACACAACCTCATAGTCTTGATATGCTTTTTGCACAATTACTATTTTTTTAAATTTTACGAAAACTATTGCTTATAATGGTATGGATTTTGTGTGTTTTCTATTTGTAGGGAAGACTTTGTTGGATTTTCTATAGCTCCTCGATTGAATTATTATGTTTTCTCACTGTAGTTTTATTTTTATACTTCGTGCTAAGTGACTGTTAGTCTTAGTCGAACCTAGTTCATATCTAAATTATAAGGATAAATATCACAGAAGGATAATTTTTTTTTTATATAAGAGCACAATGATATTTTTTTTTTAATTTTATCTTGAAGGTATTTTTAAGGAAAAAACAAATCGCTGGACTGGTAACGTAAGTTAAGATTCTCAAGAAAGTATAAAAACAAAAGAAAAAGGCGGGAAATAAAATTCAAGAGAAAGTGCCACCATCTACAAACTGATTTAACAATGACATGGTTTTAGACTTAAAAAAAAAGTGATAACAGCGAGATGCTGAGCTGGTAAGGTTAGCACTTGTTTGTAAAACTTGTAAGTTGTAAAACATCACAACAGTGACCAATTTGTAGCATTCTGTATTCTTTCTGTTCTGCATTTTTACCCTATCTCTCGAGCGTTGACTTCAACTCCTTTCATCGAAATCGAATCAATGTCTTCTTCATCCTCCTCCAATCATCAATGGATCTACGACGTGTTCATCAATTTCAGGGGGGAAGACACTCGTAGGACATTCGTTTCTCATCTCTATGCTTCCCTCTCCAATGCCGGAATCAACGCTTTCATGGACGATAAGAAGCTTGGCAAGGGACTGAGGCTGAAACCAGAACTATTGCGGGCAATTGAAGGCTCTCAGATAGCTCTCGTTGTTCTCTCCAAAAACTATTCTTCATCTTGTTGGTGTCTTAACGAGCTGGACAAAATCATGGAATGCCACATAACATATGGCCAAGTGGTTTTGCCTATATTTTACGATGTTGATCCATCCGATGTGCGTCATCAGAAGGGTGCTTTTGGAAAAGCTTTGGAAGCAACTGCTAAAGAAAGGTACTCAGGGGAAGTGATGATAGACGTGTTGTGCAGTTGGAGGAGAATACTCACTGAAGCAGCAAATTTTGGTTGTTGGGATGTGAGATTGTGGGGGTAAATTAATTTAATAGTGTGTTTGGTTTACACTAATCCACATTTTCAAACATGGATCCAGGTCAGGCTACTATTCGCAGCGTTAGTATGGATCGATTTGAAATGGATCGATTTGAAACGTGATTTTAATGAAAACCAAACACACACTAAACTTTTCTAGTTTCTTGGTTCTTTTATTTGATAATGAAGCATATTTTAAAGACTAAACCCTCATTTTAGTGCATGCTTGATGAAATAGTTGCGTTGGGGAATCTAAACTTGAGCTTGGCCAGTTCCAACGCCAAACCAAACACACACTTAGTCCAAGGATGAAAATTGCATTAAATGAAAAAATAGTTCAATTTAATCCTTTTCAGCTTCCATCTTGAGGACCAATATGACTCATCAGGACCAAAATGAGGGTTTAGTCTATTTAAGTTTATAATCTTAGGTTATTTATGTTCATGTGATCTGTTTTATAATTATTATTGAAGGAATGAAGCTGAACCAGTAAAGAAAATTGTTGAGTTTGTTTTGGAGAAGCTAGACCACACATTCTTGTCTATTACTGAATTTCCGGTTGGGTTGGAATCCCGTGTGCAAGAAGTGATTGCATTTATCCAAAATCAATCAAGCAAAGTTTGTATAATAGGAATCTGGGGAATGGGAGGGTCTGGTAAAACAACCACAGCCAAAGTCATCTACAATAGAATTCATCGCAAATTTGTGGATAGAAGTTTTGTTGAAAATATTCGAGAAGTGTGTGAGAAAGATCGTACCGGCCATATTCATTTACAAGAACAACTTCTTTCAGATGTCCTAAACACAAAGGTGAAGATACATAGTATTGCTCTGGGGAAAAATATGATCGAGAAAAGACTTTGCGGGAAAAGGGTACTCATTGTACTTGATGATGTAAATAAATTTGAGCAATTAAAAGCACTATGTGGAAATCGTAAATGGTTGGTTCAGGAAGTATATTAATTGTTACAACCAGAGATTTACGCCTTCTCACTTTACTTGAAGTTGACCATGTCTATACAGTGAAGGAAATGGATAAAAGTGAATCCCTTGAGCTTTTCAGTTGGCATGCTTTTCGAAAAGCTAGCCCAAGAGAAAACTTCAGAGAACTCTCAAGAAACGTAATTGCTTATTGTGGAGGATTGCCGCTAGCTCTTGAAGTTCTTGGATCCTACTTATATGAAAGGACAGAACAAGAATGGAAAAGTGTATTATCCAAACTAGAGAGAATTCCCAATGATCAAGTACAAGAGAAACTGAGAATAAGCTTTGATGGTTTAAAGGATGATATGGAAAAGGATATATTTCTTGACATATGTTGTTTCTTTATTGGTAAGGATAGGGCCTATCTTACAGAGATACTAAATGGCTGTGGACTTTATGCTGGGATTGGAATAGCTGTCCTCATTGAGCGGAGCCTTGTAAAAGTTGAAAGGAATAACAAGCTTCGAATGCATGATTTACTTCGAGACATGGGAAGAGAAATTGTTCGTGAAGGTTCAACAAAAGAGCCTGGGAAGCGTAGCCGACTGTGGTTTCATGAGGATGTACATGATGTTTTGACAAATAATGCTGTAAGAACTTTCTCTTTATACAGTTTGAAACTTTTGATTGTCCTCCATAGTCTTATCAAGGTCATAAAACTCTTTGTTTGCTTCTGAATTGTTTTGCTCTTCATAACTAATGGCTGAAAATTGTGGGATTCATAATCTGAGTGTGATTTCATTCTCATGTTCATTACAAGTGTGCTTAGGCTGCACTGCTACAGCTTTATGTATGACTTACTTGCAAGCAAACAAAGAATATTTCCACTTACTTTTCTCTGCTTTTTATTTATTTATTTATTTTATTTTGTTTCTTCACATCAGGGAACAGAAACTGTTGAGGGATTGGCTTTGAAGTTGCAAAGAACCGGCAGAGTATGCTTCAGTACTAATGCTTTTAAGGAAATGAAGAAACTGAGACTTTTAAAACTTGATCATGTTGACCTCACTGGAGATTATGGGTATCTTTCCAAGCAACTGAGATTGGTCTGTTGGCAAGGCTTTGCCTTCAAATATATACCCGATGAATTTTATCTGGGAAATGTGGTTGTTATTGACTTAAGATACAGCAATATTAAACAAATTTGGAAGGAAACCAAGGTATAATGTTAACATTTATTTTAAAATCCAAAGGTTGATGACAATAGCAAGTGTTACCTATTGCCACCTTTTTCCATTTTCTTCTCTAACTTATCTTTTAAACATTTATCTTCTTGCAGTTGCTGGAGAAGCTAAAAATTCTCAATCTCAGTCATTCTAGGTACTTGACAAATACCCCCTGACTTTTCAAAACTACCAATCTAGAAAAGCTCATTCTGAAGGATTGTCCAAGTTTGTCCGAGGTACACCAATCCATTGGAGATCTTAATAATCTTCTTCTGATAAATTTGAAGGACTGTACGAATATTAGCAATCTACCAAGGAAGATCTATGAGTTAAAGTTTTTGAAAACTCTCATTCTTTCTGGTTGTTCAAAGATTGATAAGTTGGAAGAAGATATAGTGCAGATGGAATCCTTGACAACACTGATTGCAAAAGATACAGCTGTAAAAGAAGTGCCCTATTCAATAATAAGGTCAAAAAGCATTGGATATATATCCCTATGTGGATATGAAGGATTATCATGGGATGTTTTCCCTTCTCTCATTTGGTCTTGGATGTCACCAACAATGAATTCCCTTCACCGAATTCCCCCATTTTTTAGCATGTCATTGTCTTTAGTTTCCTTGGATGTAGAGTGTGATAATTTGGGCTATCAATCACCAATGGTTAGCAGCCTTTCAAAACTTAGAAGTGTTCGGGTACAATGCCGCTCAGAGATTCAACTAACTCAAGAATTAAGAAGATTTCTTGACGATCTATATGATGTAAGCTTTACTGAATTGGGAGCAACATCATATACGTCACAGAACTCTGATCATTCCTTGAGATCGCTTTTGATTGGAATGGGAAGTTGTCACATAGTCATTGATACTCTTGGCCAGAGCATATCACAGGTTCCTTCTCTATCCTCTAACCTTTGTTGATCTTTATTGTTAACTAAGAGAACGTGGAATTATTTTCCATGTGCATTTTTTCCTCTTAAAAACTCAAAGTTTCCTAAAGATACAAATTTCTTCAATATCTATCAGTATCAGATAAACTAATATAAATGATAGGATCAGATGTGTCACATAGAAGTGAACTGAAGTTTCTTAGATAATTATATCCTATTTTCTTTTTCTATATTCCATCTGTTTCTTCACCCTTATCCCCATTACCCTTTTTGTTTAATGTTTCTGTTTCTTTTATTCGTTCTCTCTCTTCATTCTTTTTGCTTATACATACACACTTTACTTGCCTTTTAAATATTTTTAGTACATAACTGCAATCACACAAGACATAGTTTGATAGATAGATTCTTTACAACTAGTGAATCTTGAGACTGTCAATATATGTTGTTCCTTTCTTCTCTATATTAGTAGGATTCCAGAACCATAAGCTAGATGACTATTAACATTACCCTTTTATAGGAAAATATGGCTTCAAGTTGTCACCTTACAGTTGGATGATCTCAGTCCTTTTATATTCAGTAAGAACTAAGAAATGATTTATTTGCTAGAATCAACTATGTGCAATAAGCAAACAAATCATTGTACATAATTGACAACGGTACCATTCCTAATGTTTTGAAGGGAAGTAGCTGAAAGGAAGTTAATTATGAGATTTTCTAAGATGCTGATAATAGGCCTTATATAGGTCAAACTCTCCAAAAGAAGAGAATAAAATTAGCAAATTAGCATGTAATGTGCCAGTAGATCCAGTTAATAAAAAATCATTCACATAGAGTAATAAGATCATAGAACCCTGAGAGGACTTGTGGACAAACATATAGCTATTATAGTAGCTACTGTGAAAACTACGAGTTGTAGGAAAGGAACTATATGAAAAATGAAAAGTACAATGAGAGGTAATATATGTGCACCAGTATGAGAAATTGGGAGAAAGAAATTGGTCATTGCCAACCTGAATTAAGTTATAAGAACATCTAAGGAACAAGGTTACCTGAGTTGGAGGATCTATGTGATTTCGCACTGGTATGGTATGTTAGTACCAAGAAGGATTCAAATAGTCAGCAAGGGAGAGCAGAAAATGGAGAATCAATAGATATAATTCTAGGAGAAAAAGGGCCACATAAAAGGTATTGTTTAGCGATGTTCCAGGCTGATGCAAAGCTCAAAGAAAAAATATGGCATGGCTTGTGGAGCACATAAAGACCCAACATTGGAAAGAGAGGAAAACATAAACTCCTTTTCTTAAATTGCCACCTGCCACATGTATAGTTAGTTACAAAACATATTTACTTTGCACTTGTTGCCTACATGAGGGTTCCTAGTTAACCCACCCATTTCTCCTTAGAATACACCCTAGATATGTGTGGGTGTACGACCATCACATTCTTAACATCCAATTTGTTAGTCTCACATTGACTAGATATAAAACCAAATAAAAGTATATAAGGCTTGAGCAATCCTCACTCACCCTGGGTTGAGTTAGACTCAGTCCAAAATCTAAGATAGTTGATGAATGATGGTACCAACCTTGCAAAACAGCATAAGCAAGTAAAGGGAGAACAATAGCATGAAAAAGTTAAATTCTTATATACTCTGATATAGTACATTAATTCAATGCAAATATAATACGTTACACAATAAATAAATACATGCTATCAAATGAAACTCATAATGGGTTTGATCCCCACTAAACACATTCTTAGGGAGGGTGAGGAGTCTTAACTGTGACTAAACCTCGATCAGGATTGCTCCCGGTAAAACACCAAAAAATGAAACTCATAATATTACACAATAAAATTTAGATATGAATTGTTGAGAGTATTATTCTTAGAGTACCTATGTTTTTCTCAATGATGAACAAATGGGCTAAAAGTGTCAAAAATGATCCTTTTACCCTTTTCCATGGGTGGTCATAGGTAATGTGGAATAGATAGGTGATGGGCAAAGATGGAAATGGACTAGAAAAAACAAAGACTTCAGGTAAAGGCAAGGTAGATAGAGTAGAAGCCGTGGTTTAGGTTTGACAAGTGGACTGAGGTACAGTCTCTGTTAACATACTGCTTGGTAGGGTAAGTGGTTGGAGACATGATTTGCGTTGAAGAAAGGAATATAGGTAATGAAGAAAGTGATTGAATTTCCATTAGAAGAGGGAGCAACCATCAACATAAGGGAAAGGAGGACCAATAGAACCAGTAGGAAAAAAAGCAATACAAAGAATGATATGCTGCCATAATGGAGGGTGGTCCCTTATCCTAGATGACTAGGAAATAAGATGGGTAGGTTTTCTAAGGTCTAATCTTGACTTACCTCCAAAATCTAAGACCGGAGATTGGCCTATTTACCTACTATAGGCCTCATTTAACCTTTTTAAAAGTTTGGTTTGATCTAAAAGTCTAGTTAATTAAAAGCCTATTTTATAATAAGACATTTGAATATCCCTAAGCCTATCTTTAAATAGACTTATAAGCTCAAGTTTTGTGTAATGTTCTCAAATATTTAAATAAGTCAATAAATATATAATTTAAGACATTATAATAAAAATCTTGATTCTAATATAATAATAGCACCAACAATTTTTTTTATCTTATTTATATTTACTTAAATAGATTGGCCTAACAGGTTTAAAAGTTTTATTGAAGGCCCAAAGTCTGATTTTTTTAGTTAAATAGGCTTTTAAAAAGGTTTTACATGGTTTATTTAATAAATTGGCTTAGGCTTGATTTAGGCCTAGGCCTACCTATTTCCACCCCGGCTTATATGAAATTCAATGATATAATTGTTATCTTGAACACTTACGGGTAGGGCTGATCAAACTTTTTTTATGAATGGGGATGATAAAATGCTTATGGAAGGTGAAGTATAACGAGTGTAATAGTTTGTAAACCAACATGCGAAAATGGACACTAGCCGTTTAGCCCATTACAAGTTGAAAGACATGTATGGCATATCAGTTCTGCAACTTTTTCTTTTGGTAAGAGTTTTGCAGCTATTATTGAAGCAAAAATCTGTTCTTTCTGCTGTAGAAGGGTGTGTCACAAAACCATTTGTTGTTTTCTTTCAATTAGTTTCCTTGTGTATATTTTTCTTTATGCAGTAGACCATTATTTTCTGAAACATTCTTTTGAAGTTCTGATCAACTATAAGGGGTAGTGGGGCACAAAATGTTTATTTGAATAGCATAATTACATATATAACTAAGCGTATGTTCATGATACAGGGATTGACAACCATTAATGATTCTAGTGATTTTTTCCTCTCGGGTGATAATTATCCTTCTTGGTTAGCCTATACAAGTGAAGGACCTTCAGTACTTTTTCAAGTTCCTGAGGATAGTGATTGTTGCATGAAGGGAATAACTTTATGTGTTGTTTATTCATCATCTGAAAAGATGGAAGCTGAATGTCTTACTAGTGTCTTGATCATTAATTACACAAAGTGCAATATCCAGATATACAGGCGAGACACAGCGATGTCCTTTAATGATGAAGATTGGCAAGGTATAATATCAAATCTAGGACCTGGTGACAATGTGGAGATTTTTGCTGCTTTTGGGCATGGATTGACTGTTAAGGAGACCGCTGTATATCTAACATATGGCTAGTTAAGAATAATTTATATACATCACAGAGTGCAATGGAGTGAATGGACAAACAAAAGTACATGGCTAAGATCCCAAGTTTTATCCTCTTTGGATGACTCTGGACTAGGCAAAGTACAGAGAAATCCTTGGGTCTCTAGACGCACTAGCAGTAGCTAGGAGCTACACATGGACAATGTTAAAATTTGTGAACATTTATGAGAAGAGATATAGACATGAAGTTTTAACATGACATGGTCATTAGAAATTTTAATACATAGTTGTAGCTACACACCCAATGGGCTGGCCAGCAAGTTGGGAACCTGATAAATAATAGGCGTGCTGATGTGAGGCTCCCAACCCCACTGTACATCATGATTAACACATTACACATTACATACAGAATCATCCCCATGAAATCCATTTTTCACCACAAAACCACGCACCTCTTCTCCTAGCAGGATAAGACAGCATGCTTTGAGAACTGATGGTATGATAAAATTGTCCACTTCAGTGTCTGTTTTACACATATAGGTATAGATTTTCACTGCACCATCAGGGCAGTTGTTCTTGATGTAAGATGTTATTAGGAAGCTGTTGTTAGGCCATGGAGCTGCTGTGTTTCATCAAGGTTAGTATGCTGTTCATGTTGGATAGGAGGCACATTTGGTTCTGGTTGGTGCAGGAACTGGAGTTCTTGACTTCTTGTGCTCTTTTGCTTTGACTTGAGTGAATTTCAAAGTGGAGTGATACTGATTAGAGTTTGAACTTTTGAATCGAGGTAGGAAGTAGCGGAGAAACAGCACCGGAGAGGCGGGAGTTGCTTGTAACCATCTTAGTTTAATCCTGATAGGGACTTTAAACATTTTTCTTCTACATATCATTCTTGGTTACAGTTCAAGATGAGATGAGATTGCTCAGTCACCAGGATATATTGATGTAACATGTCAGATATTATTGTTTACATTTAAAAAAATGTGAAAGAAAATCACTAACAAGGTTTACCGAGAAATTTATATTGATTTCTGCATATTTCCATTTCTTTTCTGTTTATTGAAACATACACGATTGAACTTTACTTCCTCAGTCCACACTTTGCCTAAAACTTCTCAATTCATCACCCACATCAACATTCTGTTCAATGGTATCTGCATATTGCTGTGTCACAGGCAAATGCCTCAGCATGATTCTTTTCTCCAAACTGAACCTAAAGCACTGCTGCTTAGGAAAACACTTTCGTTCTTGCATGTCCCTTTTCTTCTTTCATTGGATACTCTAACTTAGGCTTCAGATTGATCTCATCTTCATACCCAATCTCCTGCAAGAGCCTGAACTTACAATGCAGATTCTTCACCCGTTTGTGCAGAAGATGAGTGCTCAAGCTGGCGGGTTGGTTCTACAAGGAAGTAGGAGTGAGAGGGAAAAGGAGGAGCTGGAGAAGAGAGCTGGGACTTGGGAGTGACAAAGAGTGAAGCATTTGTGTCTGGTTTAGCGGGAAATTTCAGAGAGGTTCGTTCATGTGGTCGTTATGTTATAGACAACAGATAAGGAAGGAAGGATAATACCATACCATTGCTTTGTAGCCTAGAGCCTGCCACAACTTTGTTTTTATTTTCATGGGAGTTGAATTTTCTTACAATCTTACTGCATACCATTCACAAACGTCTTCATGAGGGCACGGATGATAAGGATGAGAAAATATTAAACTTTATCAACAGAAATGCTCTTGATCAATTGTTTATTTTCAAGTGCTGCAAATAATTAATATAAAATTGCAGAAAAAAATATTTGAAAAAATCTCCATCTCATTAATTCATAAGAATATAAATTCAGAGGTCAATCCTTTGCATTTTTCCTAGAATAGGAGTATTATAAGATAAAAATATACTGTCCATTTTCATTATACACAAAACTATCATTTAGTAAATGCATACAGCTCTCTCACTCCAATATATTCCAAAGTCCAAACCCTTCACTCCTTTGTATGTTTCATGAACTACGTTGTCTCATTGTAGCAGTCCAGTTGTCCCATTCTATTCTCAATGCCATTACTATACTGTTCCTGTAGGCAGATTCTAACCACCACCAATGCTAAAGCAATTTCTCCCAAATTGTATGGAGATGTCAGAGGAAGCTTGAAGCATATTAGATTATCTCATCTTCATTTAACACAATAAACTTCAGAATAAAATAACTAAGAGAATCCTATAGGAGTAACAGGACTCCCTTAGTTGCGCCTAAGTTAAATGCAGGACCTTCCTTTGCAGCAAACACAAGATACAATCCGTGTTAGGGTCCCCCAATTTACATGTTTTCCCCTCTTCCAATCCAAGTTAGCATCTCAATTTTGACAATCTTGCAGCTAGTAATTAATGAGAGCACAGCTTAAATATTTTAACAACCTATAAAATCATTCAAATGAGAAGCTCTTATTGCCACTGCTACAAGTAAGAATTCATTTCTAAAAATCTTTGAGCCTCATCTAGCTTACCATATCGGGTAAGAAGCCGAACCATTATAATGCAGTGTTCCTTGGATGCTTCAATTTTATATCTTGACATTAAATTAAAGAACCTATAAGCATCTTCAACAAATCCAGCCTTATCACAAACAGATAGAACAACTTCAAAAGTAAAGTGGTTTGGAGAACAACCATTTGATATCATGTGATCAAAAAGGTGAATTGCATCTTGATACCATTCTTTATATCCATAGGCCCTAATAAGAGCAGTCCATGCGATTGAACCTTTATCAGGAACAGCACTAAACACCAACTTGGCCTTATCAACAACTTCACAAGTCCCATACATATTGATAAGTTCAGCAGCAACATAATGCACTGATCCAAAACCCCTTTTCAATACCTGCCCATGAACCTCCTTCCCAAGCTTTACAAGCTTCAGTTCACCACAAACACACAACATCCTTGCCAAGGTAACTGTGTCTGGCCTATGCTCTGTCAATTGCATTGACCTTATGACACCAAGAGCTTCATACAACTGCCCATTTTCCACATAGGAATCAATCATAGCCGTCCACAAAATCACATTCCTTTGCTTCATTCGATCAAACAGTCTAATAGAATACTCAATCATGCCGCACTTGGAGTACAACACCATCAATGAAGAAACTATGGACACTTGAGGCAAAAACGAACGTTTCAAAGCATAAGCATGAACCTCCTTGCCTTGTTTCAGAGCTTTCAACTTAGCACAAATGGGAAGAACAGAGGCAACCGTGATAACACCAGGCTGAAACCTTTTCAACCGAATCATGGATCTTATTTCCTGTTCAAGTCTCTCACATGCACTCCAATGCCCCACATTTCCCACCATTGAGCTATGAAAAACACGGCTTCCTGAACCAACGTCCCTGTGGGGACTTTCGTCGAACACGTGGCGCGCGATGACGATTTTCCCGCGCTTGAAATGTAAATCAATTAGACATGTTTCATTGGGGTGGTTGTGAATGGAATGAGGGGTTTTGGTGGTGTGGGGTGGTGACGGTGAGGGAAATGGTTCTCTTTGTTGTGGGAGAGGTTTGGAGTTGAAAAGGTGGAGAGTGTTGCGGTTGGCGGTGTTTGGAATTGGAGTGAAGGAGTGAGAGTGAAGGGAAAGAGAAAGAGAAAGAGATGCAGAGGCTGAAACAGAGGTTTCCATTTCGTTGCGTGGATGCGCCACCATGTTCAAGTGACACACGCACGACAACATGGCGGCTCAGCTCAGGAGTCAGCAGTTGACGAGTTGGTATCACTGTTACGCTGTGTTTTCAAATCAAACTCTTCTAACATTGTTATTCTTGGACGAAAAATAAGGATTTGCCGTGGCATGGAAATTATAAACATTAATGAGTAGTTGTTCGCTTTGGATATGTTTTGAGATTAATTCATTTGAGGTTTTATTATTTCATCATCGGTTTTAATACTTTTTTAAATTTATCAATGGGGATTGATTTAAGTGGTACATATTTGATTCCCCTTAAGCAAGGTTTCGAGTTTTGTGGATGGAAAAAATCCCTGGGAGAGCTAGACCCACCATGATGTGGATGTTCCCGGCTCGAACAGGATTGTCTCCTATGTAGGATACCTGTAGTTAAAATAAAAAAAATACTTCTTTAAATTTAATCTAATCGAATTTTTAATTGAATCAATTTTTGGTTTTTTAAAAATTTAATAAATATTAAATAAAAGTGATAAAATTATAAAAAATAGTAAATTTTTTTATTAAAACTTATATTTATTATTATAAATATAAAATTATATAGCAAGAAAAACATAAGACATAAAAACTTATTTAAAATTAGTTTTGAACTGATATATTTATAGAAATATTAACATGATATTAGATAATAAAACCATACAAAATATATTAGTATAAATAATTATAAATATATGTGTATAAGTATAAATATATTATTATTTTATAAGTAATAATATATGTATATATATGTTCGATTTAGATTCTCGAATCGACATAAGATTCAAAAATAAATCTAATCTAATAAAAAATAAGTGTTTAAGATTTTTGAATTTTTTGGATTTCAGTTTGATTTGATTTTTTATTTTTTGATTCATTTTATACCGTTTGTATTGAATTAAATTGAATATAAATACCCTAGAAGGGAGGCAATGCTTAGGGATAGAAGTAGGCGAAGCCAAGTTTGGATTTGCAAGGCCCAAACCTGGTCTGCATTATATTTTCATGGCCTAGACTAATACATGTCATAGGCCATTTTTTTAGGTATGGCTTGGCTTATTTGACCCTATTAGCCTGTTTAAAAAGCCTAATCAGAGTGCCTTTGTTGGGGGGTCGTCTAATACAAGACAACATAATTATTGCTCATGAAGCATTTCATGCCTTGAAAAAAGATCAGGATGTGCTTCGAAAGGAGTGACTATAAAGCTAGATATGAGCAAAGCCTACGACAGGCTTGAATGGAGTTTCCTTCAGGAGTGTTTAAAGGCTTTTGGTTTTAACCAAATCTGGATTAATTGGGTAATGAAGCCGGTCTCCTCAGTCTCTTACAGGTTCAAAATTAATGGTAATGTGACTAAGGCTATCATACCGAGTAGAGGTCTGAGGCAGGGGGATCCTCTATCCCCATACCTCTTTATTTTAGCCTCTGATGTTGTGTCCCTAATGATCCATAAAGCAATGGCGGATGGGAGAATCAATGGACTCAAACTGGCCAGAAAATGCACCCTAAATTATCACACCTTCTGTTTGCGGACGATTCCATTATATTCTGCCAAGCATCTAATGTAGAGATCTACCAGGTCCAAGAGGTTCTAAATCGGTACTCCTTAGCCTCTGGTCAACGTATCAATGTCTCCAAATCTGGGATTATTTTCGGAAGAGGGGTGCAGCCCACAGAGTGCAGAAGAATTGCAGCTATCTTGAGCATGCCTCAATGGAGTTCTCCCTCCAATTATCTGGGTCTACCAGCTGAATGGGGGAGGTAAAAAAAACAAGCTCTTCAATGGGTGATGGGCAAAATTAAGAAGAAATTGGATGGCTGGAAGGAAGTTTTACTGAATCAGGCAGGAAAGGAAGTCCTAATTAAGTCAGTTATTCAGGCAATTCCAATGTACAACATGTCAATTCTGAAATTCCCAGCCACCTTTTGCCATCAGCTTCGGTCCATGGTCGTCAATTTTTGGTGGAGAGGCCCTAAAAAGGAGAGGGGCATTCACTGGAGAAACTGGAGAATTCTTACTACAGGAAAGAGAGAGGGAGGCTTAGGCTTCAAAGACTTTTCTATCCTAAATTTGGCCCTACTGGCCAAACAAGCATGGAGGGTTGTAAAAAACCCAAATGCCTTTTGGGTGCAAATCCTAAAGGCCATTTACTTTCCTAACTCTTCTTTTTTTGCAGGTACAGAAAAAAAAAGGAATGCATCATGGATTTGGGCAAGTCTAATCAATGGTAGACAAGTTTTATTGGATGAAGGCGAGTGGATGGTGGGGAATGGCACTCAAATTGACATCATGAAAGATAGGTGGCTAGCTTCTGGTATTTGCTTAAAGAATCTCACACCACCAGTGGAGGGGAAAGTTTCTACCCTTTTCCAAAGTAATCAGAGATGCTGGGATGTTCAAAAAATCAGAGACAGTTTCCCACCAACCCTTTCCAAACAGGTTTTGCAGACTCCCATTAGCTGGTTAGCAAACCAGGATATACTATATTGGCCTCACTCCTCTAATAGGGAAATCTCAGTCAAATCTGCCTACAAGAGTTTGAAAAGAAAAGAGCAAAACTGTAACGCAGGTGCCTCTTCATCTATGGGTTGGAACAGCAAAGTGTGGATGCACATTTGGAAAGATAAAGTCCCTCAAAAAATCAAGATGTTCACATGGAAGACTTGTCATAATGCTTTACCTGTGTTTGTGAATTTAAAGAACAAGAGAGTTCTTTTGGATGATCTATGTCCTATCTGTGGAGAGGAAAAGGAGACTATTGAGCATGCTCTTCTCATGTGCTCTTGGACAACACCGGTTTGGTTTGCTTCCCAGTCCTTATTAGTCCCTCAGAACCAACAAATATCATCTTTGTTCTCCTGGCTAGAATCTAACCTAGAGAAATTCAGCCAGCAACCGGAAGTCCTAGACCTAGCTTGGTCTGAGCTACTTATAACTCTGTGGGTCATTTGGAAGGAGAGGAACTCATACATTTACAACCAGAGTGATCTTAATCCCCTAGCTACAATTATAAAGCTAACAGTCTCAAACAAGATTGTATATCTACCACGCAAACTAATTTCCCAGCAAGAGATACTAACCCAAATCTCACAAGTCTTGGCGCCCTCATTCTCAAGGGTGCGTAAAGTGCAATACAGATGCTGGTTTTGTTCAATCCAAGGCGGTGGGAGCAACTTCAATGGTCTTCAGAGACCGAGGAGGATTCCTAGAATTCTGCTCCGTGAAGAAAGTAGTTGCATCTACAAGCCTCATTGCAGAAGCCCTTGCCATTAGGGAGGCAATGTCAGTTGCCATCAACCTAGGTATGAAACGGGTCATCTTCGAATCTGACTGCCTCAAGCTCATATCAGCCTGCAGAGGAGAAGGATCCAGGGGCGATCTGTCAGCGATTCTAACAGATATTTTCAATTTAAAATCTCAGTTTGATATTTGTGGCTTCACTTGGGTTTCTAGACAAGGTAACCAAGTAGCTCACCTGTTAGCCGCTTTAGCTCTTCAAGACCGTCTTCCACCTCACTGGCAAGGTGCCATTCCCCAACAAGTGCAGTCTCAGATTTCTCGAGACAAGGACCTTCTTCGTCTTCAGGATGGCCTTGGCTCTTCTGCTTCAACTTTTCCTGGTGGATCTTTCTAGCCACCTTAGTTTGTTGATACCTAAATTTTCGGCGTGTTAGATTTTTGCTTCAGAATCTAGCTTAGATAGGGCGTCCGTACTTGTCCCTGTACTTCCATTTTCTTGTGTACTGCTGTATCGCTCTTGGGCCGGTTCCCCCCTTTTTTCAATGAATTGCATTTCTTCGACAAAAGAAAGCCTAATTCTTATTATAACCTATAAATAGACCAATAAGTCCAAATCTACATAGGCTAGTATATTTACAGACTAATTGGTTTACTTTTTTTAAATATCTTAAATGGCCAACAAGTCTATCTTTAAATAAATCAAATGGAGAAATTTAAAAGATATATATTATTATACTATTTATTGTGTATAATATATTTATATTTTTATTAAAAATAATATTATTTATAAATAAGTTAGTCTGATAAGCCTAATAGGTTTTTTAAGAAGCTTAAGCCTGACTTGTTTAATTAAAAAAAAATTCAATAGCCTAAACTTGATCTTTTTATTAAATGAGTAAGTCAAACTAGGCCATAATTAGGTTGAGTCATGGGCCCGCAACGAGAGGTCTATTTCCACCCTAGAAATGCTAGAAAGGCCTTTACTTTTCCCACCACAAGTTTTGCTATTCCCACCCCCATAATATTTTTCTACCCAAAATATCCCTCTCCCTTCCCCCTCCTCCATCCCACTATCTCGCTCCGGTGGCGGGACACCTTTGTCCGTACATTATTTTTTTACAAAAAAAAGCGTACGGACAAGGCCGTCTATGAACTATTTCCGAACACCCTTGTTCGTACAAATAAAATAACGTATGGACAAGGATGTCCTGGAATAGTTCCCGGACAGCCTTGTCCGTAAGCCAATTAACTGAGAACAGTTTTGGGTTTTACAAATTTTTAAAAAAATTTGGGGGTGGGAATAATAAAAAACACGGTGGAAAAGTAAAGGCATGCTAGAAACCGAGAAGGGGGTGGGAATAGCAAAATGGTGGGAATAGCAAAGGTACTCAAGCTAAGGACCAAAGTCCATTTTATGATTTTCTTGTGTTGTTGGCATACTGTCTCTGCTCTCACTCTGCAACAAACCGAAAACAATGGCGTCCAATTCCAAATCAACGACGTTTCTGCAGCGTTACGGTTACGATTTGCTATTGGGATCAATCGCTGCATTCTACGTACTCATGGTGCCCTACACTAAGGTCGAGGAGAGTTTCAACGTTCAGGTCTCTCTCCACCTCTCATATATAAATATAAAATTTAATTCAACTTTTATTTTTTGTTTGTTACAGTATATATTGGCTTGGTAGGTCTCCATCTTCACTAACCTTGTCTGTTTTTTTTTCTTTTCTGTGTTTCTTAAAGGCAATGCACGATTTCCTTTATCACCGGCTTCACTTAGACAATGTGAGTTTTCTTTCTGTTATTTTATGTTTTTTATAAGCTTTACTAATTTCGAGTTTGCTGCACATAATTTATCGTTTTTAATTTTCTATTACTAGTATGATCATCTGGAATTCCCTGGAGTGGTTCCTCGCACTTTCATTGGTAAGCTTTTGTATTTTGTAGCCTTTTCTATTTCTCGACATTCTCTTTCTTTATAAAGTTCTTTGTTTATGCTTTCTTATTTAGCACTCCCAGCTTGGTGTTATTTATTTATTATGAAAAATAATAAGTTCCTCTCTGAAGAAGTGAATAAATACGGACTTGTTTAATGTGAATCCATTCAATATTCTTTTGGATTGTGACTAACAGGTTTTATAACTGTTACTGCAGTTTGTTTAGTTGTTAGTACTGGAAATTAAATCATCCTTATTTTTTTGTTCAATTAGATTGTTTATGATGAGTTTTTGCAAAGGCCTTGCCTCCTCAGTGTGTATGTAGCAAGTTTCTTTTCATAGTATTATATCTTATTCTTATCTAATTGTGTTATTGTCTTTTAGGTGCTTTGCTTGTGTCACTTGTTGCAGCTCCGTTTGCATTAACTGCTAGTTTGCTGCATTTCCCAAAGTTTTATGCGCTTCTCATAGGTAACCTTCTTGCATACTTCCCAGTCATTGCACATTGGTTTTTGCATATTTTAATTTTCCACATCTCGGAGAATGCTATTTAAAATCTGAAAATACTATCCTTAGCTGGAAAATGAAAACTCAGAAAATAGTTCCGAGTGCTTTTTTTCACTTAGCCTTTCATCTATGTTGTTTTTCATTATTCTCTTAGTCTCAGGAGCATTTGTTGAATGTGTGTCTGTGTTATATGTTCATAATTGAATTGAGTATTCAAATCAAATTAAGTAATTTACCATTCATAACTGAGTTTGTAATCATAGACAATGACAAAATGCTCAAAATTATCAAATGTAGTGTCATTTTTATTCTTCTGCTCTATGTTACTTGAAAATGTGGTAGAGACATTAATACACCCTTGACAAATTAAAGATTTGCTTCTTCTTCTGACTTTTCTTAACATTAGCTGTTGCAAAACTTCTTCTACTACATTTTTCTTACATATAGCCAATGTGTCTTATTGTTGATATCTAGTTCGGATGGCCCTTGGGTGCATCATCCTATATACACTAAGATTCTTTCGTCAAGAGGTATGTACCTTTGGCTCTTTTTGTTTTTTGTTTTTTAACCTCAGTTGACAATCAATAAAGAAGACTTAAAGTGAGTAAATAAATTTCATTTGTTTCATGAACCATTGTTTATTCAACTGTTTGATATCTCCTATCTGATATAAGTTCAAGTTTCATATTTTTAGATTTTGGACCTGGGCCTAACTCAACCCCAAAAGCTAGCTTGTAGGGTGAGGATTGCACAAGGCTTATATACTTTAACTTGGCCATATCTCTAGGCAATGTGGGACTCTAACACATATGAAAGCTATTAGAAATATATTATATAAAACCATTCATGTGTCCTCCACTCAAAGCTTAAGTTTTTGAGTTAGTTGATTCATGACATAGTATCAGAGCCTCTATGACCAAGTGGTCAAGAGTTGGATCATTTCTGCTCCCATTATTAATCTAATAAAAAAAGTATAATTTGAGCACATGGTAGGTGGGTCTGCCCATTGTCCACACTTCAAGCTTAAAGGGCTCTTGCGTGAGAGGGCGTGTTAGAAATATATTATATAAAACCATTCATGTATCCTCCACTCAAAGCTTAAGCTGTTGGGTTAGTTGGTTCATGACAAAAGCGATGAACTATTTTGGCATTTTTTTTTAAACATGATTTCTTTTGCTTACCTTGTCATCATATCTAGAAAAAGGATGAAATAGCTTCATTTATTTTTCAGTTGCTGGCTTTTGAGAAAGTTATGTCTAAAATAGTTTCCATCATGTAATAGTTCAAGACACCTAGCAATTAGTACCTTGGAAGAGATGACTTTGCTAATATATTACCTTGTGTTTGGATAGAGTAATTTCAAATTACTAAATTTCATGTGTTAAAATATTAAAGGGATTTAAAATGACAAATAGGAGGGATTTCACATGACACATATTGAGAGAGAATTTCAACATTTCTCTATTATGTTTAATTTTTTAGATTATCATTTACAATTCCTCTAATGGTTACAATTCACTCAACATTTTCTATCACAATTTTAAGAATTTTAAAATTCTCCATCCAACATTTTAATTGACGGGTTGGCAGTAATAGGAGGGTGATAAATGATTGGGTATTCCTTATCAGAATTTATCTGTTTGACAGCAGGAATTCTTTTCTATGTTTTGAGGGATTATGTCCTTTTTAGTTACCCTCTGATAAATTTTTTTTGAGTAGGGACCAAATGTTTTTTATGTTGACCAATCTCAATCTGCATTGTTTCTTCATTTTTTAGGGTTTGAGTTTTCAGGAGGATGAAGGAGTTTAGGGCCCTATGGGTTTTGCTAATTTACTGTGCTTGCAGAGCCTTGGCTCATTTAGCTAGAGCTAGAGCATCATGCCTGAGTTTTAAATAAGAGATTCCTTCCATGTGAATTAGTATGGGATAGTATTGCTCTCTTGACTTAATGGGTTCTTGCTTGTAAATTATTTAGAGGGGGGAGGAGAGAGGGAGTTGTTTGACTTGTTTCTTTGATGACTTCGTAGAGGATTTGGGAAACTGTCATGCTGATACATAGGGGAATTTTAGGGTAGACCCTTATATTTTGGGTCTATGGTAGATCTTTACTACAGATAGTAAAAATTTAGTAATAAAAAATTTAATAATATATTTTATTAATTTAAATTTACTTTTTATAGCAATAAAGTGTGTGGTTTATCGTAGACCCAAAACATAGGGGGTCCAACCTAAAATTGCCCTGATGCATATCTTTTTCTGTTTGTTTGTTTTGCTGCATTTTTAGGAGGATTCCTTTTCCTCTTTTACTGTATTCTTCTTCTATTAGTAAATTCTTTATTCACAAAACAAATGAACAAAAAATATGCTGGCTGTTAATACCTTAAATGTGTATGAGTCATATTTTTACGTGCCATACATGTTCCCTCTTGTCTCTGATCCAAGCCACTGAAGTTTGAAACTTGTTGACTATATTCCCTGAATCATGTTCTTTGCTATGCAGATAAGAAATAAATTTGGGCATCAAGTAGAAGCCTTCTTTGTGATACTTACTTCCATTCAGTTTCATTTTCTGTTCTATTGTACTCGTCCACTTCCTAACATTCTTGCATTGGGTATAGGTAACTACTTAGCTCATCTTGCTTCTTTATATTTGTTAAGATATGTAGAGATATTACTGTTTATTCTCTTTGATTTATTGTATAGTTTCCTGATTTAGGTCGATCCTAAACTGATTTAGATTGATCCTAATCCCAAATCTCTAGGGATTGGTTCTCTCATAACATGTATATATATACACTGTTGTATTTGCTAATTTAATCAATAAAATACACTTTTCCATATTTCTATTTCAAGTTGGTACCAGAGCTCTTCTGGTCCAGGGAACCGTTTTTACTCCGGTCGCCCACCTAGGTCATCCTTTTTTTTTCAGCGGCTGCCTGTGTGGACGCCGCCAAAGTGTTCAGAAGTCACCGATCTGCCACCCCCCAACCGCGCGCCGCCTCCGACGCCTCCTCCACGCGGCCGCCACGCGCCTTTTTCTCTCAAAGCTGCTCGCCGGCGCGTGGACCCCACGCGCCGCCTTCCCGGCCTCCGTTCGCGACGCCGCTTGTTCCATTAGGTTCGTCGGCTCTTCCTCTGTCTGTTTTGACCACTTTCAGGTCGTGGGTCACACTCTTTGGTGGCTGTTCGGTCTTTTTTGGTTGCTGCCAAACCGTTTTTTGGCGGCTGTTTGACGTTCCTGCTGCTGTTTGGCGTTCTTGCTACTGTTTGGTGGCTGTTTGACGTTCTTACTGCTGTTTGGTGTTTTCTTGTTGCTGCAAGACTGTCTTTTAGTAGCTGTTTGGTGTTCTGGTTGTTGTTCTCCTTCTTTTTCCACATGGCAGAGATTTCCAAAGTTGATAAGGAGGATCCAAAAATTGAGTCTTCTAAAAGGGGACTGGTTTCCTTTGCTTTTTCTGGTTCACCGGTTATTACCCTCTGAGAAGTTGAATGGTAAAAATTATTTAGACTGGTCTACTGCAGTTGAGATATGGTTTTTAGGCCAGGGTCTTTATGATCACCTTGTTAAGAAGGCTTCCGAGGTTGATAAAGATATGAGTGATGAATGGCAGCGAGCAGATTATCAACTTGTATCTGTATTATGGCAGTCCATTGTGCCCAAATTAATGGTGCATTTTCGCCCGTACAAGACATGTTATGATGTTGGAAGAAAGCTCGGAATATTTATGCCAATGACATCCAGAGATTGTATGAATCTGTTCGTGGTTTAGCAACACTTCAAATGGTTGATCATGATTTGCCATCTTATTTGAATCATGCTCAATCCACCATTGATGAGCTGAAGCTGATGTTGGTTAGTGATGATCTTCAGAAAGTGTTAAGCAAGCTCGATAATATGTTCATGGTCTTTATCCTTCATGGACTTCATAAGGACTACGGATCTGTTCGTGATCAGATTTTGACAAATCCCACCATCCCTACGGTGGAAGAATTCATAGATCGTTTGATTCGGGTTCCTTCACCTGAGGCAGAATCTCAAACAGCATCTGAGTCCTCTGCTTTTGTCTCCAGTAGCACTGAACGTGGGGGACGAGGTCGTGGTCGTGGCCGTGGTCCGTGGTCGTGGAAAAGGGGGGTATAGGAAACCTTCATTGCACCTACTGTCAGAGAGATGGACATACACGTGATAGGTGTTACTCTTTGCATGGCTTTCCGAGCAAGACAGCTAATGTTGCTCAATTTCTGACTTCAAAGCCCAAGATTGAATCTGAGAGCAATCATCCAATCTCCTGGTCTGCTGATGATTACAAGGAGTACCTTCAACTGAAGGCAGCCCAACAGACTTCTTCCTCAGTCACTGTTGCTCACACTGGTAATTATACAGTCTGTCTCTCTCATTCTATGCCTCTTGGACCTTGGGTTTTGGATTCTGGTGCTTCTGATCACCTAACTGGTAATGCCTCTCTTTTCCCTAACTTATCCTCACCTAAAACTCCACATCATATCACCCTTGCTGATGGGTCCAAAGTCCAAGCCACTGGTATTGGCCAAATTTCACCTGTTCCCTCACTACCATTGAAATCAGTTTTATTAGTTCCTGGATGTCCCTTCAATTTAATTCTATAAGCAAGTTGACTCAATCATTAAATTGTGCCATCACCTTCACTTCTGATTCTTTCTTGATACAGGACCGGAGTACGGGACGGACGATTGGAGCAGGATCTGAATCACATGGTCTCTACTACCTTCAGTCCTCTGCTTCTACCATATGTGCATCTACTGAGTCTCCTGGTTTGCTCCATCGTCGTTTGGTCATCCTAGCTTACATAAACTGAAGAAAATGGTACCTCATCTCTCCCAGTTGGAGTCCCTTAGAGTGTGAGTCGTGTCAACTAGGAAAGCATGTTAGAACTTCTTTTCCTAGTAGTGTTCATGGTCGAGCTGTGTCTCCTTTTGATATTGTTCATTCTGATGTTTGGGGTCCTAGTCGTGTTGCGTCTATTTTAGGACATAGGTATTATGTTACTTTCATTGATGATTTTTCAAGATGTACTTGGATCTTTCTAATGAAAAATCGTTTTGAGTTATTCACAATTTTCAAAACTTTCTGTTTAGAAATCAAAACTCAGTTTGGCAAAGTAATCCGTGTTCTAACGAAGTGATAATGCTAAAGAATACTTCTCTGATTGTTTCACTTCCTTCATGAATTCCCATGGCATTCAACATCAATCTAGTTTGTCCTCATACACCTCAACAAAATGGTGTTGCCGAGCGAAAACATAGACATATTGTGGACACTGCCCGTACTTTGCTATTGAATGCTAATGCACCTCCAAAATTGTGGGGTCATGCTGTCCTTATTGGCAGGATATTTAATAAATCGGATGCCATCCCTCTGTTTTGAATGATCAAGTTCCTCATTCCCTGTTATATCCATTGGATTCTCTTTACTCTGTCCCCCCCTCGTGTTTTTTGTTGTACTTGTTTTGTTCATGATCTTTCCCCAGGTCGTGATAAGTTGTCTGCCCGTGCTATCAAATGTGTGTTCTTAGGATATTCTCGTGTCCCGAAAGGGGTACCATTGCTACTCTCCCACTACACATCGGTTCTACACCAGTGCAGATGTCACCTTCTTTGAAGACACACCCATTTTTCAGTACCTCAGAAGTCTCTTCACTGGACTCCGATCTCTATTCTCAGGTATTGCCTATTCCTCTTGTTGATTCTGTTGAGTCTCCACCTGCTACTTTAGAGACACCTGAGCCTCCACCAGAGTGTCCTCCTCCTTCCCTACCAGGGTCTGGTCGTCTCCCACACCGATATGGGATAACTTATGAGCGTCGGTTACATACTTTGGTTCCACCTCCTAGTACACCGTGTGCTTCCCGCTTCTGCTCCAGTCTCCTCACCTACTCCGGCTCCACCTCTCCCAGTTGACTTGCCCATTGCTCTTCGTAAAGGTAAACGTTCTACTTCTAATCCTCATCCCATTTATAATTTTCTCTCATATCATCGTTTGTCTCCTACCTATTCTGCTTTTGTCTCTGCTATATCCTCTATTACCATTCCCAAGACAGTACAGGAGGCCTGTAACCCATCCAGGATGGCGACAAGCTATGATTGATGAGATGACAGCTTTAGAATTTAACCATACTTGGGAACTTGTTCCACCTCCGTCCGGAAAATCTGTTGTTGGATGTCGGTGGGGTCTTTAATGTTAAAGTGGGCCCTGATGGACAGGTGGATAGATTGAAAGCCCATCTTGTGGCTAAGGGATACACACAGGTATATGGTTTTGGATTACAGTGACACTTCTCTCCAGTTGCGAAGATGGCCTCAGTTCGCCTCTTCTTGGCCATGGCTGCTGTGCGACATTGGCCCTTGTTTCAATTGGATATAAAAAATGCTTTCTTACATGGTGACTTGGAGGAGGAGATCTATATGGAGCAACCCCCTGGGTTTGTTGCTCAAGGGGAGTCTGACCTTGTGTGTAAATTACGGAAGTCCTTATATGGCCTTAAACAATCACCTCGAGCTTGGTTTTGGTCAGTTTAGCAAAGTTATACAGGAGTTTGGAATGATCCGCTGCGAGGCAGACCACTCTGTTTCCTTTAGATGCTCACTGACCCATAAATTCATTTATCTTGTGGTTTATGTGGATGATATTGTAATTACAGGTGATGATCAGGAAGGCATCAAGGCTCTAAAGCAGCACTTAGTTGAGCACTTTCAAACTAAGGATTTAGGTCCTCTGCCCTATTTCCTTGGGATTGATGGTTGCTCAGTCAAAGTCCGGTGTGTTGCTATTTCTCAGAGGAATATGCTCTTGACATTCTGGAGGAGACAGGACTCACAGATTGTAAGCCAGTTGACACCCCAATGGATCCTAATGTGAAGCTTCTACTAACCAGTGGGAGCCCTATTCTGACCCAGGGAGGTATCGAAGACTAGTGGGCAAGTTAAATTATCTCACCATGACCAGACCTGATATATCCTTTCCTGTCAGTGTTGTAAGTCAGTTCCTTAACTCTCCTTGTGAGAGTCACTGGCATGCAGGTTGTGCGGATCCTCAGATATCTCAAAGGATCACTTGGGAAGGGACTTGTTTACAGTGATAGAGGACATACAAATATTGTTGGGTATTCCGATGCAGATTGGGCAGGTGATGCAAGTGACAGACGGTCAACAACAGGTTATTGTGTGTTCTTGGGAGGTAATCTTGTTTCATGGAAGAGTAAAAAGCAAAGTGTTGTTGCCAGATCGAGCACAGAAGCAGGGTATCGTGCAATGGCTCACACCACATGTGAGCTTCTGTGGCTAAAGTCTTTAATTCAAGAGTTGCAGTTTTGCAAGGTTGCCCTATGGAACTAATGTGTGATAACCAGTCAGCCTTATACCTCTCCTCTAATCCAGTTTTTCATGAGAGGACAAAGCATATAGAAGTTGATTGTCATTTTATCAGAGAAAAGATTCATCTCCGGTGTCATCAAGACTTCCTCAGTTTGCTCCAAGGATCAACTTGCAGATATTTTTACTAAATCTTTACGGGGGTCCTAGGATAACCTATATATGTGACAACTGGATGCCTATGATATGTATGCTCCAGCTTGAGGGGGAGTGTTAAGATATGTAGAGATATTACTGTTTATTCTCTTTGATTTATTGTATAGTTTCCTGATTTAGGTTGATCCTAAATTGATTTAGATTGATCCTAATCCCAAATCTCTAGGGATTGGTTCTCTCATAACATGTATATATATACACTGTTGTATTTGCTAATTTAATCAATAAAATACACTTTTCCATATTTCTATTTCAAACATATTCATGCTATTATTGTTAATAATAATAATAATAATAATAATAATAAAAATGATGAATGACAACCTGGAAAGCCCAGATATGGCTCAGGAAATGGACAAGATACAACACAAACATTGAGATACAGGAAATTTTAAAAATAATAGGACATAACATAGCTAAAATAACTCATAAAGTTAGTATAAAATTAATATAAAAACACAAATCTTAAATTAAAAGAAATCAATATATAAAAGTTAGCATGGTCATTGTAGACATAGTAAAATGATATCATTTATCAATTATTAATTTATTATGGTGTTCCCAATTAAAAAAAAAAAATTACAAAAGACAACTTGAAGATATGCAACATGAATACGTGTTAGACACGGACACAACTACTATTTTGAAGTGTGTATTTTCTGATGACAATATGATATTTTATAGCACCTTGGGGCAGACCCAAAATGCACGATTTATATATAAGGACATTTAGCTCAAAAGGGAAGGAAGTCATAGCATTGGTATCCTAACTGATTTTAGAAAAAGGCATAATGATATTGGAACCAGGATCCATTCCTACTCTTGGGCTTACTATAACTTATTTATATTTTAAACTATATAACTATTATTCCTTTTACCCCATACTGTTATAATTGATTATTCACATATGTATATAATAATAATAATAATAATAATAGTATCATCATCATCATCATCATCATCTTCCACCATTGTTATAAATTTTTATTGCTGACGAGTGACGACTGCCACATACTTAAATATCATACATTCACTTCTTAACTTTGCTATGGATGTCCCTCTCTATACACATAGATATCTCATGGTTTCCTAATGACCGTCATGCCAAAACTACGAATATAGATAGACCTTTCTATAATTGTGAGTAAAAGGAAATATTATTATGTCTTTATTTTAACTTGGATATTACACAAGGGCTCTTGGCATGAGGGAGCCATCATGAGCCTTCACTTACAACTTCAGCTTTTAGGAGAGTTGACTATTGAAAGGCATCCTGTGATGAAAAGCCAACCTAAATAAACCATCTACAGTATAGGGACATGCTTTTTACATGTTGGTATTGGCAACAATTTGATTCTATATTTGGGTGCACAGAATATAATTTCTTGGAATAAGAAATAAATGAATAGGAACCACAGAATTGGGTTTGAAATCCTATTTCAATTCCACAGTTTGGTAGCAATTACAAATACAATAGCATAGCATGGGAGGTGATTCTGCAATTAGGTGTAGGGGATACAATAGGAATGGAATCCAAGTTGAAGTACAACAACAACAACAACTAAGCTTTCCCATGTATTAAGTCAAAAAATAGATCATTTATCTCTAAATCTCTCTTAATGGTGTGACCTATAGTTTTCACGACCCCCTCTACCTTAAATTATTGGACTACCTCCATCTGGCCAACCCTCCTTACTGGTGCATCTACAGGCCTCTTCACATGAAATCCAAGTTGAAGTAAATGACATAAATAACCTCATTGAGGAAAATGAAAAAACTTACTTTTTTCATATATATATATATATTATATGATTGTGTATTTTTTTAAAAAAATTAAAGATTTATTTTTAAACAAATAATAAGAGAAATTTTGATAACATGTTGTTGTTTATAAATATTAAAGAACAATTTTTGTTGCATTAATACAGTGAATTTAGTATTTTTTTATGTTATTTTATTTTTCCTGGGAATTTTCATTTAAACCTTATAAGTGATTTCTCTTCTGTGCCAATCAACATCACAGTGCTCTGCTTTCTCTTGATTTATTTTGCAGTGAATTTGGCATATGGATTTCTGGTTCCAGGGGCGATTTTATGCAGCTTTAAACACTCTGGTATGTATGTCATATGGTTTTATTTCAGTTTTATATTGATGTAGAATCTTAATTTTTTAGTATGTATATGTATATTATAAGCTGTCATGTATTTTTTCACTTCAAGTCATATACATAGTTTTACAATGCCAGTTTTTTTGTGATTAAAAAAAAGGTGCCAGAATTAGTTTCTGAAATTAGTCTTTTTGCAGTAAAATCACCATCTTAAAGAGAGAAGTCTAACTTCTCATATTATCAAGTTATTTCTTGTTTTTGTGGTGAGATATTTGACTATGAACCTCCCAAGTTTTGGTAACATGTGAACTCGACCAAATATATAATTTTTTATATAGATTTTATATAAAGAATATATAATCTTTTTTACTGTTAATGCCTAGAATGGTTTCTGGAATCAGTGGGACTTTTCAATTATTAGTATGTTTGATATGCATCGCCTTTTCTGATATAATCTCTTGGCACTTTCTGATTATCAGATTTTTGCTACAACTGTGTTCAGATGTGACATGCTGTTACTTCTTTGTCCCCTTGGGCTACAACTTCTTCTGGTATGCTGATTTTAATATAACCTGCTTTTAATTTGTCTTTTTCTCCTTAAATGCTTGAGCTGCAGAGCCTGCAGTATAGAGAAGAACCTGTCAGGTTGCCATTGTGCTCAACCTCCATGTTAGATATCTGTCTATTCTTTAGTCTGTTTGTTTTGGAGAATATCTATTGACTTATGATGCTCTCCCCTACTTGTACTTATTCCTGGTTATCTGATAAACTTTCTTCTATGCATATGTTAAAAAAAAAAAATCTAATTATGTGCATTATTTTTTGTTGGATGCATGATCTTTCTCATTTTCCTATTCCACTCTCAATGTCTATTACATTTTTGCAACCTATTCCTTATTCTTCAAACAAATAAGAAAAACATGCCAACCTCTTATCTCTAATTTGTATGAGAATAATGTTATATTTCAACAAGTTAAGCAAGTATTTCCTGGTATTAGAATATGGTTGGTTCTTCATGAATTTATTTGAGATCAACCCTGGACTTTTGATGTCAAATACCTTGAGAATGAAATAGAGATCATGTTTCCCAGTATAATTTAAATTAAAGCTGTTTTGAGTTTTGACTTTATTTTCTTGAGTATTTTTAATTTCGAGACTTCCGATCTGTAAGTTGTGTTGCTTTGTCACTTCCCTGTAGCTGTTACTATCTCAGAGGTTATAGGATGATAAGGAAAGGCATTTGAAATGTGTGACTAGGTCCCCGTAGTAGAATCCCTTTTTACTCTATGCATAACATTTGCATAAATTTTAAATACTGAACTTCATTGCTTTAACTACGTTATGCATGGGGATTAATCTTTGGAGAATAGTGTTTGTTGTATTTGTCATTTGAAGTTATTGTTTGATGAATTTTCTTACCCTAGTTTTCTGGCCTTGCACTTCTGGTCAAATAATAATGAAATTGAAAATTTGTTCTGACAATTCAAATTTAAGTTAACACAATAAAGCTTTGTGCCTAATAAGATTTATCTCTTGAAGGGAAGACAAAAAAAATTTCACTGTGGGGTGCTCTAAAACACTGCACCGGAATGGCCTTCTTCTGCATCGGTTGGTGACATATACCTTTTTTTTTTAAAAAAATTAATCGATAATTTAAATAAGTATAATTTATGCATAACAGCCATGCTTTTATTACATTTTGATTCTGACATTGAGGTCTCCTACATACAGGTCTAACTGTATTGGTTGATTCAATTATGTGGAAAAGGTTACTGTGGCCTGAATTTGAAGTCTTTTGGTTTAACTCTGTACTAAACAAGAGTTCTGAATGGGGAGTATCCTTCACAGAGTTTATATTCAACAGCTGCATAGCTATAGAATGTGAAAATATATGATACATATTTCATGAACAGTGGGTTTTAATTTTCTTCTGGTTCTCATATTTGTTGTGACTTGTGAATGGTGATACTCAATCTGGGTTGAAATGATAGTGAGGAGTCAGGCAAGGGGATCTTTTATCCCTTTTCTTGTTCACTTTAGATGTTGACATTCTAAACCCATGCCCATGGAGAGATCCATGGAGAGAAAAGCCCAATAAAGTCACGCCTGGACCTAAAGTATAGTGCGTGTATTAGAGGAGGGGTAAGAAAGGAAAGGAGAAGAGGGGAATGAGATAGCTGAGTTGTTATAGTAGTTACTGGTTTGGAGGGGAGTACACGTGTAGCGGGGGGGGGGGGGGGGGGGGAATATGAGGGAGTGAAGTGGGAGGGAGGTTAGTTATGCATTTTGGTATTTGCAGCTTTACTGCTGGATAGAGATTGTTCTAAGCTTCTCTCTGAGGAGCCTGGATTTGGGATTACAGGGGAATCTTCTTCTGTAATAGCTCATATTTCAATGAATAAGACATTCTGTTTCTCTTATATTGGGTCCCTGTCACTGTGCCTCTTCACTTACATGGCTGTTCCTTTGCGTAGTAATCCTTGGGCTACTACTTTCGGATATCCTGTGATTACTAAGATCTTGTTTATTAAGAGGATTATATTTAATTATGTGCTGGCCTGACCTGGGAAGCAGTGGTGTGACACAAGGATTTTTCAAGAGATTTGTGGTAAATCTCTGCAACAGTGAGGATTTAAGTTTATTGGGATTAGGGTTTGGGTGGTCAGTGTGTTACGGGCCTCAATATGAAGTCCAAAATATCTAAAGTGTATGGGAGGAGGAGAAAGAGGTGCGATGCACCAGATCAATTCTCAGAGAGAAAATGAATGGCATAACCAACTGTTGAGTTGGCAGCTTGGGGCGAGCAATGTGCGCGAGTGGCTGTTAGGCTTGTCAGGGATGTTATACAGAGGAATGGGGAGAGGAGAGAAGGAGGCTGGAATTTTGCTGGAACGTGGGAGAGGATAGGCACTCTCTAATTGCCTATTGTTATTATTTTCCTTTTAGCTACTTGTATACACTGAATATACGGGACTGGTTTTGCTGACCAGGATTGTCAAGTGAATAATATAGTGAAGCACTTCTTTCATTCGTTCTGCATTTTTCTGGTACCTAACATTTGGTATCAGAGCTCCCGGTCCAGGGAGCTTATATGGTAACCACGCGAGCGACAATGGAGTCGAGGGTCGAGAATGTGGAGCGCAACATGCAGGAATTGAGGACGGAGAGCTTAACGCAGTTCAGAGAACTCCGACAGCTGCTATTGGAACGTGATAGGCGCAAGGATTGGGGGCGGTCACGACGGAGACGTACAACCTCGCGTTCTACTGATGCCGCGAGCTGGGTGAGCAGGGAGGTGCAATCAGTGTTGAGGCGGGAAAACAATGGGACTCACGTGCAAGCTTTGACAGGGAGGAAGTTACAGATTCCAGTGTTTGATGGAAATGATGCTTATGGATGGATTGTTAGGGTAGAACGATATTTCCGGTTGAACAAGGTGCACGATGATGAGAAGTTGGATATGGTGGTGGTGGCATTGGAGGATCAAGCCCTAAATTGGTTTCAATGGTGGGAAGAGCAGACTCAGGTAAAGCTTGGGAGCCATTCAAGGACGCGGTGATAAGGAGATTTCAGCCAAGCTTGGTTGAGAACCCGTTTGGACCCCTATTGAGTGTAAAGCAAACAGGGAATGTGATGGAATATAGGGAGCAATTTGAAATGGTGGCTGCTCCTTTGCGTTCGACTGCTAGAGCTATGCTTAAGGGGGTTTTTCTAAATGGATTAAAAGAAGAAATTAAGGCTGAACTGAAGCTATATAACTCAGAAACTTTGTCTGAGTTAATGGACCGAGCCCTTCTTCTTGAGGAGAAGAATAAGGCGTTGAGAAGAGGGGGGATAACAGAGGGGGATAAGATGGGGTGGAAGGAAAAGGGATACACATCTGCAAGATCGGTGGTGGTGGGAGATCTTAACAAAGGGCGAAATGCTAATATGAAGCCAGATCAGGGAATAAATCTTCCTCTGAATCCAAGTTAATGGAAGGGAGCAACAGTGATAGGAAATGGAATGGAGGAAAAAGGTTGTCTCAAACTGAACTACAAGAAAGAAGTAGAAAGGGACTATGCTTTAAATGCGGAGAAAAATGGGGGCCCGAACACGTGTGTAAGCTGAAGCATTATCAACTGTTGTTAGTGGAGGGTGGTGAGGAGAGGAGGAAGAGATAGAGCAACACGAGTCTGAGGGGGAGGAGCTGGTTTTGGAGGAGAAGACTCTACAATTGTCCTTGAACAGTAAGGAAGGGCTAACATCAAATAAGTCCTTCAAAACTTGGGGACAGTTGGGAAGAAGGAAAGTGCTGGTACTTATTGACTGTGGAGCCACTGCAAATTTCATCTCTAAGCAGCTAGTGGAAGAGATGCAATTGAAGCTGGAGGATACCCCTGAGTACACGGTTGAAGTAGGAAATGGAACAAAGGAGAGGCATCGAGGAATCTGTAGGGACTTAAAATGCAGATACAAGGGATTGATATTGAGCAGAATTTCTTTATTGTGGACTTAGGAGGGACGGAGGTAGTGTTGGGAATGGATTGGTTGGCCAGCCTAGGAGAACATCGAGGCAAACTTCAATAATCTAACTATCAATGGGAAATAGAGGGGCATAAGAAGTTTATGAGAGGTGACCCAGCATTATGCAAGGCTCAAGCTTCTTGGAAAGTGTTAGAGTCCCACATTGCCTAGAGATATGACCATACTGTGGTATATAAGCCTTGGGCAATCCTCACCTTACAAGCTAGCTTTTGGGGTTGAGTTAGGCCCGATCCAAAATCTAATATGGTATTAGAGCCTATCCTAGATGATCCGTTGTTATTGGGCTGCCACCCGTATAGTTGTCCACGCTCCAGATGTCCAGCCCTGGGCGTGAGGGGGTGTGTTAGAGTCCCACATTGCCTAGAGATATGGCCATACTGTGGTATATAAGCCTTGGGCAATCCTCACCTTACAAGCTAACTTTTGGGGTTGAGTTAGGCCTGATCCAAAATCTAATAGAAAGCTATGGTGAAGGCTTTACAAAATGATGGGGAAGGGTACTATGTATCATACCAACACATGGAAGCAAGGGTTGATAATTCAGAAAAGAATGGTGTAGATATGGAGGGCATACTTGAGGAGTTTCAGGACGTTTTTCAGGAACCCAAGGAGTTACCACCGAGGCGGCAACAAGATCATGCCATCATATTGAAGGAGGGGGCAGCCATACCAAACATCCGCCCGTACAGGTATCCTTACTATCAAAAAAATGAACTGGAGAAGATAGTTAAAGAGATGTTGCATGTCGGAATTATTAGACCGAGTACTAGTCCCTATAGTAGTCCGGTCATTTTGGTTAAAAAGAAGGATGGGGGTTGGCGTTTTTGTGTAGATTATAGGGCGCTAGGTCATCATTCCTGACAAATTCCCTATTCCTGTTATTGATGAGTTGTTGGATGAACTAGGTGCTGCTGTAGTTTTTTCTAAATTAGATTTAAAATCTGGATACCATCAAATAAGGATGAAGGAGGAAGACATAGCTAAGACAGCATTTCGGACACATGAGGGACACTACGAATTTTTGGTCATGCCATTCGGTTTGACTAATGCTCCCTCTACTTTCCAAGCCCTCATGAATCAAATTCTAAACCATACTTGAGGAGGTTTGTGTTGGTGTTCTTCGATGACATTTGGGTGTATAGTGTAGATGAAGACAGCCACCGGGAACACGTACGACTGGTTTTACAGCTTTTGAGGAAACACCAGTTATTTGTTAGTAAGAAAAAATGCTCCTTTGGCCAAAGACAGTTGGAATACTTAGGACATATTATTTCAAATCAGGGAGTTGCTGCAGATCCAAATAAAATCAGGGATATGATGGATTGGCCCGTTCCAAAAGACATAAAAGGGTTGAGGGGGTTCCTTGGTTTGACAGGTTACTACAGAAAATTTGTGAAGAATTATAGCAAGAAAGCTTGGCCTCTTACACAATTACTTAAAAAAGACAGTTTTGTTTGGGGAAGAGAAGCTCAAATGGCTTTTGAACAACTAAAAGAGGCCATGACTACTCTACAGGTGTTAGCAGTGCCTAACTTTGACAAATTATTTGTGATTGAAACTGATGCATCGGGGAAAGGGGTCGGGGCTGTGTTAATGCAAGAAGGCAGGCCAATCTCTTACATGAGCCAAAGCCTCTCCGAAAGAGCCCAAGACAAATCCGTCTACGAAAAGGAGTTGATGGCAGTGGTGTTTGCTGTGCAAAAATGGAGGCACTACTTACTTGGAAGGCATTTTGAGATACACACCGACCAGAAGAGTCTAAAGTTTCTGGTGGATCAGAGATTGATGGGTGAGGAGCAACAAAAAATGGTGTCTAAGCTATTGGGCTTTAATTTTGAAATAAAATATAAACCGGGAATAGAGAACAACGCTGCAGATGCTCTCTCTCGAAAATTGCAATTTTCTGCTTTATCTACTGTGCAATTTTATGAATGGGATGATTTGGAGGAGGAGGTGCAAGCCGATGAGAAATTAAGGAAGCGGATGCAGGATTTATTGACTGATCCAAACTCACATCCCGGGTTTCAGCTGGAGAGAGGGAGTTTGTATTACAAAGGCAGAATTGTGGTGCCAAGTAATTCCCCTAAGATCCCTATGATTCTCAAAGAGTTCCATGACTCACCCTTAGGAGGACACACAGGATATTTTAGGACTTTCAAAAGAATTTCTGCACTACTGTTTTGGGAGGGGATGAGGCAAACAATACAACAATATGTGCAGAGATGTGAAGTGTGCCAAAGGAACAAGTACCAAGCCTTAAATCCAGCAGGGTTTCTCCAGCCACTCCCTATTCCATCCCAGGTGTGGTCAGATATCTCCATGGATTTTATTAGCGGATTACCGAAGGCCGTTGGCAAGGATACGATACTAGTGGTTGTGGATAGATTGACCAAATATGCCCATTTTATAGCTCTTTCTCATCCTTATACAGCAAAAGAAGTAGCAGAAGTTTTCATTAAGGAGGTGGTGAAACTTCATGGATTTCCTGCATCTATAGTTTCAGACAGAGACAGAGTGTTCCTCAGCTCTTTTTGGGCAGAATTGTTTAAGCAAGCTGGAACAAAGTTGTTAGATTGTTTGTTAGTGTATCATATGATAGATATGGGCTTGGGCCTATCACTATGTATATTTGTAAATACACTTATGTGTATATATATTATTTTCCGCTGTGTATTCTAGACACACGGATTCTATCATATGTCTCTCGTTTTTCTCTTCATCTCAATAAAAGTTAAGGTTCAGTTCTGCCTATCATCCTCAAACGGATGGGCAAACTGAAGTAGTGAATCGTTGCCTTGAAACTTATTTGCGATGTTTGACGGGCACCAAGCCTAAACAGTGGCCAAAATGGTTGAACTGGGCTGAGTTTTGGTATAATACCAACTATCATTCAGCCATTAAAGTCACACCATTCAAGGCTTTGTATGGAAGGGATTCCCCTACTGTGATCAAGGGAGATGTTGGTCTGACTTCCGTGGAAGAAGTTAATAGATTAACAGCTGAAAGGAACATGATGTTAGATGAATTAAAGGGACAACTTAATAAAGCACAGAACCATATGCGGCAGCAAGCAAATAAACATAGGAGGGATATCCAATTTGATGTAGGGGATAAGGTGTACTTAAAGATTCAGCCATATAAACTCAAGAGTTGGCGAGAAGGATAAACCAGAAGCTCAGTCCAAGATTTTATGGACCTTATGAAATATTAGAAAAAATTAACCCTGCAGCCTACAAGCTAAAACTTCCAGAGGGAAGTCAAGTACATCCGGTGTTTCACATTCTTTGTTAAAAAAATCATTAGCGACTGATGTCCAAAGTCAACCATTACCAATCTTCTTGACAGATGGGTGGGAATTGAAAGCTAGACCAGAAGAAGTGATAGCTATGCGAACTGATCACCAAGGAGCTACTGAAATATTGGTGAAATGGGAGCATTTGCCTGACTGTGAAAATTCGTGGGAGGTATTAGAGAAGTTTCAGGAGCAATTTCCGGAATTTCACCTTGAGGACAAGGTAAGTCTTGATGGGGGAAGAGATGTTATGGGCCTCAATATGAAGTCCAAAATATCTAAAGTGTATGGGAGGAGGAGAAAGAGGTGCGATGCACCAGATCAATTCTCAGAGAAAATGAATGGCATAACCAACTGCTGAGTTGGCAGCTTGGGGCGAGCAATGTGTGTGAGTGGCTGTTAGGCTTGTCAGGGATGTTATACAGTGGAATGGGGAGAGGAGAGAAGGAGGCTGGAATTTGGCTGGAACGTGGGAGAGGATAGACACTCTCTAATTGCCTACTGTTATTATTTTCCTTTTAGCTACTTGTATACACTGATATATGGGACTGGTTTTGCTGACCAGGATTGTCAAGTGAATAATATAGTGAAGCACTTCTTTCATTCGTTCTGCATTTTTCTGGTACCTAACACAGTGATTCAGTGGGTACTCCTTGTAATCTTCATCAATCTTAGTGTATTTTCTCTCTGTTTTGCCTGTGGATAAGGCACAATTAGCATATCATTACCCGGAACTTGCATACTGTTTGTTGCTTTTGATAATACTGTCCCATTTGTATTTGGTACGTTGTTATGTTCTTTAACAATATTTTTGTTAGATACATGCTTTCCATTGGTACTTTACCTCAGCACTCCCTCGTTCACTGCTTGCTGCATATCCTCTTTCACTGGTAAGTCATGGATTTCAAAATATCCTCTTTAATGATCACAACATTGCTTCTTGTGTAGATTTCTAACTTGATATGTTGTCTTATTCTACTTCCAGTGAACTGATTAATATTTTGTTGTTTCAGTGTGAAAAACTAAAGTTTAATATTTTCCCTGTGTTTTATGGTTGAACTATGAATTAATATAGAATATTTCTTGCCTATTTTTTTAAAATGTTCTGTAAGTGTTCATAATTTTTTGTGTTTATATCCCTTTGAGGCTCTCAATTTTCTTTTTTGTCTTGCATTGCCAGATTTTGAATTGTCAGTAACCATGTTGTGTACTTTGTGAAAAAAGTTACTTGTATTTATATATCAATATGGCACTTTATAGGGAAGAAAGTATACATAGAAAATGTAGTTTTTGTGGAGATTCAGCAAATAATTTCTTAAAATCATCTGCTTTGACTGTTTTAATGGGCCTTACTTAAATTTCTTGATTTTTTACAGAGTCAATCACCTATTCTTTAAGAGCATAAAAAGTTCAATTAGTAGCAATCAGATAGTAATAGAAAAGTGGCTGTTATATTAAGGAAAGTTCCTTTAAGTATTTGCCAATTAGCATGCTGATGCAGAAACATATTTAAGGATTATTACGTTATTTATGCCTTATTATGTTATACTCAGAAATTTTAGAATTTTCTCTTATTTAAGAGATCTTTCATTATATTAGGGATTTAATCTTTAATAAGTTATATATTCTTAGGAAAATATTAGCATGCTAAGATTTTCTATTTAGTTTGATTTGATTACAATTTCATTTTTAGGAAATTAATATTTAATTTATGATTTATCTATATATTTTTTTTATCTTTGGGTTATAAATACCCTTTCTTGATGCCTTATGTTATTTAAACGTTTCTTCACAAATACAATATTGAGATTTTCTTTTCTTCAGAGGGTATTTGAAACCCAGTCAAAGGAATACTCCCTTGCCTTAGAGGAGTACTCTAGGTTCATTGTTCTGCATCACATGCCCTACTGTATGGGCCACCTTTTCCCCTTTTTTGAACAGAAAATAGCGAAAATAAAAGTAAAAACACAAAAGAAGAAAGCCTGTTTTCTCCCTAACTTGACAAGCTGTTTTCTTTGCAGTTTGGTCTCTTAGTAGACAGCAGGGTACGGTCTTTCACTTTCCCAGTACTTGCCTTCATTTTGCTTTATTCTAAGCTTCCCCACAAGGTACCACAATTAGACCATGAAATCCATTGCTTAATTTGTGCCTATCTTCAATCTGAAAGATGTATGTAACATTATTTTGATGGAAATTGCAGGAGCTTCGTTTTATTATAAGTTCAGTTCCAATATTTAACTTGTCTGCTTCAATTGCATCTAACAGAATGTAAGGTCTCTTTGCATATTTTAGTTTTAGATAATATGGGTAAAATATGTTTTTGGACTTTGTAAAATAAGTGAGTTTTGGTATAAAATATTTTGTCATTTGTATCCTTCGAAAATCTAAAATTTTGAAAAATGTCTTTGCTGGTGACATAACAAGCTTAAATTTGCCACATAGCAGAGGCTAATACCTACTTGGCGATGTTTTGGCTTCCCACATCACCAGGAAGGACACCTTTTAAACTTTTAGATTTTGGAAGGATGCAAATGAAAAAAAAATGTTATACGAGGACCAAAATAAAAACTTGTTTATTTTGCAAGGACCAAAAATCTACTTCACTCCAGATAATATTTACCAGTCCTTTACAAGCAGAATATTTGCTTCACCTTTATGTCTATTTCACCTAAGTTTTTTTCTAGTCATACATGTGATTTTAGTTACACTATTTGTACTCAGATATGAATTAGACATAGGAACTTGCTAATTTATGATTTTTTCTATGGGTCAATAAAAAATTTATTGGGTTCTCTATGCATTTTCTGAAGTCATTACATCATGTAATCATGTATACTTAAATACAACTGAAAATGGATATTATGGAAAGCAAGTCATTTGGGAATTTTAAATATAAATGAATTTGCATTCCTTTCCTTGTTTCTGTGGCATTAGTCTGCTTTTCTTACTCATTTCTTATTGCATTATGGACAATAACCTGAATATAAAAATACTAGTCAAACTATATCTTGGCTTCAGGAGTGATGATGCTGTGCCAGGCAGCTCATTAGATCAAAGCATTAAATTTTCTCACTATACTTGATTATGAGGACCTGATGGAAGATGCTTCTGCTTCTTTGATTCGTACAAACTTGAATTTTTCCATAGAGATGTCTGAGGTGTTATGCGGTCTTTTAAGAAATATGCATATTCCTTGTGAGTTACTTATGTAAACACTAGATTAAGAAGCATACATTTTCCAAGCTCCCTTATAGAACCAAAAATTGCAATTGCTGTAGCTAAATAAAATCCATAGGAGCAAGTTATTTCAATATACAAAACATCTTCCTCAGCCTCTTATATATTGGCTCTTCTGGACTGGACTATTTATTTTGGTAGTCACCAAGTGATTCTTGACTATAGAACAAGGATAAAGTATAGGATGGCAAAACAATTTGCATGATCTGAAGGTATTTGACATTTTATTGGCACTCATAACATAAGGTGATTAGAGGTAATTTACATGTGAAATATCACTTGGCTTATAAAAGCAATAAGTTTCAAATTCAATACAACAACAAAAAGCATGCCTTAACCTACTAGGTGGGGAGGCAATATATTAATACATCATTAATTTATTATTTCCATTTTGTTAGAAAAAGAAAGTTAATTAGATATAACTTATAAGACAAGGGAAGTATGACCAGTACGCACAAGGTTGTCAAAATCGAGAGTCTACGCAAACTCGTGAAACACAACTAGTTTTTGAGCTTCATAAGTTGTTTTCATCAAACTTGTGAACTCGGCAGTAAACTTGCGAGTTTGAGCGAGTCTATCCGAGTCTACTCAGAAACGAGTTTGTATGCAAGTTAACCCGTTTTCCCTACCTAGAAACGTAAACTCGGAGTTTATGAATTAACTCACAAGTTTGACAACCATGGTGCGGACAAGAGATCCTTCAAAATAGGACAACCCAAAAACAATGGAGAACAGGAAAGTGAAAACTACAATGCAGCAGCATGGCTGCCCTATTTGTCTGCATATTTGAGATAGAAACTTTGTTGAAGCAATTGTGAATTGAGCACCAATGAGAAGCCAAAAGCATAACACTTTCATATCCAGTTTGGGTTATATATATTTATGAATGCCTTGATTTTTTATCTGTCTAACTTGTTAGATTAGATGAGATTGATTATAGAATGGGGGGGGGGGGGGTAAATGGAAAAAATGCATGGTGGATTTGGAGTTTGATGATTGAGTTAAACTGTATTTATAAGCTTGACAGACATCTTAAAATGTCAGATATTTCCTTCTTTGAAGAATTAATGTGTCTGTTTTCTTGGTTCCTTACCCTTTTATGTTTTAAGTTACTGACCTTCATTTATGTGTATCTTGAAATGTTTCAGTTACAACAATAGGAAAAAGATGATTTGGAACTTGCTTTTCCTCATCATGTTGGGATCACTTTTAATGAGGTTGGTTCACTAGTCATTTTGTTGCATAGGTGATGGATATATCCTTTCATGCACTTATTCTCTATCTTGTAGTCTTGGAGGTACCATTACAACTTTCCTGGCATCGTACTGGAACTATCCTAGTGGTCATGCCCTAAAAGAATTGCATAGGATTGGTGAGTCTATGAGTCCTGAAATGTCCATACATTTGCTGCAAAGTATTAAGCTAGAATTGGCCTTGAGAAAACTGCTCCTTGTTTTTCCCTTAATTTGGTAAAACTATTGAAGTTATGTTATCCTTTTCATATTTGGTAGTGGCAAATTATGTTAAATTGTTAATATTGTTGGACCTGGTTGATCCTCTGATGAATTAGTAAATATCATTTTTAAATATGGGCCACTAAGATTGATACTTTGATCATGGTTAAATGTACTAGAAAATTATTGTTGCGGGTGCTATCTGATTGTTCATATTATGACATTTCTGGATTATATGATTTGTAAATGAATTTTAGGCCCTTTTTGGAGACTTGTTCTCTCCCTAGCATTCCAAAAACAATTTGGCACTCCTTCCTCAATTCTCAATAGGATATCTAGATGGACTATGCGGTTCTTCTATCAGTGGTTTGAACAAAAATTTCGGAAGTCATAGTCATACTAAATAAATATGCTGAAGCTTTCCCTTTGGTGTTTTGAGCTGCAAAGTAATTTTTGGCTAATTTATGCATGCACCAAATTTGAAGGCCCATACTGGGTTATTTAATGGAGAAGTTTTTACTTTTAATATGTTGACTGAAGAGATTGATGAGGATAGGTTTAGTTGGACAAGATAGAGGATCTTTAGTCTTCCATTTGATAATAAAAAGCATGAATAGACAATTCCAATGGCAGAAATTTGTTTACAGTTTACATTACCAAAGCATACACATGGTTTTCAGTACATGCTTCTGTGCCCTCATGTACATCCCCAAGTTCATGCATCTCTCGTCCAGCAGCCTTTTTGGTACCTTTTTGGTAGTCACTTGTCCTGTCTAACTCATCTTCCTGTCCTCTGTCTAGATTTGGTCTCATCTCCTCTTATTGTGTCCTCAGTTAATAAACCCAGTCTCTTGAAGATATTCACATACCTAGTGGTTACTAGCCTATGCTTCTGTTTTCTCTGTCTCCCAACATAAAATATGGATCAATTATGGGAAATGATAAAGGATTTTGTTTACAATCACGATGATACTCCGGAAGAATTTCCTTTGATCTATGATTCATGCAATAGGATTTGGTTTGATATTTATCAGTTGCTTTTCATGCTCACAAATCACAATTCCTTTCATCTGAATTAGAAGACGAATGAGCAGAGTCATTGGGACTCAAAACAACTCCAATCCAGAAAAAACCCTCATTTAAATTACAAAAAAAAGAGAAAAATGGAATCTTGAATGCTAAAGAAATTATTAAGGAGAGTTGTTTAAAAAGCTTCTTGTTTTTGTCTTTTTGATACCCCTTTCATTACTTTTTTGTTGTCTGTTTTATTTTATTTTTTATTTGTGGCAGGTTTTCATAGTCATACAGATGAACAATGGGTTCATATTGATACATTTTCAGCCATGAATGGGATATCTCGCTTTTGTGAAAGTGATTTCCCATGGAGGTATATTTTGCTTCTTTCTTTTGTAGTATACTTCTGATATAGCAAGGTAACTCTTGTATGGATCCAAACAAATATTTGATTAAAAAACTGGTTCATGTAGGCCTAAAGACATGCCTTTCTCAGCCTTTGCTATGATTCAATAACAAATGAAAGTTACAGTTCTCTAATATTCATTGTCCTACTCTACTAGGAATGAGATCAACTATATTTATGTTCTAAAATTTTGATCTCAAAATTATCATCATGATCACTCCTTTCGCTGAGTAATAAATTGATGCAAAGGAAAACTTCATTGAACTTTTTCAGTGCACTTCTTCATTATATCCTCCTCTTCCTATCCTGCACATTTGTGTTTTTAGGTTCTCCTCTTCTCGGGATAAGGAGAGGAGATATTCTTATTTTACTTGTTATATAGTAAACTGTATTTCATTGTGCCCACAGTTACCCTCCCGTTAGGGAGTCAGGTAGTGGGGGCCTTGATAATCTTACTGAAGTTTGTAATCTGATTTCTCAAGTCCAGCTTGAGGTATTTGGCTGACTGCAGCCTTCTTGAGCAGAGTAACAAGGAGCTGGAGCTATTAGGATTAACAAATGTGTTTCTCATCACAAAAATAAAAAATAAATAAATTTTGATCCATTTTCTGCATGCTCACCATATTTAAGTTCATTAGTTAGCTCCTTAACACTAGTTGAACTGTGACATCATTGTGGTTTGAGGGATTACATACTTGTAAATGCCTTCCATACCAGTTGTTGCTGTAGCGAAACAGATTCTGGATTTGAATGGTAAAGAGAGGGAATCCTTTTAAAATCCGTTAACTCTCATGAATCATGATGATTATGAAGATTGTTGTTTGCATATGCTGTTTATATGATCTATAATGTCTACATGGGAAAATTGTGAAGCTAAACAAACTAACGAATGAATAAATATGAAGATTGAGGTATCATTTTATGGGGAAGTTTTAACTTTTAATAAGGTATTATCAGTATACTTCTCATTATTTCTTCCTTGATTTTGTTTGCAACAATCAGAGCAAGATACTTTCTAGTTTCTACTATTTTCTGATGCTAAGTTACGTTTCCACTTTTCTCTGATGCAGGTATTCTAAAGAAGAACAAATTAGCTCACAAGAATTTCAGCAGAGAAATTTTACTTTTCTAATAAAGTGAGTTTCCATTAACATATCAGTAGTGTTATTTACAGTACTGTGCTTGACAAGTACATAAATTGTATGGCACATGCTTTGTTTTATTGTTTATGATGAAAGACCCCTGCAAACTATTGACAGGAAGTGTCAATATTGTCAAGTGAGCAAGTTTATTATGGAATAAAAATTGTAAACTTTGTATGCCAGATCCATGAAGTGTATGTGTTGTGGGCAAGGACAGTATCAGTATGTGTTATCTACATAATGGTCACAATATAGACATTAGGCATTTGGATGAATAAGTTTTACTCTACTTCTGTCATCTTTATGTGCTTGTGTCAGTTGTGTGTGTAGCAGTGCCAGTGTTAAGAAAGAAATTAAATGAGTGTCTAGAGATCTTGAAGTGGTGGTTTATATATGATTTCACATGTCAATGCACTGATTTATTGTAAGGAATTTTTCCATATATCTGATCTCTTTCTTGTTGGTCTTTAACAGTGAACATCCTGTGATCAATGGATTTAAGTGTCTATTTACTGAAGATGGGTTCTCTAGAGTCCGCTTTAAATTTGGCTTTCCGCCAATTTTACTGGTTAGCAGTTCAATTCACAACCGCCTCAAACATTGTATGCTCTGAAATTTGCAAATTTATTGATCTTAGTTTTGACCCTTTACAGGTTAAAGAGCCCAAAGTGTATGTCCATGGAAATTTAGAAAACAAGGATGTTATCAACAAAAATTGGCCCGGCTGCCCATAATCCTGTTTTTGCTCTGGGATAACATAAGATTGTTTATTCTTTTGCTGATAAGTCTTGGTCAATTAATCCGGGGAAGCTCTTTGGTTCAAATTAATGCCAATAAATATTCTTCAAGGATTACTAACTTTACTTAAAATGTTGCTAATTATACACTGACTGGTGTTCGAAGGTTGATGGACATTTTTGGTAATTTACTGCTCATGACTGACTTGTTTTCTGAGTTATAGTAGGGTAATGATTTGGAGTACTTCGCCAAATAGAAAGCATCATGCATTTAGATCACTGCTATAGCAAATGGAAGTCCTTACTTTGCATGTGTCTACAGTTAATTCTCTACATGGCATCATGCATTTTTGTCACTTTTTGTTTTTTTTTACTAAATCCTTGTCATTGACTCGTTATAATGATTTTATTCAAGAATTTATTTATTTTTTTCCATTTTTGAACTTCAAGTAAAATAAATTGAGACAAAAATCAAATTAGAATACACAAGCAAAGTAATAAAACAATAATAGAGCGTGTATATCAACTAGTAGGGGTAACTAGTAGGGGGTTGATACGAGAAATTATTAGATGGTCCCGGACCACCACTTCATCCATGATCCCGACCAATCAACATTTGACACATAAAAAAAATTGGTCGGAATTAAAAATAAATTCATGGTCGGACCATGAATTTTACTTATGTGTCAAATGATAATTGGTCGGGACCATAGATGACGTGGTGGTCCCGGACCATCTAATAATTTTTCGGTTGATACAGTTTAACCAGTGATCTCAAGTTCGAACTTCGGGTATTTAACCATGTTAATTACTCGAAGGGAGGGAGAGCTTTGTCGCCCATTGAGATCCTATTTGACTCGAACAGAATTGCATTCCATAAGGATACATATGATTTTGCAAAAAAAAAAAAATAAATAATAGAAGAATATCGTGAATAATAAAAAAATTATTATCATACACATTTCTTGTAAGCAAATCCATTTATTTAAGTGGTACATGCTTGATTCAAGTGGTACATGTTTGATTCCCCTTAAGCAAGGTCTCGAGTTCGAGTCTTGTGGATGGAAAAAATTCGCGCTGGGAGAGCTAGCCCCACCATGATGTGGATGTTCCCGGCTCGAACAGAATTGCCTCCAGTGGTGGATACCTGTGGTTAAACAAAAAAAAATCCATTTATTTAGTTCTACATTTCTCATATGTATTATTAGATGCTATTTGTAATTTTGATTTTATTATTTATTTATAGAGTAAATTATACTTTCCTCCCCTAAGAGAAACTTAAATTACAGGTATTCTTTTCATTTACTTTAAAACATACATCCCCCTTTCTTGAAAGACTAATATTTATTACACAATCTATTTTACTGTTAAAAAAAAAATCAATTATCTACAACTAGGCATGAGTTTCTCAATGAAAATTTTCTTCTCTACAACTTTTAATATCATTAGTAATTAATTTTTTAATATCATTAGTAATTAATTTTAAATATTTTATCATTGAATTTAGGACTTCAGAAAATGAAAAAAGTCTTCTTCCAAAATTTTTATTTCATTTTCTAATGTCTTGTAGTTAATATGCATATCAGATACACTTGATATAGATAGGGTCCTATGATTCATTCATTTTAGTGTGAACAAGCAAAATTATAAGGTATATTAACCTAATTGTTTTCCTGCCTAGGATAAAACTCTGTTAGCTTGGTTTTGAACAATACAATTTGAAAAATGAGCCATTTTTCCATATATTATTTCTATTATGTTTTAGTGCCATTGTACCATGTAGTAAACTTTTTAACTATTAATTTCATTTCTCAAAGTTTTTTCGTCGAAGTATTAAATAACAATTAATTTAAAAAATATGTCGGTAATTTTTTTTATTAATAAAAAATATCTATCACAAATTAATAAAAATCATATGCACTAGATACTCCCATCAAGAAGACTGACATTTATAATAATTATTAAAAAAATACACCTCAATCATAAAAGGTATTTAGAGGTTATATTGAATTTTGATTAAATCAAATTAATAGACTCACTCTCGAATACCATATTTTAAGAGAAATAAAAATATCTCACTCACAATAATACAAGAATATATGGGTCGTGGGCTTTAGAAAAAGAAAAGAAAAATACCAATTATTCAATACAAAATAACCTGAACCTTATTATCTTCAAACTTTCGCGAAGATCATTTCAGAGTGAGAGAGGAAGAAGATGATGCACCTTCAATCCCCTTTGCAGAACCAAAACGTTTCTCTTTCTCTTTCATCTTCTCCCTGCTATTCTTCATCACTTCCCTTCAAGCTCTCCACTCACACCCTTGGCCAGACACAGAGGGTGTGTTACCAGAGACTCTCTGTCACGTGTTCCATCTCAAAGATCCACAGTTATGGGACCGTAGACTACGAACGCAGACCCATTGTCAGGTGGAATGACATATACAAGAGGATATCGTTGATGCAAAACCCTGAACTCGGTTCTTCCTCTGTGTTGAATCAGTGGGAGAATGAAGGGAAGAACCTCACAAAATGGGAACTTTGCAGGGTGGTCAAAGAGTTAAGGAAGTACAGGAGACATGCGAGAGCTCTTGAGGTAAAACATAGTGTTCAGAAGCTTATTGGGGTGTTATTTTCTTTGGTTATTTTGTGTTGTTTCACTGAATAAATATTGATATATGGTTTTTTATTTATTTTTGTTGTTTTTAATTCGTTTTTAGAAAACAATTTTTTTTGGGTTATCTGGGAGGGTCTATTATTTGATTTTTTGATCAATTGAATGGTGCTTTGTGAGTGGTGGAATGTGTTTTTTTGTCAGAGGATTTGAGTGTTGGCTGTTTGGGTTCTTCAAACGTTGAACTGAAATCCTTAACCTGGCTTGTTAATCAGACGAAAAGTAATAAAAATTTGAGTTGTTGGAAGACATGAAAATTGTGTGGGGCAGCATTTTCTTAGATTTATTTAATTGTTGTGAATTGAGGCTTGAGGGCTGAAACAAAAGGCTCAAGAAATGAAAGAGATTAGAAGAAAAGAGAGAAATAACTGTATAAATAATTGGGGATGGAAGGAATAGAGATCAACTGAAATAGAGGTTGGGAGGGATAACCAGGACTTCATTTTTTTAGGCTGGGAAAGTTACTTCTTTGTATTCATTTTTTCCATCTTTCATCCTTGACTCTTCAATCACCTTGACTCTGAATTTGGGATATGAGTGATATTCAATGAAAGTTCATCTCTTTATTCTATTTGTTTTTAGCTTTTTCTGGTCCAGTTCCTTTAGCATGTTGTGAACTTTTTGAAAGTTTTGTCTGATATTCTATCTAACAGAGGTGCTGTCTAATTAGAACTGTTTGACGCAACTGAACTTTACCTAAAGACAGAGTATGAGCTAGAAAAGGAAAAGTCTGAATTAAGATTTCCTTCTTCCATGTCAGTCAATCAAGAAGACAAGTTTTTTCAAAGAAGCTTCTGTGTTAGGTAGTGTTTGGTCCAGTTTTTCTTAGCTTCTCTTCTCTTTAAAAGGAGAAGCTAGACCAAACACCATTAGAGGAAAGCTCTTAAAAATAGCTTTTAAATATAAAAAAAAAAAACTCAAACTACCAACTTACCAAATAACTATAACTTTACATTTAAAAGTTCTTATTTTTAGTTTCAGCTTTAAAGTAGTTTTCACACCAAAAAAAGTTGGGCCAAATGCTACATATCTTTCTTTTGTACTTGTATCTCACTGGATGCAAGGGAAACATCCGATAATTTTGCTGCAAACTTAGCTGCTATTTTCCTCTCTGTTAAACCTTTCTCCTTCTCTCTTTCCCTTCTAAGTTCTAACAGTTGTAATAGACAATCTTAGGCTCTTTGATAAAACTATAGTTTTTATATGGTGTGGAGGGTTGTATATATTTTATCATCTTTGAACTGTCATTCTCTCTGAAGAAACAGAGATTGCTTCATCCCATTTGGCAGAGTCTGATATGTATAACATGTTGCAAAGTTTCTATAAAACCATATCTGGTTCAAAGATAATTCAAGGAGAGTAGGTGTGAACTATATGAGACTACACTAAAATGGAAATACCTGATTGATTCCATATAAGTTCACTTGACCCTATCAGAAATGTTCTTTCTTTACTATTTATATAATGCACTTGATTTTATGAGGTAAATATACATATAAACAACAACAATAACCATAGCCTTTTCCCGCTATAAATATAAATAAATATACTTTTACATAATCTGTAACACCACTCTTATATTATCCTCATGTAAATCCTGTGTTGATTGTCCAGATTCACAAACACTGCCAGTAAAGTTTGCATAATCTGGAAGTTCGTTTTTTTCCCATACTCTATTAAATGGCATGCTTCTTTTGGAATGTATAAAAGTATGATATCACTTGCTGTTTTTTATTACTCATACTTCTTTGCCTCAAATGTCTTAACATGATCCATGAGCAATTTTATTGAAGTAATGAGAAAATGTTGCAGGTATATGAATGGATGAACAATAGACCAGAGAGGTTTAGAGTATCTGCGAGTGACACAGCAATTCAGTTAGATCTAATTGCAAAAGTTCGTGGAGTTTCTAGTGCAGAAAGATTTTTTCTGAACCTGACAGGTAAGTTAAAAGAGAAGAGGACATATGGTTCCCTCTTGAATGTATATGTGCACTCCAGATTGAAGGAAAAGGCAGAAAATTTACTGGACACAATGAGGAGTAAAGGGTATGTAATACATTCACTACCATTTAATGTAATGATGACTCTGTACATGAACCTTAAGGAATATGATAAAGTTGATATGTTGGTTTCAGAAATGAAAGAGAAAAATGTACAGCTCGATATCTATTCATATAATATCTGGTTATCTTCTTCTGGATCTCAAGGATCAGTAGAAAAGATGGAACAAGTGTTTGAGGAGATGGCAAAGGATCCAACCATTGTCCCTAACTGGACTACATTCAGCACAATGGCTACAATGTACATTAAGATGGATCAATTTGAAAAAGCAGAGGAGTGCTTAAGAAAGGTTGAGAGCAGAATTAAAGGCCGAGATAGAATTCCTTTTCATTATCTCTTGAGTTTGTATGGAAGTGTTGGAAACAAGGACGAAGTTTATCGTGTATGGAATACCTATAAATCTATTTTTCCAAGTATACCGAACTTGGGATACCATGCTATTATTTCTTCTCTGGTCAGAATGGATGATATTGAGGGTGCAGAACAGCTTTATGAGGAATGGGTTTCAGTAAGGTCATCTAATGATGCTAGAATAGGAAACCTTCTGATAGGCTGGTATGTTAAGAATGGCAATACTGATAAAGCTTTGAGTTTCTTTCAGCACATGACTGAAGAAGGTGGATATGCAAATTCTAATACATGGGAGCTTCTTTCTGAGGGCCATATTGCAGATAAGAGGATTTCTGAGGCCCTGTCCTGCTTGGAAAAAGCTTTTACAACTGATGGTTCAAAGAGTTGGAGACCAAGGCCCTTAAACTTGTCTGCATTCTTTAAGCTTTGTGAAGACCAAGATGACATGGCGAGTGCTGAGGTTTTAATTGGGTTGTTGAGGCAGTCAGGATTTCTTAAAGATGAAGCTTATGCATCACTCATTGGCTTACCTGATGTTACCATTGGTAAAGGTGAATTGTCAAGCACGATTGATACAGAAGATAGAACTGATAATATTGTTGACAGTGAAAACGCGGATGATGACTCTCAAATGTTGTTCAACCAACTGGAGAGTAGCATTTGATACTTCCATTTCTTTTTCTTTTGACTGGTGCAAAATGGGTTGCTAGAACATAGGGTGGAAATTTTTGTCAAAGACAATCTTCTTTTAGTCAAACTTCTATGCCTTATCATGACAGTGATGAAGTGCTAGCTGCTGTTTGAACTGCTATAACTAAAATTTGGAATGTTTATGCTAGCTTATAACAGTGGTATAGTGATGCTTTGCTCTAATAGGAATTGCTGCTGCAGATATATGTGATCTGTGGGCCATAATTGTGTATGCTCTGTATGACTTTTGTCTTTTTAAATCTGATTGTTTAGTTTATATCTGAACTATAATAGTGTATGTTCAATATAACGAGAACATGGATGTTAGTTTAAAATAGCTGCTAAAGTGATTTGAAACTATGTCATGCAATTGCAGCTACGATATCAAGGTTTTTTTTATTCTCCACAATCTTATCGTAACTACAATTGTAGCAATGACAATTATCCGTAACTTTCCACAACTGCGAAATTCGTTATATAACCGCAATTGGTAATTTAAGAGTGTATTTGGTAAGTCATTTCAGCTAGCTGAAAGTTGGAATTAGTAGCTGAAATTTTTTCAGCTGGGTTTGGTAAGGTGACTTTTTTGAATAGCTATTAGCTTTTCTTGAAAAATTACTTGAGGTAGCTTTTTAAAAAAGCTCATATTTTTAGCTACTAGCTGAAAATTAATTACAAGTTTATTCCTCAACTATCACCATTTATCATTATTTAATAATTAATGATGTTTTTATATGTCATTTTACCATTTTCAGCTAGTTTTACTAAACACCTTTAATTAAATCAGCTAGTTTTAAACTTTCGGCTAACTTTTCAACTAGCTTTTCAATTAATTTTACCAAACACAATCTAAAACTCAGCAACCTATGAACTTAGCCAAAAAAAATTTGAAGAAGTAGTGCTTGCTTTTTGACGTATTTTTAATTTGTCTAATAACATGTTTGGTTTTACTCAGCTCAACTTGCATTTGGTTACATTTAAAAGTAATCAAATTTAGACTTACATTTAATTTTACATTTAAAAGTAATCAAATTTAAATTGAGATTTCTCACAACTATTTGTATCAGGTTTTTTTTAATACATTGAACCAATCTCAAATCAAACAATACATCGATACACTGAGTTCAATTTTCTAATCCCGTCTCATTTCATCTCATTTCATCATCCTTTCTCTTGTTTTTTTTTTTTTTGTCTTTATATGACAAGACTTTGATCTTGTTTTGCCGGCCTTTCTCTTGTGTTTTTTCTTTTTGTCTTTATATGACAAGACTTTGATCTTGCCTTGCCGCAAAAGGTGAAAGATCATTTGAATTTTTATTCAATTTTGTATAAAGGACGTGTGCTATTCTAAAAGATGCCGAATGGTGAATGCCAAAAGGGTCTGTCTAATTCTTTGTTCCCCCTACCTGCTAAGCTATACTTAAAACTTCATAGCTTCTATATTTCCCTCAGAGTTTATCTATAGCTTCCTTGCTAATACAACTCTAGGAAGAGATGGCTGCAACTTTGGTGGGAGGGGCATTTCTCTCTGCTACTGTACAAACCTTAATGGCCAAACTAACTTCAACAGAGTTTGGAGATTACATCAGAAACAAGAAGTTGAATGACTTACTATTGAGAGAGTTGGAAACAACACTGCTGACTCTTTTGGTTGTGCTGGATGATGCAGAGGAGAAGCAGATCATCAACCCTGCAGATCATAACACTTACCATTGGTTTTGGTCTCTTATATTTTGAAATCATGTAACTTTAGTCTCCCATGTTCTGAAATCACGTTACTTAAAGTCTCTCCTCTTAACACCGTTAACTTTGACACTGACGTGACAAAACGAATTTCTATGTCAGTTTGTCCAGCAAGTTACAATGATCATGTTGTGGCAATTGAATTACACCTCAAGACAACTAATCATATTTTATTTAGGGTTTTACTAAATTTAACTTCACATTTTTCATAAATAGGGAAGACCACAAAACTAATTGGAAGAGTTGTAATTCAATTGTCATAACATGATCATTGAAAGTGACTAGACCGTAACATCCCAAATTTTATAAATAAAAGAAAAGGAAGAAATAATAGTATTATTATTTTTAATAATATTAATTAATTAAATAAGAGGAATAAATAATAGTGTTAACATTATTAGTAGTTTTATTAATAAAGTTACTTCATTTTAAAAAGAAGATAAGGGGGTTGAGAGTGGGCCCAAGCCCAATTAGGCATTCTAGTAAGGAGAGGTTATCTGTTCACCCTAATCATTATTCGTAAAAAAACGTCAGAGAGCGAAACGCCAAGGAGGGGAGAAACAACGTCTCAAGGAGATATTGCTGGAGCTTGATCATCAAGAACCAAGAAAGAGTCTTCCCTGCTGATTGATCGATCTTCAATAAGGTACGGTGGGGGAGAGAGTGCTGCTTATATATGCATGTGGGGGATGCTTGGGTAGTGACCTAAGACTTTAATTCGTATTAATAATTGATGTATTGAGTATGGATGATGAAAATCGTAAATTGATGATTGTTTGTATGATTCTTGATGAATCTTGAGGAGATTGAATGAGAATAATATGAATAGTGAAAAGGGGATTAATAAGGGTTTGATGAATTGGGGTTTTGATGGGAAAACCTTGTAAAACTGTTAAAGATGGATACTTTGGTGGGGTTTGATGAATATAAACGTATATAAATGATGTTTTGATGAAAAGGATTGATTAGAGATTGAATAGAGAGGTTTGGAATTGGTGGAGATCGCAAGAACTGCGATCTGCGTCGCGACCAGAGGGTTCTGGGCAACCAGGAGGGCTGTTTGCTCGCAGGTAATCGATTACAGAGATGCTGTAATCGATTACCAGAGAGTTGGTGTGTAGGTAATCGATTACAGAAGTTTGGTAATCGATTACCAGAGTGTTTGGTTGCAGGTAATCGATTACCAAGGGTTGGTAATCGATTACCAGAGACCTTGTTTGCAGGTAATCGATTACTAGAGGTTGGTAATCGATTACTAGAGTGGATTTGAGATCCTAAGTGCTTGATGATGATTGATGTTGTATGATAATGCTTTATTATGATTATGGTGTTGATGATTAATGATGTTGATGATGATTTGGTGTGCATATTGATTGGTGAATATGCCATGTGATTGATGATGATTGGGTGTGCATATGGTTGGTTAATATGCTATGTAATTGATGTTATTTGGAATGCATATGGTTGATTAATATGTTATGTAATTGATGTTATTTGGAATGCATGTGGTTGGTGAACATGCTATGTAATTGATGTTATTTGGAATGCATGTGGTTGGTGAACATGCGATATAATAAATGATGATGTTACTTGAGTTGTGCGGGCCCATAGAGGGGGTACAACTTAAGAGAGATGCCTTGAGCATGTGTGATGAGACCTGTTGATTATGTTGGTGATTATGGTACCTGAGGTGTACAAGCCTAGAGTGGGTGAAGTACAACTCAGGGAGGTGTGTGATGGTGATGATGATATGATGATTACGATGAAATGATGATATTGATGATTGTGATGAGTATGATGATAATGATAATATGAGTATGATGATATGATGATAATGATAATGATGAGTATGATGATATGATGATAATGATAATAATGATGAGTATGATGATATTGATGGTTATGATAAGTATGATGATGATTGTTGATAATGATGATTTTGATGATAATATGATTATAATGATTGTGGTGATATTGATGTTGTTGGTGTATATGATGATGATGACTATGTTTTATATTTGTTAATAGAATGAGTTATATGATGATGTTGTTTACACGAGGGTGAGGATAGGGTAGTCTCCTATGTGTATGTATGAGTAGTATTCTTTTCCTCACCGTTATACTGTGGATATTTTTACAGGTATTGATGATGACACGACTGGTGTCGAGTTTTGAGTAAAGGGAGTATTGCTCTGGTACATGTGACATCAGGGCATATTATTGAGGGTTCTTTTCTTTATGTTTCTAGTTAGGAAGGATTTCGTAAACACTTTTAAATGCCTTACATGGCGAGTGGGATATTTTAATTATTGATAATTTGGAGATTCCGCTGCTTGTGTAGTTTGAAAACCTTTGAGTTCTACTTTTATTTTAATTAAGTTGTTTTACAATGAATGGGGTTTTAAATGAAGAGATATGTGAACCTTTTTACCCGTTGAGGGATACTGCTTTTGAAAAATATTTCGACTTATTAATTGTATAAGAGTTGGGGTAGAAGGGTGTCACAACTAGACAAACTGACACGAAAATTCATTTGTCCACGTCAGCGTCAAAGTTAAAGATGGTAAAAGGAAGGGCTAAAGTTATGTGATTTAAGAACATGAGGAACTCAAACCCACAGTTTTAAAGTTTAGGGATTAAAACTAAATTTGGGTCAAACTTCGGGGACTGAAAACATATTTAACTTTTTTATTTTTATTATCCAATCCTAAAAGTCAAATTCAAATCAAATTAAAGAAAATTTCTTTTTATTCTTTTCAGATTTTTTTTATCATGCAATTCTAAAAATCACGTTAAAATCAAACAAAATTTTTTGAATGTCACATTATCGTCTCTAAATAAGGAAAAATAATTAATATAAAGAATATATTAAAAAGGATATATTTTGAATGTCACCACTGTGATCCCTCTTTTCCTAGCTATTGTTCAGCAACTTCTCTCCCACTTGCACTGAGAATTGCATAATTGAGATAGTTGAATCCAATGAAGTTGTCAGCAGAAAAGTTGAAGCCATGGATGTTAGCTTTCTAATGTTATTGGTTTGAGCCCAAAATGATTTTGTAGCTCAAGTTATGGCTCAATCTCTGGGTGTTGGTTAGGTTCTTGTGACAGGATAATAATTGTTCTGACTTCAAAGCTCATTTCGACTGACTAGATATCAGATTTAGCTTAAGTTCAATAGGAAAGTTGCAGGTCTTTCTTCCAGCTTTCCTACAATATAAGTTTCATAATTTTTAGATGTTTAGAACAAGTTATTCTAGAAGTAGTGAAGTTGTGTAATTTTTTAATTATGTTAAAAAATACAACTAAGCTCAATATGAATCTAAATTGATAAAAAAACATGTTTATACCTTATTAATTAAGCACAAAGAAATTAAGTATTAAAAAGTTAAATTTAAGAGATGAGTAATAAGTAAAAAAAATTATTTCACTTTACAAAGGAGAGATGGGGTTATAGAAAGATAGAGCCTGGTTCTAAAAGAAAATATTTAATTACTCCTAATATTACTTATTAATTTTTTAAATGGATTCTTTATTTATTAAAAAATAAGTTGATTTTATTTTAGTGATTTTTTAAAAAAAAAACACATCATAAAGTTTATTTTAAACCTAAGTCTATGTTGGATCATCTCTTAAAAAGATATGTCACTTATATTATTTTATTAATTTAAAAAGACCTTACCCGAAATTCATTTTAAACCTAAATCTACATTGGTCGCGATCACATATATATAATAAATTGTTTTACCTATATTTTTCTACTTTGTGCTCATTTTAATCTTTTATTTTTCATTATAATTGCTAACACCAACTACATTTAATATTATCCTATCTTTCAACAAAATATTTATTTAATAGTGATTTATCATGTTGCATTCCTTTCCTTATTTTATTTAACACTACCAAATCAACATAGTCACATAGCCATCTAAAGCATCACTTTTAGCAAACCATAAATAACATATGTAATATATAAATTAAAAAACTAAAACGATGAGCAACTAAAAATTTAAGAATTAAAATTAACACACAGCAAAATTGTATGTAAGAACAAAATTAAAAAGAAAATGTTATGAAGAATTTTTTACATAATTTTCATTTAGAGGTGTCTTCAGCCTACTTTTGGAAGTAGCACCAAAGGAGAAAAGGGCCCCAATGATTATGAAGCCCGTAAGAAGCACAGAGGCTACGGCCCCACCAGACGCAAACAAAAGCCCAGACATTTTAACCGAACCGCAGAGAATGCTAAACCCAGACATTGTGTTTGCCAACGCTGACAAGTAATATACCAAAGAGAGCAATAGCATTGAAACTATAGGCACTTGGAAGGGTAATGACCAAGCAAGTATTGTTGTGTAGATAAAGTTCATGAAAAACATGCCACTTCATATTATGGCTGGTAGGAACATGGAAAATGCTTGCTCCAAACTTAGTGTGTCCTTGCTGGAACGGGATAACGTGTCAAAAGGATTGCCTAAAGCCCATAATTGGCCTAATTGCACTGCGTACAAGGTAGCCACTAGTGTGGAACGCAGTTCAGGAGGACAATATATTGCCCTTGAACACAATTCTAGAAATGTGTTGCTTTTATCTTGCAATTCTTGATCTTCCTGCTCAGTGATGTTTATCACATGGTGGGTGGATAGAGTAGGACAAGGTTCCATCTTTCCTGTTGATAACCATAATTGAAAATCGTTGGTGAGTGAGATTTTTTATCATGAGGCTGTAGTATGGTTTCTCCATGTTTATTTTTTTGTTGGTTATTAATTATGTCCTTGCACATCCAACGGTACGTCTTCTCTCTTGTTAATTACATAGTGAACTAATAAGAAAACGAGTTAGTTATATGTGAGTGTCACAAATTTATGTAGGAGACTATTGATTGTTATTCTCACAATATATATAAATGTTTATTTTAAAGTACACAAAATATAATAAACAATGAATCATATACAAATATTGATAGATTATGTTGGGTTTATTTCAAACTCCATAAAGATTATTAATGATAGATTATATGGGTAGAGAGTGTATTGATAGCATACCTTTTAACTACTAAAATTATCTCTATTTGCCTCTCAAATCACTATGTCATGGCATGAGGCGCACTCCAACCTCCTATAACAAGTAATTGTTCCATATTATTCTCTGGTATTAGCCTATAAATAGAAAATTGTTGTTTTTTTAATAACAAAATAACAATACACATAGAAAGATAAATAGAGAAAAGAGAAAAATGATGGAGAAATATGGGATATAATGAATGATGAATTTTAGGATGGACCACAAAGTAAATGGTTTATGGTAGACCTTTATCATAAATACTATAAATTTAATATTAAAAAATATATTAATATATATTATAAAATAAAATTAACTTTTTATAGTAATAAAATTGAGGGTCTATGGTGGACCCAAACTCAAGAGGAGATCCATCCTAAAATTACCCGTGATTAAAAGAGATTTAGACAAAAAGTGTGTTTATGAGCTATATTTTTATTGTATGAATTTAATATCTCTAGCTATTATCCCTTCCTACTAAATGGACTTTTTACCCTCTATTGCGAGTTTTATCTCTGAATTCTCACTTGATTTCTTCCCAAAAATTACCATCAAATTTATCCCTGGCTAAATTTTTGTTAAAGATTCTTCTTTATTTTATCAAATCTTATTTTCTTGACCAAAATCTCATTAAAGATTCTTCTTTTATTTTTATAATAAAATAAAAGAAAATAAGTGAGACATTAAATAAAAATAATGACCATAAATATCAGATAACCCACTTAATTACCAAAATAAATCTATAAAATAACAGTTTATCAATCCCCAATCTATTTATTTCTCCAAAAATTGACTTCAACACCATAGTAGTATTTTTTAGGCCGGTACAACCCACCTATGATGGTTCATTTGAGATGTTAGTTCACTATTCAGTTTGAATTAACTTCTCTAGAGGAACTAATAAGAGAAGAAAATAAAATGAACCAAAAAGGGTAAAAAGAATCAAATTTCTTTCATAAGTTGAAATCAGTCTTTACAGCTCAATTTTTCACAAGCTCTCTCTCATTTAACTTTTGAAAAAGTTGAGTTATAAAGACTAATTTCAACTTATGAAAAAAGTTGGATTCATTTTACCTCATTTCTTCTTGAAAAGTGCTAGCAACACACTCTTTTGCACACTTTTTTGACACACTCTATATGATTGGTCAAAAATATATGGGTCCCACCACATTTGTAGTGTGACTTACATAATTTGGTGGGACCCATGTGAATTTTAACCAATCACATGAAATGTGTTAAAAAGAGTGTGTTACTAGCACTCCTCTTTATTCTTTTTTATTTTCTTCTTCAATAAGTTCATCTATAGAAATTTATCCAAACAAGCCCTATCTCTCAGCTACAAAGCTGGACATAATCAATGTCTATAAGTCCTCGCCTTTTTTTCTCTAAAGTGGATCCCTCATTTTAAAGAAGGTAAATCCATGATAGGAAAAACCAGTTTGGATAAACTTATTTAGAAGAACTTATAGGAAAATAATAAAAATGAGACAATAAGGTAAAATGAATACAACTTTTTTCATTAAGTTGAAATTAGTCTTTACAATTCAACTTTTGAAAATTGTTGGATTCATTTTACCTTCTTGGTTCATTTTAATTATTTTCTTCTTCAATAAACTCTTCTAGAGTTTATCTTTGGGTCATAGAGTCAGTTTGAGTAAACTTCTGTAGAATAACTTCTATGAAAAGAAAATACAACAAATCAAGAAGGTAAAATGAATTTAACTTTTTCCAGAAGTTGAAATTAGTTTTTGCAAACTCAACTTCTCTATAAGCTCTCTCGTTTAACTTCTCCATAAGTAACTAATTTTTAATTTATGGAAGAAGTTGGATTCATTTTACCTCCTTGATTTCTATTTTTTTGTTTTAGAAGTTCTTTTATTTATTTATATATATATAAGTGTATCCAAACTTCCAAGGTGAGTATGTGCTTTTCAAGTTATAGTGCATAACAAAAGAAGTTTTTTTTTTTCTTGGTCACAAAGTTGTTGCATTAGCTTCTTTCTATCAAATTTAATTTTCTATTTGATCACCATGGTTATGATATCTATAAGATGAACATGGTGTGGTAAGAGCAGAAAAAAAAATTATAAAGCGGATGAAGAGAATGCATTGACTTACTGTTATTAGTTCTAGATGTTCCTGGTTTCCTTCATCCTCCTCTTGCATCTCCATAAAATTATTGTAAAGCATTGTGTCAATCAATTGTCCCTGCTGTCCACGTACACATGCCGTAAAGGTTAAGTCCTTGAGATCATTGAAGGTGCAATTCATTTACCAAAAGGGAAATAAAATACATATCTAGTCATTTATATTGATTTTTCTTGCCAATAAGTTATATTGATTGAGAGAGTGGACAAAAGGAAGAGAAAGACATTGACTTGCCCTGTAGTTCTTTTCCATCTTATGTTTGGTTGATGATGTTGGAATTGCCTGGTTGGTATCATCAAAATTGGTCAGGTTGTGATGTTTCTCCCTTGGTATACTTATAAGCCCGTTCATTTCTTCAAGATATTCGTTCACATGTTGTTCTCCATAATTGTATTGGTTACAGACATTTTGTATTAGGAATTTCAATTTCTTCATTTCTTTAAGAAGTTTGCGTTTGTGTATGTTACAATCAGAAGGAGGAAGCTGCTTAAATAGGGTGTTTACATTTTCAGTGAGGATCTTAAACTCCTCAAGGGTTTCTAAAAGAGAAACCTCATACTTGTTCTTAGAACCAATCATGGATGGTATGGAGATTCTTCGTTCGGATTTCTAGGTCCTTGACTTCCTTTGAAATTGCCTTCATTTGAGATACCTGAAAACAAACCAGTACAAGTTATAGAGTGTAGCACATTAACTAATGAAAAAAGGGATAATAAATTTCAGTAAATGATCAACTTTCATTTCAAATAAATCCAATCCACCTTCTTTAATTTAACTTCATTGTCATGGAAGAATTTGAAGAAAAGAAAGGTAATTGAGAGGCTAAGGGCCTTTCATAGATAGAATACAGATGAATAGTCACATGAAAACACAATAAAATTATGGAAAGCATTTTCCTTTTGAAAAATTAGAGCCTATTTATTTGAGAAAATATTTTACAGAAGTGTCAAATGTACTCGTTAACACATTTTTTTAATATATACTTTACCATTTGACCTAAATTCATGTAAGTGGCATTCATATGAATTTAGTAGAATGAGAATATAATTTAGAATTCATATGAATTTCATCTAATAATAAAAAAATATATTTAAAAATATTTTTCTAACATTTCTCAATATAAAAACCCTGTTCTGATACTTAAAAATTATAATATTATACTATTTATTACATTGAGTTGTGCCTTTTAGAAACTTAATTGGTATAAATTCTCTTTAAGAAATTTAAAACACCCATACATCATGGTATAGATGTAGTTAGGCCTTAAATCTTAGATACATTATTAGTCTTTAAAAAGGAGTAACACAGCCGATATTTGGTGTTCCTAAAGGAGTGAGAATTTTCTATTTTGAAAATCAAAGTAATATCTACTATCAAATTTCTTATGATTTGTTTGGTTTAAGGAGAGATACGGGAAATAGAGAAAGAGGGGGAGAGAGACATAAAAGAGAAAAAGTGTGGTGAACTTGGATAGAAATAGAAATTGTTTTGTTAAAGAGAAATAAAAAAGATATAAGAGAAATGAATTTAAATAATTATTTGGTTGTGTAAAAATAAAAGAGAAAAATTTAATAATTTTGTGATTTACTAAAATACCCTCACGGTTCATCTTTATTATTGTCTAACTTTTAGGTTGAAATGCTATTTTAGATCACCTTACCTCCTCTTCTCTATTTCTTCGATCATACGAGGAGATTTAGTTACTTGGTGCAAAAAAAAATCACTCTCTCCTCCCTCTTTTACTAAATCAAATGAGATTGTTGAACAATCTCCTTCCTATTTAGACTTATTAATATTAATTTTGTGACTTACTAAAATACCCTCACATTTTTCTTTATTATTGTCTAACTTTTAAGTTGAAATACGAGTTTAGATCACCTCACCTCCTCTCCTTTATTTCTTCAATCATAACAGGAGATTTAGTTACTTAATGGGTCTTAAAAAAAAAAACAATCTCTTCTCCCTCTTTTACTAAACCAAACAACAATCTCTTTCCTATTTCTATATGTGTTATTTCTCTCTCACTAAAATCCACATGCAAACAAACTGTTAGAGATGAATTTGGAGGGTTTATTCAGACTTTTATTTAAATCATCATCCAATTTAGAGGTGTCAATTCGGGCTACTCGGTCCGGCCCGGTCCGCCTTGATGTGAGTAGTGGGCTTTATTGGTTGGCTAAAAAACCCGAAAGTTATTCGGCCTTCTAAAATAGGTGTCTGAGCCCTACCCTTTTGCGGGCTTTGGCAGGTAGCCCTTTTTTTTGTGTTTATCGAGCTGGGCTAAAAAGCCCGAGAGTTATTTGGACTTCTAAAATAGGTGCTCGAGCCCTACATTTTTTCGCGCCGATCCGGTCGGGCTAGCCCATTTTGTCGGCTCTAGTCCAATTAAATGAAATATGTTTATTTTATTCAAATTCACTGTAACGACTTTACAAGAGAAAATGCAAATAGGGAGACAATTGAACTTTTATAAATTAATAAACCCTCATTTCGGTCCCTGAAAGATTTGGTGTCGGTCATGTTAGTCCTTGAAAGAATGAAATTATATTTTTTGTCCCTGAAAGATGAAAAGTTATTCAATTTAGTCCTTGAAAAATAAAAATTTATTCACTTTAATCCAAGAAAGATTTTTAAAATATCAATTTAATCCTTAAAAAAACTAAATTGAATGATTTTTTTTTTCATTTTTAGGAACAGAAATATAATTTTCATCTTTGATGACTAATGAGACCGTGAGTCTCCTCTTTTATAAATTATAGGCAAAGTGAGGACCAAACAAAACAGTAATAATACCGAGTGTTAAAAAGATGGCAATTTACAACGGTCAGATAGCATAGCAATGAAAACACAAGGCAAGTATAGGGTTGAGAGCAAATAGCAGTAGTTAGTTAGAGGAGAGTTTAAAGACGTTGTACTTCAGAGGAATAGAGAGTTTGATCATTCCTTATGCCAGTTGTTCCTTTCAGCCGATTTGGTTTAATCATGTCTCTGTACCTTCTGTTTGAACTGTAGATGTAGTTCCTCATATTCACCCCCATGCCCCAAGTATCTACGTCGGTATACGATTCAAATAATGTAAATATATGGATGATAAATACTTGTTAGAAAATATGGCAGGAGTAAATGCTGCTTACCTCGATCCAAAAGACCCCTTTGAAATTGTTGAACATCGCGGAGATATGCGGTCATTGCGGCAATATGGCGCTCGCGGTCGTCGATACATGAAATTCCTTGATATTGATATTGATATTGCGATTGCGATCGCAATTGCATCTCAGGATCACAGTTCAAATCAATTACATCGATGTTTGTAAACTCACAGCACTCTGGTACAAAACTCATCCTGTAACCTTGTGTCAATGTATGATTCATAATATTTGGTTTCTCAGTGTCACTGCTTTCATCCATATCTTGTTTTCCTCTCAAAACCCTAACCACTCACTTGTTTCTGCACAAGATATTCAGAGAAACGCCAGATGAAGTCCACTACTCATTCACCTAATACAAAAGAAAGAGCGTTAAATTATTCAACGTTTCAGCATTACGAGTTTCGAATAATCGTTCTAGAATGTAGTATGACGCTGCATCAAGAAACCTTTCTATTTTCAAAATGTGGTTGAAAGCAAACGATATGCATTTTTTATTAGCATACTTACATTATCATGAGTATATTCAAATCACAGCGTCAAAATTGGTTGGCTAGAAAAAAAAACAAGAGAGAACGAGAAGGACTGTTACTGTAACTTCACTGCAATTGTTTAAGGAATTTTTAATTTTGGAAAACGCCGTTTGACGTAAAATTTCACAATCAGCACCAAATAAACTACATTCGCATCGTTGTCCATGCTAGGTAAACACAATTTCCTAATATTTGGTTTTGGAAAACGCGGTTTGACCTTAGATTTCACAATCAGCACCTCGACTATGTCATAGCAAAGTTGTTCTTTGATGAACCTGAAGCGATCCTATCACATTTCAAATGTTCCCCTACCAAGTGTTGTAGTTGGAGCAAATTTGCTGTTCAAGGACGAGTCTTGTGCTGAGAACGCCCAAATCATGAATAAGCCTATCTCTTGTGTGAGTACTCATGCTTAATTTTTCTCTGAACTGCAACATGACCAAGCTTAATTCTTTTGTTTCTAGTGATTAATCATTCTTGATAAACCTGGTCCATTTGTTACCCCTTTTTCCATCAATTTTGAGAAATGTTATATAAACTGGTGTATTATATTTTGCAGCTGGGAGATCTTCCAGCAGAATTCTTAAATAAAGTGCATAATATTCATGGAAGGGAGGAGCTTGATCATGAGAAGGGCAACCTTGAATGTAGAGATTCATTGGGAGAAATAAGCAGTGTAAGTTGCCATTTTCCCCTGTAAATTCTGTCATCAGGGCAAAATAAAAAAGAGTTAAACCCCAAATCAATTTTTGAGTTAAATCCCCCACTCTAGTACCTAAGAATCACTAATATCATCATAGTATCCTTCTTAGTGACTAATGTGTTCAATATCTACAGACTAATATGATCAACATTTGAGGATTTTAGGAACTAGGATGAAATTTTGCATTATTGTGTCTGCCACCAAATTTCAGTGAGGAATTTAGGGGTTTAATTGCACAAAAAGTGGTGCTAAATTGCCAAGTGCTAACCATCATTGATTGTAATGAATTGCAGAGTGAACAAGATTTTTCAAAATTATGTCCTAGAGAGCAGTGTGGTACTGTAAATGTTTTGTTGCATGGTGAGAAATCAGGAAAACCATTGGCTTTTCATTTCTTGTCTAAATCCAGAGACGCCAGTAATTACTTACAAGCACAGGTGATCCTAAATACTCACAAATCATTGTGGTGGTGTTTGTGCTCTTCAATTACTTGTCAGGAGTAGGACTAACCAATATAAAGTGGTGTGTCATGTATGTAGCAGATGGAAGAGGATTGCAGAATCTCAGTGAAGCAATCATCACACTTTCCCACTTGTTCTGGAGAAAGAAGAAGAACACAAGAAACCATGGGAAGAGTTACATCCTGGTTGGCCACCTTCACATTTTCTGTGTGTTTGTTTTCAGTAACATTCAGCAAACCACTTCTCCAACCACAAGGATCTCATGCACTATGGCTTTCCCTCATTGCAGTGTCCAATTTTGCTGTGTTCCTTTCTGCTGCTTCTGTTATGATTGTTGTTGGTGCACGGTTCACTCAGATGCAAATAACCACTCTGCTTATTTCTTTTGTGGCTTCGCTTTTAGCTTAATCACATGCTTTCATACTTGTGTACCTTCCCATTCACACCATCCTTTTGGCTGTGTGGTAACTACTTCAAAATTTTACAAGTTGTGTCACTTTGTTATTTTCGTATTTTTATTTGTATAACAATGTTTTGGTATATTAATGTTAACGACTAATTAAATGTCAAGAAAGATTATTGTACATACTGATGGAGGAATATGGAATAACTAAAGTATCCAGTGCAGTTAATTAAACTTATCTCTTTCGGTTTAAATTCAACAAGAATGTAAAAATGTATAAAGGATAAGAGGTGTTTAAAACTAACAAAGAGCATGTGTCAAACAAATAGAAGAGAATTTCAATCAATGTAATTTAATTTGATATATAGGGTGAATTATAGAATTCATATTAACAAGTGCCTTGATGATGATCACAAAGGGTGCATAACTTTACTTTGCTAGTGGTTGTAGGATCTTGTTCTTTCTCTCTCATACACCCGGGGATGCCTTAATTTGTTCTATAGAAAATGTTGGTAGGTTCATGTGTGTACATCCATGTTTGTCCAACACCAAGATAACCATAATTGGCATGTTGTTGAGATTAATGACTCAACTAAATAGCTAGCTTACTAGCTTAAAGATACTAACTAGCACAAGATCTCAAAATAATAATTTAACAAAAGATTAGATCTGAATAGCTTTTACCCAAAGTCATGTTTGCTCCCAAGTTTGAACAAGGATTATTTACTTTCTTCCTTAGTAAGCATCCAATTCCAAAACAATAGTTTCCTCTGCAGGTTAAGTAGCAATGCTAAGAGGAAGAGATGGTTGTACCAAATTAGACAACAAGGTTGACAATGTGGGTCAGAAATCTTATACTATGTTTGCTTTCCTAGCACGTTAGACTAGATCCACATAAAAGGTGTCATGTTGCAAAAGCTTCATGTCTCTATTATTTTCTATTTGCAATTACAGCCAACAGTTCCAACTGAGTTATGTACATCTCATTCTAGCTTTCTTTGTGCAAAGTTGCTTCCTTGGAATAACACATTGACTGTAGGGAATGCAACATTGTCGGTCTCCAAAGTTTCAAAAATAATTTAAATTTTCAATTTATATTACATTTAAGACAAAATCATTGGTGCTCCTTTTGTATGTTATCACAAAAGCAGGGTTGGATGCCATGTAACAATCAACATAACAAGATCTTAGTGATTGAGAGCATGCAAAATATATAAATCTAAACATAGGTGGATAATTTCCACTTTCCAGGAACCACCTTACATATTAGTGCCTATGCACTATTATATTATTCAATCTCTGAAAATTGATTTTGGTCACATGAACCAATCTTGAATACAAAGCACTGCAGTGTACCTCTCTCTCTCTCTCTTCTATCTGCAATTGTTTTATGAGTATGCAAGGAAGTAGGAACAAAAGCAGACTATACTAATAGTGTTGTGGACCAACATAGCAAATCCATGTCATGTCACCCACTTGTACCAGAATCTAAACACATGCAAAGGTCACCAAACTGTGGGACCCTTACACTACAGTCACAAATTCCCCCACATGTAATCACATGAAGGGTATGGGAGTGCCATCTTCACTCTCACAAATAAATCACCACAAATTAATTTGCAAGAAAGAGACATTAATCCACAATAAACGCACCAGCCTTCCCTCTTTTACAAGTCAAGTTTTGAAATTAAAGAGGAAATGAAAATCATTACCCAACTCAAAACCCAAAACTTTCCTAGCCGAAAAGGACACAAACCACCACTAATATGCCAACTTGCAAGTCATAATTTAAATTACTAACACCATTTTGGATCAAGAAAAGTACCTACCTTTAACGACCCCTTCCCCTCTTTTTCTCTCTCTCTATACATATACACACACATATATATATATACACACACACCTATCCTACATCAGAATTTGAAAAAATCTTGCACCAAAACTTGGTTAGTATCCATGGCAGAGCTGGAGAGTCCAAGTGTCATGCCAAAGATGATAACTTTTCTCTCCTCTCTGCTTGAAAGGGTAGCTGAATCAAATGATGAAAACCAGCAGCTCCAACACCAAAAGATCTCTGTTTTCCATGGATTGACACGACCCAACATCTCAATTCAGAGTTACCTTGAGAGAATTTTCAAGTACGCTAATTGCAGTCCATCATGCTTCATTGTTGCTTATGTCTACCTCGATCGTTTCACTCAAAAACAACCTTCATTACCTATCAATTCCTTCAACGTGCATCGCTTATTGATTACCAGTGTTATGGTAGCTGCCAAATTCATGGATGACATGTAAGTGTATAAGAAACTTTTGAATTTCTGGGTCTTCTTCTTCCAATAGCCTGAACCTAAATTCTGAAACCTTGATGATCAATTATGAATTATGAGTGTTACCCTTTTCTTTGGCCTCACAATTCACATATGTAATTTGGTGCAATAAATCAGACAAAAGGAAAATGATGGTTCAGTTGCTCTGTTTTACCTCTGTTTTGAGATCTGTGATTGTTCCCCTGAATATATCTTGTTCTGAATTTTGAAGTTTTCCAGTACAATGGGAAAATAAAATAAAACTCTGAAAACCAGATTTTGGATTTTAGTTTTCCCTCAATTTTATTTTGGTTTTTCCTTTCCATTCCTGACATAAAAATGTTTCATGTTAATAATAAATTTCTATAAAGAATAATCTTGCTTGTGAATAATACCAAATCCAGGCTGGCTTTCCATTTAACACACAATCAATCAACCCATGTGACCCCATCAGTTTAATTTATTAGCAGTACTTCACATATCCAACAGCTATGTATTAAAAAGTTTAATTAGTATACACTAAAAGTGTAAAATAATTTTACGTATTGCCACATAATTTAATGAGTATGACACCTCATGTGTTATTAAACTCAATAAATGGTGTGACAGCACATCATTAGGTAACTGTATAAATCTTGGGGTTTAATAAGAAATGTTAGGTATCATTGATGATTGACTTGCTTACTTATTTGTTTTGTTCTATGAAAAGAACATTTTGCTTGCATGACCTAATGTTCTGTTTTTTTGTCTGTGATTTGTAATCCTCAGGTACTACAATAATGCATACTATGCAAAAGTTGGAGGAATAACCAAAATAGAGATGAATTTTCTTGAGTTGGATTTCCTGTTTGGCTTAGGTTTCCATTTAAATGTGACCCCTGGCACTTTCCAGGCCTATTGTGTCCATCTCCAAAGAGAAATGTTGCTCATGCAACCTCTAAATTTTGCAGATGCTACTCTAAGTTTAGGAAAATCACTAAAGGCCCACTTATGCTTCAATGAGGATGAATCTTCCCATCAAAAGCAACAGCAACTAGCTGTTTGATTCGATGCATTTTCTCAATGCATGTGGTCTGGTTGACTAGTTGTAAATGTAGTGAATCTATTACAGACTGGCAATTAAACTACTTTTCCTTGTGCAATCCGCTTATACTCCTATCTGACTCTAATTTCCCCCCTTTCTCTTTTGCTTACATTTCTATTTTGGTCTTTTGAAATTTCTCAGGTCTGGTTATATTATTTGGAAATTGGTAGTGTACAGGTAATTGTCTCTTTACAACCTCACAAGTAAAGTTTAGTGTTTATTTTTATTTTAATTTTGTAACAAAGAAGATTTAAGAGTGGACTTGGATAAACTTTTTTACAAGCACTTATAAAAAAAAAAGATAAACTGACTCAAGAAGATAAAATTAATTCAACTTCTTTTATAAATTAATCTCTACAACTAAACTTTTCAAAAGCTATCTTATCTATTTTCTTTGTAAATATCTATAAATTTATAAGGACTTTTTCATAAGTTTGAATTCAAACATTTATTTTAATTGAAAATCTCTTATAACTTAAAAGCTAATCCAAACTAGGCTAAGTGTACTACCGAGTAAGTGGATTAGCTGATAAATGATTATTCCAGCTTAACTAGTAGTTTTGAGTTTGAACTCAAAGTATACAGTCGTATTAAATACTCAGAGTAGAGCTTTGCGCCACCCATAGAGTATTTGACTCGGACATGATTTCATCCCGTAAAGAATACATATGTTCTTTAAAAAAAAAACTAAGTTAAGTGTGGGAACGGAGAGGGTAGGCTGCATAGAAGGAACTTTTTGTCACTTGAACTAAGGTTCTTGAGTTGATACTTGTTATGTAATTTTTTTATGGTTGACACTTGTTATCCACGTTGAGATTCTTGTAACATGTTGCATTGTCATTTAAGTGCCAAGGAAAGTGACTAGAGTGATTACTTTCTTTCGGACAAAATTTGTAGCGAAATAAAGAGTTGTGACCACAGCCAGATTGGCATTAGGGTATAGGAGAGAGAGAGAGAAGAATGTACTGTGGGAGGTACCATTGTGATGTGGTCAATGTTTTGGATGCGACGACAGTTTGTGCTAGTTGACAGTTGTGCTGATTCTTCAGATGTGAACAATGTCATGTGCAATAATAGACAACCAGACCGAGTCGGTGGATAGAGTGAACGTGGTGATGGAAGTGCTCAAGAATTATCTCTAGTAGCATAACCATGTTCTAAAATTGCTATTACAATTATATATATTGCCACACGTAGTGTATTTGCAATTTCAAAAATTGAGCACCACTCTCAAAACTTAAAAAAAAAAAAAAAAAGAACAACACTTCAATAGTATATACTCCCCATTCCTTTTTTGGTCAAAATACTCCCCATACTAAAATGAATACATGTGACATTGTATTATTATTTGTCTTGTTTCAAAATTTTTAAGAGAATAATAAAACGAAACTGTTATACGGTAGAAAACAAAAAATTTTAATTTTATATAATTTTTTTTCTCGGGTTATAATGAAATTCTTACATATCTATTAAAAAAATGGCAAAATCACTAATGATTTTCTACTTCTTTTTTTTTTTGTATAAACCACATATATCCCCCTATCATTAAGGTAATTTTATTCGAGATTTAGTCCCAATCAAAGCTCTTTAATCTCCCTAAAAGTGTATTTATTATGGATTGAACCCAGAAAAAGCTTTTCACAATCTCAATTTGTGTTACCAACTGAGCCACAACACTTTGATTAATGATTTTTTACATTGCATCTTGATGACAAATAGATAATTATTAAATATGTAATTTAAAAGAGGATATGTTAACGGATGCTTTTCTTAGTACTTGTTAAAAAATACAAAAAGATTATTGAAAAATACATATTTAATATTATAAATATAATTAATGTCATTACTTTTAATAAATAATTTTTATTTATTTATTTCTTAAAGAATGCTCTTAAAATAAATTATTTATTTTTATTATAGAAAAGCTAATGTGTAGAGTTTTTGATCTATTCTTCTCCTACTAGACACGGTAAACGCATAAAAGAAATCGACTCCATTGCTCACTACAATCATATCGACGTAAAGCCCCCCTTTTTATAAGACCTCTTAAAGGGGTAGTCCAAGCATATAAGTAAATATTTGTCTTCTAAATAACGTGTTCCTTATCTTGTGTCTCTTTCTGAAAAAAAAAATCTTTATCTATTAAAAATTAGGTTGTTCATTAATTTTTAAAAGGCATCATCTTAAAGTTTATTGTAGACCAAAATTTACATGTAACATGTGGTCATCTCTTTTGCCACTTATACTATTTTAATTAATCTGAAAAAAAAATTCATCCTTAGAGCAAAAAAATGTTTCATATCAAAGTTTGCTTTAATCCTATATATACATTATACATTAGGTTAGTCTTAACCCCAAAGCTCAAATGATGACGAGTTAAACCCTACATGAGTTGGTAGTTGACACTCGATACGATGTCGTGAAAGCGCGCAGTGGCAAATATGGTGTGTTTCAGGGCTTTTGGGGAGTAGGGCAAAGGGAGGGTGTCGATTGTGTGCTTGACATTTCCTCATAGCTTCTATGACTTGAGTTCATTTGCCTGTGAAGCTATTTCATGGCGACGACTAGCTAATTCTTATAGGCTTGCAGTCAAAGAGAGAAGGCACCAAATAGATGGATCAGGATCCTATGCAGTACTGCAGATTCTGCAATCATGATCAAATGGCCATAAATTATTGTATCAACTTTTTTATTATTTTAAAATCCATACATTAAAAGATTGAACTGTCGAAATCTTGTTCAGTTTTTTTTTCATATGGAGAGGATCTGGTGCCCAAATAGACCCACCATAGGTGAGGGTAATAGCAAGGGTTAATAATTTATTTTCTTTTTAAAATGGAGAAAGTTTCTTTCATCAAATTGTTGTTTTCATCTTTCTAGATTTTTTAGAATCTAATTTAGAATTTGATATTATGAAAAAAAAAGGGATAAATGTCTAAAAAGTTCAAAAGCAATTTATGATTTTGAATTCCATTATGTTTTTCTATTCCATTGTGTGAACAAGTTCTACAACAAAAATTTATCAGCTCCATGCAATGCGATGAGACGAACATGCGGGCTTTTTACCTTAAAATGGGGGGAGGGACAATTCATTATTTTTTAAGAAAATTATCCTAATAGAGGATCACAAAAGCTTGAGATTAGTGACGTTATATCTCTCGTTAAGAAATAGATGGAAATATATATATATATATATTTATATATATATATTTTTAAAGTTATAGGATCAAAATCACGCTATTGTAATACACATACAACGGAGACTAAAAATATATTATAAATTACTTTTACGATAACCATAATTGTCATAGGGAGATATTGCTGGTGTAACTAACAACTAAATGATGCAGTCCACCGAATATTCGACCTTACAAACTTTTGCCCCCTTATGTCATAATATTACTTTGCCTCTGTTTCAAAGTTGGATGGAATTAAATTTGATAAATTTAAGTTTAATAAAGTTCAATTTTAAGAGAGTAAATTTGCATTTGAAAATGATATTGGAAAAGTAAATTTAAAAAAATTATTTTTACTTTGGAAATAAGATATAGAATTACTTTAGAAGTATCAATATAATTATATTTTCTAAATTTTACACTTTTAATTCTTCTCCATGAAAAAGTCAAAAAAAAAAATAAAAAAAAAACTTCTCCCAAACAAATATTCGATCACCTACAAGCTTACTTTTTATCAAAGAAAAATTATCCAACACAATTATTTTTTCTTAACTTCATTTTAAAACATTCTTTGTCCATTTAGAGGTCGTTCGAGATGATTGCGAGTTTTCAGTTTTTTATTTTTAAAAATTTTAAATCAAGTTTTTATAACTCAAAACCAAATGAAAATTTGCTTTTGTGATTTTTAAAAACAAACATTTAAAAACCACATAAATTTGTTTTCAATTTTTAGTTGTAAAAACCTAATTCAAAATTTTTAAAAACTAAAAACTAAAACCTCACTACCACCCCAAAATAAACTATAAAACAAACCTGATTCAAAATTTTTAAAAACCAAAAACTAAAACCTCACTATCACCCCAAAATAAACTATAAAACAAACCAACACGAGTATACATGAACTATAGAACAAACGGGCCCATGAGGGTAATAGCAGGTTTTGTTTTTTGGTCAACTATTTTTACTGTACCGTTCTTAAAAGCATACTTCTCCAAACAATAATAATACAGTGATCCTAGTTCGAACAGATTACCTGTTCGATGACTTCTACCTTACTCAAATTGATGGTCTTGTTAGCGTCGGAAACAAACAAAATCATGTTCAAATGTCTTTTATTTGTTGATATTTATTGTTACACTGATTTCAGATGCATACAAGTTTGAACGTCTTGATTTATTGTGCATACGTAATTCAAATCATAAAGAAATGTATGATAGGCCAGCACATAGATTATATATCAAAGCAAATTGCAAATCAACAATCACTTGGGAATTCATTTAATCGTGCTTCGTATATTCATTTAAATGTGCAATAGATACTGCAGGCAGCTACTCCAGACCCACATAGTAGAGATGTTGCACCACAAAAAACCGCAGAGTTATGTTTGATAAAAAGTATATGATAGGTTGACTGATAGAAAAGCTCCAAACTTATAAATTAACTTATTAAATTAAAAATGTTAGGTAAAATTAACCTATAAGTTAAATCATAAATGTAAAATAATATAAAAAGACGTTATAAAAATTAAAAACAAATAAAAAATTTATTAAAATACGATGGATAAAAATGAAAAAAAATAAAAATAAACTAAAAATTAGAAATTAGAAGCTCCTAAAATAAACTAAAATTTATATTTTACCAAACACTTTTATGTTGGTAAGCTAGCTTATAAGCTAGTCAAATAAGCTAGAAGTTAAACTTATTAGCCTTACTAAACACACACTACCAAACAAAACAAAGCCACGAAGTGGGTTCTAATCAAAGGCAGAACTTATAGAACCTTTGCTCTCCGTGTCGTAAGTTGTCAAAATATGATATTGCTAATAGATAATTCCAAAAACTTTTTAGTTACATAGGGAAACAATACGTTTGAACACAACAGCATACAAGCAAAACATAAGTAATATATTAGAATCAGTGAGCAGCACGTGGTGGTTTACCTGATGTTTACAATGTCATGCAAGAAACAAACCGCATAACATTGATTTACAGAAAACAAATATAGCATCCATCTTAACAAAAAGTAATAAACAAAAAAAAAAACTGTAAACTTCCATATGCACTAAGTTACTAAACAAGAGCTTGAGGAGAGCTTAGACCCTGCAGTGCAGCAAAGAGAACAAACAGAAAACTAAAACATAAACAAGTCAGTATACACCCCTCAACCACTGAAGATCAATTAAATGGTAGTTGACCACAAGATGTGAGAACAATGGAAATCCTAGTTAACAATGTTATTCACAGAACAATCATCTGAAATAAGTGTCTTATAAATGGGAAAATCGTATGAAAAATCTAATTTTGGCAAAATGCTAGAATTGCTCAGAACCAGTGTTGACAAGCAGAGCAAAACATAACAAAAATCCTAAAAAGCTTTGTAGTCTTAAAGAGCCCTCCAAAACATAATGTAAATACCCCATTTATAACATTCACATTCCATAGGCATTGACTTCCAGCGCTTAAGACCCCTAACAAAAATAGTAGCGTATTTGATACTTAACACCAACAATATTGTACAGGAGTTGGAAACTACCCACTTGAATATAACAAAATCATGACCAAATCCACATAAACATACACTTCTGCAACCTGATCAGGGTGTGTTAGTTCATGTTTGCCTTTGAGGCAAGGGTTTTGCTAAATCAAGAATGGTATGAAGTGCCAACTTCAATAACTAGTTCCATTTCAGAAACTGTCTGTAACATATGATATTCAATCCTTTTTGGTACTTACAATCACTTGAATGATGCATTTCCCAATAATATTGCACAGGCAAATGGTTTTCTGAGGGCCATGCCAGTGGAGATCAACCAATTGTGTGCAAATAATTGCATTACAAAATGGAAAACTATTAAGGCAACTAGTTAGGGGGAAATATTAATGCTTCTTTAGGATTGTCTTGCAGTCCCACTCAGTACAAAAACTCAAAATATCAAATCATTCCAGCAACAAATATTACCAGTGCATCATGCTTTTTACTTTCTTAGGATCACGCCATATCACAAACCCCTAGTCACCAAGTCACATCAATCCCAAGAAACTAATCTTTTGACTTTATTAATTGCTGAAGTTGTTCTCTTATTACTACTAGCTCAGCAAAGGCTGTTTATTTCACTTCTTTTCTGATCACAGAGCGCTGTAAAAACAAATAATCCAAAGTAACTAAACATCTCTTTAGAGATTCAAAATAAAGAACCAACTTTTTGATAAATTCAGCAGATAAAAAGTCCATTAAGCCTTAACCAAACAACGAGCATCTTAGCCTTGGTCTCTGTCCAAGTAAAAGGAAGATGGAGCAGTGAGGAACCTTTCACATTATCCACCCACATATGGTATCATAAATCAAGGTTTAATTACACATCACTGCTCAATACTTCTTTTTCCATCTCTAATAAACTTGAGTCCATACAGTACAAATTCAAGAACTGATAATACATCCCATCCAGAGAAGACCCAAGATAGCTTGAATTGACATGACCTATTTTTGTGGCAAATTCCAGAAAATAAGGCTATAAAATAGCAATGTTCCTTTGTCTCCAAATTGTAGGCATCATAACGTGCATAAGCTTCAAAGGTCATCCTATAGCAGCCACTTAACATATCAGATCTGTTCATAGACAAATTCACTGGTGACCACAGTGTGCAACCTTTGCCAGCCCTCGTGAAAAAAATATAAGAGATGCCTTTCGAGTATAGAGAAATCTCTAGAATAAAATATTCACTTATATTTAATGCATCCTCATTACTCCACAAAATGCAATGTCAAGGGGTTATCAGATCACTTACCTCAATAATAAGATCCTGATCCACCACTACCCATGTAACTGCTACTACCACCCACACCCCTGCCAGAATACATTGATGAATACGAGCTGCCACCAACCTACAGCACAGGAACAATAATAAATAAGAATACAACAAAAAATGCATATATAACACTACTTCATTTTGAGATTGAAAAAGGCCATGAACATTACATCACTTCCACGAGAAATGTAATCACCACCACCACTGTAACTTGATGAGTACATGCCACCAACATCACTACCACCAAAAGAGCCTGACATGCAAAATATAATAAAAATGTAAGAAACAAAAAATTCTGGTGCCGACAATAACCAATGAGACTATTTGCAACAGAATCCACCTCCACCATAACTCATGCCCTGTCGACTGCTATACATCCCATGCGAATCTTGACTAGAAATAGAACTTCTGCTGCCACCACCATATCCAAGACTAGATCTTCCAAGTCTACCAATCAAAATGTAAGGGATGAATTATAAGATAACAACTCATATAAGGTGAAAGAAATGCAAAACCCTGAATTTTAAATGAAACTAACCTATCACCATAAGCATCCCCATACTGTGAGGCACTACCACCATAGTCATATTCCAATCGAGCTCTTGATTGGCGAACACCAGCATCCGCGTATCGCGGAGGAACATCATCCTGGTTAGAAATAAAAAGTAAAGAATTTCATTTACTAAATTAAGCTGATAGAGAACAAAAATGAGATTCAAAACAATACAATTAGAATAAAAGTGCAGAAATAATACTAACCATAGCAGCATAAGAACGTTTTGAGCCAGACAGAGCATCATAATCACGGGGGCGTCCTTCTCGGTAACTTACATGGGGAGGAGGGGGTGGAGGAGGAGGCCTCTCAAATCTTTGGCTATAGCCATCATCCACATAACCTCTCCTTGGTGCAGCACGAGATGTACTTCTAGGGAGCTCAGAATAGCCAGGACCACGTGCTGGATAATCCCTGTAAGATGTACGTCTTTCAGAAGCCACCCTTGAGCCATAATCTGCAGCAACTCTACTTCTTGGAGGTGGCAGATCCTCGCGCCGACCATAATCTCTCTTCACACTACTTTTTGGATATGCAGGAGCTACAAAGACAACATAGTGGTATACATTGATCATTAAGGATAAACAGTAATCTGATAGGAAAAAAATATTATTTTACTACATACCAGCCGGTCTCCTATCATAAGATCTAGCTGGAGGAGCCAGTGGCCTACTTCTTACTGGCATGGACATGACAGGGCATCTATCTCTCACACTAACAGGCCTGGCTGGTGGAACACGACTCACAATTCCTCTTACCCCACGGGAAGGAAAGCTACGTGGTGCAGGTCGGCTCCATGAAGACCTTGTCATTAGTCCAGATCCACGACCAGAACGATAGTCCCCACGACTAACATGTTTTCCACGGCCTCTCTGAAGTGGTCTTGACAACCTAGCCCTTACTTTTGCCTGAAAGAAGCTGAGAGCATCATAAAATGTCCCATTTAACTGTGCACATATGCAGTTAATTTAAAAGCCAAGACAGACCTTCTTGTCACCTTCACCCAATTCTGTACCAGTAATGCTTTCAGCACATCTTACAGCAGCATCATGTGTGCCAAAGGTAACAAATCCATAGTCCTTCCTGCGAGCAGCTGGCATATTCCTGGCAAGTTCAACCTTTTCAATCTCCCCAAATTTCTTAAGAATATCCCGAACATAATCTTCATCCCATGAAGGAGGCAGTGCATCAATAAATACAGTTTTAACCTGCAGCTTAACCATACTTGATCAGCATACAAGAGGTTTATTGACAGCTAAACACCAAAGACCAACCACTACAAGGATTGCATGTCTACTCATAAAAATCTACTGGAATGTCATTCTGTTTTCTGACCACCTTCAAAAGAAAATTTGATATAATTTGTTGAATTTATTAAATTAATGATCAACCAAAAAAGTAACCCAAGAGGGTCTCTTGACAAGCATGGAGGTTGTTGTCAAGAGTTACATGGCAATTACAAAAAATGTAGCCAGTGTGATTACAATTTTAAACATATCAAGTAAAAGAGTAAGATACAATATCCAAATACAGACAACCAAAAAATTAACCACTATTGGTGTTGGAACCCAGAAGAGATCTTTCCATCAACCCAAATGCTTCAACAATATCAGAGAACCATACTACAAGGTTCCATTTCCAAGGAATTCAGATTCAGAAAAATACCTGTGACATTATTTCATCCCCTGGGTCAATAAAGGAATCTGCAAAGGAAACCTTTGCAGGCTTATCAACTCCAAACACAACATCCCTCTTCTGCAGTCGCTTAAAGGCATCCATAGCATCTGAACGAGAGGAAAATTCCAAAAATGCAAATCCACGGTTCATTCCTTCATCATTACTATCTTCTACCAAAGTCAAATCCTCAACATTTGTAACTCCATAATGTTTCAATTTCTCCTTTAACTGGCACCAGAAGTTCCATTAACAGTCAGGAAACTTAGCAGAGTGCAAGCGAAAAATCACTATCAAACACAACTAAGCCATTGAAGGTCAGAAGGTGTAAAAAATAGGCCCGGGAAATTAAACTTACAGCTTCCTTTGTCCATGTCTTGCATATGTTTCCCAAATAGAGGGTATCACTGTCCTGACTAGGAGTAACACCACATTGTTTGCCATTAATCTGAAATTGCAGTGACGAAAGTATGTGATTTAATACAATAGTAGTTTTAAGTTTATTCTTTTATTGAGAAGATCAAAGATTACCACTGGATTTTTGAGCTCTGATACAGCTCGTTTTGCTTGTTCCATAGTTTCAAAACGCAAGAATGCAAATCCCTTGTTCTTTTTAGTCTGAGGGTTCATCATCAATCTGACCTCAGTAACAACCCCAACTTCACTGAAAACCTTTCTCAGATCACCTTCAGTAGCATCCTTGTCTAGGCCTCCAACAAATACTTCAAATTCTTTCCGTTTTCGCCTCTCCTTCACAACTTCACGGTGTTCCTCTTCCTCCACATCAGCCAACTCCACATGCTCATGCTCCTCACCAGCATGCTCATCATCTTCCTCACCCTCAATTTCATCGTGAACATCTTCAACTTCTTCCTCACCTGTATCACCCTCTTCTTCACCCACATTATCTTCAGCTTCTTCTTCTACCTCCTCTTCCACCTCATGAACCTCATCTTGTTCAATTTCCTTCTCATCGTAATCAACTCCAACATACTCTTCAGGTTCATACTCAGGATCATTATCCTCCAAATCTAGGCGTTCATCTTTTTCATATTCATCTATGGACTCCTTAACCTCCTCTTCATCGTCTGTCAAAAAATAAATATTTCAAATGATCCCAGTCAAATCAGACTTCACTTTTCCAGCATCATAGTGTTTGTTAAATTAGGGTAGTCCGTATTCCATAATCAATCCTCACCATTCCTGGTTGGAACTATTTCCATGATAGCACTAAACATAACACTAGACACAAATGAACCAAAAAAGGACTCGAACCAAAACAACTTGAAAAATCACAGTATGTGCATCCAATTCCATAGTCCCCCCCTAACTAGAGTTGCAATGGACACAACAGATGCGAGAACGGCTAGTAACAATGTAACATTAGCATACCTATCAAATAAAACACTATCTAAAAAGACCTCTTGCTATTTGCTAGCACACTTCCTTCAAGGAAGAAATTAGATGCAAGCATGAAAACATAATTAAAAGCTATAGATACATAGTAAACACAAGGATGAGAGGATCTCTATCAAAAACTATACATCTACTAGTGTTTTCCTAAAAGAAATAGATCAATATATTCTCAAGAGAACCAAAACAATATAAATTACCACAACCAAAGGACCCCAAGAATTCGGATGACAAATTTAAACTCAACACAAATAAAATTTTAAACAACCCCCTCGAGGACTGTCTCCACGGATCCGAATAAAAAAGTTAATTAAAAAATCTAAAGTAACAAAAGCAAATAAGCAAAAAAAAAAAAAAAGCCACTTACTTTTCGCCATGGGTAAACCATTAGACACATGAGTAGCTTCTTCTACAGCCTCTGGAGCCATTTGGTTCATATCAATAGCCTTGTCCTCAACAACAGGTTTCTCTTCAACAACAGGTTTCTCCTCAACGACAGGGTTCTCTTCCGCCGCCTTGTGTTCCTCCTCCTCAATAACCTGCTTCTCCTCCGCAACTTCAGGGTGCTGCTGGTTCTGTGCAGCCTTCGGGGTCACCCTGGTTCCTCTGCCACCCCTCTTCGCACCACCAGCCCCGGCCCCTCTCTTCACCGTTCTTGGAGGCATTCTCTCAAGCGAGAATCAAAAACCCTAACTTTCACAAGCAAGAATCGCCCAACCCTATACGCGGATCGGAAAACCCTAAATTGAACCCTGCTTTTACGAGATTAAAGATCGAAAGCCTACCGATCGAAGTCGAAATTGGGAACCGAAAGGGATGAAGAAAACCCTAGAGAGTAAGAATTGAAGACCGAGTAAGGAGAAAAGCAAAACCCTGACAATTATAGAGAATTATAATCTGTAATTAAAAGGAAGGTAAGTTGGAACCCTAGAGTGTAATTTATTTTCTATATTTTTATATTATTTGTGTGTGTATTTTATATTATATTATTTGTATTATTTATATTTATATTTATGATTTACTCACACGGAAAAAGAGGAAAGGTACATAGTATCGGATTCATCAATGTGATCAATCACCACAAGTCACAACTCACAAGTGTCAACTGAGAGAGCCTATTTGTGCATTTTTCACGATAAGACATTTTGGTAAAAGAAAAATGTTTCAAATGCATATATTCCCTTTAAGCTAAAACTTATATTTAACAACTATTATTAATATTTAAATTATGAAAATTACATTAAGGATTTTTTACCTATGCAATTCTGTAGACGTTAACAAATTAAAGGTGAAAAAATATTTAAAAAAGATTGTATTTAATATTATCAATTAATTAAATATTGTGATATTTTATAAAAGACTTTTAATTTATTGATTTTTTTATCCTATGCAAAGTTGTATTAAATTAGAAAATTTCTTACATTGAAAGGCTCTTTTGTCTAAGATTTAATATTATTAACTATAAGATTTAGTACGTTTAACCATCCATTAGTTTGTGAAAAAAGAGAGGAACAACGGATAAGACAAAACATAGATGCAATAACATAAATATCGTTGGCACTTTTCTCGTATCAAAATATGACACGTAGATTATGTTTCCATGTCACTAATAGCGTATACTAATCCACTTCACACCTTCACCATTTGTAACAGAGAATAAAATACACCATCTTCTAAAAGGTATGATGACTCTTCTCTGCAAAATATTTTGGTTTTTTCTTTTATCTCAATTGATGTAGCTTTGTCATTGATTATAAGAGGTGTGACGCATTGGGGTTGACTCGTCATTGGCCAGTATGATTAAGTCAGTGAAGCAGAGTCCCAAAAATGCCAAAGCTTGTTATCAATAAGGAATACTACAAAAAAAAAAGAAAGATAGAATAAAAAGCCAAGATTATGAGGCTCTCTAGTTGGAGCTAAATCAACCTCTCAAGAAGCACTCAGCGGGTTGGGTTCATCATAGGCATAGGTTTAGCTATCAAATTTTGTATGAGCACTAAGTTTACATCACTTTGGTTATTGGAAGACTTTCAAAAAGCAATTTATGCTTTATGAGAGCTTGATTTTGTGATAGTTGGATCTTTAATTGTTAATGTTACTATTTCTAAAAATGATATAATAATTAGATGTCAAGAGTGAATCCTTGGAGGACCTTTCCAATCCCATATAAGCTTACAGAGGTCAGGATCCACATCATCATTTTTTGGAGCTCCAATTAACTCATACACAAATTTGAGATTAAATTTCCCATTAGAGGAAGCTGCCCAAGTAGGTGTATCAGAATGATGGTTCTCTCTGGGTGCAGGTATAGCACTGATTTTAATTTTTAAGGATAATATCTGCGGGAATATAACTATCAAGCTCCTCCATATTCCATCTACCTTCATTAGCGAAACAAGCAGTAGGAAAATTCTTCTGCCAATCAGGAATCTCAGCAAAGGAGTAGGATATATTAAGACCAAGGATGAAAGCATCCTGCCAGAATCTGGTATCTTGACCATTTCCCAAATTCTACACAAGGCCAGAGGTGACATATTTCCAAGACTTTGTGATTCCTCTCCAGAGACTAGATTCTTTAATATAATTTTTGATTGTGGGCATTCTACGAACCCCACATTTATATTTTGATCTGATAACTTGAACCCAAAACAGATCCGGTTGGTTAATAAGGGCCCAACCAAGCTTAACCATATAAGCTTCATTAACCATTTTAAGAGATTTGAAACCAAGGCCACCATGAGATTTTGGTTGACAAATTTTAGTCCACGAAATCAAATGAGTCTTCCTCTTTTCAGATGTTGATCCCCAAATGAAGTTCCTGCATATTCTCTCAATTTCTTCACAAACACCACAAGCTAAGACAAATGCTTGCATAAGATAATTGGGAATACTCATAACTGCAGATTGAGCCAAGGTTATGCGACCAGCCATAAATAAAGAATTACCTTTCCAACCATTCAGTTTCTTTCGGACCGTATTAATAATCGAATAATAAGTGCTATGAGTTACTCTACCATGCAACACAGGAAACCCCGGATAGTTGCCTAAGTCATCAGTAGGATCAATAGATAGAACAGTAGATATTTCAGTCTTAACATCAGAATTTGTATTTCCAGAGAAGAAAATTCTAGACTTATCACGACTGACCATTTAGCCAGATATATGACAGAATTCTTCAAGGACAAAATTTATAATGTAGACTTGATCCACACAGGCTTCAGCAACAAGAATCACGTCATCCGCAAATAGGATATTAGAGATAAAGGGCCCATTTCTACTAAAAGGAAAACCTTTCCAAGAACCAGTGCTCACATGATGATCAATAAGTTGTCTTAGTCGATCCATACACATGACAAAGAGATGTGGAGAAATTGGATCACCTTGACGAAGCCCACGAGAAGGGTGAAAGGAGGCAGTCTTGACACCATTCCAATTGATACTAGTAGAAGGAGATGATGTTGACTAGTTGATCCGGAAAACCAATATTCTTCATAGTATCAATAATGAAAGACCATCGAAGCCTATCATAAGCTTTGGCCATGTCAATTTTAATAACCATGTAACTTTTATTTCCAGATTGATAACGTAAGGAATGGATCACTTCCTGAAGAACTATAACATTATATATCCTCTGTCTTCCTTTAACAAAAGAGCACTGAAAGGGACCAATAATCAAAGGCATAACATCCCGTAATCTGTTAGCAGTGATTTTAGTGATGACCTTGTAGCTTACATTACATAACGAGATTGGGCGAAATCGAGCTGGATTAGAAGGAGAATCAACCTTAGGAATAAAAGTGATGAGAGTCTTATTGATCTCTTTAATCATACCAGGGTTTTCCCAAACTTGATGAATGAGAGAAACCATATTTGGCTCTAAAATATCCCATAGACTTTTGTAAAAGAGAGCATGCAACCCATCAGGCCCAGGGGCCTTAAAATTGCCAATGTTGAATAGAGCATGTTTTATCTCCTCTATGGATGGCAAAGAATGAATATTACCAAAAACATCTTGCTGCAAAATTGGGAAAAATTATCCTCCAAGCTTCTAGCTGTCATAGGATGATCTTCAGAATAAAGATCCTTAAGAAAGGATATCATCGTTTGTTGTAATTGCTCCTCCTTATAGATCCAGATTTGATTCTCATCTTGCAGGGCTTCTATTCTGTTTTTAGCTTTTCTGATGATGGTGGCTTGGTGATAGAAATGAGAATTCCTATCTCCAAGATTAAGCCAATTGACTCTGGATTGGTGCAGCTAGTATTTTTCCTCCCTAGTTAGGATCACTTCATATTTGCTCCAAAGATCAAGGCTGAGTTGCGACAGGAAATGATTAGGACCATCTCTAAGTTTCCTATTAATCTCTTCCAATCTTCTCAATAGAACTTCCTTTTGTTGAAATATATTCCCAAAAACCATTTGGTTCCAGATCCTCATATTTGAAGTAAATTCTTCAAGATTATTATTCCAAGATTTGCTTATAATCAAGTTATTTTTCACCTGCACTAAACTCAGGGTGAGATAACCAAGAAGTTGAAAATTTAAAAGGTTTAGTTGGTCTAGCAAGATTCTAATTAGTATCCAATTTTAACCAAATACCACAGTGACCAGAGGATGGAAGGGCAAGACTAATAATAGATGCATTATTAAAGTGCATTCTCCAACTCTCAGAACAAACTACACGATCAAGTCTTTCTTGAACATTACCTCTTTTCCAAGTAAGAAAAGGGCCCTTTGAAAGGACCTCCATTAAATTACAGTTATCTAAACAGTCAACAAAGGCCTCCATAGATCTACGATTAACACCTGCACCTCCTTGTTTCTCAAACTCATAAAGGACAGAATTGAAATCTCCCATTACACATCAAGGGTCAGTTACAAAATTAGCAAAATTAGACAGATCATCCCAAAGTTCAAGACGGTTATATTCATTAGGGCTAGCATAGATAATAAAAAGAATCCAATTTAAACCCCCAACATTTATCAGGTGTAAATGGATGCACTGAGAAGTAGTAGTAATCACATTAACAACAGGAGTTTCTGTTCTCCATAAACACCAAATTCCACCAGAGAAACCTTTAGCTTCAACTCTAACACTACCAGAGAAATTTTTTAATTGTAAGGTCAGCATTTGTACCACTAATTCTATGTTCAAGGAGAGCAATAAAATTTAGACTGTACAACTTAATCAAGTCCCTAACAAGATTAGGAAATCTCTTAGCACCAACACCTCTACAATTCCATGTTAAAAAATTCATTTGGAATTAGATGATAGGCAACCTTCAGGTTTTTTCTCAGACCCATGTTCTTTCCATTATCAAAATCAACAATAATATTGCCAGAGTTAGCATTTTGATTTTTAATCCTACCCCAATCAACATGCTTATCAGGAGGTTTATCTGAATTTAAAACATTTACCTGACTAGGGAAGCAGAGGAGTTTATACCTTGCACCTCAAAGAAATTGTTCTTGTTGAGACTGAAAGGATCACCTACAAATTCCCCACTGGAATATGCTTCCCATCTTTTGTTATTATATTTGCTCATCATGGCAAGAGCTTCTTTCTCCCAATCATCAGTCTTTGCATTCTTCTTAGTCTCCAAAGATGGCACATCATTAGAAGAGAGATCAAACTTATGGGGAGAATCTTTGATCACAACGGCCTTTTTCTAAGGTTTTTCCACATGAATATTTTTCTTTGAAGCTGTTGATTGGTTTTTATGATTCAAAAAATAGGGTTTTGCAGGGCGAGGAGGGAAGGCCTTACCATGTAAAGATCCAAAATTGACAACTTTTTGGGCAAGAGAGGAATTATCCTTAGTAGCAGTGTTTGACTTTAGCAGATTACTATGAAGACTAGCCACTGGCTCAACACTCTCATCATTTGCATTAGATAATATATCAAATCTATTACCAGGTCCATTAACATTTATGGTCTGATTTTCCTGGCTTGAAGCAGCATTGTTATCAACATTCTTATTGAGACTTTCTGATTTTCTACGAGGGGCTTTCTTGACCAACATCCATGGCCCAAAAATAGCAGGATTATCACTAGGTTGATGTTCCATAGAAACTTCTTGACATCTAGAATCTTGCTTGTCTAAATTGATCTCATGTTGGACAAGTATTTCTCCTAGGGCCTTATTTCAAGTAACTATAGATTGAGGAAACCTTTCATCTTGATTAAAAACTAACAAAAATGACAACCAAAACCATTCCAAAAGCACACACCAGGAGGAGTTCACCAGGATTAATCAACTAATAAGCAACCTCCCAAAAACTTACAACACAAATATAGTTATTTTCTTATCTGTTATAAAAATTGTGTTGTATTCTTACATATTTAATTTTTTTTAATAAATACCCTGATCTATTTATATTTATAAAATTCAAGTAACCTAGACATCGTAGGGGTAATTTATATTTATATGATATTATTGATAGTAAATCATTTCTTAAAATTACTTTATTATATATATATTTGGATATATAACATTTTATATAAAATATATTAATATATAAATTATAAAGGTAGGTGTTCGGTCATGTATATTATGAAGAAATGAGAACTTTATTTGAAAATATATTAATATATAATTGATTATATTAGCAAAAATTTATATTTTCTCAGAGATAAAAACTACATAAAGAGTTACTAATCTATGAGTTACAGAAAAATAATATCTGAATTATAAATTAAAAATAAAGTTGTTAATATATAAATTGTAGGACAAAATTAAATCGTACAGGATGAAAAATTTAGGTTAAAATATGTTTTTGGTCCCCTAAAATATCCCGATTTTTTCATTTGGTCCCTCCGTTAGTGCACCGTTTATTATCTCTGCTAAATGCTTACGGTGACAATTTATATGGACCAAATAAGCCACCTGGCCTGCCTATGTGTTACATTATATGTCCTACATGTCTTTTAAGTAACTGATGGTTCATATTCCCGCGTGAGTGTTAGGGCACAGTGACTTGTGTTAGAAGGAGTTTTGCATGAACTTGCTCTGCTTCTGCGATTGAACTACATTGAGTGGTTGATTGTGTGAAGAAATCCTCATTCTTGCTCAAGTGAAGAGATCGTTGCGCGTAATCTGTTGCGAAGGCTTTCTGAAGGTAAGTTTTGATTTTCCCCCTTTAGTGTAGTTCAATAGTTCCTTGAGTTGAAAGCTTTCGACCAAAGGTTCATAATTTTTTGCGTTGATTTTTTCCTCTGAACTTGTTTTTAAGTTTGGGTTCTGTTGTTTGTTTAAGAATGTAGATTGTTTTGTGTTCTATCATTAAATAATCATATTGACCCACTCAAAATCTTCTGTTCAAGCTTCAAGTTTCTCCTGTGTTGGGCTTTCAAAACTTCAGAAACAGGTTGCAAATCTTCTTCCTCACGGACCCACTCAAAATAATCATACTGCTCGTTGTTCTGCAACAAAACAAAATCAAGAAATGCATCAGATTAATCTTTCACAACCTCAATCAACAAAAAACAAGGGTCTCTTCATAAATCCCCAATACCTTCCAATCAGGGCATCTCTAGAATCTTCTTGTGCTCTGTTTTAGAGGTCAACTTCACAACCCTTAATCCATAATTACAAAATCTGGGACTTAAACCACAACTCGACCTTGATGCATAACTACCGCTTGACATTGTAATCCTATTCTTGAACCGAACTTGAATTGGGAGACTGAGGAAATGGCATACACACAGGAGGAAAACAATAGAGAGGGGAAAATGTAAATGCAGGGACGGTTAGGGTTTTGAGAAAAATGATAGTGGTTTAGGACAGATAATGTGACACATAGGCAGGTCAGGTGGCTTATTTGGTCCACATAAGCTGCCACGTAAGCATTTAACAAAAATAATAAACGGTGCACTAACGGAGGGACCAAATGAGAATGAATTATAATTTTTGGGGACCATTTGGGAAAAAAATTTGGGGGACCAAATGAGAAAATCGGGATATTTTGGGGGACCAAAAACATATTTTAAAATATTAATATTTAAAATAAAATATAAATATTAAAATTTGTATTGACTGTATTTAAATAGAAATTTATTAATATTTCCATTACAAAGTAAGAGTATATCACATGAGAATGGGAATTTCATGTGAAAGCCCATTATTATTTAAATTATTAGAAAAAAATTACACTTTAATAGAATTATTTAATATAAATGTGTTGATTATACATATTTTACTTATGTTTCATTATTTTTAGATGTAAAAATATATAAAATTTAATATAAAAATTTTTTATGATTGAATAATGAGATGGATTTTTATTTATAATTTGTTTACCATCACAGAAAAATAAATCTTTATATAAAATTTATTAATTTATAAATGTCAACTTAGTATATAGATTACAAGAGATAAATATGTTTCACTTAAGTTCTTTAGCTAAATTAATAATTAAAGTTAAATTGATAATATGTGATGAAGTGAATAAAGAAAGAAATAAAACAAAAAAAACTTAATACTTGCATTTTTTAAGAAATGTACATATGTTTAAAATTTTGAAAACAATTAAACATTATATTGAGTGATACTTAATACTTGTATGTTTTCAATTGTCTTACATTTACATTTAATTTTGTATATTTACCTATCATTTAATATTTTCATTCTTTGTTATAAATTTTGTTAATGAATATCATCCTATTAATAGAATAAACTACGTCTCGTTGATCAACCGGCAACCAGTTTAGAATGATGTGAATATTAAAATGTAATAAAGTCATTTAATTAATAAAATAATTAATGTTAAATTTAATTAAAAAATCAATAAAATTAAAATGAAAAATCTATTTGTAATAATAAATAAATATATTCAAATATGAATTTATATTGGATTTAAAATAAATAATATAAATTTGACTACTTGAACCATACTATTCAACTAGTAATATTTCATATAAGTTTAAAATTATCATGTATTTTTATATAATTAAAGTTTTAAAATACTAATTAATTATAATATTATTTAAATTTTTAGATTTGACTATTTGTTAAAAATGTTAATTGAGAAATATATATTAGTAAGTGATAATAATAAGAATTCAAGTTTGAATTTAAAAAAGATTTCAAATTAAAAAATAGCTCATTTATTATAATCATAAATATTTATATTTCACAATATTATTTTTTTAAGAGATTGAGAGAGATTTGAGATAATTCTTATTTTTCTAAATTAGAGATTTTAATTTATTATAAATTTAATTTTATTATATTAAAATATACTTTAATCCGATTATTAAATATGTTAATATATAATTGGTTTTATTTATGCATTTATATTTTACCACTATAGATTACTTAGACAACGATGATCCAACATGAGTGTCAATTTTGCGATGCAATGCTTTGGTTTTCAGAGAGAGTGCAAAAAATATGGAATCCCACTACTTCAAAGTTCTCTCTATATTGCTTGCAAGGAAAAATAAAGTATCTTTTCAAATATATCAACAACGGTCATGATTGTGTCACAACAAGCTTTTATGAGTCTGCAGCAAATGCAAATGACAATCAACAAGTTGAGGAAATAAAATTATACTATGATTGCGGGTATTTATCTTCCAGTGAGGCCACTTGGAGGATATTCGCATTTGACATTCACTTAAGGCATCCTTCTGTTGAAAGGTTATCATTTCATTTACCTAATGAACATACAGTAATCTTTCATGATCATGATTTCATAGATAGTGTCCTTCACAACCCACAAGCTCTTACATCTAAATTTCTAGCATGGATGGAAGCAAATAAAATTTTCCCAGAAGCAAGGAATCTGACATATGTTGAATTCCCCACAAAATTTGTTTGGAAGGCTAGAGATCATGAGTGGTGTCCTAGAAAGCAAGGATTCTCTATCGGAAGAATGTAATTTATTCCTCTTGGTAGTGGAGAACTTTATTACATTAGGATTTTATTAACTACATCATGAGGACCACAATCTTTTGATCAAATAAGAACAATAAAAAATGTCAGATATCCAACTTTCAAGGATGCTTGCTACGCTTTGGGATTTATAGATGATGATAGAGAATATGTTGATGCTATCAAAGAAGCAAGTCATTGGGGCACGGGACATTTCCTAAGAAAGCTTTTCACAACTTTGTTGTTATCAAATCAACTCTCACGACCAGAATTAGTTTGGGACAAAACGTGGGAATACCTCAGTGATGACATGTTGCACAAACAAAGAATAATTCTTCGACATCCTGGTAAATTACACACACACACACAAATATGTATATATATATATATATTACTTTCATTTTTTACAAGTGTTTACTACCTAATTAAATTTTACAAAATAACTACTTTAATAATTTCTTTATTTTCATCATTACATCACAAATTTGCATTTGGCAGAGGATCAGATTAAAAGCTTAACTCTTGCAGAATTAGACACTCTGTTGCAAATCAACAACAAAAGGTTGGCAGATTATCCTAACATGCCTACACCAAATTTCACTATGGTTAGTGAATCAATTAATAGGTTGATATTTGATGAACTAAACTATGATATACAAGCATTGGCTACAGAGCACCAACAATTATTGTCCATCATGACTTCTGAACAGAGACATATTTATAATAGAATAATGTTCAATGTTTCCAACAATAAAGGAGGATGTTTCATTTTTTATGGCTACAGAGGTACAGGGAAAACTTTCATTTGGAGAGCTATTTCAGCAGCTCTAAGATCTAAAGGAGAAATAGTTCTCACAGTTGCATCCAGTGGTATTGCAACATTGCTAATTCCAGGAGGAAGAATTGCACATTCAAGATTTGCCATTCCAATTAATGTTGATGAAGAGTCAACTTGCAACATCAAACAAGGAAGTGATTTGTCTGAACTGATTATTAAAGTCAGACTTATAATTTGGGATGAAGCCCCTTATGACTCATAAACATTGTTTTGAGGCAGTTGACAAAACATTGAGGGATATACTGTGATTTACAAATGCTAATAGTTTAAATCAACCATTTGAAGGAAATTAAGGTTGTAGTTTTTGGTGGAAACTTTAGGCAAATTCTTCCAGTAATCCCAAAAGGATCAAGGCAAGATGTAGTGCATACCAGCTTAAATGCATCATATCTATGGAATCATTGTGAAGTACTAAAATTGACTAAAAACATGAGGCTCCAAATCGGCACCTCTGATGTCGATATGCAACAAATGAAGACATTTTCAGAGTAGGTCATAAGCATTGGTGACGAAACCATTGGTGATACAAATGGTGGAGAGGTAACTATCAACATTCCAAATGACCTCCTAATAACAGACTCAATTGATCCTATGTCCTCTATTGTTACAAGTACTTATCCATCCTTAGTACAAAACATGAAAGATCCAACATTTTTCCAACAGAGAGCTATTTTAGCACCCACCAATGAAATTGTCAACAAGCTCAATGGATATATGATGTCATCCCTTCCAACAAATGAAAAAACTTATGAGTTTTGATACTCCATGCACAATGAATGAGGGTGTCGATAGACCAGATGATGTTCATACACCAGAATTCTTAAACACAATTAATTCTTTTGGACTTCCATATCATCATTTGAAGCACAAAATCGATGTCCTAGTTATGTTGCTCAGAAATATAGACCAATCATCAGGATTGTGCAATGGCACTCGGCTCATTATTACTCAATTGGGTTCTTATGTCATAGAAGCAAAGATTATATCTAGAACAAATGTGGGACAAAAGGTATTCATTCCAAGGTTGTCATTGACACCATTAGATCATATAATTCCTTTCAAATTCCAACGTCGTCAGTTCCCAATTGTTGTATCTTTTGCAATGACCATAAATAAAAGTCAAGGAAAATATCTTAAGCATGTGGGAATTTATCTCCCGAGGCCAATTTTCTCACATGGGCAATTATATGTTGCAGTCTCCAGAGTTACAAATCGTAATGGGTTGAAAATACTCATACGCGACAACGACAGACATATATACAACAACACTACAAATGTTGTTTACAAAGAGATATTCCAATCTCACTTTGGAGAATTTGGATTGTGAGGAATGATCTGATTTTTTTCTCACTCCAATTTTAACCCTTTGGAGATAGCTCGGAAGACACGTTGGTGGGTGGATGATGTGGGCGCTAGCATGGGAGTTCCATTGCACATGCAACCCACTTTTATACAGAAGGAGGTGTGGTGGAAGTTTCCAAGTGAAAGTTGGATTAAATGTAATGTGGATGGTTCTATTAGAGGAAGTGGTCATCAACAGGCTACTTGTGGCGGGGTTTTTTCGAGACTCTCGGGGAGCTTGGGTTGGAGGTTTTGCTCGCAACATAGGAGGGGTCACTGTTATGGGCATGGAATTATGGGGCATTTACATTGCTCTTCTTATTGCTTGGGATAAGGGGTTCCATAAAGTTTGTATTGAAAGTGATTCTCTTTCAGCCATCCATCTCAATTGCCAGGGGCATCCTACTAATCATCCATATGCTTCTTTGCTTAATGTTATTGCTGAGTTTAAAGAACATCAATGGACTGTGACTTTCTCTCATAGTCTTCGTGAGGGTAATTATGTTGCGGACTGGTTAGCTAATTATGCACATCAGCTTCCAATAGGGCTTCATGTTCTCCAGGAACCTCCAGCCGATTGTCCACCTTTCTTATGGCAGGAAATTAGGATCCTTAATAACTGGAACAACTTGTAGGTACCCTCCAAGGTTTTGTGCATGGTTTAGGCATTGAGTCAGAGATCATAATTTGGAGCTTGGAAGACCACCTTTTTCGTCTTAATCCCGTTATATAGATAGTTTGAATCAAGTTGTAAGTTACTCGAGAGTGAGGAAAAACCAAGGAGAGGCTTCTTAGGAACCCATGTCAGGATTGTGGCAAAGGAAGGGTAGATGTTGGGGCATGTATTCTGAGGAAGGATGAGAGGATTACTTAGAGTTAATGTGAGTTAGGCATGGAACACTTAAAGGATAATGACGTTTGGGAGGTAGCCTATAAGGGTAGCATTTTGAAACGAGTCCAAGAATGCAGACGAACCCTGGTTTTCCTTTAACCACCTAGAGTAGTGAAGGTATTTGTATCGAAAGATAATTCTTTGGAGTTCATAGTTCTTGGACGTAGTTAGAGGTATGTTTGGGATCGGATGTTGTGGTGGTAACCAGAGCAAATTTTGAGGACAAAATTTATTTAGGGGGGTAGAATTGTAACATCCCAAAAAATTAGGGCCTAGAAACTATGGTGAGAGCGTTAGACTGGGGTTCTGGCCAAGTAACAGAGAGTTGGAAGTGGTATGAGATGTTGGAGTTCTGAATGCGAATTTAGATAGGAATTTGGTAAATGAATTAAGAGGATTATAACGATTTAAGAATAAGAAAAAGGATATTAGAGGGAGAAGAACTAGATTGGGAAGATATGATATTAGATGAGAGTTAGGGAATTGATTTATCAAGAGTTAGAGTGGGGGAGGGTTTGGATGAGAAGGACTAAGTTAGAATAAGGTTTTCATGGAGAGGAATTAGATTTGAGAAGGAGAAAAATGAATTGGAACCAAGAGGGGCACAAACCGAGGTTATTGCCTAATTTTGGGAGTTAGGCCTAGTGACCTTGGTGTACTAATTCGCAAATATCTAGAGCCATGAGTGTCCAATTAAGGTGATTCCACTTTCATTAGAAAGCTAATTTCTGGAGCTTCAGTTTGATATGCTATATGATAGTATTCCGAACTCGTTTGCACCTCTAAACAGCAAGTTTGCGCACTCCAGCGCGCAGAGTGCGCCGGAGCGCGCAGAAGTGTGCTGAAGCGCGCGCGGGACAACATCCTCTGTTTGGAGTGCGCCCCAACGCACTAAAACGTGCCCCAGCGCGCGCGAGCAGCATTTTTCCTCCGTTCCTTGAGTTTTTAGAGTGAGAGGGAGAGGGTTTTAGAGAGAGAGGGCTTGGAGATGGAGAAAGGCTTTATTGAAGGTGCTCCACCATTCCTAAGGCTTGGATTCCACCATTCCTCCATCATCTTCTTCCTCCTCTTACTCCATTAGAGCTTCCTTTGACGTGAGTAAAGCTCACACACTTCCACCTCATCTATTGTATGCTTCTAGTATCACCCCTATCCTTCTATTCCTTTTCCCTTTGGTATGTGAAATGTTGATTTGTAGTTAGATCGGATGATAAATATGTTTTAAGATGATTATTGGTTATAGGTGAAAACCCTAGGTTAGAGGAAATTGGGGATTTTGGGATTTTGAGGGTGAAATGTTATTGGGTGACTTCTACAGATGATTCTTGATGATTTATGATGATTTTGTCATAGATAGATGTTTTTGCACATGTTAAGATTGGTAAGGAAGATTATGTTTAAATATAGAAAGATTCATGAACTATGTGTATTATGTATTGCGTGTGCATTGCATCTAGGCCTTTGGCCAATTAACCGGAAAATGATTTTTGAGCTTTGGCTCCCAGAGAAAATGAGTTTTGGCTTCGGCCCAGAAAATGGCTTCGGCCCCAGAATTTTGGCTTTGTCCCCAGATCACCTTAATTAATACAAGATTGGACTTCGGTCCCCAAAGAAATAATTGGACTTCGGTCCCCAGAGTAAAACTTGGACTTCGGTCCCCAGAGTAATGGCGGGATACGTCCCCAAGGAAGACGTTCCTTGTAGTCTGAGCTCAGGTCTAGCCCCAGAGATAGTGAAAAGAACCCGTCTGCCGGGTAAAGCAGATCATGCATTCATGCACATCATGTTTACTTGAAATGTAGCATTAGACTTTTATAAGATTAGGTATAGTTCATTTGAGATAATTTAAAGAGTTCATGTATGCTATATTGATGTATATAATATGGGTTTATTTATGAATTGTTGAATGATGTGCTGCATTGACATATGCCTGCCACCCCACACTTCTTGCTGCATGGTTTGCTCACTGGGACCGTAGTCTCACCCCACGTTATGGGGATATATTTTAGTTATGCAGGATGTTCCAGTTTCATGTTCAGAAGGGAAGTGAAGCTCTTGGAGTGGATTCATCCATTCCCAGTGGTCAAGAGAATTTCTTAGCTGTTAATAAATTGTAATTGATAGTTAATGATGTAATTCTGTAAAAACTTTAGATTGGCCATGGAGGCTTGATTGTAGCTGAATTATATTGTGTTGTGTTGTTATAAACTGTACTGGTGGTTTTGCTGGATTTCAGGTTAAGATAGAAATTGGTAAATGTCCAATTTTTAGGAGAAACTCTGCCGGATTTTCGGTATGAGCTCTGTGAACCATAACACTCAAAGTGTAGGTTCATTCCCTAGGTTTTGATTGAGGATTTTGTAATAAGAATAATGGTGTTTGATTTTGTAGAAGCTTAAGCAAACGTTGGATTGCCTAAGCAATTGCGTGATTTGCTTGACGATATCGTAAATGGCGCGAAATAATTTCAGAAATTCGAAATAGTGTTTCCAACGGACATTATTCTTGAATTGAGAAATTAGGACGTTACAACTTACACTAAATGCAGCTTGGGGATTTGTATTAGAGTTATGTGAGCCCCAACCTCATGATGTTTCTCATCTTGAATGATAAAAAAGAAGAGTTTGGTTATGGAAGGCATTGATTCCACAAGAAGAACATTATCATACATGTTAAAAAGAATCATTGAGACCCATATCTCAAATGTTCATTTTTCTTTAAACCAAGCCCTATTTGAAGCATAGAAAAGAGATGCTATGCTTACCAACCTTTTTGTCTGGTTTTCCCCAAGATTGCCAACAATGATCATGCCCAGTCCATTGGAGATTCACTGTAAAATTAGCCTCCAACTTCCTAAATTGCTTCCAGTCACGGAGAGCAACTTTTAGATCAGCCACCTTAGCTGTGATGCTCCGACAACAGTTAGCGTGTACAATGGTGACTGCCCTAAAATCTTTACTATCTTGGCAAAATCCACTAAAGTAAAGGGTGTTCAAAAACCTAACTGTAAGTCCCAAGCGTCCAATTATACTACTTCTAATAAGGCTTTGAAGAACATCTTGTTCTTTTTTTCCTGAGGAACTGTCTTTCTTGCTATACCATTCTTCAAACAAGGAGATGATCTTGTTGTTCGACCTCACAAGATAAAATCCCGTGTTGATTAAATTCTTTTCTGACCAAGGATTACCGAGGTACATGTCTGTGCTGATTTGGAGGTCCTCTGACTCATTCATGCTCAACCTTGTAAATGGGTTTCTCAACCACATCACATCAGTGTCCTGCAAAAATGAATGTGTCACATGAATTGGAGGAAGGAATAAAGAGGTGAGAGATCCAACTAATGTACTTCTACATTTCAATTATTCAATTTGTTTATGACAAAAGATTAAATTGAAATGTAATCCATGCAACAATACTTTATGCACTATTAATTATTAATCTTGTAGTTGTATTATTTGGTTGAGGAGAAAATAAAATTTTGATTTTGATTCATATATACATAAATTAAATTTTGATTTTGATTTATGAAGAATGCTAGACGAAAGTGATTTAAAATCAATTCTAGTGGAATTAATTCTCACTGTTTCCAACCACAAACCAAATAGCCACTAAATAGCGAAGATGTTAGGTTTCACATGCTTTTGGGTGTGGACAACCATAGGAATAGGAAGAGAAGAAAGAATATGACAAAATTGATGTGTGATTTAATGTGATAAGAATATATATATATATATATATATAAAGAGGTTGAAAGAGAGATGAAAACTGTAAAATAGATAATCACACTATGGTGTTCTTTCTCATTTTATTTTGAGATACGACACACTTACAAGTTTATGTGAGATTGATAGTGGGAAATAAAAGAGCATTAGAGTAGAAGAGGCAAAAAAGAATTCAGGTCACTTTGGTTGTTTTAAAATAATTAAGTCAATCTCAGCCGTTAAATTAATTAATGGTATGGATAGGTTCATTTTACCCTCTAATAAAGTGAAAAGGCTCACTTTAGAGGAATTAAATCCTAGGTTTCCATCACGTGTTACTATATCATTAACTTTTTTCGGCCTCTTTTTGCACTAACCTTTTTTTTTGTATAGATATTGTATTATCTTTTCAAACAAGAGATGATTTTTTGTTCTTCTTTTAACTAAACCCATTTTTTAATCACTTTCGTGCTTTTACACTAACTTTTCTTTCTTGTATAAATATTATATTATCTTTTCAAACCAAATCCCATTTTTTTCTTTTTAACTGCTCCCATGCTTTAAAAAGAGCTCTTCTCTAATTTTAATTAGGATAAAATATGTATCCCTGAAGTTTGACTCGAATTTAATTTTAGTCCCCTAAACTTTAAAACCGTTGATTTGGGTCCCTCATGTGTTTTGAAATCATGTAACAAACTTTATTACCTCATATTATAAAATCACGTAACTTTAGTCTCTCTTTTACACCTTTAACTTTTGAAGTTAACGTGGGAAAATATTTCTATGTGAGCTTATTTGTGTTAAGACAAACTCACTCCTAAGAGTTTTAATGAAATCAAACCATCAAAAGTGGAAATATAAAAGACGATCGAATATCTAAGATGATTTGTTTCTACTAACTGTGCACTCAAGTGCTTGCAGAATTTAGCTTCCTATATTGCAGGATAATTGTCTCTTGTGTTAATTAGACAAGTTGAGATGATAAGGAGACGGGCAAATTCAAAAATAACACCCGAGATGCATGAAGCTAAAATGCTAAAGCCAATCAGAAATAAAATTTGTCATATTCAAGAACAAGATCAAGAGTTACAAAGAGCCAAGGAGATGAGACAAAAACTCAGACTCAAATGCACAAGTCATGACAGAACTCAGATGAAGAACAAGAGACTGAGCTGCACATAAGAGACTGAGCTGCACATAAGAGACTGAGACCCAGACATAAGCCTAAGACAGAGACTGAGACTCAGACACAAGATAAGCTTGAGACAAAAGCCAAAGACTCAGACTCAGCCTCAAACACATGATCAACAGAAACATCAAAAAGTCAATGCAAGTACACTGCAAATGCTGCAACGGACAGAGTAGACCAAAGAGCAGTAGAGTAGGCCTGAATAGTGTCAGCAAAAGGCATCCTCTCTCTTGCAACGGATAAAAACGGCTAGTTTTTGTTTGAAATAAAAGCCAGAAGTCAGTTAAGGTATGGTGTGAGACTACATTGAATATTTCCTGACCTACACGTCTCAACTGAATCTCAAGTCAATCTCAACTCAGTCTCAACTACACTTGAGAGCATCTTAAGTTTTGTCTCACATATTCTCTTTCACACTATTGTTATTACTTGCTTATAATTCTTAGAAAAAGAAACACCTAGCTGGTCTCACTGTATACCTGTACCTTGTACGTTGTCTAAGCTAGTTCATCATCACTTTTATTCCATCCTTGTAAGGAATCTCAACTGAGTTAGGAGAAAGCCTAGACTCAGTGTGAGCTGTGTAAGAGCCTGAAGAGGCAAGGTAAAGAATACTCAGATCTCAACCATGTTAGGAGACCCTAAGCTTGGTGTGAGGGTGAGCCTGAAGAGGGAGGAAGAATACTTGTATTTAACAAGGTTGTCATAGTGGAAATCTCATAAAGTTTGTGAGGACTGGACGTAGCCCAAGGAGTGGGTGAACCAGGATAAATCTGTGTACATCTTTTCTCTTAATCTTCCTTATTTTATGTTCCTTTTAATAAGCACGTAATATCAATCTTATATACTTGAGATGCTAAATTGAACACTAACTATATTACAATTAAACAATTCAATCTCAACTGTAAGACTCAGAGTTATATTCATTCCTTATCTGAATACCACTAATCTTTTATTGTCTAAGTCAAAATTGAGATTCCAAGCTGTTGAGCTTGAGAACTAAGCTCAGCTTGAACTTAAAGTTTTTTTTAGGAGAAAACTTTTTAAGTCTCTATTCAACCCCCCTTCTAGAGACATCCAACCAACTTCAGTTTAATCAGATTCAATGGCCATAAATGTGGCAATTCAATTACACCTTAGCTTATCTAGTCAGTTTTGTTGGCCTTCCCTGTTTATGAAAAAATGTGAAGTTAAATTTATTAAAACCATAAATAAAACTTGACTGTATGAGTTGAGGTGTAATCCAATTGTCACATCATGGTCATTAAAACTGACTGGACATGCTTACACAAAAATTCGCTTGTCACGTTACCATTAAAGTTAACAGTGTTAAGGGAAGAGACTAAAGTTACGTGATTTCATAACATGAGGGAGTCAAACCAACGGTTTTAAAGTTTTGAAACTAAAACAAAATTTAGATCAATCAAACTTGAGGGACTAAAAATATATTTAACCCGTTTAATTATAAAGCACAACTCATTTCACTGTAAAAACATAACACAAGGAATGCTTGAATTTGAGAGTTATATATCATTTTAAAAGAAAACTTTATCTGTCTACTCCAAATTTAAGTGTTAATATAAGAGAATTCCTAGTCATCAAAAATGGAAAGAAAAACACCAAAAATTTTATGCACATAAAAATGAAAAAGAGGGACATTAAAACAAAAGGATACGTACCGTGAAAACAAAGCTATAGCCACGTTTGAGGACTTGCAATAGGAAAAGAGTCCTTCTCCACATCATCTTGATGAAATGTTGAGACATAAAGAGTTTCTCACCTTCAAAATCAACACCATCTGTTTCCAATTTGTAACAGTTCAATCGAAGAAGCTGGCACCGATCATAGGCCGTTCGATCAACAGCCACTATGAGAAGATGATCAATAAGAGACCTGGTTCCCTCTCCAAGCCAAAAGCTGCTGAGAAATAGATCAAACATGGTGTCTCCCTTTATTATATCTTGGTTTACATAGGCCTTATTTACTATAGCAATTATCACCGTTTTGTTTCCCCCTATGGAGGCTTTAGCCAAAGCAGAATCAAGGCTATCTCCATATGCTTCCATGGTGGTCTACAATAAATGAAATAACTAGTGGTTCAAAATTTCAATCAACATATCATATATAAATAATAATAGTTTTTTTTTTTAATTCATATATCAAATCTCATCTGATAAATAAGAACTTTGATTGTTATTGTTATTATTAATTATGCATATATGATCAATTTGTTTAGATGCCAAAGAAAACTATACAATAAAATTGGTCGAGTAAATTAAAATGGAATCTAATATCTATCCGATCACAAATTCGAATCTCTTTTCTCTGTTTTGAATTGAGGTATCATTACTTCACCCTAAAGTTTCAATAAAAAATAACTAAACAATAATTTTGATGCTGTTATACAAAAGTTTAATTGCAAAGTGATTTTAATTTTTCTTTTAATTTTTTCTTACGAATTTTTTTATCTCTTCTGTATAGAGTGCTGATACATGTACATCAGCACAGTGCTCCCACACTGTTGCTTCTTTTTTTTCTATTTCTATTTATTTTTTTGTTTTTTTTTTTTTCATTTTTTTAAATAGTTTTTTTTATTTTTTTAATTTATTATTATATTTATTTTTTATCTTTTATTTTAATAAATAATAATATAGATCAAAAAAATACAATAAATGTGTATTTTTTTAAAGGGTTGACATAAGTTTTTTATCATCATTATTATATTCTAATGTTATTAACCAAATATACTACTTCATTCACCGTTTATGTGCACACAATTAATCGCACAAAATCAATTAACCAAATATCTCACTTTGTTAACCATCAATGTATACACCATTAACCTTATTTAAAAATATGTTCATCGTTTCTGGACACAGAATTAACTCCGTGTTAATAGGAGTTGCAAGTAACCAAAAATTCCATTCTGTTAACCACAAACGGAAACACCATTAACCTCATTTTTTAAATAATTTTTATTTTTTTTAATTTATTAACCAAATATACTACTGCATTCACCGTTTTTGTGTACACAATTGACCACACAAAATCAATTAACCAAATATCCCACTCTGTTAATCGCTAATGTATACACCATTAATCTTATTTACAAATATTTTCACTGGCCACATAATTAACCTCGTGTTAACAGGAGTTGCAATTAACCAAAAATTCTATTTTGTTAACCACAAATGGATACACCATTAACCTGGTTTTTTATATGTTCACCGTTTTGGGATACATAATTAACCTCGTGTTAATTAATATAAATTTTATGTGATCATTTAATTGTATTTCTTGATCAATATTTTTATTTGATGGGATAAATAAATAAAAAAATATAATAATAAAATAAAAATATAAAAACTATTTTTTAATAAAGAAAAAAATAAAAAAAAGTTAAAGAAAAAGGGGAAAAAAAGAGTTAAAAAAAAGGAGGGGATAAAAAGAAAAAAAGGGTGGCGGGGGGCGAAAAAAAAGGGGTGCGGGGCATTTGCAGGACTTACTGTTTAATGTACGTCTAGCAATATTCTTTTGTATACATTTGTATAATTCGCCTCTTAATTACTTAATAGCAGAACTAAAAAAAGGTGATTTGAACTTACAAGGTTTGGTTGATGGGAGAGAGATTCTTTCAATGGGCTGGAGAAAGAGAAAGATGATGACAACTTGTAAAGGAAAATAACCCCAATGAAGAACAGGAATGCTGCCATTTTAAAACTCCAAAGTGTTCCCTTAGGATTATCCATGGCACCTGTCTCTCTCTGGCCTTTTGTGATACACAACCAAAATTAAGAGCTCTATTTATTGGTGCTTTTTGGGTGGTTGAAGGTTTGATTACGGTATCGGACAGTCATATAGAACTAGCAATTAAAGAAGAGAGTTAAGCAGTGATTTTTCTTTCCATGTTGCTCGCATGCTGGTTTGAGAATGCTCTTCCTCATCATCCAATTTTGGTATAATAATAATAATAAATTAATAATAATACTACAATATTGAGTTAAGCATTTTAACTCAATATCTTAAGTTATTTTTGTTAATATCTTTAGCATTTTAACTTTAAAAGTGGATAATCAATATTGAGTTGCTTAAAGAATATAATTTTTGGACTTGACTCCTTAACTCTCTTTATTTTGGGGTTTAATTTATTAGAGTTAATACAAAATGGTAAATCATAAAAAATATCTAATAATAAAAAAATGTACTTGAACTAAATTCAACATTTGGTCTTA